>OZ010586.1:41727189-41794689 GCA_963932145.1 Acanthosepion lycidas
CGACCTTCCAATAGTAGCACTCAATACTCACCAAACAAGGGGTTACATAGAGTAGAGAACGAGAGTAAAGAGATTGGAGAGAGGATAAAGAGAAGGACGGGGAACAAGATCAAGGGGTTACACAAGGTAGAGAACAAGAGTAAAGAGATTGGAGAGAGGATAAAGAGAAGGACGGGGAACAAGATCAAGGGGTTACACAGGGTAGAGAACAAGAGTAAAGAGATTGGAGAGAGGATAAAGAGAAGGACGAGGAACAAGATCAAGGGGTTACACAGGGTAGAGAACAAGAGTAAAGAGATTACAGAGAGGATAAAGAGAAGGACGGAGAACAAGATCAAGCGGTTACACTGGGCAGAGAACAAGACTAAAGAGATTGGAGAGAGGATAAAGAGAAGGATGGAGAACAAGATCAAGCGGTTACACTGGGTAGAGAACAAGACTAAAGAGATTGGAGAGAGGATAAAAAGAAGGACGGGGAACAAGATCAAGGGGTTACACAGGGTAGAGAACAAGAGTAAAGAGATTGGAGAGAGAATGAAGAGAAGGTCGGGGAGCAAAATGGAGGGGTAACACAGGGTAGAGAACGAGAGTAAAAATATTGGAGAGAGGGTAACGAAAAGGACGGGGAAGAAGATCAAGTGGTTACACAGGGTAGAGAACAAGAGTAAAGAGATTGGAGAGAGGATAAAGAGAATGACGAGGAACAAGATCCAGGGGTTAAACAGAGTAGAGAAGAAGAGGAAAGAGATTGGAGACAGGATAAAGAGACGGACGGAGAACAAGATCAAGCGGCTACACAGGGTAGAGAACAAGAGTAAAGAGATTGGAGAGAGAATGAAGAGAAGGTTGGGGAACAAAATGGAGGGGTAACACAGGGTAGAGAACAAGAGTAAAGAGATTGGAGAGAGGATAAAGAGAATGACGGGGAAAAAGATCAAGGGGTTACACAGGGTAGAGAACAAGAGTAAAGAGATTGGAGAGAGGATAAAGAGAAGGACGGGGAACAAGATTAAGGGGTTACACAGGGTAGAGAACAAGAGTAAAGAGATTGGAGAGAGGATAAAGAGAATGACGAGGAACAAGATCAAGGGGTTAAACAGAGTAGAGAAGAAGAGGAAAGAGATTGGAGACAGGATAAAGAGACGGACGGAGAACAAGATCAAGCGGCTACACAGGGTAGAGAACAAGAGTAAAGAGATTGGAGAGAGAATGAAGAGAAGGTTGGGGAACAAAATGGAGGGGTAACACAGGGTAGAGAACAAGAGTAAAGAGATTGGAGAGAGGATAAAGAGAAGGACGGGGAACAAGATCAAGGGGTTACACAGGGTAGAGAACAAGAGTAAAGAGATTGTAGGGATGATAAAGAGAAGGACGGGGAACAAAATGAAGTGGTAGCACTGTGTAGAGAACGAGAGTAAAAATATTGGAGAGAGGGTAACGAAAAGGACGGGGAAGAAGATCAAGTGGTTACACAGGGTAGAGAACAAGAGTAAAGAGATTGGAGAGAGGATAAAGATAATGACGAGGAACAAGATCAAGGGGTTAAACAGAGTAGAGAAGAAGAGGAAAGAGATTGGAGACAGGATAAAGAGACGGACGGAGAACAAGATCAAGCGGCTACACAGGGTAGAGAACAAGAGTAAAGAGATTGGAGAGAGAATGAAGAGAAGGTTGGGGAACAAAATGGAGGGGTAACACAGGGTAGAGAACAAGAGTAAAGAGATTGGAGAGAGGATAAAGAGACTGACGGGGAACAAGATCAAGGGGTTACACAGGGTAGAGAACAAGAGTAAAGAGATTGGAGAGAGGATAAAGAGAAGGACGAGGAACAAGATCAAGGGGTTACACAGGGTAGAGAACAAGAGTAAAGAGATTGTAGGGATGATAAAGAGAAGGACGGGGAACAAAATGAAGTGGTAACACAGTGTAGAGAACGAGAATAAAAATATTGGAGAGAGGGTAACGAAAAGGACGGGGAACAAGATCAAGTGGTTACACAGGGTAGAGAACAAGAGTAAAGAGATTGGAGAGAGGATAAAGAGAAGGACGGGGAACAAGATCAAGGGGGTACACAGGGTAGAGAACAAGAGTAAAGAGATTGGAGAGAGGATAAAGAGAAGGACGGGGAACAAGATCAAGGGGGTACACAGGGTAGAGAACAAGAGTAAAGAGATTGGAGAGAGGATAAAGAGAAGGACGGGGAACAAGATCAAGGGGGTACACAGGGTAGAGAACAAGAGTAAAGAGATTGGAGAGAGGATAAAGAGAAGGACGAGGAACAAGATCAAGGGGTTACACAGGGTAGAGAACAAGAGTAAAGAGATTGGAGAGAGGATAAAGAGAATGACGAGGAACAAGATCAAGGGGTTAAACAGAGTAGAGAAGAAGAGGAAAGAGATTGGAGACAGGATAAAGAGACGGACGGAGAACAAGATCAAGCGGCTACACAGGGTAGAGAACAAGAGTAAAGAGATTGGAGAGAGAATGAAGAGAAGGTTGGGGAACAAAATGGAGGGGTAACACAGGGTAGAGAACAAGAGTAAAGAGATTGGAGAGAGGATAAAGAGAAGGACGGGGAACAAGATCAAGGGGTTACACAGGGTAGAGAACAAGAGTAAAGAGATTGTAGGGATGATAAAGAGAAGGACGGGGAACAAAATGAAGTGGTAGCACTGTGTAGAGAACGAGAGTAAAAATATTGGAGAGAGGGTAACGAAAAGGACGGGGAAGAAGATCAAGTGGTTACACAGGGTAGAGAACAAGAGTAAAGAGATTGGAGAGAGGATAAAGAGAATGACGAGGAACAAGATCAAGGGGTTAAACAGAGTAGAGAAGAAGAGGAAAGAGATTGGAGACAGGATAAAGAGACGGACGGAGAACAAGATCAAGCGGCTACACAGGGTAGAGAACAAGAGTAAAGAGATTGGAGAGAGAATGAAGAGAAGGTTGGGGAACAAAATGGAGGGGTAACACAGGGTAGAGAACAAGAGTAAAGAGATTGGAGAGAGGATAAAGAGACTGACGGGGAACAAGATCAAGGGGTTACACAGGGTAGAGAACAAGAGTAAAGAGATTGGAGAGAGGATAAAGAGAAGGACGAGGAACAAGATCAAGGGGTTACACAGGGTAGAGAACAAGAGTAAAGAGATTGTAGGGATGATAAAGAGAAGGACGGGGAACAAAATGAAGTGGTAACACAGTGTAGAGAACGAGAATAAAAATATTGGAGAGAGGGTAACGAAAAGGACGGGGAACAAGATCAAGTGGTTACACAGGGTAGAGAACAAGAGTAAAGAGATTGGAGAGAGGATAAAGAGAAGGACGGGGAACAAGATCAAGGGGGTACACAGGGTAGAGAACAAGAGTAAAGAGATTGGAGAGAGGATAAAGAGAAGGACGGGGAACAAGATCAAGGGGGTACACAGGGTAGAGAACAAGAGTAAAGAGATTGGAGAGAGGATAAAGAGAAGGACGGGGAACAAGATCAAGGGGGTACACAGGGTAGAGAACAAGAGTAAAGAGATTGGAGAGAGGATAAAGAGAAGGACGAGGAACAAGATCAAGGGGTTACACAGGGTAGAGAACAAGAGTAAAGAGATTGTAGGGATGATAAAGAGAAGGACGGGGAACAAAATGAAGTGGTAGCACTGTGTAGAGAACGAGAGTAAAAATATTGGAGAGAGGGTAACGAAAAGGACGGGGAACAAGATCAAGTGGTTACACAGGGTAGAGAACAAGAGTAAAGAGATTGGAGAGAGGATAAAGAGAATGACGAGGAACAAGATCAAGGGGTTAAACAGAGTAGAGAAGAAGAGAAAAGAGATTGGAGACAGGATAAAGAGACGGACGGAGAACAAGATCAAGCGGCTACACAGGGTAGAGAACAAGAGTAAAGAGATTGGAGAGAGAATGAAGAGAAGGTTAGGGAACAAAATGGAGGGGTAACACAGGGTAGAGAACAAGAGTAAAGAGATTGGAGAGATGGTAAAGAAAAGGACGGTGAACAAGATCAAGGGGTTACACAGGGTAGAGAACAAGAGTAAAGAGATTGGAGAGTGGATAAAGAGAATGACGGGGAACAAGATCAAGCGGTTACACAGGTTAGACAACTAGAGTAAAGAGATTGGAGAGATGATAAGGAGAAGGACGGGGAACAAGATCAAGCGGCTACACAGGGTAGAGAACAAGAGTAAAGAGATTGGAGAGAGGATAAAGAGAAGGACGGGGAACAAGATCAAGGGGTTACACAGGGTAGAGAACAAGAGTAAAGAGATTGGAGAGAGGATAAAGAGAATGACGGGGAACAAGATCAAGGGGTTACACAGGGTAGAGAACAAGAGTAAAGAGATTGTAGGGATGATAAAGAGAAGGACGGAGAACAAAATGAAGTGGTAACACAGGGTAGAGAACAAGAGTAAAAATATTGGAGAGAGGGTAACGAAAAGGACGGGGAACAAGATCAAGTGGTTACACAGGGTAGAGAACAAGAGTAAAGAGATTGGAGAGAGGATAAAGAGAAGGACGGGGAACAAGATCAAGGGGGTACACAGGGTACAGAACTAGAGTAAAGAGATTGGAGAGAGGATAAAGATAAGGACAGGGAATAAGATCAAGTGGTTACACAGGGTAGAGAACAAGAGTAAAGAGATTGGAGAGAGGATAAAGAAAAGGACGGGGAACAACTTCAAAGGTTTACACAGAGTAGAGAACACGTGTAAAGAGTTGTGTTTGAAGAGTGGATAAAGAGAAAGACAGGGAACAAGTTCAAGGTATAAGATGTTGATTGACATTACATTTGAATATTTGAAGATTATATTTATCAGGGAAGCAAGTAAGTGGAAGAGAATTACACAGATGTAAACTGCGAGTGAAATGGCTGTTTGAGTAGAAAAGACAGTTATATTTAACCATTTCGACAATGAAAAGGTGGGACTCAGATACCAACATAGTAGCTTGCTTAAATTCATGTAGTCTGGGAACCAGCAAAAGCAATTTGTTGGAACATTTGCCATGAAAATACCTATAGAAAAGACAGTGAAAAACCATGGCATGTCTGTGAGAAAGAGACTGTATAACTAGATGCTTGATCAGGACCTGTCACATTGCAGAGCCATCTATGGATTTTGCCAAAGACCTTGAGACTTACAGTAGGGTCACAAAACCATTATGACAGCAATATTCCATGCAAGTATGGATAATAGTTCATAGAGCTGCCTTCATTAACTTCACCTTTTCTGTATTGTTTCCATTCCATTAATCTCAGATCTGACTGTTCAAAGAAGACTTCAAATGTAATGTGTAGTAAGTTCTCTTGAAAAGGGACACAATTTGGCATTATGGTGTTATCAAATACCTGCAGAAACAGTTTTTAGCCTCCAAAGAAACTCATGCTGACATGATTGCCACATTAGGAAATGATGCTCTAGCTTTATGAAAAGTGCTAAAATGTGCAGCTGAACTTATGAGTGGAAGGAAAAGTCTTGAAGATGATAGAAGGTCTGGATGTCTTGCAACTGACATTGATCATGGTAACAGATGACATGCAATTGACTATAAATCAAATAGCCAATGATTTTAACATATACCATGAGAGAATATTTTATGCAAAGACCTTGGCATAATGAATGTTTCTGTTTAGTGAGTGCCATGTCTTTTGACACCTAATGATTGCTCAACCACTGAAGCTCATGCATGGAAAATCTGACAATGCTTGAGGCAGAACCAACTTGTTTCCTTGAATGTTTCTTAAACTAGAATGAATGTTGGGTTCATCACTTTGAACCAGAGGCAAAAAGACAATCTATGCATTCCTTTTAACCTGCTCCAAAAAGGCCAAGGCCATTTCATCTATAGGGACGGTGATAGCTTCAGGTTTTTTTTTTGGATGCAAAAGGCATTGTCTTTATAAATATTCAAAAAGCTCCACCATCAATGGGGAGTACTATGCCAAATTACTAATGCAGTTACGAAAGGCTATCAAAATCAAATGCAAAGGAAAAATGATGAAAAGTGTCTTGCTTCATCGTAACAATGCTTCATCAAACAAATCCTTGGTTTCAATGTCTGCTGTGATTGACTGTGGCCTTGAACTGGGTCATCACCCTCCCTATTCTCCTGATTTGACTATCATCTGTGTGTTTTGATTATGTGGAAGTTTTGTTGAAGTTATATTTTGGAATACAATTTGATTTCTTAAGGAAATTGTCAGATATTATATGGATTAATGTAATGAAAAAGTTTCTTGTTTTTTATTTGGTTGGCTTGTTGATTTTTTTAATGACATATCAAACTCTAAAATCCAAATAATCTGAATGCAATTGTATGCCTACAATTACAGATAAAATGTATTGTCAGTCATTTTATTATGAATTGGTATTGTTGGTAATTTTCTTTTTATAGAAAAATGTTTTGCTGGTCTATTTTATTTAAAAATGTATCACCAGTATTTTTATACTTTTATAGTGTTTTCTTTTTGTTTGGGGTTTCCCTATTTGGCAATATCTGGGAACCTAACAGGTACTCTCTACTCAGGTCAGATGGACCTGGGAACAAAAACAATTAAGAGGTGATTCCATGTTCCAGAAAACCTCTAATCTCCCTATTAGAAGCCTTGTTGCCAGATGTAGTTTATCATCATACCCAGGAATCATGTTAGTGAGAAGGGAAATCCATTCTGTCAGCTTATTTCCAAGTGATGCTATTTTATGGAACATACTCTCAAGAGTATGCTTCTCTGGTCACTACAATCTTAACCTCTTCAAGTCTAGAGTTATCGATTATGTTTTCTACATATCCTCATAAGCTACACTTCTTTTGTCCTCTTCTTACATGCATCAACATCATGTAGTAACAGTCTACACTGAGTGGCTCTTGGGCCTTGTAATAGGTGAACAATTAGTAAAAAAGAGCAATTCTTTTTCTCATTCTAGTATTGTCTTCAAGTATCAATTTTTTTTTGTCCATTCTCTTTCCTTTTCCTCCTTTGCAACTAGCTGAATTCTTTAGAGTTGATTTAGATATCATTAGATATTTGATCAAATGTATCTCTATCTATAAAAGACAGGATGTTTGTGTGTGTGTGTGTGTGTGTGTAACAAATACACAGCCGCAATTTTCGACGGATTTGCACCAAAATTTACATGCACATGCTCCAAGTTAGCGGGAAAACCAAGACTGACTTTACATTTCACAACTCCCATCGATAGTGGAAATAATCGATTTTTTCATGCTTCTACGGTAGTTTTCATGTAGTTTGCGGCCATTTTGTACTGACCAGTGAGAGCCTATAGCTGGCTGCTACGAATAGGCAGGAAGATTCTATTGGCCAGTGTGAGAGCTAACAGCTGATTGGCACGAATGTTAACTAGCATGCTAGCATGCAAAAAAATCAATAGCTGCATTCATCACAAGTGGGAAAAATTTAAATCTGCATGGCACTTTACTCCAATTGACTCATTTACTTGCTTAAACACAATGTTGATTCTGATTCTGCAGAACTGGGTTGAGTGTGAAAAAGTATTTGTTGTTAACATTCTTTTCTCATTTGGTTTTTCCTGTTACGAGTCCTTTTTTAAAGCTGATCGTTTTGTGTTCATTTTGTTTAGTTCTTTTTTTGCAACAGATTTAATGTTTAGTATAGAGCTTAGAAAACATTCACAGTGTGAGATAGGCAAGAAATAAGGCATGTAGCAACATCAGCATGGCAAAGGGCAGTCGTTTAAAGGAAGGGCAAAAATATTTCAAGTCAAGTGATAGTGACTGCTGTATGAGTCGTAGGATTTTACAATCAACGCTGGGTCATGCTGCAAGTACAATGTATAACCTACCTAGTGAACTGTATAAGTGGATGGTAGAACGGTGTTTAGGAGAGATATCAAAGACAAAATTTACTAAAATCTATAAAGTGCATAAAATTGTGTTAGGACATCATTGCCAAATTCATGATATAATATGCAGATAAAAGATTTTTTTTGTCATTTGCAATGCATTTCTATAGCAAAACTTATGAGCAGTGCACTTACAGTAACCATATAATAACCTTTTCCAGGGTTTGAAATTCAGAGTAGCCTTTCTCTCTTCAGGATGTAGGTGAGTATGTCTCTTCACAGTTTCCTTTTCTTTACATTCTGTTAATTACCATGAATTTTTGGGAAAGGTAGAGGAGTGGATTCTCATTGTCTTTTCCAGGGTTTGAAATTCAGAGTAGCCTTTCTCTCTTCAGGATGTAGGCGAGTATGTCTCTTCACAGCTTCCTTTTCTTTACATTCTGTTAATTACCATGAATTTTTGGGAAAGGTAGAGGAGTGGATTCTCATTGTCTTTTCCAGGGTTTGAAATTCAGAGTAGCCTTTCTCTCTTCAGGATGTAGGCGAGTATGTCTCTTCACAGCTTCCTTTTCTTTACATTCTGTTAATTGCCATGAATTTTTGGGTAAAGTAGAGGTGTGGATTCTTATTGTCGTTTCCTGGTTTGAAATTCACAGTAGCTTTTCTCTCTTCAGTATGTAGGTGAGTATGCCTCTTCACAGCTTCCTTTTCTTTACATTCTGTTAATTGCCATGAATTTTTGGGTAAAGTAGAGGTGTGGATTCTTATTGTCGTTTCCTGGTTTGAAATTCACAGTAGCTTTTCTCTCTTCAGTATGTAGGTGAGTATGCCTCTTCACAGCTTCCTTTTCTTTACATTCTGTTAATTGCCATGAATTTTTGGGTAAAGTAGAGGTGTGGATTCTTATTGTCGTTTCCTGGTTTGAAATTCACAGTAGCTTTTCTCTCTTCAGTATGTAGGTGAGTATGCCTCTCCACAGCTTCCTTTTCTTTACATTCTGTTTTTTTCATTAATCACTGATTTAACTGTTTTGTATTATTTCATTCCTTTCTTTGTTTTTTTTTTATCTAACAAGAATTTTTATATTCACTGACCTGTAAATTTTTTACTGATAACTTTTCTTGTTTTGTGACACTTAGCACAATACGGGAGATCTTTTCCCAAGAATGCAAGCTACTAATGTACATTGTATTTCTAATTAAAAACTTGTGCTCAAAGACATACTACAGAAAGATAGTCAGTTCTTTTGTTTCTGTATTCTCTTGTACAGCTTCCATCTTATGCTGTGTCAAGGAATGGTCAGCTTGCAGCACTGTTAACATCAAGGCAAGATTAAACTAATCACTTTAAGTAACAAGGGGAAAAACCCTGTAGGAAGTAATTTCCAGCTAGTACTCTCATCTTTCAAATTATTCATTTTATTTGGTGATGACTTAAGGCCAGACTGACATATACTCATGACAGACATTGTTTAAATTTATTTTTCTGAATTCTGAATAGAAACAAATTGTTATGTAGTGCTAACAGTAATATTAGTTGTTTTCTTGTGATGGTAATAGTAGTTGTTTCCTTATGATGGTAATAACAGTCATTACCTTATAATGGTAATATTAGCCATTTCATTATAATGGTAATATTAGCTGGTTTCCTTAAAATGGTAATATTAGCTGTTTCTTTATAATGCCAGAGGCATGATTGGTGAATGTTCTGGGTCCAATCAGCAAAATGTCACTACATTATTTTTGAATCATTGAATCTGACCAGCCAGTTTCTCCCCCACTGAGCCGTTAGAGCTAGGTCAATGGAGGGATCAGCTGTCAAGCTCTGGTCATCAAAGATTTTGGTAGTGCATCCATATACAATATCATGATATGTATCAAATGATCAGAGTATACTGTTAGGCAGATCATTTATGTAGAGGGTTGGACCAAGAAGCAAACTTTGGAAGACATATGCATTGACCACCTGGCACTCTGAGGGCTAGCCACTGACAACTACCTTCAGGGACTGACCTTTTAGGAAGGACTTCCACAGATTCCATAATGCCACACCTTATTAATGGCCTCTGAAATATCTAATGCAACCATTCTTGAGATGTATTTTTTGTCAAGTGTCTCTCTAATTCTGTGAGGAATCACAGTTAGGATATCAGCAATGAACCAGGCAGATTGAAATCTGTACTTTTTGTCACATAGGTGATTGACAACTTTTTTGTTGATTGTAGCTTCAAAGAAAGTGCTAATGATAATGAGGAGACTGATAGGTATCTACTTTGAAGAAGATGAGCACTCACATGCATTCTTGTAAACCGGGTATACACTTGATAACTTCCACAGACTTGAAAAGGATTTTTCCTTCAAGAAGTGGTTAAATAATTTTGCTAAGAGTGGCGACAACTCTGGGTTAATATGCTATAGCTGGTTTGACCTTTCTTTTGGTAAAGTAAGAACACAAAGTTCAGACTGATGTAATAAACAATTATAATTTTTTATTTCTTCAAAATCACTGTGAAATACTGAAACAAGAAGTGTACATACAAAGTAATTAATAAATTTTCAATTACAAGTTTTTCAAATGTTCAGCAAATTCACAGAAATTTTAAGACTATGATTTCCAGTTATATATATTATTATACACCAATCTATAATTACCACTAACAACCAATGTCAAGAACTACTAAAGACTAATTATTTTTTAGTATTTAGATTACAAGTAAGAAGTTGCCCTTGCTTTGACTTTACCTCCAAATTCAGAACTAGTCTCATGACTGAAAAATGGGATTTGGGATGACCCTTACAAAGCTTGTTCCCTACATCATCTATATTGTGAATTATAAAATATTAGGTTGGTGCAAAAATAATGACGTAACAATGTCGTTTTTTGACGTTAAAAAATACGTCCAAAAAACGACATTATTACGTCATTATTTTTGCACCAACCTAATACAATTAACCGAAGCTAGATTTATTGGTACACTATTCAGCAACAGTTACATATGCTTACAAACAACCACTGAGATTTTGTCTGGACTAAAAGTCTTAGAGGTTCAAAACTTTTGATGTCTTGAGATTTCCTGGGTTGTAATGAAAATATTACTGTGTGCGTGGTCAGTAAGATGTGGCAAGTTTGGGAGGAGGTTGGCCTTTGTCATCTAACATTAAATACGAGTTGTCTTGCTAATATAGACTTTGCTGAAATAAAATTATTTTTCTGATGATAACAATGGTTCACGGGCAAAAAATGTCTAAACTGTATTTTATATATATATATATATATATATATATATATATACATGCATACATATATGTGTGCAGGTATGTAGAAAAATAGGAAAGAACGCATTAGGTAAATAATCCAGGGTTCTTTAGTATTTTTGTTTTTTTATTTTTAAAAAACAGTGCTCCATACAGAAATACAGCTTAGATTATAATTATTTTTAAAAAAATATGATTCCTTTGCTACATAAGAGTTCTCATGTTTCAAAAACGTGAGCCGAAAACATCAATATAATAATTAAAATTAAATTGAATTAAATTAACAAGCCCTGTTTCATCCTCAAGCAAAAATTTAGGAATAACCAATTTTACTGATATGTGGATAAAAATGGTCACCCCCAGCCGTTTCCATAGTAACGAATGAACACACTTATAATGATACATAAATTTAAAAATTGGTTATTCATAAATTTTCTTATTCATTTATTTATTTTTTAAAAAATATAGCATTCATAATTTTTTTATTTTTTAAAAAATAAAGTGTTAGGCAATCAATTGACCAAAATCGCCTGAAGAAGTGTTGAAACCAAGGTAGCAGAATCAGCTGATCTTCAAATTTTTTATACTTAAAAGTTCTACATGTTAAATTTTTGTCTTTTTATATGTCTATTGAGCACTAGTTAATACAACCGTTTCTTCATCTAATACAACTTTGACCATTAACTTTATTATATATATATATATATATATATATATATATATATATATATATATATATATATATATATATATATATCTTACTTATTATAAAACGCAGATTGTGTGTGTGTGTGTGTGTCTGTACGTTTATCTTTTTTTGGCAGGTAGTGTTTCTTATTGTCTTGCACACTTTTTTCTTTATTTTTACATTCAGAATGCTTTAAAAATTCCATTTACAGGACAATTATTTATAATAAAATTCTATTCAGTTGATAGACTCATAACAATTGAAAACAATGTTTTTGTTTGAGTTTGGGTTTGACCAATTCTTAACCCCACTCACCCCCAAAAAAACAAAAAACAACAAAAAAAAACTAATTAAGACATGCGTGTCTGTCAACCTTAAACAATAATCTTTGTCAACTTTATTTTTCAGTCTTTATGATGGTCGATACTTGATCTATCTCTTACTGTTACATCCCCGGGCAACGCCGGGATCTACTGCTAATATATATATATATATATATATATATATATATATATATATATATATATATATATATATATATATATATATATATATATATATATATATATATATATATATATATATATATATCATTAAAGATACAAAGTAAATATACTAAATAGGCACAAAATATTTTTATGCATAAGTGACAGGGGAAGCTTGTGTGTATGGATAGCAGAATAAAAATTGGAAGGCTTGGCAAAGGGAAAAACGTTGCTAAGAGCTACAATGGACAGGATGCTGTAAAGGGCCATGATCATCACATTCCGAAGGAACAGGGCATATAGAAGAATGCAAAAAGTTCATTAATCACCCTTATCATTACTATTTAAAAGCATATCTCATTAAAAGGACATTGTGAATTGCTATGTAATTACATGGAAGAATAGTACTTTCACCTTTTATAGAAAACATTTTTATTTTCATTATTTATAAAAGGGAAATATATTTGCCAATAAAAAAATAAATGACACAAAATCAAACGATGCTGTCTGCATTTATCTGCTTCAGTTATCAAAGAATGTCTGAGCAGACGTAAAAATCTTGCACCTCAGTTTACAGCCTGAACATTTCATGATGAAAATATATTTGCTTATTTTATTTACCCCACTTTGCAATTTCTTTTTTTTCTCTGCATAATTCGAGCAACACCTGTCATCAAACTTTGTCGTATCCGCAGATATTTTCGTGTTCGATAAAGAAAAGCTATAAACAAATAAAAGGCTTTGATACTTTTTCCAGTTTAGTAATAATGGTTACTTTTACCTTATCCTCTAGTCTATGTTGGGTTGTAGAGAGATAATTGGGTCAGAAGTGGAAAACATTTTGGCTACACTTATGGGCCAAAAGGTCAAGAACTATATGAAATTTGAAAGAAAAGATGCATGAAACATCAAACCTAAACCACAAAAAATAACATAAACAGAGTGCTATCTATCTATCTATCTATCTATCATGTGCTACATACTTATTATATATATTATATATATTGCACCCTATCATATATATATATATATATATATATATATATATATATATATATATATATATATATATATATACATAGTGCTCCATACATATATGTATGTATAGTGCTTCATTATATATATATATAATATTCTCTCTCTATATATATATATATAATATTATATAAACAACATACCTGCCCACACACACAATTCCGTAAAATACTTGTCGAAAACACAATTATACTTCGACATGAAAACAATTGACAAAAACTAAAAATCCTTGAAGCATTATACATCAAACAGTTGAAACCCAACCTAAACAAAATCAATTATGGCATCTCTACAAATATTCTTAAATGTCTATAATTGGTAATAGAAGCCATTGTTTTATACCAACGGCTTTCCATGCTTCATATTTCTCCAATTCACTCTCGTGTGGTCGTGAGTGACGTCATAAGATGCGATGCGATTTTTGCTTCTAGCATCTTATATGCACGTGTTTATCATTGCTTAGAAATCATCTATGTAAACATTGACAGACTATCATCACTATCTTGTCCGTATATTGCTTAATATGTTGTAATTGACATTCACTTACGTGCTAATACCCTTGGGAAAGATATGAATCCTCTTCTTCTCCCTCCAGCTATGGGTAAAATAGCAGGACAAACTGGATTCTATAGCCTTGGATGGCAACTGGTCTAGGAGAAGGACAACTCTGAATTCAAACTGCTTGCCCCTCATACATCGAATTTGACAGGAGAGTCGAGTATATATATATATATATATATATATATATATATATATATATATATATATATATATATATATACATAGGTTGAAATAAGTATAAGACACCGCATGAAATTTTTAATAATTGTTTAAATTCTGCACAAATTCCTCTGAAAATCTGTGTGTGGTATCTATATCTGATGGCATTAGAATACATATTCAATTTTATAACAAGTTTCCACCCAAAAAAAGTATTGAGAAAGTTATTAAGAAAAATATGTTTTCGAGGGTGGAAATAAGCATAAGACAGTTTTGAAAATTTGTATTTAACAGCAAAATTGTATAAAATTCAATGTTTACATTTATTCTCTTTCAATTGTAATACTTCAGCACACCTGTTTTGCATTGAATCGATAAGTTTTCTGAGAGTTTCAGATGGAATTTCATTCCAATACTGTTTAATGCAAGATTTTAAAGTTTCTCTGTTTTCACAATGACATTTATTTTTGTATACTCTTCTTGACAAAATTCCCCACAAATTTTCTATTGGGTTTAAACCTCAGGACTTAGTGAGCCAGTCCAAAACTTCAATATTTTTTGTTTTAAACCAGTCTTTTGTGAGCTTAGAAGTATGTATGGCTGCATTGTCCTGCTGAAAAATGGCATTATTGGTGTCTAGATGATTCATAAACGGGACAAGACTTTTTTCCCAGTACATTGATATATCGAGCAGAATTTTGCTTCCCTTCCATCACTACTAAATCAGCCTTTTCAGATGCAGAAAAAACTCCCCAAACCATAACACATCCTCCTCCAAATAGTATTTTTGAAAATGACTGCTTCTCCTTTCTTAAATCATGTCAATAACACTGGTAGCCATCAGGCCCATCCAAATTAAACTTTTTCTCCTCAGAAAACACCATGGTTTCCCATTTCTCCTTTGTCCAGGTTACTGTTTCCTTTACCCAATCTATGTGTTTCTTCTTGTGTTTAGGAGTTAAAGCAGGGGCTGTTTTCCTGTTTTGATACACAAGATTTGGCGATTCATGGAGAAGTTGATGAATTCTTCTTGGAGTGATGGGTAAATTCTGAGATTTTTGACGACCTCTTGAGCTTGAGTGTCCTTTAGAAGCTTCTTGAAAAAGTCAACGACTGGGTACATTTGTAATTTTAGGTGGACGACCTGGACATTTTCTGGTGCCATATGATTCAGGGTCTTACAACTGTTTGGGACCTCAACAGTTCTCTTGCAAAGAAACTTATTGATTTTCCTTCCAGTTTATAGGCAGAAATTTGCCCTTTTTCATTTTCCTTAAGAGCGGGGGAGTTCCTTGGCATTTTGCAGTAACTGCATTCAATTATAAAATGTTTAAATGGCTTAAAATCATGCACTTATTCTTCGTTTGGCATTCTGAATTAATCCAGATATGCAAATTTTCAAAACTCTCTTATAATTATTTCCACAAAGTTTTGTTAATAACTTTTTTTGGTGGAAAGTTGTTATAAAATCGAACATGTATACTAATCCCCATCGAATCTAGGGTACCACACACACATTTTCAGAGGAATTTGTGCAGTAATAAAAAAATTTCATGGGGTGTTTTATACTTATTTCCACCACAGTATATATATATATATATATATATATATATATATATATATATATTGCAAGGAATAGATACAAATTATTTCCTAAAGGCATTATGAAAAATAAAAAATAAGAGATGATAACACTTACAGAACAGACCAACTGGTTTCGTTCCCAAGCTCATCAGAGTCCACTGGGAACAATTTAACAATTATTGCAATATATATTGACTCCCACTAACACCCTACATACAATTAAAACATTAAAAAATGAAATGATTAATGGTATGAGAGGAAAAAAAAAATTCAAACCGTGCAAATTTGCACAGCACAAAAAAAATTTAAAAAATGGGGAATATGAGGGGAATGTATGATACACACTAGAGTCTAATAACATGAAGCCCAAGGAGACAGTCTTTTTGCTTACAAAGAGACGGCTCCCTGGACCGAATATACAGAGACTCAAGTGCCCGCAAATGAAATGGAGAGTGTGAACTGGACAGTACAGTAAACCAATTCGGACTGAATCCTTCGCATATATATATATATATATATATATATATATATAGTTCTCTACATTATGAATATATACAGTTTGTCTGAAGTGAAAATGCAAATCACATAAACTTCAATAAATCGAATTTGCTTTGACAATTTTTACAGATTTTAAGCAATTAATTTAGATGTCAAAACAAAACTTGAGTTAAATTTTGGGGTAGTATAAAAACCACAGTTTAATGCCTCTGAAATCTGATTAAATCTTCTTTATTTTTTTCATAGTTTATGTTGAAACCTGGGATCTAACAACTGCTATTGAGTGATGGAACGTCCCCAATGGCAATATCAAAAAAGCTTTGCAGAAATCATTGAATGAAACAACCACTTTTGACCAGTGCTCAAATTGGGCTGGAATTGAGGGTGTCAAGAAGGACAAAAGGTGTAGAATATTTCACAAATTTGGATCTGTCAAGAAACCTCCAAAGCAGTAAAGCAAAGAGTTAAAAGCATCAAAATTGGACCAAGAAATACATGAAAATTGAATTTTCTAAAGAAATTGTGAAGATGGAATTATATGACATTTCAGCTATTCTATTAGCCATTATCAAGGAGTTTTTTTATTTTTGTTGTAACCTAGGGAAGGTTACTGAATAGAAAAATCACACAAAGTTTGGTAATGAACAATAATACTTAGGACAAGAACAATACATAGAAGATATGACAGCAGCATGTAGAAGAAGTAGTGAACTTCTAGAAGAGAGTCAAGTGAATTCCACAATGAATCTCCAACTGCAGAATACCTACTAACTGCCCCACATGATCAGATGTGGCACAAGGCCAAATTTAATGTGGCATATCCGAACATGTAGGCTCAGCCAAAATTTTCCCTAGATTCTGTATAAAATGGGTTGGGTAGCTGTTTCCCGACATGAGATTTTGCCTTCAACATAGCCCTGTCTGGGGATGCTCTCTCCCCAGAGGCAGAGAGCTTAACCAGCCCAGCTGAAGATGAATCTCCAACTGCAGACCAACATACAGTATTTACTAGTGTATTTATTTAAATGGAGACATACCCATTATTGTCCATAGGTATGCTACAACAATTTTTTGTTTTAACTGAATGCATAGATATTTTTAAGTTACTAAAGTGATGGGAATGTTTTTTTATTTTCCAGACACGATCAGCAGATCTTTAAGAAAACTTGTGCATGTGTATATATATATATATATATATATATATATATATATATATATATATATATAAGTATTTTATTTGCCATTTGTGCCTGTCAACTTGGAAACCCATGAAATTTTAAGTTTCACTACAATCGTAGGTATATGTTTATTTATCAAGATATAATTCATAGCTCTGTTTAACTATATTGAGCACTGTTTTGTTTGCACCATGACTGAAATTAAATATTTATTTGTTTATCCGTGTAAGCACACTATCAAACATAGATGCAGTTGCTAATATCTTGTTATTTAATTTAATTTCACACCTCTCTGTCTGTCTCTCTCTCTCCCTATATATATATATATATATATATATATATATATATATGAATATAAAATATTGCACATACAGTGCAGGTGCTAATAAAATAGAGGAGAAATGTATATTTACTTTTAATATATATATATATATATATATATATATATATATATATATATATATATATATATTATCATTATTATTATTATTATTATTATTATTATTACTTAAAACATTATTAAAGTGGATAATCATATTTCAAGTAGACACCTTTTTTACTTTTTATTTTACGCTGTGTGTATTACATCTCATAAGGAATAACATCTGCCGTAGCTTCAAATTTGTGCTCACGTTAACTATTCTCCTTGGTAGATTTCAACAGGCAGCAGAGGTTTGCCAGACCTACTAATAAAAATAAATCAAATCATGTGGTCCAATATATACCTCAACAATCTCTACTTGATCAGTTTTTCTATCTGTCTGGGGAGGTTATATATCAATTGTGACTTTTATTCCTGTTATGCTTAGCTAAAATTACATCTACTGGCTTACACATTCAAGAAATCTTAGTAAACAGAATGTGCTTTCCAACAGGGATTGAACCATCATCCCCTTTTCATTTGACATGCTTTGGAGGGCATCCCAGTCCAGCAAGGCTCTATTTTGCCTTTTTAAGGAAAGCACACCTTCATTGCTGTCTGCTGATCCATGTCCCTGTATCACAGTATTTTTCTTTACTTTCAAAACTTGACAGGGGTGAATTCTGGGATAGACTCCTCCATCATGAACTAAGACAAAATGGCCATCCTACCCAAGTACTACAACTGGACCAACCCAACCTTTAAGATCATTTCTTTGATAGTACACAGTAATGAAAATAATCCACAATTATTACAACTTAAAAAGCTTTAATGAACTAATTTTACAGGCTACTTTTAAAGACTTAATTATCTGCCTTTGTTTCCTCATGGCATACAGGGAGTGTGTCCTTGTGGAGTGAGTAGCCATGGTTAAATGCAAGTTAAGTGACAGAACTGCCCAACAAACAGAATTGACAAAGTTTGCAATAAACAATAACAAGAAAAAAAGAAAGGAACAGGGCAAAAAAAGAATATAAAACAAGGAAACAATACATACAAGGGAAATTAACAGTAATAAGGCAAAACAACAGTAATATGGTAAAAAGTTCCCATACTAAGAATCAGGCTTGGCATAAAAAAGCAAGTTTGGACAAGTGAACATAGTGTTCTGATTTCAAGATAAAACAGATTGGGACTAAGTCAAATGTAACCAAGAACCACCCTATTTTATTAAGAATGTATGTGGTTTGGCCTATAAATTGGGTGGGGTAAGCATTATGCAATCATTTCCAACAGGACTGAAACCAACAGGAGTTCCCTAAGAGGTTTAATTGTCACCATTAACATATACAACATCTGAATAGGAGCCTACTAAGCATCTTAATGCTTGCCTAATTTTCTTGCTGAATTCTGCAGCAAAAAATGTTGTCAATATTTGTAGAGAGCGTTCATATTTTGCAGTGTAAAATCACATGAAGTCAAATTCTCCAGTACAGGAAGTTCATCTTCCAAAACAGAAAGGGAGTTTGGATTATGCCCAAATACAAGTTGATTTGGAGCAAAGCCACCAAAATTCTTCAACAAAGTTTTAGCACTTACTGCCAATAATAAAGCTACTTCTGGTTTACATTTAACAAAACTGAAGAGTCTTCAAAATGTTTCTGACGTTAATAAATTATGCCTCACTACCATTCCATTACTAAATGCTGATTCAGTAGCAGTTGTTTGTGCTTCTACACTTAACTTATCATTCATTGCTCTATAATTCACGTTTGAAAATATCACATTGTTTATCAGTAAAGAATTTACAAGGAGAGCCGAAGTAAGCTATCTGCATACAATAAATATATCTTCCATATTTGTGTCTTTGTTTTTTGTTTGCACAATAAAATTTTTTTTTTTTTTCAATTCATCCAAAGCAAGGTGATAATGTTGCTAAGATGCAAGGGGCTACTGCGTGTGATAAAGAATGAGAAGGAACTGAAAACCAAATCTTAAACAGTAAACAAGGTATAAGCATTTACTCCTGTTCAAAAGACCTGGGAGGTGTGGGAACTGAACAACAGGTGAACCAATATACTACTATTGAGGAAAAAAATAAAAATAAAATAGTAAATAAAATTTCAGACATTAGAGAGAGACGTTAGAAGTATATAGTTGAAGTTGACTTTAGAAAAAACTGGAAACCCAATCCTAAACAGTAAATAAGGGATAAACTTCTATTTCAATTTAAAAGACCAAGAATTGTAGACCCGATGATAATCTATTGACTCATTGTGTAGATATTCTTTTAAATCCAAACATTTAAATTTGTTTGCAAGAGCAATTCGACAATTGGACATTTAAGGCATATGCTACAAGAATCACAGCACTCTTCTATTGTCTTTAAAAATTCAGGATCATTAAAATTGTTATTTTCCATTACCAATTTGCAAAATGTTTTCTTTGAAGCATGGAAAAACTGCCTGTGCAATTTAGATGCTCTTTTCTTTTTCCTCTTAATGCTTAATTCTCTCACAGAGAGGTTTGGTGATGCCCAGGGTCAAGTCCTTCACTCTATGCCCCTAATACTCAACTAGAGCGTGCCTATGGGTCCTAGTACTGAGAAATGTAAGAAAGGAAGACATTTTAAATATGTAAAAAAAGATGAAACATGAAATAAACACTTTGTTTCAAATTTCAAAAACTAAATTTTTATTTCCCTCTTTGATTGAATGCCCTCCCAATATGGATGCAAAGTCCGAATATTCCTTTTTTTAATCTCTCTCTTTCTTGCTCATCTTCAGTTATGACAGAATTCAACTTCATTCAACCAATAAAAAAAAATGAATTATTATGTTAACCAAAGGAAAAGGCAAGAGAATATTTTCATGTATACATTTGCAAAAATTATTTACAAATATACTTGTTGCATATGTGTTTACATCTGAATGTTGCCAGTGTGGATAGGTGTAGTATAATTATTTTATTGGAAACTTTGAGAATAAAATGAACTGATAAATAATATATTTATTTTCTTTAGAGTGATGAGTCAGTCTGTTGGTAGTCAGTGTAGCAAAAAGTTTGTTAATAAGGTGGATATTGGTAGCAGTCTGAAGAAATGTCAGTTAGTGTTCATTTATAAGTAATATCATGATAGGGGTAGTAGTGTGAGAAATTAGGTCAAGATCAATCTACTGTGTTCTCTTCGGCCAAGAATCAGGGTGGAAATATCAGTAGCCGATGACCTCTTGACTGCTTCTTCACATGTCACACATGGGTTCATTTTTTTGTTCAGTCCTCTCATGGTGAAGTTCTCTTTGCTCTCCCCATTCAAGTCCCATCTCTCTGGGAGAGAAGTGTCAGGATTTTATACTTTTGAATAGGCTTGAATATTTGGTGTGGATATCAAAAAGTCTCTTTGCATCAATTTTTTGATTGGTCAAATTTTTTTATCTTTCAGTGTTCCTTTATTTTTCATATTTTTATAATGGAAGTTATACATGGAGCCTCCCAGATTTTTAGTCACAAATAAGTCAGTTCCACTCCTGCAAACTTCTGTTGTTTTGGGGCCAGATTTAGTCTTTTCTTCTTCCCTGTTTTATTTAAGGGTTTCTTTCTCATAGAATGAGAGAAATATAGAAAGAGAAATTTACAGAAAGAGAAAAAGAAAGAGATGAGGTTTTTAAATGAAAGTGCGAATACTTTATTTTAATTTAAACTCTTTTCTATTTTTGTTTGTATATTTTATTTTTACCAGGATTCACTAATTGTAATAGTCTTGAGACAGGTGCTATCTAAAATGCCTATACTGAAGGACTGCTTTACTAAAATCAGTATTTTAAGATCATGTGCCAGCAACACAATTTGGGTTTCCTCAGTTCTGTTATTTCCTCTTGGTAAATAATTGCAATGATTAGCAAAATATTGTATTGAGTTGTATTTAAAGCACCTCATCACATTCACATCTCTGCCAATCTGACTGGAACGTATTTCAGAAGCACCTCTTTGTTCTTTATTCCCTCACCAACCTCTTAACTTGAAGAGAATTTTCATAATCTGTTATGTTATGAAAGTCGGTCCAGATTTCATTCAGGGGACATTACTCTCATCTTCAGAAGCAACAGGATCACCAAAGATTTTCTGATGACAGTTGTATATGCTAAATGTTCATTTTCAGCACATACATTTGCTTTCAGAAGTAAAAAAAAAAAAAGCCTGAACACCCTCAGGCAAATTCACATCAAAGTTTTGCAGTTTGTGGCACCATATTAATAAAAATGAATCCGCAAAAAATAACCACTGGGAATAGATTCTCAAATCCTATTTCACAAAAATACACGAAAAAGTGAAGACAGATTCAAATTTTATTAAAAAATATACAAACCTCAGTGATTTGGGATTTTTTTTGTTGCCAACCAACCTCTGCTACCATGTTTCAACTCCATATTAATCTCAGTATATCTATCTAGATTAAAAGTTAGAGAGTTCTTCAATGGGAGAGAATCCAATTCCAAATATATATATATATATATATATATATATATATATACAAAGAGATAGAAAATCAACAAGGTACAAATCAAGCCTTCCCGTTGATGGTTAAAATTTATATTCTATTTGAAGTACCTGCACATGACTTTTAATAATATTTGTGCATGTGTGTGTGAGAGAGAAAGAGAGAGAGTGTTTCTTTGTATGTATGTATTACATACATACAAAGAAACACTCTCTCTCTTTCTCTCTCACACACACATGCACAAATATTATATATATATATATATATACATATATATGTGTGTGTGTGTGTGTCTGTCTGTGTGTATATATATATATATATATATATATATAAATATAAAGGTGAACGTTGAAGTCAACACTCAGAGGCGACATGTTGCTAGACGTAATCATCGCAGCCTGACGATTGCATCCAGCATGAAACAGCCTGTCACCTCTGTGTGTTGACTTCAATGTTCACTTTTATATTTACACGGTCTCTCTCTGATATTGAGCACTTTATTCCTAAATATAGCACACTTTAAAACTATATTTCTGCATATATATATATATATATATATATATATATATATAAAGATATTTTTGTAGGTACAAAATTTAATCACAGAAATAAGTGTGAAGCTTAATCTTATTAAAAATGAAGCAACCAGTTTCGCTCCTGCTCTTCAGGGTTCCACGGGAGATTTAACTTAAATTAAAAACACTAGAAAATGTGCAATGAAAAGGAAATGGAGAGAAAAAAATATGAACACAAGGAGCGAGAGACAAATAGCAGCAAGCCCCCAACAAACATTCACCATTTTACTCAGGGAAGGCTTGCGGGACCTGATATAAAGTACCTCCAGCACCTTGAGGTGAAATAAAGAGTGTGACTGGGACAGAACACTGAACCAGTCACAACCAAAATTAGCTATACACTCTCTGTTATTTAAGAGGTGCTCACATATCATGGAACCATAGGTATTTGGGACATGTCCATTCAAAGACAAGGTGTGATTCCTGATCTTAGTGGGAACATGTTGTTTAATTTTTTTGTCTAGGCATTGAGTCATTCTCCCTATGTATTCAGCTCTGCAACTACAAATGTATTTGTAAATAATAGAATTAATTTGATGGTGAGGGAGAACATCCTTACACCCAGAACGAAACATAGGCTGGTTTTGAAAAACTATACGAACCTCAGCCGAGAAAAAACAAAGACGAACATTAGATGAAACCTGTCTAACTATACTTTCATACTTGGTTCCAATCCAGGGCAATCTAAGATAAACAGGGCAATTTTTAACAGTACAGGGTTTGACCCTTCTGAACTCCTCAATTTTGTTATGGATAACTGAATGAATAGTATCAGGGAGATACCCTAAACCACATAGGGTTTCCTTAACAAAATTGATTTCATCATCCAAGAAGGACTCTGAACAGATCATTAATGCCCTATGAAGTATATATATCTAATTGTTGAGTATGACTATTGCAAGACATTATTGTAAGGCTCATTTCTGATCTATAGTATGAAAGCAATGCCTGTGGATGAAATTTGTAAAGGGAAGAAAGATGTTGCACTAGATCAATCACACTCTCTGAGCAAGAACAGCATGTATCCCCAATGAAATACCAGTTAATATCACTGGATGCTGTCAATTTGTAGGTGCTACATCAGAGTTTTCCTTCTTGTAGTTGGATACCTTAACATCCCAGTCCCTGTGCTATATAGGCATTGATCCAATGAAAGGATATTAAGCAATATCTGTGCATAAAATATTTAAAGTAAGGAAAGACATTACACTGTGAGAAAATGAAATAAAATCAATAAATAGAATAATAAAAAACAGAAATACATTTTCCCATGATGCAAGTACTCAAGGAACTGGAAAAGGTCTTTTGATCATCTGTGCAATTTTATGATTCCACTTACGGAAAGGACAGGACCTTCCTCTTATTACTTTTGAACACAATGTGTTTGGACATGTTTTGCAGCTCCACACCTGAAGTAAGTAATCTGATTGTTCCAACTCAGCGTAAAAGCTTTTAACCATTTTAACCATTTTAACCATTCTTAGCATTCTTAGCATTACTTAATCTAACTTGCTTCTGGACCAGAAAAAAAAAACAGAGATACCCAAAAGACATTGAGAACTTTGTTTCATTACAGTTTATATGAAAAAAAGAAGTTTTAGTTGCTTCTATATTACTTGTTTACATATGAACATGCACACACTTATCATACACCTGATATGTCCTGGAAAGAGATATATTTGTTCAAACTAGCGCAGTGGTTTTGGACTACTGTAACCAAGTAGGACAATCGAGCAGGTAACCATAATGGACTGGTCCTCATCGTAGTGGTAGCCAATAGGCATAGCCAATAGGCGTCATTCATGTACCTCCACATCAGTCTGTATTTATGGCTGACACCAGCCAATCATATTACTGTGAGGAGGAACCCAAGTGTATGCATATTCATTACAGCAACACCCAATACACAAACTTTAAATTTCATAAAACTGGGTCAATGCCACTCTCTGAGCAAGAAATTTGTCCTACTTTCCCAAACATCTTTGAATAATGTGTTGGTAAAGCAATGACTCAATGGATAATAACAAGGAGGGTAACTGACAAGATAGTGTCACACGTCCAACCTTTTCACGAGCAAAAAAAAAAACAAAACTCAGTCCTCAGAAACAAAAAAGTGCTTGCTTTATACAGCCGAGAACCGACCATAATTTGCATGCGAATGACGAGACAATGAGATTTCGCATTAACTGTCCGAGACCGCCCGGCATAAAACATGGTCACCGCCATTTTGGTTCTTTTTTATCGTTGAACAATCGGAGTTTGCACGACGCACAGATTTGCCGGCGTTTCCGAGGTAGGCCATTTTCACAAATTTCCCCACATAATGCAAATGCAGAAGGATGTGTACTTGTTCATAAAGTACCGGTACACATCCTTTCACATTTGCATTGCATTTTCTGATAAGATTCTGAGCATAAATATCACACACTCCTTGTTCCAGCATCCTATTTCCACTGGTCTATCATAGACAGAACTATAAACATCAATAAAACCATTATTAGCCTAAAGAAGTTCCTTTTTGAGTTGAAATGCATTATGTAGGAGTTTCTTTTTCATTTTGTCATTCAATTACCCAATATATATATATATATATATATATATATATTATTCAAAAATTATAACATAAACATGTTATAACATTATAACATCACCAAAAAAATAGCCATTTTGTTTCAACACTTCTGATGCCTTCTCAAGTTGAATGTGAAATCTACTTCTTTTAGGTTAGTTTTTATATCGATGTCAAATCTGATATTTTCAAATATTTTTGTGCTTATTTTTCTGGTTTTATCTTTTTTTTTTTTGTCTGTTACAGTTTCTTAGGAATATGAGACAGTTTTGACTTCAATCTGTTCTGTGAGTATCAAGTTTTCAAAGCCCTCTTTCCTCATTATGTACCCTAGAAATTTCAACTCTCTCTTCTCGATGTTAAGTATAAGTGTCCCTCCTTGCTTTCGATTTCTCAAAAAATTGTTAGGTAGGCTATGCATTGTTTCCCTCTATACCTCTTTGCCTTCAATCTGTCCTGTGAGTATCAAACTTTCCAAGCACATTTTCCTCATTATGAGCCCTAGAAATGTCAACTGTCTCTTCCTGATGTATAAGTGTCCTTTTTGTTTCCATTTTCTCTAAAATTTGCTATGTAGGTTATGCGTTGTTTTCCTCTAAGAAGAAGATTGAAGTTTTTTTAAATGGGTGTAGAAAGAGGCATCTATAAAGGGGAGGTATTGCACAAGACAAGAGGAACCGCATGTGTTGCAGTTGCAGTAGCAGTAAGGTCATAGGATATAAACTCCTATATTTTCCGGCCAATAAGTGAAGTAAAACCAAGTATGAGATGCCTACAAATAAATCTTAATAAATTCAGTAGATATGAAAACCTTTTTTACAGTACAACATTCCAACTTTAAAATGATGAAACCCTTTCTGCTTATCTAGAAATGCATTGCTAGATTAGCAGCTAGAAGAAAACTGGCACATCACAACTTTCCTTAAACTTATAAAGATATGTGCTGCATGGGGGTTTCAAGTAATTTTGTACTTTACATCAGTTCTGTTGATTAGTGTTTCAGCCCAGATACAAAAAAATTTTGAAATAAAAAAAATTAATTTTTTTATCATTTCAACCCAAATAATAATATCACTAACAAGAAAGAGTGAAAGAAATTGAGAAAAAGAAACATTATTAAGTAGAGAGGACAATAAAAGTGCAGGTATTATACAGGCAGAAGATAATGACTGACATTACATATATATATAAATATATATATATATATATATATATATATATATATATATATATATGATATCATTTCACCTTAAGGCAAAAATGCCACTAAGATGACAGAGGTTACTGAGAGTGAAAGAAAATGAGAAAAAGAAACATTATTAAGTAGAGAGGACAATAAAAGCACAGGTATT
Source organism: Acanthosepion lycidas (assembly GCA_963932145.1). Lineage (NCBI taxonomy): Eukaryota > Metazoa > Mollusca > Cephalopoda > Sepiida > Sepiidae > Acanthosepion > Acanthosepion lycidas. Next base: position 41,753,813 of record OZ010586.1, read on the forward strand.
ATACAGGCAGAAGATAATGACTGACATTGCATATATATATATATATATATATATATATATATATATATATACATATGACATCATTTCAACTTAATCAAGTAAATAATGCCACTAATATGACAGAGGTTATTGAGAGTGAAAGAAAATGAGAAAAAGAAACATTATTAAGTAGAGAGGACAATAAAAGTGCAGGTATTATACAGGCAGACGATAATGACTAACATTGCATATATATATATGTATATGATATCATTTCACCTTAAGGCAATAATGCCAGTAAGAAGACAGAGGTTACTGAGAGTGAAAGAAAATGAGAAAATGAAACATTATTAAGCAGAGAGGACAATAAAATCGCATGTATTATACAGGCAGAAGATAATGATTGACTTTGCATATATATATATATATATATATATATATATATATATATATATATGATATCATTTCAACTTAATCAAGGAAATAATGCCACTAATATGACAGAGGTTACTGAGAGTGAAAGAAAATGAGAAAAAGAAACATTATTATGGAGAGAGTACAATAAATGCGCAGGTATTATACAGGCAAAAGATAATGACTGACATTGCATATATATATATATATATATATATATATATATATATATATATATATATATATGTATATATGAATATATATATATATATATATATATATATATATATATATATATATATATATATATAGATATATATGATATCATTTTAACTTAATCAAAGCAATAATGCCACTAAGATGACAGAGGTTATGTAGAGTGAAAGAAAATGAGAAAAAGAAACATTATTAAGTAGAGAGGACAATAAAAGTGCAGGTGTTATACAGGCAGAAGATAATGACTGACATTGTATATATGTATATATATATATATATATATATATATATATATATGATATCATTTTAACTTAATCAAGGCAATAATGCCACTAAGATGACAGAGGTTACTGAGAGTGAAAGAAAATGAGAAAAAGAAACATTATTAAGTAGAGAGGACAATGAAAGAACAGGGATGAAGATGTCATAAGATAATGATTGACATTGGATTTAAATTTTTCAAGATCAAGCTTGACTGGATAGGAACAAGCTGAAACATTGTTCAACAAGCGAGAAGTATTTGAGAAAATAATCTCTTAGCATAGAACTTATGGTTACATTTAGTCATTTCAACTGTAAATTGATAAGACCTTGCTGCTAATCTAGAAATGCACTTAAATTTGTAAAGTACCAAAATCTAAAGCCCACCAAAACAATTAACATGAGTATATATACAGAAAAGTTATGGGAAGCAAGTGAAGCCGAGTTGTCAGGTCAAAACCAATAACATTGTAGATTCTCCTTTGTATTTTATCAAGAATTCCTAGCTCTCTAGTTACATATCAGAAGCACCAGTCAAGCTCGGGTAGCAATATTCAATGTATAGATGAATTTTAGACTGATAAAGATAGATTCTAATGAGAAAAATTTTATACAAACACAGCTTCAAATTAAATAAGTGTTTTCTGGAACCTTATTGGATAGGACAAGTCATGTGATGTCCTTCTTATGACATCTGTATGTACAAACTCCAAATGACCAGGTGAAAGGTCAGGGCTTGTGTTACATTCCTACACAAAACTCAGATAGCAATCCGAAGCCAACCTATAGTGATAAAAATACCTTGTCAGCAACGAGATCTGCAAAAGAACAGTCAGTGACCAGATCTGCAATGACACAGTCAGTGAAGGACAGTTGTTTGTTAAGATGAAAAGAAATGGAATCTGAAGAGTCGACTACAATGTTTTCATTGCCTGTGATATAATGAATGTCTGAGGTGAACTTTGAAATATAATCAAGGTGACGCATCACGCATGGTGAATATTCATCTCAGTTATGCATGTGAATAATATAATAAGTGAAGCACAAGCAACTAAAAGATGCCTACAAAAAATCTTACTAAATTAAGAGAGGCACAGTTAAGTAATGGATAGCGGCTTGGATTGATGAATTGGAGAACCGAGTTCGAATTCCAGTCAGATCCATGACATTCACTTATATGTTAATGCCCTTAAGAAAGGTGTGGATCTTCTTCTTCTCTCCTCAGCTATGAGTAAATAGCAGGACAGACTGGGTTCTTTAGCCTTGGGTGGCAACCAGTCTAGGAGAAGTAAAAACTGAATTCAAAACCGGCCTTGGCTATGGGGCTCCCTTCTCGTTAGTTAACCTACATAGGGAGCCCTCTCATTTCATTATCATGTGCTTCAAACATACACACACATATTGGTGTACCATACCACTTAATTTCCTCACTTGCAACAAAAACACTTTGAAACTTTGTAAACTTACTAGTAACAATTCATTTTGAACAATTTGAACTATTAGTTGCTTGATGGCCTTAACAAAAATTGATTTTTAATATGTAGATACATGTATATGACTGTATAAATGTTACTGTCATATATAGCTTGGTATTCTTTCTTTTTGTCAAGGATCATGTCTTTTCATTATATAAAAAATTGTTTTGTACCTGTGGAGATGACATGCAAATTTTATTTTTTCTCCTAAAGTCCAGGTAGTCTTACCCTCAGGGTTTCCTAGGCTAGAAAGAGCCCAACTTTCTCAATGCTGGTTTTTAATTTAGAGTATTTTTTTTCCACTAGACTGGTTGCCACCCAAGACTGTAGGGCCCAGTCTGTCCTACTATTTAACCATAGCTGGAGGGAAAAGAGATAAATTAATACTTTTCCCAATTATTATTTAATAATTATTTAATGGTGAATAAAATGTTATTTGTTTAATTTTATATTCAGAATGTATTGAACAAACAAGAAAATACAAACCAAAATAAATATTTTGATAATTTATAAGTACTAGTGCACTATAAAATTACTTAAAATTGCAAATGCACTTAGCCCCTTCCCCATCAATTATTTTGGGAAAAAAACGTTTCATTTTTCAACAATTTTTTATTCTTTTTTTTATATAGTAACTAAGAAATTGAGGTACCTTGAAGTACCCAAGCAATGGCTAACATCTCTACCTGGCATATGAGTTGACTATTTGACTTGTTGCAAGCTCAGAAGAGCATAAAAAGAATCAAAATCAACATATAAACATGTCTGTAGCTAGTTTTTGAATGTTATGTATTGGATGTGTTTATTTGTTTGTGTCTGGAAAAGACATTTTTGGTAAAAATATATATACACGTTTACGCTGGAGAAGGGGGTTAAATATTTCCTTATTTTTTCACATTTCATTTATTAATCTTTTCAGACGGTAAAATTACTTAAGTTTGTTAATGACATGACTAAAGTAGCAAAACTTATAAAAGGAACTTTTTAGCCAAATGTCTTTTATCAAGTATGATATACTTTTGAACTGTTTTTATATTTTCATATCATTGACCATTCCTGTAAATCCTGATAATTGTTATTATCAAAGGAACTGCAATTATCTGGTTTCAGTCTGGTAGCACTAAATTTGTATATAGAAGAAATGTATTTCCATTTCCTATATTCCCTGATTTTGTCCTGGTACTAGAATTTTCAATATTTCTATTCAAGATTTTATCAAGACCTCCAATATTAAAAGGATTACTTCACACAGCTACAAATATAAAATCTATGAAAATTATAAATATCTCTTAAGTCTTTTATCGATTGAAGCAAGAAAATCAAGATTTAAAAAAATTAAACTTGATAGAAAAGAATAAAGATAAAATGCCAGGCCAGTATTAATAATAATAATAATAAAAATTTAGACAGAAAAATCAAAGCTAATCACCAGACATCATGATCAAAGACCACTAAAAGTACCAAAATACAAGGACTTTAAAGTAGAAATCTCAAAAATGTGGCACATGAGGATATCAGTAATTCCAGTGGTAGTTGGATTCCTGGTGGGTAGGATAGGGCAGACCAATTGATCTCCAATTTTTTTTCCTATGTTATTCTTACAGGAGACAGCTTTGTCTTGGAGGATAACAAAGGTTTCCCTTAAATCCATTGTATATACTGCTACTGATATGCAAAAAGTATATCATGTCAATGTACTCCAAATTTATTATTAACTACCAAGTATTAGTAGTTATGGTGGTAGGTACATCATTAAAATTTGTTCCCCATAACAGAAATTACTTATTACTCAACCTAATTTATTAGCTATTTTATTTATATGAAAAGTTTTTGACAAAAATTGCATCTGGTTTTCATTAGAGAAAACCTCCTGTTTCAAAGTATTTTGCAGCAGTTGAGAAAGGTAATAATCCATTGATGCAAAGTCCTGGTTAATGACACGGTTAAGAGATTGTAGTGAACAGAAAGCAAAAGAAAGTAGTAGTAGTATTAATAATAATATATGGACACATGTCAAACAAACAACATTCTTCCACTGGAACAGAAAGGATGCAAGAGAGGTTCATATGGCTGCAAAGATCAACTACTGATAAACAAAATGATCCTGGAAAATTGCAGGAGACGATGTAGAAATCTTAGTGGAGTATGGATTGATTTCATAAAGCTTTTGATAGTGTGCCACACTCTTGGATCCTTAAGACTTTGGAAATGTACAAAGTTTCCCCTGTAGCAGTAAATTTCCTTAAGCACAGAAAGGAATACCACACTATACCTAAATCACACCAGAGGCATTGCCATCTCCAACCGTCTGAATATCCGACACAGAATCTTTTAAGGTGACTCCCTGTCAACCCTTCTGTTTTGTTTATCCTTAATCCCCCTTAAGCATGTACTAAACAACAGTAGCTATGGTTACAAACTAGACAAAAAAAATATTCAATTACCTTCTCTACATGGATGATCTCAAACTCGACAAACGACAATGATTTGAAGGGCCTCCTCAATGTGTACACACCAGAAATCAAAGGAAATAAAATAATAATAATAATATTTCCTCTTAAAATTGTCTTTTTAAGTTTTGATTGCTTGAAAATTTCTCATAAAAAATTAATCAGTTAATTATTATTTAAACTTCGAAGAACAATTTGGGTACAAAAAATTAATAAAATAATCCCTAATTTTTAATGTTATCACAAAAGCATTGTCATCATAATTCTCTTTCAATTAAAATTAACATTGTTGTAATTCCCAGGATTTAGATTTGATCTGAGGGAAATTGCATGTTCCCTTCTTTACTTCAAAGGCATACTGGATATTTGTAAGTTACCACACAGCATAGCTACAACCTCAAATGAAAGGTGAATTGTTATAGGAAAATAACTATGGGCCATCAGAGTCTAGCTTATTCTAAGATCACAGTAGTGGGGTATGCATTAAAGATTGTTTTAGACTAAAATTAACTCTAATGTATAGTTGTAATGAATAATCAATGCTGAATATGAACTTATGGCCTTTTATACAGAGTGATTAATATTGAAATAAGGAGGATGGAATAGGTCCATTATTATCATAATGGTTGTCAACAAGAGAAAAGGCTTAAGATGTAAACTCTGCAAGATTTATTTTGTTATGATTGGCCTTGCATGACTCTTGTTTTTGGTTAGTGAAATCCAACATATTCATCACAACAATGAAGTGAGATATTTATAATATATATATATATATATATATATATATATATATATATATATATATATATATATATATATATGTTATTAATTAAAGAACATCAAACACTTAAAATGCCATAAGTAATATATTTTATTCATGAGACCTCTAAAAATAGCAGCTCACAATCTTGAAGACCTACAAAGAAATCACAAATGAAATGGAAAAAAAATATTCCTGGTTAAAATCAAGAGATATTACTATCTTATTTAGAGAGTGGGAAAAGACAGAGAGTGTTGACCTATTTTTGATATATGTCATTTGAGGAAGGGGAAAGGTCTTAAAGTGTAGTTAGTTCAATGTGAATTGGAAACAATCCCATCTGTTTCTGTCAAAGGCCAAATTTCAATACTGATATATTTCATTCAACAATTCATTTGTAAATAATATTAAAAGAAAACATTTTTAAAGATTTCAAAATTAGCAAAAATTTTTCATAAGCTTTCTATATAATTAACCAAGAAACTTAAATTGAAATACCTAAGAAATTTGAATTAAATGATTATTAATTATATTCAGAGAAATATATTTATAAAGGTTATATACCTAGAGTCCTGAAATTTTATATCTTAGATCTATTAATTAATATTTAGCAGGATATGAATGTACTTTAAACTAAGAAAAAGTTAGATTGTGGTTAATTCTCTGTATTTCATTCAACAAATTCTGTAAATAATATTAAAAATGTGTCTGGTTCAGAACATTTTTAAAAAGTTTTTCGAAATATATAATCAGAAGGATTTATTATCAGAAGGATTTTTTTGTGCAAGTTTGGTGAAAGTATATAATGTCGATGTTAATGAAATATTTCCGTTTTGTATTTGTGTTGGATGAATGAATAGATTTTTTGTTTTTGGAAGTGATAATTTTATCAGTAAAGGCAATATTAAAGATGAAAAAGTGATATTTAGCTAAGTTGACTCATCTGTGGTCTTCATTTCTAAAGCTTCTCAATTCCATGTGCTCTCCTTACAAGAGGCCAGCAAAAAAGCAGGAAGTCTCTCAATTTCCCTCCAGTAAAATGGTTTCCTTCTTTCTATTTGTATAATTTCTTCTCTACTTTGCATTACCATTTTCTATTTTTATACCTTACTAATTAGACCACAAAGACTTCACTAATAATGCTAATATTAAATACTAGCCATTTCCTTCCAAGGAAATATTTTGTGTCCATTGATCAAGCAGCCAGTGCCACTGTTGATTGAAATCTGTAAAATCTTTTCTCTTAAAACAATTTTTTGAGAAAATACGTTTCTCAAGCCCAGTGACTGTTATCACTCTTTTCCGTTTTAATGCTGGCTTCCTTCCAAAGCTTTTGTTCAAAGTTGTATGAAATGTCCGCATCTTGATTATGTCATTTACTTTCTCCTCAAGTATCTATTTTAGTTGTTGTTGCCATTAAAAGTCTTTGAGTGATAAGGTTTCTCTTATTTGATACAGGTCTTTGTAATTTTTCAGTACCACTCCACAATGTACGAAGAAGCATGATCTTTGACATGACCCTCAGGTTTCACTCACTTAAAGCCTTTTTTCACCATTGATCTTACAAAGCAGTTATATACATCTGACAGTTTAGATATTTCTGAACAGGTTTGGCACCATGCATGATATCCATATGAAAGTCTTGATCTGATAAGGTTGATTAGGGATATGACTCAACTTCTCAGGCTAATGTTTTGGTTTTGTAGCAATTTGTTGTGTTGTGGGAAACTATCTCTGGCACAGCCTATTCTATGTTTTATTTGTTTTCTCCTATATTTAATTTGTTATAGATACACAAAAACAAGGCAGTATCAATAAATTCATAGCCTAACTAACTGTTACTAACTAGAATTCTTTTAAGAAAACAACTTTCTCAAGTCCAGTTATTGCTCTTTCCAGTATTGAGGAGGGTTTCCTTCCTAACTTTCTATTTGAAGTGGTGTGGAATGTTAAAATCGGCTTTATGTCATTATTTTCTCTTTGAGTTACATGTGCTATCCATTTTAGTTGTTGCTGCAGTTGGTAGTCCTCAAATGATGCACTTTCTTTTATTTGGTACAGTTCTTTGTCTGTGAATCTGTAGCACCAATCCATAATGTTCAAAGAAGAATGATCTTTGCCAAGACCTTCAAGGTTTAATTGCTCAAAGATATTTTTAAACATTGATCTTAGAAAGTGGTTGTATGCAGCTGACAGTTTAGATATTCATGATGGGGTCTGGCACCATGCATGGTATCCATCTGAAAGTCTTGTTCTCTCAATGGTTGTTTAAGAGCATGACTTAAGTTTTCAGGTTGATGTTTTGGTTTTGTAGCAATTTGTGGTGTTGGGCGAAACTACACCTGGCACAGCCTATTTATGTTCAATTTGTTTTTCTTCTATTCTTAATTTTGTTATAACTGATCCATACACTGAAGTATCTGAACTGTTTAGCATTTACTGATTACACATCCTGCATTTTTATGATAGATTCAGGGTAGGTACAATCAATGCTTTCATTCAAATTCAAGATCATAATTTCTGTTTAGGAAAGGTTTATCTTGAGTCCTATAGATGTTACTCAAATAAACTGTATAGTTTCATTCCTTTCCTCTCAAGTTTTATACCCTGATGTAATTGTTTGTCTGCATACTATATGCATGCCTTCAAAGAGATTCCCTTACTCATTCACCCATCATCTTCTCCAAACTATGTGAGATTTACACTCTTCTTAACCAAGATATGTGACATTCACTTGTCTTCCTCACCAAGCTACATGACACTTACACTTTCCTCCTCACTTTTCCTTTGCCTCTTCTTTTTCACACACACATGAAAAGAAATCACATTTCTTATCATCTGAACAAACTATAAACATATAACTTTAACAGACTGAGAAATATTTAGTTGTAAAAACACGAAAATAAAACCATTTTGTATTTTTATATGTAAAAACCTTTCTTGTCTTTTTCTTTGTTGTGACTTGATTCAAATCTGCAACTGAAGTTTAAATATCTGGAAAGGATCAGAAAAATTTGATGGCACATTATAATGGCAAAAATCTAAGCTAAGTACTAAGAAACAGGAAAGTTTTCTTAGAAACAAAGAGCACAGAAACTGTCATGTAATATCAGTTTATCTATTTGGCAACAAATATTGGTTAATTCCCTCACAAATTAAGAGAAAACTTGAGGCAACAGAAATGTAGTTTGACAGATAGATGGTATGCATGCCATGGACAGAGCATGTGTTTAATGAGAAAGTTATAAGGGAAATGGAACCAAAAAGGACACTTATACTTGAAATCAACAAGAGAGTTGAAATATGTGGAACACAGTGAGGACTTGGAAAATTTGATGCTCATAGGACATATCAAAGGCAAGAGTGACAGAGAAAAAGATAAGGCCATCTACCTGACAAACTTATATAAATGATGTCAGAATGAGTAATCAGAGGGATGGTAAGAGGTAAACATTGCTGAGCTAAAAAGGATAGGAAGTAGGGTGGGGGGGAATTATATAAAATCAATGAATAAAGTAATAATAATGAATTTAAAAAGATAAACATTTCCCTCCACACTCTCTCTTTCTCCCTCTTGCTCCAAGATGTAGCAAGATGGCAGATTGATGACTTTCCAGGGCACAGCATTTGTACATGTCTTCAAAACCTCCACCTTTTGTCGACCTTTTATTTGGTCATTCCAGCTCAGTGTAAAGCTGGCTTGAGCTTGAACATTATAACCATGCTTAATTTCTGGGCCAGAAAAAGAAACTCTCATTCACTTTTAAGCATAACTGTTTGCACATGTTTTACCATTAAATAATTACTTGCCTTAGCTGCTCAGTTGACCGATATAGCCAATCAGAAGACTCTAGTTAGAATGAAGGAGGGGTTATTGGCCTGGTCAGACTTAAAAAAAACGAAGATTAATTCCTTAAGGTCTTCAAGACTGGTCGTCCACATGCAGCAGGTCGTAATTAGTATCTTTGGCTGTTAAATGTACTCAAGCATTAACCTGTAGATTGTATTGCCTTTTCTTACCTTGTAGAGCATGTTTCATGGAGGTAATAAATCCATATTAATCCCAGTTTTACGAGCAATGTTTTATAACATCAGTTGATTTTGCTTTTGAATCCCTGAAACTGAAGTAAGGAGCACAACTGATTATTCCTGCAATAGTCAAATATTTAGTTAAATCTCTAGCTAAACTATATATCTCAACATTTTTTTGATCGAGATCACCCGATGCAAGGTAGTAAAGCCACTAAGATACAAAGATGTTACTGGGTGTGGAAGAATTAGAAACAGAAACATTATTAACGAGCAAGAAAAACAAGAGTAGGACAATAGATAGTGATTGACATTCTATTTAAATTTTTGAAGATTAAAGTTGGTTAGAAATCATGGAGCTGGAAGGGAGTTCCACAAGTGAGAAAAGAAACTGTTAGCAGAAAATTTATGGTTACATCTAACTCAACTGTAAATTGATGAGATCTTGATGCCAGTCTAGCACAGTGTTTAAATCCATAAAGTCTTGGTACCATAGTGAAGAACTCATCTGAATAATTATCATGAAAATATTTATAGAAAAGGCAGAGGGAGGCAACCTTACAGCAGTGGGAAAGGGACTGAAGGCCAGATATCAGATCAGGGCTAATAATCTTGCCGATTTTTCTTTGGACTTTATGAAGGAGCTCCAGTTATATAGCAGGAGCAGCCAACCATATGTGGCAGCAATATTCTAAGCATGGATGAATGGTGGACTTATAGATAAGTAGGATACATTCTGGTGATAAAAATTGTCTTGCATGATACAGTGAATAAAGCTGACATAGAAATGGATTCAATATAGTCTTTTCATTTCATGTCTGATGAAAAAGTTAGGTGCATCAATTTAATCTCCTGGAGGTCAGCATCAGACATGCTGATTTATTTTAATAATATTTTATAGAATGCTATCTGCACCAAAGAAATTACATTGCCTCTTTTTGAACTTCACAAAAAAAGAAGAATGAAAACAAAGGAATAATGGATGTACATAAATTAATTATAAATTAATTAATGGTTTTGGTATCTACAAGGCCAGCACTTCCCATTAAGTGAAAACTTACAGATCAAGCACAGTTTTCTATCGATTATACCAGGGTTGGTAGCCATTTTTTCCTACAAAACAGCTAATATAGAAACATTTTCTTTAGCTCTGGAGCCTATTCATTATCGAATTGGGAAGAAGGGTGTGATAAATATTCATTTTTATCCATTATTACAACTGTTAAAAGTTGGCTGTCATTTTTTTTTTCTTATACTCATTCAGTCAAGTAAAAAAACACATTTTCTGCAGAAGATTAAATGTTCTATTTTTTTTTACAGAATTTGGAATAAAAGAAAACATTTGTTAGATCTCTTCATCTTTGAATTGTAAACCCACCCATTTACACTTCAAAAGAAGTAATGGATTTTTTATCTATCAATCCGACAGATTTTATCACTTAAAAATTATTTTTAGTGTATGCCCATATTTGAATAGGCAATCCATTTATTTATAAAACAATATTTTTCTTTGTTTCTGTCTACTGGCCTGAATATTCAAGAAATCTTATTAAAGAAAAATATGTGCTCTCCAGCAGGGCTCGAACCTGTGCCTCCCTTGGAAGGAGAAATTGTTGTTAGATACATGTTCTAGGCTGACTCAGCTACAGAGTGCATTGACAATCAGGCACAGTCAAATACTGTCTTATAAACACAAATCTTTCACAGATTCTCAAAACATTCATATTTGCTCAGTTTCATATTCCTAACTTTTTCTTTAATAAGATTTCTCAAGTATTCAGGCCAGTAGATGAAAATAAATAAATATATTGTTTACCAAATAAACAGAGTGTTTACTCAAATATCCACTACACACATAAAAAGGTCCAATCTATAGCTATGTGATTGTTACTATGGTATGCAGAATGAAGCTGCTTGGCACAGATTGTCTTTGAACTCTATGGGTATAATGTTCTTGCTCACTTCCATTGTTCATAGCAGTATTTGTAAGGAAAGTGTGTAGAGTGTGGCTATACCACCACTGTTCATTATTATACATATTTATTTTTCCATCAGTGACCATGGTTTGTGCAGCAGTTTTTTTGGCTAAGTACAATATTCCTCAGGTCTGACAACTACCATATTCCCAAGATCCCCTTTGTGATTTTTCCTCTTCAAAAATCAAATCTCACATGACAGGAACAAGATTTCAAGACATTTAGTAAATCCAGAGGAATGTGACAATGCTACCATCAAGGGAAACAAGGCTGGGTAAAGTGTAGATTTAGAAGGGGAATACTTCAAAGGAGATTAAATACCAAATTGATGTGTTTCATTGAAAGACAAAAGAAAACCACCATATTGATACATGTTTTATTCTTAATCCTTTCTAAGCTTTCATAGTGATTTTCTTTCGTCTTTCAATGATAATGTTATTAAGCTTATCAGACGTTATGAAAGGATTTTGCTTAAAACAGATAGACAAAACTTGTCTATATTATTTAATGAAACATGTATGAATGAAAAATTGCTGCCTAAATACATACACAATATATATATATGTATATATATATATATATATATATATATATATATATATATATATGTTATTAATACATGTTTCATTAAATAATATAGACAAGTTTTGTCTATTTATTTTAAGCAAAATCCTTTCATAACATCTGATAATCGTAATAACATTATCATTGAAAGACAAAAGAAAATCACCATGTTGATAAATGTTTTATTCTTAATCTTTTCTAAGCTTTCGACTTATATAAGCCATCATCAGATGGTGATGATAGTTTGTTTGTTTGCATGGAAGATTGCTATGCAACAATAAATTCGTGCATATAAAATGCAGGTAGTAAATATCGCATTGCAGTTCGTAACATCACACTTGACCCCATGAGAGTGAAAATGAAGAGAAGTATTAAGTATGGAAAACCATTGGTATAAACCGATACCTTCTGTTATTTAATGAAATATGTAATAATGAAAACATGTGGCCTAAATAAACACAATATATATATATATATATATATATATATATATATATATATATATATATATATATATATATATCTTTATAAAAGGCAGGATGTCTCTGTGTGTGTAATGAATGCACAGCCGCAATTTTTGATGGATTTGCACCAAAATTTACATGCACATGCTCCAAGTTAGCAAAAAGGCCAAGACTAACTTTGCATTTCCCAACTCCCATCGATAGTGGAAATAATAAATTTTTTCATGCTTCTACAGCACTTTTCATGGAGTTTGCAGCCATTTTCTACTGGCCACAGTGAGAGCCTATAGCTGGCTACTACAAATAGGCAGGAAGATTCTATTGGCCAGCGTGAGAGCCAACAGCTGATTGACATGAATGTTAACTAGCATGCAAAAATATCAATAGCTGCATTTGTCACAAGCGTGAAAAATCTAAATCTGCATGGCACTTTACTTCATTTGGCTCACTGACTTGCTTAAACTCAATATTGATTCTGATTCCACAGAACTGGGTTGGGTGTGAAAAAGTATTTGTTGTTAACATTCTTTTTTCATTTGATTTTTCCAGTTACAAGTCTTTTTTTAAAGCTGATCATTTTGTGTTCATTTTGTTTAATTCTTTTTTCAAAACAGATTTAATGTTTAGTATAGAGCTTAGCAAAAATTTGCAGTGTGAGATAGGCAAGAAGTAAGGCATGTAGCAACATCAGCAAGGAAGGGCAAAAATATTTTAAGTCAAGTGATAGCGATTGCTGTATGAGTCATATGATTTTTTAATCAAGCATGGGCAATGCTGCTAGTATATATATATATATTTGTCACATAAACTGTCCCACCCAGAGAATACATATAAAAAGGCAAGAAGTATATTATGAGGATACATGAAACAAATGTTATATATGTAAAGCTCCGAAAACAGACACAATGCAATCCTGATTATATGTCTTAGATTGTCATTTATGAAAGATGGCAATTGTTTCATCCTACTCCCTCTGCCTCTGTCATGAACTAAGTACCAATTGTCTATCCTCACCAATAGGCTGTCAAATGATCCTTATAGGCTCCTTAAGACATCACGATCACCTTGTACATCCCTATAAACTCTTGTTTTCTGATGCTGATGACAATAAACTGGTTGCAGGTTAATCTCTATTGGCTTCAATATTTATTTCTTTTTTTACAGAAAGTATGGCACGAGGCTAGATTTGGACTTGGATACTGGTCTTCATCTGTCCTATATTTAATCTATCTAGCCACAATCACTGCCTCAAACACATTATAATTTTCCTTACACCAAAATAACACATTCTTATTTACCATTCTTAATACAACAGTTGTGGTAACTGTCCATTAGCTTCAGTGATCAGCAGATTTATATCCCAGGTTTATACTAAGTTCTTAAAAGCACACTTGAAAAAAAAACTATTCAGTATATATACTGGTCAAATGACTCTGGCATCTAGACTTTGAGCCATCTTGTATAGCAACCATTATTCAGACAACAGAAGGAGATGAATATTATCAGGTAGCTGTCTAGTATATATATATATGTATATATATATATAGTTTTAAAACTTCAGTTTATTACTGAAATAATTTAATAACATTTTTCTTTATAATTAAAATAAATCATCATAATTTTTATCCTTAAAAAATTGTTATCATTTGCCTCAGTTTTAATATTAAGACATCTCTTTCATCCTTTATAAAAAATCTGATTACTACCGAAAAAAATTAAATCATTATTAAAAACATGGTCATGATTTAAAAATATAACTGTTTCTAGAAAAATCCAATCTTTGGAAGCTGGTATCGTAATAATAAAGAAATCTGTTGCAATCATTTTCTGATCAATGATAATCAAAGCCCATTCCTATGTGATTTATTTTTAATTTCTAGATTATAGCATTAGTATCTCTTCTGCAGTCAACTGTATTAAAATATCACTTTGAACATTATTATTATTATTATTATTATTATTATTATTAATCCAGTACCCATCACTGATGGTAAGATGATCAAATTTCCAATCTAAATTGTTTATCCATTCAAAATCCTGCATTAATTAAAAAATATGAATATATTTTGTAATTTAAATTTTTTTAAGTTTAAATACAGACTGAACGATATCATGCAGAAGGGGTTGCAGAGGGTGTGACAGCCGCAGAACATCAAATCAAAGAGTTAAATAAACATTTAGTTTATATTTAATTTTAATAAAGGGTTTATTTTATGTTTATCAATTTTTATATATTCAAAATGTCTCCCTTTCTCACATTTCTCAGTTCAACACTCTAGAGCTTTCCCACCACTTGTGTCTTAGTGGCATACAATCAAGGAGTTGACCCTGGGCATCACCAACTGAAAAGTACTGTCACATGTGGAAATATTGTTTTTATTGTTGTGTTGACAGATTCAACCATTTTCTTTTGATTTCTTGATACAGTTGTGTACATTTGCTTGGGAGATTAGTAATTCTGTTAGGAAAAGTGAAATAGGGAAAAAAAGCCTGAGCGTAGATTAATATTTGGATAATATTCAATGGCGGCACTCTTGAGGATAAAAACAATATTTCCAGTACTTGATATAATTTGCACTTGACAATATGAATATAATAGGATTTTCTAAATTCTTCCAGTTACTAAGGACATTTCGTTTTGTTATTAATAGCTATTTTGTTTTAAAAAATTCATTTCATTTTTTCATTGAAAAAGTCTTCATTGGACGAAATGTGGCAGCTAATATTACAGTTTTTCTATTGTCTTTTACATTATATATATATATATATATATATATATATATATATATATATATATATATATATATATATGAAAATTTTAATAAAATCTTTTAATTATATTTCTTTTTACTTTTGTTTTTTACTGTGTATAGTAACACCATTTTTTTTCATTAATTTTTTTTTTATTTCACTTGTACCATTTTTATCTGAAATCACTTTGTGAGCACATTAAATTTTTTTTTAATGTTTAAACTAAATTCATTTTTTTACAATAAACTGGACATTTACTTTGTGACCATGAATAGACTGATATCAATAAACCATCGATATGTGGCAAACATGTGTCAATACAGACAAAAAAGAGGCCTCGAGTCATGAGCGGACATGTCTGTCAAATCAAGTTACATCCGGGTTTTCACTGTTTGCAGCTTGGCATGTCTAGATTTGAACCTTTCTGCAACTTGTCCAGATCTAGGATTTTGTCATCTGTCTCATGTCGATAAAAGTGACCAGAAAAACCAGCAGTCAATGGTGGGCAGTTGGCGAGACTCAGTACCTTGAGAAGTTATTCCCTTGGGATTTTGTTTCTAAAGTTGCATGCCATCTGCCATGTTGCAATTTCTGAGCCAGTCTTGTTTTGTTTTCTCCCATCTACTTTCGTCCTCGTCCTGTTACCCCTTTGTTCTTGGGAGACCAATTGGTTAGGTGTTTCCCTCATCTCAATACACCTTTGCCATGTTTTTCAACAAGATATGAATCGATTGAATCCATAAATAGAAATGAATAGATTAGTATGAGTAGATATAAAACATGTAATTATTTTTGATAATATACTCTCTGATTATTTAATTTTTATTTTATTTCACAACCATACACACATGTAAGCAAAAAGATAAAATTCAAATTGACTAGGTGTAGGCAAGTTTGAAGATATGCATATATATTAGGTTGGTGCAAAAATATTGTCGTTTTTTGACGATTTTAATTTAATGACAGAAATAAAAAATATTTCTACGAAATTAAAAAAAAGAAACTTTAAAAATTAATTTTATTATCTACCAATTAATTTTAATTACTGAAAGTTTCAGTAAAGTGGTTATGTTTAAATGATACGTTATCACAATTTCTATTTTCAGGTTCATATATTTTAAATGGATGCCACGTTGTGTTGTAATGAGAAATGATAGAGCTGAGTTTGAATTTCAGTTGGGTTCATTACATTCACTTACGTGCAAATATCCTTGGGAAATGTATGAATCCATCTCTTCTTCCCCCAACTGTGGGTTGATTAGCAGGACACACTGGTTTTTATAGCCTTGGTTGGCAACCAGTCTATCACTGAAAGAAATGGCAACTGACTATGAGAAAATCTTCTGCCTAGTCATTCATGAATTGAAAGAGACATGACTGTTGATATCGGTTGAGGAAAACCTTTGACCTCACTTTTGCTCTATCAGAGAGTGAAAATTGAAACAGGTGATAGCATAAACAGGAAATGCATCTGGTAGCTAAAATATATGCACAGGTGTCCTGAGCCTTGAATAAACAGGGTGCACAGATGTCCTGAGTGGAAGGAAATGTGTATTTGAATGGGCATATTCCAGAGGAGGTGTGGCCAAATGAAATTGCATGGGCACATGGCTGGAAGAGGCGTGGCTACAAGAAGTTACATAGGCAACATATCAGAAGAAGGTGTAGCCATGTGAATTTGTGTGGGTGTCCAAATGTTATAAAACTGGTCCAATTCTGGCTAGAGATTCCACGAAGATTTGTCTGCATCAATTTCTGTGTGCACAATCCTAACCCCTGTGATTCTCCCTCACTCTACCAAATTGCCGAACTCAAACAATAAAGATATTTATATATTTTTTATATATAATTGTTCATTGCCTTAATCACCCATGTGTCTATCATATATATCACTTAACCTTTTACACCCTGCATTATATAA
Source organism: Acanthosepion lycidas (assembly GCA_963932145.1). Taxonomy (NCBI): domain Eukaryota; kingdom Metazoa; phylum Mollusca; class Cephalopoda; order Sepiida; family Sepiidae; genus Acanthosepion; species Acanthosepion lycidas. The sequence continues at coordinate 41,771,073 of OZ010586.1, forward strand.
TATTTATTACTTCATCTTTCACTGTATATAATAACCCCATCAATTACAATAGCTCAATTGTTAAGATCCATTTAGGTCAGGATAGTTGTTTTCATAGCAGGATATAAGAACACAACCATGACATTCAAACATATTACTGTTTATCAATCAGAGTTATCTGTAATATTAGAACAAATATGTTGCTTAGCAAAAGCAGTCAGCTCTAGAGACTGACAGTTTGACTGACTGATTTTTTGAAAGCTTGTTTTTTATTAGATGGGATTGCCATGTCAGTATGATAACACTTAAGTTTTTATCTGACTAAGTAGATTTAACCCAAACACTGGTGCCGATAGATTCATGTCATTAATTGCATGAAAAATTATATGGAGAAAAACTCGTTTTTTGGGGTCTATTCGATCTTTTGCTATATAGAAGTAGCTAGCAGTTCTGTGCAGAAATTACATTTGGGAAGCCCAATTCAAATTTTAGGCTAGTCAACTGCATTCACTATCACACTAATGCCCATGAGAAAAGTACACATCCATATCTTCCACTACCTATGAATTAAATAGTTTGTTTATTTTAGGCTTGGGAGACAGCCAGTCTAGGTGAAGAACAACTCAGAATTCAAGACTTCAGATAAAACAGCAATAAACTACCCTACTATATTTGCCAAGAAGTCATGGTAATTCACAGATATTGCATAGAATACTGCTGTCATATATGGTCTGGAGCCCCCACTGTTCATCTTAAGGTCCTCAAAAAAAAAACAGAGATGGATATGCAATGTGGTTGACCCTCAGTTGGCATCTTGTTTACAGTCGTTTTCTCACAGATGTGCTGTCACCTCCCTCTGTCTTTTCTACAAATACTTTCACGCTAACTGCGCTGACGAGCTACTTTCACTAGTTCCGAAACTGCATGAATTTAAATGTGCCACTAGGCCAGCATCTCTGTCCCACCCTTTCACTGTCGAAACTGTTAAATGTAGCTGTCTCTTCTACTTCGATAGCTTCATGTCTCACATCTCCTGTCTGTGGAATTTTCTTCCTATGACTTGTTTCCCCGATAGCTATAATCTCCAACTATTCAAATGCAATGTCAATCAACATCTCCAGATGCTCTGATCTAATTCCCTGTCCTTCTCTTCATCCTTTCCTCTATCACGCCTCTTTACTCTTGCTCCTACTCTCTGTCTCTGTGGCACTCTTGCCTTGCTTGGAATGAAAAGCTTTAAAAAAAAACTTAAGAGAAAGGATGCTGTGCAGAGTATGTTTAGTCTCTTGCAATCTATACATAGAGTAAATGTTCTGCAGAAATTGCAAATTCAAATTCTTTCCTAGTCTTTTTTTGTTCACTTTCACATAATACCCCTGGGAAAGGGTATAAATCCACAATATCTCCCACCAGCTTAGTTGAAAGCCAGTCTAGGTACAAGGCAATTCTGAATTCAAAACCGTACAGGACAGCAAGTGTGACGCTAAGATCTGAAGGTGCATTGGGATGGTCAAAGATGCATTCCAAAAGCTAGGCAGAGTATTAAGAGACGGGAGGATTTCTTTGGTAACAAAGAAAAGATTACTGATCTGCTATTTGACATCTGTCCTCCTTTACAGCAGCGAATGTTGGACGGTCTCCTCAAAGATGAAGAAGAGACTTGAGGTGGTGGAGAAGGATGCCAAGGATATCATGGACCAAGCATGTGAGCAATGATGAGGAGAGGATGCAAACAAGGAGGAAGCTTATACTTAACATCAGGAAGAGGCAGCCGAAATTTCTGGGGCACATAATGCGAAAGGAGGGCTTAGAGAATCTGATACTCACAGGTTGAATAGAGGAAAAGAGAGACAAGGGAAACCAATGCATGACATACCTAGCAGGCTTAAGCAAGTCGATCACAGAACATGGCCTGGGGGAAGTAGCAAAGAGACAAAACTTATTGAGAGCTACAAGGGATAGGGGGAAGTGGGGAGCCATGATCACCTACATCCTGAATGTTCACGGCATACAAAAAGAAAAAAAGATAAAGAATTGGAAAGCCATTTGAGTTTAAATGATCTTTCAGCAGTAGGTTATCTGCCATTTTTAATTTTTGTCTGAATTGATCATTTGAATTATTTTTCTTTTTGTCTTCTGTTTGAATTTTTTCTTTCTACTTAATATTGTTGTTAACTGTCTCTCTCCGTGGTATATAAGAGTTTAAATTTTGCATTTGAATCAATCATAATTTTTATTACAATTTTATCTCAAAATTTAACAGCCATTGTGTTTTTTTTAGTTTTTTTTTTTTTTACCCTGCTGCTATGGAGTTGGCTAATAGGTATTCTTGCATGACTCTAGGGATAGATTAATACCCCTCCCATACCCCCAAATCCCAGTATAAACTAGAATGTCTGCTAGACATTGTATGCTTAAAAAGTGTTTCTGTGGGCTGAAAATTGTCTCTCCAAATAAGTTAGCTGGCTGTACATTCTTTGAAATAACTGGAAAAGCAAGCAGACTGTTTTGAATGAGCTTTCAGCAGTCGGTATCTGCCATTTTTCATTCTTTGAATTTTTAATGGATATCTCAACTTTAACTAATTTAAAACTTCATAACTTTTTCCTTTTTTATTTTAAAATAGTGCTAGGAAATTTTGCACACTCCTAATAATATAGTGATAAACTTTGATGTGTTAATATTTCTTGAATGTAGAAAATGAAAATAAAGCATGATTGGATATGGCAACTCAACCACTAGTTTTATCTTCAAGTTTTATGTCTACTTCCCTCTGTGAGCTCTGTGCTAAGTGGCATGAAAATTTCCCATTAAGGTGGATATTAATATATTATATTATATATTAATATATTAATGGCTTCTTACTGTCTTTTTTACAAATATTTTTATGGCAACTGCTCTGATGAGCTTTTTTCCCTGGTGCCCTGACTACATAAATTTAAGCATGCTACTAGATTGTCATCTAAGTCCCACCTGTTTACTATTGAAATAGTTAAATGAAACCACCACCTCTACTCCAATATTTCTTTTCTCATACTTCCCACCTGTGGAAGAGACTCACTTCTGTTTACTTGCTTGCCTGATAACTACAATCTTCACAAATTTAAATGCAACCATCTTCTGTCTTCTGGAATCCTGTTCATCTTTTGTCCTTTCCACAATCCTCCATTCAGTCTTTTCTCTCACTTTCACTCTCTGTAACACCCTGTGTACGAGTGGAATTTCCACATTGCTTGGGGAAAAATGATTTAAAGAAATGATTTCCAAAGATGTCGTGGTAATTCACAGATATTTAAGAAAAAGGAAGTTGTTGGGAGCCGTTATCTTCTATATTCATTCCCTAGTTTTTCTAAAATAGTGCTAGGAAATTTTGCACACTCCTAATAATATAGTGATAAACTTTGATGTGTTAATATTTCTTGAATGTAGAAAATGAAAATAAAGCATGATTGGATATGGCAACTCAACTACTAGTTTTATCTTCAAGTTTTATGTCTACTTCCCTCTGTGAGCTCTGTGCTAAGTGGCATGAAAATTTCCCATTAAGGTGGATATTAATATATTTAAGGATCTGAAGAAAGTGTCAAAAGCAGCCTTTGGAATCGGTAGTTTTGCTAATATTTCATTTTACATTGATTAGGAAACCTTTTATTTGCATTTGCCTGGAAGCAATACCTTGTTTTGCATGTCAATTAGGGAAGATATTTCCACAGAGATATAATAGAAAGAGCCATAAAACTTTCTGTGTTAGATATATGATGTCCTAATATTAGGCTGAATCATAAGTAGTTTCCATTGTAGGAAACCAGTTGTAGTATCAAATGTATCATCGCAACTGCTAATTATACGAGTTTTTTTTTCACCCTAAGAAAGGAATTAAAGCCACTGAAAAATAAGAGATTTTTGGGTGTGGAAGAATTAGGAACAGAGACATTAATAATTAGTGGGAAGAGGTAAGAGTAATCGGGGCAGTAGATCGCAATTGATTGTATTTAAATTTTTGCAGATTAAATTTGGCTGGAAAGCATGGAGCTATAAGAGATTTCCACAAGCAAGTAGTGTGAGAAAATAAGAGAAATCCACAAGAACTGAACAGACTAACATAACCTTAGTTTTGTCTGGTTTTGGCAGCATACACAAAGGAAAAAATTGTTCTCCATGACAATGCAGGGCCTGTTAACTGTTAATCTGTTGTTAACTGGTGCAAGAAATGGCTTGTTAATTTTAATACCTCCAAAACAAAATTACTCTTTTCTAATTGTCTGAGAAAACCTTTTTTGCCTTTCATCAGAATGGCTGATGCTAATCTCCCGAAGAGTGACTCCTTGTAACTTCTCAGGCTAACATTGATATGAAGGGAAAAGATTATATTGATTAAATTGCTAGGTTTGCTGCTAGAAAAGTTGGTTCATTGTATTGTGATAGACAATTTTTCTCTCCAGAATCTATTTTACAATTTTATGTTTATCTTTAGTCCATGCATTGAATACTGCTGCCATTTCTGGTCTGGTTTTTTCCTGCTATATATTTAGAGACTCTTGATAAAATACAAGAAAGAATCTGCAATGTTTTTGGTTTGGCGAGTCATCTCGGCTTCAGGAATTTTTACCACAGCTGTAATGTAAATTCCCTATGCCTTTTCTATAAATAATTTCATGGTAATTATTTTAGTGAATTTTCCTTTATTGCATTCTTTGGGGTTTCATTTTTAAAAACTGCTTTTTTTTATATGTTTATCATTAGTCCATGCATTGAATACTGCTGCCATTTCCGGTCTGGTTTTTCTGCTATATATTTAAAGACTCTTGATAATATACAAATAATAGTCTGCAATGTTATTGGTCTGACTTGTCATCTCAGCTTCAGTCATTTTTCCCACAGCTGTAATGTAACTTCCCTCTACCATTTCTGTAAATATTTTTTATGGCAATTGTTCTGGTGAATTTTCCTTTATGGCATTCTTTGGGGTTTTATTTTTAAAAGTTTGTATTTTTATTCCCCAACCCCCCATTGACAAATTGTAAATATGAGAACTACTTAAGATTTCAGAGACATTATGGTAGCTGTAGTAAAAATGGAAAGTAAGAATTATTTTTTTGATGTAAGGAATACTGTTTGTATATTTCGATCAGTAATTATGTCTAGCTAAGTTTAAGCCAGACTGAAGACCAGCCTTTTCCCATATCGCCCCTTTTGGCCTTGTGCCACATTTTTGTATTTTTAAGAATAAATATCACTTTCCTTTATGGTATATAGACTTTATGAATTTATAAGTTCACCATTCATTAATGCATTGAATATTACTGACACATCTGGTCTAGTGCTTCTACTAAGCATTTCGTCCATTTCATAATATATGAATTAATTTGTTTATACTTTGAGCAGATATGATCGTTTTAAAGAAATCATGGGAGGTTTGTTGTTTAAAAACAGTAATTTGGCATTGCTAACCAGCCGCTTCCTCTGTAGCTAAATATTATAGCACGTCAGGCTATATAACGTTTCCATGTAAGATACAGATTTAATTCATGTTAGAGGACTCATATTTTCTATCAAATTTCTCAGACATTCAGGCCAGTAAATGTAGTTAATGCTGCTTATTATAAAAAGAGCATTTACCTAAATATTTGTATCTATAAAAATAACATGTAAATAGAAAATATATATATATATATATATATATATATATATATGTATTATAAATTAACTGATTTAAAATATAGTTTTTTCGCTACACAGTTCTAACCCTGTTTCAAAAATGGAAGCTAAAAGCTTCAAATTTAATTTTGTAATTAAATTAAAAACATTAGTTCCATTTCATCCGCAAGCAAATTTTGGAGTAACTTATTTTTAAATTTACCAAGTTTTAAAGGCACGGCAAAAATTCATAATTTACTGTTTACAAAGAATACAGAGAAATCCACTCATCCAAACAAGGGGTGGTAGCGTGTTCATTTTCATTAACTTTTGTTGTATCAGTTATTAGTTACGTTCGAAAAAGGGGTTAAGTTTAGGTAGGGGTTGGGATGTATTTTTCAATGAATTCTGACATCCGTTAAATGCATGTCGCCTGGGTTTTTTAAAAATTCTATTGTCAATGGAAAAAAATTCTTATGGCATTTTTTCTATTTGTATACTTAAAGATTTTGGGGGGATGTTTAGGTCAGAATACGTTTTATTTAACTACAATTTTAAAATATTTTCACTTTTAATAGACTATATTTCTTTTTAAAACAAGTAAATGTGTTAGAATTACTTACAGTATGTAAAATTATTTTTTTATATCATGTATAAGTAAGTATATTACCAGGTCACATTTTTTAAATTCTATATTTAAATATTATTTAAGTAAAATTTATGACAATGACGGCAAAAAATAGCTAATTCATTTCTCTGATTCAGTAAACTTTTATTTTTTATAAACTTAGTAATATATAGTTTCTCATGTATGTACAAAGGACATGGGTCATTTAATGGCCTACATGTTCTAGCTTTTTTATATTAATTTCATTTTACTGTAGGTGTTTTTATGAATTTTGTGAATTATGAATTTTTGCCGTGCCTTTAAAACTTGGTAAATTTAAAAATAAGTTACTCCAAAATTCGTTTGGGGATGAAATGGAACTAATGTTTTTAATTTAATTTTAATATTAATGCTCTGTAAATTTACATTGAGCACTATTTTGTAAAAATAAAAATATCTATAAGAACACTGGATTATATATTTTACTGTTCTTTCTTTTTATTTATATATATATATATACATTATTAAGTTTCTAAATAATAAAAATCTATTAAACAATAGACATGAGTTAACGGTTTTTTGCCGACATCATCAAATCTTTGCATTGAATAATTAGCATATAAACAAACAAACAATAAAATATTTTTTTTAAATCCATAGTCCTAATAAATAGTTTAAATACCCTACAAAAAAAGATAACCCTTTATGAAGTCGTCAAAAACAAATGTTGCAGCAGTTTTTTTTTTGTTTGTTTTTTATATACACAAAACCCTTTCAGAAAAAAATAAAATAAAAAACAAATAAATCTCCATAGGCACATAAACCAGACTAGACGTAATCATCTTCCGTTTTAAATTTAGACACCCCAACCTTACCCTGACTTGACATCTATGAATGTAACTCTATACTGATACAAATTATTAACACCCTACACCCCTTTTTATTTAAACAATCGCTCTAGCCGTTACCATGGAAATTTTGATTTCAATAATGAATATGCTATTAAAACACGTAAATTTCAGAAATAAGTTATTCCAAAAAAAAAATTTCACTTGAAGATGGACAGAGCTTACTTTAATTCAATTTAATTCAAATAATTATATTGAGGTTTTCGTCTCTTGTTTTGAAACATGAGAACTCTTATGTAGAGTGTTAGAATCATACTTTTAAATAAATAATTATATATATATATATATATATATATATATATATATATATATATATATTAATAAATTTACATATTACGAATTAAAGTTTCATGCACAGTGCAATCTCCAGGTGGTGAATATTGATGGACCGTTACGTAATTTTAAATTTAATATAACTGGTTATCACAATGTTGGCGTATTATATTACATCGGGCACTGCCTTATTAACATCAGTACTATATGTGCAGCACATGATATTCATATATATATATATATATATATATATATATATATATATATATATATATACACTCAACTATATATATATGTGTATATTTAGCAATTTTAGGGAAATGTATGAGAAAATAGAAAAAGATTTATGCAAAAGGTTTTGTCTTTTAGAATCTTATTGAATTAAGTTTATACTTATGATGATGCAACTACACATACACATGAACAAGTAATGCTGAGAATTCTAAATTTAAAGATGATGTTTCTTTTCAGTATTGCTTTTTATGATTTCATTTAAATTATTTTTTTTTGTTTATGTTTTTGTAATTAAATATTCCACATTGTGATAATAGATGTTCTGCTAAGAATGGTGAAACGTTAAAAGTAAATAGACACAAATTGATCAAGGATGAACTAGGAATTAAAATAATTGTGAATATATAATTGAATAGAATTTATTTTGGGAAGAATAAAGTTGGTAAACACAAACAAAAATGATTCTTCAGTCTTAAGAGGAGACCATGTAACAAGAATTAAGTATAAATTAGATAAATTTAACACTTTCAATGCTGCATTATTATAGCATTGTTGCCTGGCTATACAGACCCATTTTGGGATAAACAAAAACACAAATTATTTATGACTCAACCTAATATATACCACTTGGCTTATTTTGTTTAACAGCTATCTTGATATTTGTATTCATTTGCTTATATACCTGTTTATCAAGAAATAATACTCTGTTTATATATCTCAATTTTTCATGTTTATATATATATATATATATATATATATATATGTGTGTGTGTGTGTGTGTGTGTGTGTGTGTGTGTGTGTGTGTGTGAAAAGTGTGTGTATATAAATATAAATAAATATATATATATATATAATTATTTATATATTATATGCGCGGTACTTATAAAATTAATACATATAACAAAATAAAATAAAACACCAACAACCACTTTTTAGTTCAAGCTACCACCACAATAACTACATTTATGGTTTTATCATTCTCCCACCACCATTACTAATCACTTCTACCAATTTACAATAACGATTAGCTACTTATATTATCATTGTCTCCAATCCCTTACAACATTACTATCACATCACATCTACTATTATCATATAGACCCGCTATAATTATTAATATAAACTACCCTCTCGCCCAGCATATTAAATATTAAATATCACCATATAAAATAACCAACAAGGATTACAAACTGAAATTTCTACCAGTTACATATACACAGTCATCAAAAACAAACAAATAACCAGCTTTAAATAAACAAATAAACCCCCTTTTTACAAAAATTAAAAATAAAAATAATAATAATTTTTACCTATCATAATTTTACACAAACCCCACCACACGTATATACATACATGCAAGAAAATATTATTCAGTGGAAAAATAGAAAAATGACATGTATACATTCACGAGACATTCACGAGACATTCACAAGACATTCACGAGAAATTTTCACTAAACTTCCAATCTTTGAATTTCAACACACAAATGCGTATGTATAGATACAACACCACCTGTATACATATATATGTCATATCCGAAACTGCCCACATATGTTTATATATGTATGAGTCCGGACGGACGACCAAGTGTGTATGTGTGTCTGCGTACTTCATTGGGCATATGAACATACATTGATGTTTGTGTTAGCACGATGACATCACGATGACGATTCCGCCCCCCCTCCACTTCCATAATAACACCAATACACGCATTCTGCATAAACCCAAAATTTTAAAAAATTAATCAGTTTGTCTGACGATCGCAAAAGCGTGAAACCCAGGGTCACAAACTCACATCAATCCAACCAAATATATATATATATACATATATATATATATATATATATATATATATATATATATATATATATATATATATAATGTCATCCACAGACAGACTGTTTCACTGTATCACAGCTCATCAGTGCAGCTAAACATCCGGTTGCCTCTAGCTAGGATCGAAACCCGACTGAATTGGTATCAGGCAGATATTCTACCACTAAGCTGTCGGCGCACGGTCAGGATGAAGGTGGATTTTTACCGTATTTATTTTTTTTGAAACATGCCCAGTGACCGACAGTGACTCAATTCGGCTTGCGAAGAGTCTAGCTATATAGCTATAATAGTCACTGTTTACAAACCCATACCTCAGCCCAAGAGTGCTCAACTGGAATTAAATTTAATTCAGGAGCTAATATATATATATATATATATATATATATATAAAGGCATAAAATATTTTGAAAACAAACCTTCCTGCTACCATGGTTTCTACCAATCAAGTAGCATTAGAAGATACATGACTGGTAAAAACACTGGTAACAAGAAGCAGTTGGTTTTCCAGATATTTTATGTCTTAAATTGCTCTACCTTCTCTGACAATTGTATTGAGTTCTTTTTCATTAATTTAGACATTTTTTGAGAAATATTTGTTTTTATCAAAAGTTGGATTTATATATATATATATATATATATATATATATATATATAGGGAGAAAGAGAGTGAGACAGACAGAAAGAGTGAGAGGTAAGGGCAAAATTTTTCAGAGGGTATGGAAGAACTATTTGATAATTGACAATAAGGCATTGCAAATAATGCTGAATAGAATATATAACTGAATTAAATTATATTGTACTTTATTCAGTGAAGAATGAAGTTGATAATTCAAAGCCCCAAAATATTTATTATTCTTCCTAATATATGCATTAAGTAAATGTGGTAGAATATTTTATATTACGCCAAAATAAATATTCTTATCAACTTATGAAAAGTTAATTTAAAAGTTGATTCACTTTTTCTAAGCATAATGTTATCAAAGAAACTTGTTTGAAAATGTTTTGGGCTAATATTGAGTCAGAACAAAAGTGTGTACTGTTTTTAAGTGAATTTTATCCTTTCTGGATGATGAACTTGACAAAATGGTTATTACAGGGTTCCAAAAAATTAGAATTCCTTCTATTTATAGAATTTTTAAGGGATTGAAATAAATTCCAGTTTCTGCTGGGTCTGTATAGAGATGTGAGGTCTGGAGTTGACCAAATGGAAGACAACATCTTTCTGATGTCTCAATTATGGATGCCTTTCATCATTTGATTACATTTAATTGGTTCTGCTGGAAGTAGTATTTGTCTGATTTTAATGTCTGATTTTGAAAAAGGAGCTTGTAATGCATAATATCCTTCCCATGCAACCAGATACACTGCAGCATCTCCTTAAAATACAGGCCAGCTTTTTGGAGTGATTAATACTGACCCATTTTGTTTACATCAGAACATTTTTTCACCGCACATTTTTGTAAATTATCCACTTTTCATCATCTGTGATTATTCAAGTAGGTTGTTTTTGTTGAATTTGAGCAAAAAGTGACAGATGTGGTTTGTCAAATTTTGAGACAACTAAACATCAGAATGATTCATATATTGAATTGTTTTTAATTGCTTTTAAATGCACTGTAGCTTCCCATGAAAAATGCAGAGTACTTTCTATGATGCCATGTGTCATGCATTATTTTTAATCTGTTTTGATTTGGTTATTAGCCATGACTACAGGTCTGCAGAATATTCTAGTTCTCCCTGACCACTTACAAACTGTACTCTCAGCTATGGCACCATCTCCATCAATGACGCATCTCTTTTTTGCTGTTTGTTTTGTTTCCTTTCTGAAAAATAAAACAGCATCAAAATGCATCTCATTGTACTTTATTTTTATTTTTAACATAAAAAAAACATTTAAAATTCATAATTCCCACATGAATTATAGAAAGATATTTTGAAATGTCACCTTTCTAAGTATGCATATGTTTCATAAACTTCAGTCATATGTGAAACTAGACCATGTTCAAAAGGCTGAAAATACTGAAAAGTGTTAGAAATTTCCAACCTAATATTTTCCACTAATCAAATAGAGATATGAGTGTTTAACATTTTTTCTGTGCTTTATAAATTAAATATGAAAAACTAGAAGAAATAAACTTTAAATGTCTAAGTGTTTAATATACCAGCATAGAAAACAAATACAAAAATCCAATTAATTTTTTTTAAAGTTTTGGTGGCAGACTCCAAAAGCAAATTGAAATAAATGTTAGGATAATAAAAGAAAGCAGGAAGAAAGGACTAATTGTTGACGGTAATAAGACAAAATCCATTAGCAAAAGTATCCAGAAATTTAACTGCATATGGTGGTAACACAATAGAAAATGCAATATACAAATCTGGATGTGCATAGGAATAGTGAAAAATGTCTTTCAAAACTAAGCAAAATATTATGACAAAGGAAAATATTGTTAAAAATAAAAAATAAATTACTGTACTGAATTGCTGTGTAATATCTAATCTGTTATATGGCAACCAATGCTGCAAAAATTCCTCATGCTTGAAGAAGAGACTTGAAGCAACAGAAATCTTGTTTTGCTAAAAATAATACCATGAGCAACAAGGTCGTCTTAAGGAAAACAAGATCAGGTAAACTTATTTAGAATTAGAAAGAAACAGTTGAAATTTCTGAAAAATATAATCAGGAAAGAGGGCCTAGAGAATTTCACACTCACAGAACATATAGAAGGAGTTGCAGGCAGTATGTAACATCAGGTGTTTCAAGTGGGAATGACACATGTCTCCTGGAATACCCACACCAAATGAATGGACTTCTACATGAGTCCATGTAATACAATAGAAAGAAACAAGAACCACTACATGTACAAACAAATGAATAATGTATTAAGAAGAAAGGTATACAAGTGACAAAGACAATGATATGGGTAACAAAAGAATCTGAAAACCTTTCTGTTTCAAGGTATGTGAAGTGAGTGAAATGTGTATACATATGTGTGTTGCGTGTGTGTGGTTTGTTCGTGCCTTTACCAACAGGAAACGTGTTTTCACATGAGAGACTTACATGTTGAGACGTAAGCAGGAAAAGTAAGAAGATGCTGCAAAAAACTATCATTGAGTATTTATAGTACTGGAGAGCATTCCCTAGTAGCAGTTTCAGGAAAGTAAGTGGAGTTAACCCCACAAAGGTAAGAGAAACTGGGAAATCTGAGTAAACTACTTATTGAGTTTTATATGGTATAGGACAGGCAAAGAATGGTAAAAGGTACAAAATCACTTCGAGCCACTAAAGAGAGGAAGTTGTGGTAAGTCATGATTGCCCTTATCAAAAGGACTTTGCACTTAAAAGAAAAAAGAAATTTTCCAGTTTGTCTATTTTACTTTGACCTTTCTCACTAAGTACCTTAGCAAATATAACTAAAATGAGAATGTAGTTTCAACAGGTTTTTAAGTTATTATAAAAAAAACTGCAGTCTGAAGTTATTATGCAAAATCAGAAAATAACTTTTTACTTCAATAACAAAGTAATACAATCATCAACAATTAATAAACACCTATAATAGAACAAATAACAAATATATATAAGTCTTTGAATGTTTTAAATTTATTAGATTTATTATAAAAACTGCAGTCTGAAGTTATTATGCAAAATCAGAAAATAACTTTTTACTTCAATAACAAAGTAATACAATCATCAACAATTGATAAACACCTATAATAGAACAAATAACAAATATATATGATAAGTCTTTGAATGTTTTAAATTTATTAGATTTATTATAAAAACTGCAGTCTGAAGTTATTATGCAAAATCAGAAAATAACTTTTTACTTCAATAACAAAGTAATACAATCATCAACAATTGATAAACACCTATAATAGAACAAATAACAAATATATATGATAAGTCTTTGAATGTTTTAAATTTATTAGATTTATTATAAAAACTGCAGTCTGAAGTTAATATGCAAAACTAGAAAATAACTTTTTACTTCAATAACAAAATAATAAAATCATTAACAATTGATAAACACCTATGATACAACAAATAACAAATATATATGTCTTTGAAGCATTTAAGGAGGATTTCTATGGTGACAAAGAAAAGAGTACAGAGCTTCTACATGACATCTGTCCTCCTATATGGCAGCAAATGTTGGACAGTATCCTCAAGGATGAAGAAGAGACTCAAGGTGGCAGAGATGTGGTTCTACAGAAAGATGCTGAGGATATCATGGAAGGAGCATGTGAGCAATGATGAGGTCTTGGAAAGGATGCAAACAAGGAGGAAACTTGTGCTTAACATAAGGAAGAGCAGATGAAATTTCCAGGATATCTGATGAGAAAGGAGGGCCTGGAGACTCTGATACTCACGGGATGAATAGAGGGGAATAGAGACAGGGGAAAACAGTGCATGACATACGTGGCAGGCTTGGGCAGGTGGATGGCAGAGTGTGGTCTGGTGGAGTTGGCAGAAATGCAAAACCTATTGAGAGCCGCAAGGGATAGGGGAAAGTGGAGGGCCATGATCACCTACATCCTGAAAGGACACAGCTCATAAAAAGAAAGAAAGATAGTTACACTTTATCTCAATAACAGCCAGTAATCTATTATCCATTGATTTTGTTAATTTTTTTTTACTTCAACAGATTTAATTTCTGGAATGGTGGTTTTAATTGATTCCCTTAAGTCTACTTTGCTGCCATATTGTTTGTCATCTTCATATAATTTAATATTTACAATTGACCATAGATTTTCAGTTGGATTCAGATCAGGACTTGATTATCTTCTCTCCTGTAAACCTTTTATACTTAAAAATTCATGGGTAACCTTAGATACATGAAAAAGAGTATTGTTGTGCATAATTAAACTTCACTTTGAAACTGTGAGGCTGGGACTTGTACTACTCAAAGAAAGTTGTATCCATGAAATCACAATAATTAGCACTATTCCTCCTTGACAGACTGACAGTAGTTTCATTCAGTATAAATTATCATGTATTGAAATTTATACTAAATATGTCCTAGGTATTTTCTCAGATTTTGCAGAGATTGACACCTGTGACAAAAAAATCTTTTAAATTATATTTAAATCTTAATTAAATTCTCATAACTTTCCTCCTTTAAAAAGAAGAATAGGAGAATATTTTGATATAAAAATGATTTTCCTTCAATAGAAATGGAGATATTTACGCTAATATTTTTTTTTCATTTGGCAAAAAAAAAAAAAAATTACTATGAAACATCAATAGAAAAATTTCTGACAGCTGATACATTTGTTAGGCCCACATTTTAAAAATCCATGGAAATTCAATTAATTCTTGAAATTGAATAAAACTGCCAGTCTATGAAAATGTTCCATTATGGTAAATGAAGCACTTTCAATGTTATAATTAATTGCAATTTTTATAAAAGTGCTTCTTGGATGAATACTGTTGGCAATGAAGGCAGATTGCTTAGCTATATAACTGAAGCTTTAATTGATCAACTTCCCAACAATAATAGCAATGGGTTGCATGTGAAATATAATATTCAAATAAGGAAATTAACATTCAGTTAGACATGGCAGAAATAGTGGTTAATTATTTTACTGAATTATAATGGTTGATTGATTAAATGGATTATAGTAGCTATTTTAACTAGATTCTAGTCGTTAATTATTTAACTGGGTTATAGTAAATAATTAATTAATTGGATTATTATTCTTAATTACAGTGTAACCCGGATATAAGAGAAACCCGGATATAAGAGAGAATTTATCTGGTGCCAAATTAGAGCCCGTGTTAATGTCAACAAAATAGACCAAACCCGAATATAAGAGAAACCCGGATATAAGAGACAATGTATCCGGTCCTGAAAACTCTCTTATATCCGGGTTACATTGTATTTATCTGGATTATAGTGGTCAATTGTTTACATTATTATAATTACATTATTTAACTGAGTCTTTTTTTTTTTCATTTAACCCCAAACAAGGTAATATGAAAAACTAGAAGAAATAAACTTTAAATGTCTAAGTGTTTAATATACCAGTATTGAAAACAAATACAAAAATCCAACTAATTTTTTTTAAACTTTTGGTGGCAGACTCCAAAAGCAAATTGAAAAAAATGTTAGGATAATAAAAGAAAGCAGGAAGAAAGGATTAATTGTTGACGGTAATAAGACAAAATCCATTAGCAAAAGTATCCAGAAATTTAACTGCATATGGTGGTAACACAATAGAAAATGCAATATACAAATCTGGATGTGCATAGGAATAGTGAAAAATGTCTTTCAAAACTAAGCAAAATATTATGACAAAGGAAAATATTGTTAAAAATAAAAAATAAATTACTGTACTGAATTGCTGTGTAATATCTAATATGTAATTGCCACTAAGGAGCAAGGAGTTACTGAGTGTAAGAGAATATGAAAAAAACTATTATTAAGGAGAAAAGACAATAAAAGAACAAGAATTAAGATGACAGAAGATAATGATTGATATTACATTTAAATTTTTGAAGATCAAAGTTCAGTGGAAAACAAGAAACTGGAAGAGAGTTCCACAGGTAAGAAGTGTGATAGAAGAAACCGTTAGAACTGATTATCTATTTCAACAGTAAAATAATGAGACCATGCGGCCAATCTAGTACTGCACTTAAATTCACAAAGTCTAGGTACCATATCAAAAAATTAATCAGAACAATTACCATGAAAGTATTTAAAGAAAAGGCACAGAGAAACTACATTACAGTGGTGGGAAAGAGACTGAAGCTGAGATGCCAGGTCAGGACAGATAACATTGCAGATTCTTCTTTGGATTTTATCAAGAATCTCTAAATATACAGCCAGAGCACCAGACCATATGTAGCAGCAATATTCAAAGCAAGGATGAATGGTAGAGTTATGAATATGTAAAATAGATTCTGGTAAGAAAAATTGTCTAGCACAACATAGTGAACTAACTTTCTTAGCTGCAAACTTAGTAATTGATTCAACATTGCCTCACCCTCTTTTTCCACTTTGCTTCGAGATATAGAACCTGATGGCAATTGCATTCCCACCGAGGATTGATAGTTTCCCCACTTACTTATAACTCAACTCTCTTTCCATTTTCAAATGATAGTGTTTCAATGTGCCTGGCAGCCCTACTCATAAAGGAAGTAATTTGTTGTTACAACTCAATGCAAAGCTGACCTGATCAGAACCATTTTAACCATACTTATTCTTACTTACCATAACTTACTACTGAACCAAAAAACAAAAAATGAACATACCCAAGAGACATTGAGAACTTTGTCTCACTACAGTCACCATAAAAAAGAATAAACGGTCTGCGGTAGAAACTCATGTTATTGTTTGCTTCTTCTTTGTTTATCATATACGAACATTCACCCACTTAAATTACACACCGACACTCAACCTTTTAGCTTCCATAAATGTTCACTTGAAGCTCATCATAGTCAATCTGATAGTCACAACTGAAGTAGAGATTCATTGTTCCAATCAATGTCCCTTGAAAGTTAACATGAATATATTAGGATCTGTCTAGCTAGAGTTTTGTGGCTATCTGAGTATTGGGATTCCAAACATTTAGCAGCAGAAGCAACAACACATATTTTAAATGAAAATTAAATTAAATTAAAATTTTATTTTCTGAAGAAAAAGTAGGCGCAAAAGATCAGTTGAAATAACATGTATACATAATTTTCAGAAATATACAATAAAAATATGATGTCCAATTTTCCTTGAAGTTTGTTTTGTAAAGTAATTAAGTGTCATAAGGGTGGTGTGAAATGTGTGGCCTGCCTTACTTTATGACGGTCAGCCTAATGTATTTGTGAGTTTGTAGACAAGTGGTTAGTCAGTGTATGCTGTTTATTCCCTTCCAATGTGTGCATGGACAAGGCCTTAGTCCGTGGCTGCTGGCATCTCTTCCGATTTGTGCATGTGTCTGCACATGTGTAGATCAAACTGGCCTCTGAAATTGTTTTTGAGCTGAGAGGCAGTATTCTTTTTATTTTTATATCCATAAGGGCATCTGAAATCTAATTTCATATAGAGGTGTGAATTTTTAAATACAAGGTTTTCGTAAGTTAGAAAATAATTTCACACTGGCTAGTGAAAATATTTTTCTTGAATTTGTAAGAGTGTCAAAAGGAGCCATTATTGTTAAATGGTCCAAAAATAACATTTGGTAGGTCTACAACTATGTACACAAGTATTCTGGTACTATTTGCACTGGTAATTATTGTTTATCAAACCTACCTATTTATCAGATTTTATTAGTTGAAAAATATGTATAGGATTTAATTTCTATAAATATATAATAAGCCATATATTATTTCTTATCTAATATAGACTGACAAAAAAATGTTTTAGGCATTAAAACAGTTTGTATTACTTGTTAAAATACATATTACTTTAAAATTGTCAAATTTATTTAAACATTTTAGAGTGTTTGGAAAGTAACTATCGTTTACCAAAAAGATATGTCCTGGATATGATAAGATACATCTGGCAGCAAGGCCTCTGATCAGGAGGTTTTGAGGAGCATGGAACCACCTCTCCCAACCTGGGGTCAAAACTTTATGAAAGTGTAAAAATGGATTTTTTTTAGTGGAAGTGACAGCTATGAATTTTTGAAAAAAAAAAAATACTACCACTAATACATTTTGAAAAAAGAAAAATATTACAAGCAATACATTTTTTGAAAAAAAATATTAATGCTTTTTATTTATATGAACTTATCCTAAAAATCTTGTCAGCATTTTTTGTGAAGTCAGTGAACATTCATTGCCACTTTTGTAATGTCAACAAATACTCATTGTCACTTTTCTAATGCTCGTTGTAGTAGAGATTTTGTATTCACAGATACAACTATAGTAATGTCATTGAACAGTACTGGTGTCAGATGCCTTCGAATAACACTTGCACTAGTAACCACTGTATAGTGATCTGAATAGTAATCCATATAGTGATAACTTAGACACCACACTAATTCCCATATATACATTTCCTTTACCATCACATGATCTACTTATTCAAATGGAATTGCCTGTGTTTGCTCTCTGGTGATCTGTGTTCAAACTCCAGTGTCGGCAGTAACACCTCGTTCCTATATAACAGCATTAAACAACATGTTAAGGTTGATATGCTGTAAAACAAAATAAGCCAAAAAACAAACCAAAAAAGATATAAGAACAAATGTAAGTTAATATATATTTAACTATTATTAGGGTGTTGGGAAAGTAACTACAGTTTATAAAAATGATAGAAAATCATTTTTTCATCTTAATTAATGTCATTTTAAATAGAAAATAACCATGACGCAAGATTAAATGGGTATTTCAATTCAGATTTCCAATAGAAAAACATGAGTTTTATTCCTGTTTTTATTAAAAATCATTTGATTGCCTTTTATGAAAGGCAAAAAATGAAATACAAAGAATGTACGCTTGAGGCTCATTATAGGCAACACAAGAGTAACAGCTGAATTAGAGGCACTTAGTTCCGTTTCTTGTTCCTTGAAAATTAAATTTCCACTACATTCAAAGAGTACTCTCAGCTATGGCACCATCAATATAAATGGTACATATTTATTTTTTCTCTGTGTACAGCATTATTTCCTTTAGGAAAATAAAAGAATATCAAATTATGAAAATGCATCTTATTTTCCTTCATTTTCACTTTTAACGAAAAAAACTAATTAAAATTCACAATCTACACATGAATCATAGAAAAAAATGCATCGGAATGTCACATTTTAAAATATATATACAGGATGTCTCAATAAAATTGACATAATTTTATAGTCGAATAACATAGTCAATTCTAGCTCAAATCATCTCAAGTTTTAACAAAATTTGTAAAAACTAAATTGACAGTGCAGACATATCTCACTGAGTATCTACCAAGAAGATGGATTAGGTATACCAGTGTTGATGAAACCTTGTGATTTTTTTTTTTATATGGCTAAGTGAAATGTCAGGTCTGTATTTTCCTCTTCCTACAAGCCTAGAAGAATTTAAGCAGTGAATCACTGAGGCACTAGAGAATGTTATACAAGATATACTACAGCATGTTTGGCCGGAACTGGACTACTGAGTTGACCTGTGTCATGTCGCAGGTGGTATGTATATTTAACATTTGTGAAGCTTTTGTTAAATAAATCTTTTATTTTTCAGCATAAAGCCTATTTAATTTTATTTGCTTGGGACATGTATTTACTGAGGTATTCACATTTTGAATGGTATCAATTTGGGGTGGGGGCGGGCACTCTGCATTATTAATGTGTTTGGAAAGTAACTCCACTTTAGCAAATAGGGTATAAAAGCAAATGTAGGTTAAATTCATTTAAATATTATGTATCAAGAAAATTGTTCAAAAATAATTATTTGTAAACAATTATTCCAAAACCATTTATTTGAATTGTAAATTGTTTGAATGAAAATTAATCGAAAAGACAATTATACTAAATGATCATTATTTGAGAGGCAAAATTCTTCATTGCAATAAAAATGTAAAGATTTAAAGAGGAAATACATAAATGATAATTATTCGAAATACAAATATCATTAATAAAACAATTTAGTATGAAGAAATCATTATAACCTTATGTTACATGATACTGCAAACAAATAGTCAACTACTGAAGAGGTTTCATTAAAGGATGCAATTAATTTTTTAAGATGTTCTATTAACATCATGGTATTTCATTAAACTGGCCTCCTGATCTTATTTTTGCAATATGAATTTTTCATTCAAATTAATTTTCATTCAAACAATTTACAATTTCAATAAATGTTTTTTGAATAATTGTATTTGAACATTTATTTTTGAAATATCTATATTTCTGAGACAACGTATTATGTACACTATTTACATTATTCGGACTATTGTCCTCATCTTTGTTGCCATATTTATCCGATCCTTCAGTATCTGTCTATATTTCTGAGATGAGGTATTATGTACACCATTTACATTATTCGGACTATTGTCCTCATCTTTGCTGCCATATTTATCTGATCCTTCAGCATCTGTCTATATTTCTGAAATGAGGTATTATGTACATTATTTACATTATTCGGACTATTGTCCTCATCTTTATTGCCATATTTATCCGATCCTTCAGTATCTGTCTTTATTTCTGAGATGAGGTATTATGTACACTATTTACATTATTCGGACTATTGTCCTCATCTTTGTTGCCATATTTATTACGTTTCAGCCGTTATATGCTCTGGCCTTCTTCAGGTGGTTGGAATGTCAAACTGAACCCATTATTTCGCTCACTGGGGTAGACTGTTCTAGTTCCACATGCCATGCCTAATGGATGTCAGTTATCAGTTATCTCCTGTTAATTCCTCTCTCCAAGTTCTCCACTGCCTTAGCCAGATATTGAACTCACACTCTTTGGGTCTTGAAAAGACCCAAAGAGTGTGACATCCATTAAACATGGCACGTGGAACTAGAACAGTCTACCCCAGTGAGTGAAATAAAGAGTTCAGTTCAACATTCCAACCACCTGAAGAAGGCCAGAGTGTACAACAGCCAGAACATTGTAATAAATATGGCAACAAAGATGAGGACAACAGTTTGAATAATGTAAATAGTATTTTTGAACTATGTTCACGTAATCAAATATTTAAAGACACACTAGGCTCTCTAATTTTGGCTGAATTCAAGAACAGTTGGATATGGGAGCTAACAAGACCACGCTATAAAAGAATCGTTTGCAACAGAAAATACAGCCGCTATGTGTAGCATGGTGAGGGTATGGCATTATACACCACAGAGGTGTCTTCAGATTTAACATACATGTTAAAAGCAGGAGAAAAAATTGTTTTATAGCAGAAAACCTGCACTATCCAGAGGTGCTATTATGCTTCCAATATCTGTTGTATTTTTCACAGCTGCCATATCTGATATGTGCTCCTGCTAATCATCTTTAGATTCTTGATAAAATCCAGAGCAGGATATGTAATGCAATCGATCCTGTTTTGGCATCTCAACTTCAGTCACTTTCTCACCAGCGTGATGTGGCTTTCCTCTGTCTTTTCTACAAATATTTTCATGGCAACAGCTCTGATTTACATGAAATTAAGTCTTCTACTAGATTGGCAGCTAGGTCCAACCCATTTATTATTGAAATAGCTAAATGCGGCCACTGCTTCTACTCCAACGGTTTCTTTCTTGCACTTCCTGCTTGTGGAACGACCTTCTATTTATTTGTTTCCCTGATACAATGTTCGAAAATTTAAATGCAATGTCAATCACCATCTTCTATCTTCTTGAATCCCAATTCATCTTTTGTCTTTTCCTCAATCCTCTCTATAATCAGTCTTTTCTCTAACTTTCACTCCTTATAACCCCCTGTATACTAATGGCATTCCTGCTTTGACTGGGGTGAAAGGATTAAAAAACACTTATATATATATATATATATATATATATATATATTGTCACTAGCTGATTTCTATCAAAACTTCAGTTTCAGTTGAAGATAACATTGTTTAGTATCAGATTTTATGATTTTATGACTAGGCCTTCAAAACTTTGTAATCTCTTTTTAAGTTAAAATCATATAGTAGGCATATATTGCTAACAAGCTATTTTTTCCTATGTCGTAACCGGTGACTTTTCTCCCAAGTAATATAGCAGTAATACTGGACTGTCTGAGATGAGGAAGAGGCAACAAAAATGTGTTTCTAGATTAGGATGTAGAGAATATCATGGACTGAACACATAACAAATGATTTTTAGTTTTAGAGAAAATGGAGTGACATGATTTTTTAAAAAAAAAGGGAGGTAATATTTTTCAGGTAATCTCTTGTAAGTTCCTAAATGTTTCAATGTTTTCATCTTCAAATCTCTCAGATGTAACAAATAAAAAGGAAGACATATAATAAGATGGAAATATAAACTGTTCGAAAAAATCTTTGTTTAATGATTTATAAATCAAATGTTAAAACAAAAGAGAAAGATATTTTTTATCCAATTCGAATTGCATGACGAGACACCTTGCAAGAAATGTCTTTGTCCTGAAGCCACTGACAAAATATTTAGCTGAATATAGAGTAATTTAATTGTTCCATCTTGATGATGGAGACTAATTCTATCTATTGTCATGTGAAGATGATATTTGTGCTTGTAAATATGATTTCGACAACGCACTTAGTAAATGATATCCTGGCATTTATAAATTGCAACAACCATGAACAAAATTTTATACACATACAGTAGGAAAAATAAGTAATCAGTTCTCTTTCTTTTAAGAGTAATGTTCAAACAAGTTGTGTACAATGATGACTCTCCACAACATTCTAACTTTCATTGCTCTCAGTAACTCTTGTTTCTCTGTCTAAAGTACCATAGATGT
The DNA here is from genome assembly GCA_963932145.1 of Acanthosepion lycidas. Classification (NCBI taxonomy): domain Eukaryota; kingdom Metazoa; phylum Mollusca; class Cephalopoda; order Sepiida; family Sepiidae; genus Acanthosepion; species Acanthosepion lycidas. The sequence continues at coordinate 41,793,903 of OZ010586.1, forward strand.
GCTGTCTAGGTAGGCAAAGTAGGCAGTGCCTACCCTGAATAAAATAGATCAGCAGTTACTTTTTCCTTCTGTGGCACAATATTAATCTAATCGAACAAAATTATGAATGTTACTCTGATAATTATGCATAGATTTACTGCATAAAGGTCACGAGCTACCTGCCCTGAGTAATTTCTGTTGGCACATGCCTGTAGAACAACCATAGACAAATGATCCAAAATCAGAGAGGGCCATGGTGCCATACCATGTCCCAGTCTTGTATTTGTTTGAACCATTATACTAAACATGAAGAGTCCATTATTGCTTGAAGTGGGGGAGGGAGTTCCTTTCTTCACAACGACAGGGGAAGTAGATTTGTTTTTTGAAGTTACCTTCTTCTAGACTTTGCCTAAAGAGGCAGGACCTATAATGCAGCAGGTGGTTTGAATTCAGAGTTTTCCTTCTAGACTGGTTGCCAGCCAAGTCTACTGTCTGTCCTGCTATTTACCCATAGTGGTGCAAGAAGAGTTGGATTCATGCCTTTCCCAAGGGTATTAGCTCATAAGTGAATGCAATGAACTCAACTAGAATTCAAAATAAGCTCTGTTTTCTCAATCTGAGCCACTATCCATTACTCCATTGTAATTGATAGCAGCTCGGATTGAGGCAAGTTTGAATTCCAGTTGGATCCATTACATTTACTTATGTACTAATACCCTTGGAAAAGATATGAATCCTCTTCTTCTCCCCCTTCAGCAAATAAATAAGTAGCAGGAGAGACTGGATGGCAACCGGTCTTGAAGAATGT
>OZ010586.1:41802189-41809689 GCA_963932145.1 Acanthosepion lycidas
GTGGTTCAAGAAATTTCGCAATGGTGACAAGAGCCTCAAAGATGAAGACGGTCACGGCCGGCCGACTGTGGTTGATAACGAACATTTGAAAGCCTTAATTGAAGCCGATCCTCGCAAAACCACACGAAAAGTTGCGGTTGAACTCGAGGTCAACCACTCAACAGTCGTTCGCCATTTAAAGCAAATAGGGAAGTCAAAAAAGTTGGATAAATGGGTGAACGATAATCAAAAAAATTGTCAAAAAACGACATTATTTTTGCACCAACCTAATAGCTCTGAATTGATATTTAGTTAGTATTATTAACATCTTATATGGATGTATAGGTGTTTATTAGTATTATTAACATCTTATATTGATAGTTGGTATTATTAATGTCTTATATGGATGCTCCTTATTTAATCGTTGGATATTAATTTGCCAAAGAAGTACTGTATATTTTATCTGTTGTTTTTTCAAAAGTTGAAGTTATTTTCCAGTTTCTTAAAGGGGCTTTTTATTTAACAACAACAAAAATTTTATGTAAGAAGCTGAACGATCATATAACTGGTCAGGATTGTGTTAAATTACCTCTCTACCTCTTTCTTTTTATTTATTAGTAAAGTTGAACGCCACAGTTATATACATCTTGCATAATGTAATAACTTGTATCTGTCCATAAGGAATTTGTCTAGGATTTATATGCAGACAATTTTGTGTCATGACCTATATTGAAAAAAAAATTAGGTGAGTGAGAACTTATCACATTTCTGATAAAAATTTTTAATAAAACAAAGGAGTGAATTGACTGTAAATTGAAGGCATAGTCTACCTTTTACCTTAAAATATGTTTAAAGTTTGAATTTGATAATAATAGCAATAATCAGTTGATGAACTGCGGTGCACCTTATATGGCTTACTATTCTATTTGTAAGATTAATTTTGATTTAATATAGCTCTGCATTGATGTTTAGTTAGTATTATTAACATCTACCATTGATTAGTTAGTATTATTAACATCTTATATTTACTTAACAGCTGCATATTACTTTGCCAAAGTAGTTTTGTATTTATCATTATTTTTTTCAAGTGGTTAAGTTATTTATCAGTTTCTAAAAAGGGGTCTGTTATTTATCAACTACAAAATTTTATGTAAGAAGCTGACTGAGCATATAAGTCGTTAACATTATGTTAAATTACCCTCCCACCTCTTTCACATTTACTTCTTAGGAAAGCTGAACGCCAGACTTCTGTACATCTTATGAAATAATGTAACCATTTGTATCTGTCCATAATGAAATTGTCTATTATCTATATAAAAGTTTTTACTATATAGGTCATGACACAAAGTTTTGTGTCATGACCTATATAGTAAAAACTTTTTCGGTGAATTTGAATTTAAATTTAACATAGGTCACATTCGATTGGTTAATCTTAGTAAAGTCCACAAGCCTATTTTTAATTCTATTTTTTTCTTGAGAAAAAAGCGGAAGTATTCTGCTTTTTGAAATTAAAATAATCATTCACTCACTAGTTGTTTACCTTTGCCTGAGTAGACATATTTGTAGTGTTGAAATATAATTGTAATTGTGTAGTGATTTTTAACATGTTTTTTTTCAATATCCTAACATAAACAATATTCAACTCTACTCTGGATTGAGCCCTCTTTTAAATTAAATGTTACAGACAGTGGAATTATACTCCATTTGTTATCATTTTATATGGATATATATATATATATATATATATATATATATATATATATATATATATATAATTATTTATTTTTAAAGAAAAAAATTTATAACATAAATATGTTATAAAATCACTACAAAAATAGCCATTTTGTTTCAACACCTTCGGTGTCTTATCAAGTGATGACGTTGAATGTAAAATAAATGGTTTTAAAAGTTTCAAATTAATTAATATTCTACGCAAGGGGAAAACGTTGTTACCAAGGCTAGATGGACCAATCAGAACACAAGTACAGGAAAATTCAAAAAGCTCAATAACGAAGTCATGTTATAATATCTATTCAGATGTTTAGTATTAAAAAATAATTTATTCCAACGAATAATTACTAAATTATATGATAAAATTTAATATTAAAATTTAAAACTGCTGATTACAAAATCAAAATTTAACATTTATTCGCTATCAAGTTTACAACTATAAAATTACTGAGGAGAAAAGAAGAAATATATATGTTATTCAATTTATTTTTTCATTGAAGTTACTTTAGCTATATTTAATATCCGGTCTTTTTACAAGGTATACATTTTAATCCTCATGGTGTGTAAATGGGGTCCCAAACTCACGCGTAAAACAAACGCAGTCAGATTCTAATACATAAGCACCAAGACATATACACACACAAAAAAAAAAAAAAAAGAAAAGGAGACAAGACAGAGAACATCTCCACCGTCTGTCATGAAAAAAAAAAAAAAAAGGGGGGGGGGGATGGGAGAAGGGAAACCAACACACACGTACATACATACATAATTAAAAGTTGGTTATTGGAATTCATTCCATATACACCAATCATATACTTGTATATATATATATATATATATATATATATATATATATATATATATATATATAAAAGTGAATATAGAAGTCAACACTTAGAGGTGACAGTCTGTTTCATGCTAGATGCAATCGTTGTGGCCTGACGATTGCATATAGCATGAAACAGACTGTCACATCTAAGTGCTGACTTCTATGTTCACTTTTATATTTAGACACACTCTAGCTCTGATATTGAGCACTTTATCCAATAAATATAGCACACATTAAGAGTATATTTCTTCATATTCAGCTCCTGATAAACAGTAGAGCACTTTCGCTACATTTATAACACAGTATGGACGTAGAAAAATTTAGCCTCGACTACTCCCTAAAAAACATATCCACCCCATCCCCTTCCATACATATATATATATATATATATATATATATATATATATATATACATGAAACAAACAAACAAACAGGTAGACAGACACTTTCTGGTACCTGGTCATCAGATCTAATAAGGTAATTTGATTTATCCCTGCTTCTTATCCTTAGAGATCCCAATTCAGTTTCTTTACACAGTTTTGTCGTTCAATCTAGCCTGAAGAAACTGAAAGCAACAGTCATTCTCGGGAAATGTGTCATTTATAGTTTTTATGCTTTGTCTCATTATCTTCACTTCTGTTTGAAATACTATTATACATCCTATACATGCACACACACACACAAATATATATATATATATATATATATATATATATATATATAATAATAATAATAATAATAAAAATAATGAACTCTCCCATCGGTTTCGACGTATGAGGATCTGACTGCTTATTGATTCAGTTTATGCGATAATCTTAAGTGGAATTTAAGACCCGCTAGTGATTTACAAAGGAGGCCACATATGGAGCAAGTGTGAGAATTGTGAGATGAGATCACTGTTAGATTGGTTGACCTTTTAGATCTTGATATATATATATATATATATATATATATATATATATAAAAGAATGCACACACACACAAACACACATATATATTATTTATTCAAAATTTATAACATAAACATATTATATATATATACATATAAATATATATATATATATATATATATATATATATATATATATATATATAGATATATATGTGTGTGTGTGTATCTGTGTGTGTGTGTATTAAAAAGTTTATAAACATGTTATATAGAAATATGTGTGTATATAGATTATATATATGTATATGTCTGTGTGTGGATTATATATATATATATATATATATATATATATATATATATATATATTTCTTTTTTTTTCAGAGTAAGAATCACCCAGCAAAATGCTTTGGCCGGCAGTCAAAGTTGAGTGTTACATTAAGGGTCAGTTTATATGAATTGGAGAGGAAAATAATGGTTAAGTCTAGATTTGATCTGGTTAGATTGTAGTGATTAGGGAGACATCCTCTTGGGAGTCTGTTCCACAGGGCAGTTGTTTGTGGAAGGAAGCTATTTGAGTGTTAATTACTTCTCGCCAATGAAATATGGAGGGAATGTGGGTAGTTTGCTACTATGTAAGTAGCACGGTGGCTCCTAGCTGTGAGGGTTTGACCTGGCAGAACCAAGGAATGTAGTTTGTCCTATATAAAAAAAATATCCATGTATATATTGAAATTTATTCAAATTTTTCACCTGAAGGTTATTACACAAACTCACCAGCAAGTGTTATCTTTGTTTATAGATTATTGTTGGTTGCTGTCATCTGATTAAAAATGATTTATGTTTTGCAATGTTATCCAATAAAATTCTTATCATTGGTTTAAAAAAATCAATTAAAAAAAGGTTATAAACATTTATTTTATTGCTATTTTTTCTGTTGAACCAGAGAGAACAAAAAAAATTACAAAACTATTTTAGAGATTTGTGACTCTGTCTTTTTTCAAAATATAAAATAAACAAGAGATAAAAAAAATAGATGGTTGTAACAAAGTAAGAAAAAAACAGAAAAACAAATAACTGCAAATTTAGATAGAAAAATAGTCGTTTTTTAAAATTTTGTCATTTCTCTTTTCCCTATAAATTCATATTTGGTGATCAGTCTTTTACAGAATTCTTCCAAAAGCTTTCCCCAGTAATAATATTCCTTTTTTATGTGTCATGTCCAGTCAAGATGTGGGAGAACATGGCTCTTCACAACTTCTAATCCTTTGCAGTGCTTAGCAATATCTTTCTTTATACTTCATTTCCTTGGTTTCAGTATGACATTTAAGTTAAATTTTCAAAGCTTCCTTTCTTGTGTCCCAGAAATTTAAACTCTCTCTTTCTGGTTCTATGCATAGAGTCACTTTCTCAGAGACATGATGTCACTTCCCTCTATCTTTTCTACAAATACTTTCATGGTAACTGCTCCAACAAGCTACTTTCGTTGGTTCCCAAACTGCATGAATAAGTGTGCCACTAGGTTGATATCTCAGTTCCACCTTTTCACTGTTGAAACTGTTAAACGTAGCTGTCTCTTCTTCTCCAATAGCTTGCACTTCCTGTCTGTGGAACTCCCTTCCTCTTACTTTCTTCCCTGATAACTATAATCTTCAATTATTCAAATGCCATGTCAATCAATATCTTCAGATGCCTTGATCTAATTCCCTGTCCTTCTCTTCATCCTTTCCTCTATCATGCCTCTTTACTCTTGCTCCCACTCTCTGTAAACCCTTGCATGCTTAGTGGCACTCATGCCTTGCTTGGGGTGAAATGCTTAAAAAAATAAAAAAATATTTAAAACGTTAAAACTGTATTTATATTATACAGTTCTTTTCTTTATCATTTAATGCCAATCAGGTCGATAAAGCCACTGAGCATATCCAGCCCAGATATGGCAGCAATAATGACCACTTTTGATCTGATTTAACGCTTTTAAGGATAAAGCATGGGAAAAGAAATCAGGTACTTCCTAGAGCATTAAAATGGGCCGACTATTATACTGGCATTTTCAGCACTGGATCATATATATGAATTCCACTTGAGGTCTGGAATGAACTTGAGACTCAACAGACGTTCAAAACATGGAGCCTCATTGAGCTCGAATACTTTCATCGGAACTAGAGAAAAATAGCTGTTTTGATTCTTGACTTGAGGAGCTTAAAATTGTACTGTTCAAGGAAGCACCCTCTTACTTGCTCTCCTGATAGCTATAATCTTCAATTATTCAAATGCCATGCCAATCGACATTTCCAGATGCCTTGATCTAATTCCCCGTCCTTCTCTTCATCCTTTTCTCTATCATGCGTGTTTACACTTGCCCCCACTCTCTGTAACTCCCCTGCGTCAATGGTCATTATTGCCGCCATATCTGGGCTGGATATGCTCAGTGGCTTTATCGACCTGATTGGTATTAACCAATGCAAAATCTTACTTTGAAACTGACTTAAAATTTCTCTGTTTCCACAGCTCTCTCCATATCTCTCTCTTTCCACCTCTCTCTTTCCATCTCTCTCTCTCTTTCCACCTTTCTCTCTCTATTCATCTCTCTCTCTTCCCCTCTCTCTCTCTCTTTCCACCTTTCTCTCTCTTTTCATCTCTCTCTCTTCCCCTCTGTCTCTCTCTTTCCACCTTTCTCTCTCTTTTCATCTCTCTCTCTTCCCCTCTCTCTCTCTCTTTCCACCTTTCTCTCTCTTTTCATCTCTCTCTCTCTTTTCATCTCTTCTCTCTTCCCCCTCTCTCTCTCTCTCTCTTTCCACCTCTCTCTCTTTTCATCTCTCTCTCTTCCCCCTCTCTCTCTCTTTTCACCTTTCTCTCTCTTTTCATCTCTCTCTCTCTCTTCACATTTATATTTCTTACAATTTAAGGCCATCTTTCTTCACAAAATTTTCCCAGATGCTTTTAAATAAAACTTGTACCAACTAAGTCTGCACAATTCAACGTCTTGTGTTACATTGCATCAATGTGCATGACATGAGTGTGGTCCCCTTAATCCCCTTACCTATGATCTCAGTCTTTCGACATTCCTCTGTAATCCTTGATGACCAAAAATTCCTTTAATCCCTCTACACCCATCAGTACTTCTTCCCTCAGCACTAAAGAACAATGCCTCATACAGATCAAGCATTAATATTAGGATTTAAATCAGGGATCAGCAACCTTTTGCTAACAATATGCCGACTTAGGGTTTTTAAATCATCATTCAGTGTGCCAACAGCATACGTATTTTTATACAAGGTCAATATACTTGTTCTACAATATAGTTTATATAGTAATATATAGTATATAATCTTTAGTACATTAAAATTGAAGCAGCTCAATATACTCTTTGTATTGTAATAGTTATTGGCTGGAACTTTGTGATGTCATTTATGGCTGCAGGCCATTGCAAATTGCTTGGCGTGCCACATGTGTCATGCATGCTGTAGTTTGTCGAGCATGATTTAAATTATTAAATATTTTTACTAACCATGAACATTAAACTTTTTTTTTTTTATCATTTCACCCAAAGCAAGGCAAGAACACTGCTAGTACACAAGAGAGTAAAGGTGAAAGAAAAAACTGGATATAGGAGGGGACTGAGAAAAGAATAAAAGCTGAATGGGTTTCAATAAGATAGATGATGGCAATTGACATTGTATTTAAATTTTGTAAAATTGTAGTTATCAGTGAAGCAAGTAATCAGAAGGGAATTCCACAGGTGGGAAGTGCGAGAAAAGAAACTGTTGGAGTAGAAGTGGCGGTTATATTTAACTAATTCAATAGTAAAAGAGTGGGACCTAGATGCCAATCTAGTATCATGCTTAAATTCACGTAGTCTAGGCATTTTAATCTAGACAGGGTCTCAAATCATATGCAGTAAATAATTATAAAATTTAAAATTTTTCTTATTTAACTTTTATATTTTAACTTTGTAGAAAAAAGGAGCTCAGCCAATATATTTCCACTAGCCACATGTGAACGCTGTGGTTCGACCACCCGCAAGCTCTAGCTTCTCTCCTAACTTATTTACACAAACTCATTATGTAGGTTACTC
>OZ010586.1:41817189-41896397 GCA_963932145.1 Acanthosepion lycidas
TATTATGGATATACTCAGATCCTCAAACACTAATAGCAATAAAATTTCTGAAGCAGGACTTTATAAAATAAATTGCCAAAATTGTTCCTCCCAATATATTGGAGAAACAAGTAGAAATTTAAAAAACGCATTTATGAGCACAAAAGAGACCTCACAAAAAATACTAATGCACTAGTCATAAATAACCATAATTTTGATTTTAAAAATGCTACACTCATAAAAAAAGAAAATAGTTCACTGAGAAGGAAAATCCTTGAGAGTGCCGCCATTGAATATTACCCAAATATTAATCTATGCCCGGGCTTTTTCCCTATTTCACCTTTTTTAACAGAATTACTACTCTCCCAAACAAACGTACACAACAGTATCAAGAAATCAAAAGAAAATGGTTGAATCCATCAATACGGTAATAAAAACAATATCTCCACACGTGACAGTAATTGACGTAATTTTCAGTTAACAGTATGAAAATAGCGTTCACTAAATTCTTCCAGTTGCTAAGGACATTTTGCTTTTGTAATTATTAGTTACTTTGTTTAAATAAATTCATTTCGTTTTTTGCCTTGAGAAAGTCAACATTGGATGAAACGTGTCAGCAACTATTACAGTTGTGCTATGGTCATTTATTTTTATAAATACATATGTATATATATCAATATATGTCTATATATATATATACATATGTATATATATATATGTATGTATATATATATATATATATATATATATATATATATATATATATATATATATATATATATACACTTTTCTCCTATATATATATATATATATATATATATATATATACATACACACTTTAGTCTTTTATATATTAATTGAATATGAAATACTTAGGGTATAGGAGTAGCTTGATAGTGGTTTCAATTTATTTTCCTCTCTATGTAAATATAGAGGGCTAAAAATTCTAAGTGCTCTTGAGTAGAATCCAATGGATTTTAATTTAGTTATCATTGGAATGGAATTTTATTAGAACATTTTTATTAATCGATTTTTTCTGGACACAAAATTTTAAGTAACTCTTAATACAGAGTAGCATGACATCTCGGAAATGTAAAGAATATTTTTTCTTTCATTTTGTATGTAAATTCTATTGTATGTTTAACTTTGTTTAGTTTATCTACAATATTAGGTAAATCAGTATCATAGGGATATATTAACAGATCATCAATATACTATTATCATATATATATATATCAATGGGAAATCTATGGTCCTCTAACTCACAAATTATTCAGGAAAGAAAAGATTTGTTGGGGCATTCATGGAGACATCAAAACATACTATTAGGTTGGTGCAAAAATAATGACGTAATAATGTCGTCAAAAAACGACATTATTACGTCATTATTTTTGCACCAACCTAATAGCATATATGTTTAGCAAATAATTGTTCTGATGAGCTTACTTCCTTGATACCATGTCCATATGAATTTAAGTGTACTAGATTGGCAGTTAGGTATTATCATGTATTGTTGAATTAGTTAGATATAACTATAAACCCTATTCTAGATTCTTTTCTCATACTTCTCACCTGCAGAAATCTCATCTAAGTTTCTTGCTTCCCTCCCAGTGACAATTTTGAACTTTTCCTTATTTTGTTTATTGTTGGTCTATTTCTATATTGAGCAGTTTCTTTACAAAAATCTTCTTGCCTTATGCTTTGTTGGTCATAAAAGATTTGTCTTATTATTACACACATGCATATATATGCAAATACACATGCATATATATATATATATATATATATATATATATATATATATATATATATATATAATATATTTATATATATATCTATATAGATATATATAGATATATATATTAGATATATATATATAATATATATATATATATATATATAAAACTGAAGTCAACACTCAGAGGCAACAGGCTATTTCTTGCTAGATGCAATCATCAGGCCTGACGATTGTGTCTAGCATGAAACAGCCTGTCACTTCTGAGTGTTAACTTCAATGTTTACTTTTTATTTATATTTACATATGCTCTATCTCTGATACTGAGCACTTTATCGTGTAAATATAGCAAATTTAAAACTATATTTCTTCATATATATATATATATATATATATATATATATATATATATATATATATATATATAAATCTGATGTGCGCATTGCCAGGTGATTAGAATGTTCACTTTCTGAGCAAAAAAACTCGGATTTGAATCTGACCATGGTTGATTTGTCAGGTAGGAGACTTCCTGATGTTATCGATCTGGAGAGGGGTATCCTTTGGAAAGTGCCTGAAAACCATACCACTTGCAGACCCAAGCCTTGTGAGTAAAATTGAGTAGATGCTACCCTTGTGTGGGCTGTCGTTAGCTATGCTAGCATAAAGTCATGTTGCATGACTGAGGGCTCAAGCATGCTGGCTTTGTTCACTTTGTTGATCATGCTAGATAAAACACAACTGCAGTTTCGATAAAAATGAAGAATTGTAAGCTACATGGTATAATTTGTTGAATGCTGCCATAATCTTTGCTTTCAGTTCATCTTTGTTGTTATAATGAATTTTGTTGGTCTCTTGCTCAACTGTGTCCCACACATAATAACCGAGGGTTTGGAGTCTAGGGAGTTAGGTGGCCAGGTGTAAGGGGTGAAGTGGTTGCAGAAATTGTCTGACATCTATGACTGGGTTCTCCTTCTTGTGTGACATAGTGCAGAGTCTTGTTGGCAGACATATAGTCTTCCATCAGCCAGCCTCTTGACCTAGGACAGCACTACCTCCTCAAGGCACTTGATGTAAGCCTCTGTTTTGAGCCAGAAGCCCTCTCCAATAAATTTGGGAGTTCTTTTCTTATCAGAACAATCAGAGTGAGTTTTCCAAACTGCCATACCTTTGTAATGACCATTAGACTCATTTAACTTTTTCTGAATCCTCTGCACTCTGGTATGAATGCCAAGCAGTACATCATACCATTTTCAAATTTATGGCTGAGTGAATTGTGTTATAGTGCTCTTTTTCTCACAGACAGTGTCTAACTGACACTACTATACTGTGCAGTTGACAAAATAATAAAAAAAAAACGTGTATGAGCAAAATAAAAAATATAATGTGATGGCAATTTAACCATTGCCCTCTGTATTATCTCTTATATAGGCAGCACTCATCCCAGATTCACAAAGTTTTATACGCCTTTACACTTTCTTTTACTGATATGATTTGCTAGAATCCATGTTACACATTTTATAAATCTACTGTTCATCTGTGCTTTGAATATTGCTGTCGTATATGATTTCATGCTATGGAGTTATATCTCAAGATACTCAATAAAATCCAAAGAAGGGTCTGTAATATTATTGGTCCTCACCTGGCATCTCATTTTAGGTCATTTTTCCCACTTCCTTGACATGGTTTCCCTCTGTCATTTCGGCAATTATTTTCATGGTAGTTATTCTAAGGAGATCTCCTCTTACTGATGTAAGTGTAAGTTATATTCCAACAGTTTCTTTTCTTGCACTTCTCACCTGTGGAACTCTCTTCTGATTTTTTGCTTCTCTGCCAAAAACGACTTTCAAAAATTTAAATGCAACTTCAATTGCAATCTTCTGTCTTTCTGAATTTCATTCTCTTTCACTCCCCAAAAGATAAACAATCAATTCTGATGACTGACAAATGTTTAAATTTTCTGAGGTATATTCTTATTAATAGGAAGTACAATAGTTACATTGATAAACCACACTTTTTGAAGGTCTAATACAGAGACCTGGTTCACTACATCCCACAAGGTCCCCAAATGACCCTGCACGGGTTTTGAATTCAGAGTTGTCCTTCTCCTAGACCAGTTGCCATCCAAGGCTATAGAACCGTGTCTGTCCTGCTATTTACCCATAGCTGGAGGTAGAAGAGAAGGATTCATACCTTTCCCAAGGGTATTAGCCCATAAGTAAATGTAATAGATTTGACTGGAATTCAAACTCGGCTCTGTGATTCCTCAATCCAAGCCGATATCCATTACTCCACCGTGCCACCTATATATATATATATATATATATATATATATATATATATATATATATATATATATATAATGATAATATTGGTAATCAGTGTGGATATTTCCAAAAGGATATAGAACCAGGGAGAGCTCTATGTCAGAGACTGAGCAATAATATTATTATAAAAACATGTTATATATATATATATATATATATATATATATATATATATATATATATATATAGAGAGAGAGAGAGAGAGAGAGAGAGAGAGAGAGATCAATTAGTATTAGGTTGGTGCAAAAATAATGACGTAATGTCGTTTTGTGACGTTAAAAAATACGTCAAAAAACGACATTATTACGTCATTATTTTTGCACCAACCTAATACAAGTAATGCAAAGAAATTTTGTTTACTGCATCATGTCAGAAAATGTTTCTTGTCAGAATTCATGTGGTACATTTATAAATCTACAAATTGTCCATACATTGAATACTGTTGCCACATCTATCCTTCTGTTTGTGTCATGAATTCAGTTTGAAGGAGGTTCTTTAATGTAATCAATCCTGACCTAGGCATCTTGACTTCTGTCACTTTGTCACCTACATGATTTGGCTTTCATCTTTTTATCTACAAAAGAAGATTATCATTCTGGTGGCATTATCACTTTGCTTAGGATTAAACGATTAACATATTAGGTTGGTGCAAAAATAATGTCGGTTTTTGACGTATTTTTTAACGTCAAAAACCGACATTATTTGACCTTGTGAAATGGCAGATCAAAGTAACTAATGATAACTTAATAACTCTCAACAAATGGAAGCAGAAGATATATAACGCACTAAAAAGAACAACCACGTCTGAACAGCTTAAACAAATTCTAAATAGTCTAACACAATTTACTAACAGATCAGAATGTCAACATAGGTAAAAAATTCAAAGAAAACTCATTACATTATATAAAGGAACCATATAGCTCCTTAATGATGTTGAAAGATTTATAAAATCTCTGTCTATGATTTAACTGAAAACTAAAAAGAACTACTCGACTTCAGACCTAACTCCCATAAAAAAATATAATGGAATACATAAAAAAATTAAGATTAAAACACTGTACCAAAATATAATTAGACTCCAAGAACACCAGCTAATTACCACAGAGAGAGAAATCCATGATCTACTTAAGACTGAATCTATAAAAAACAACATGATAAAAGAAAAATTCATCTAAGCTCCTAAATAAATGTCTAAAGATTGCTGCAAAAGTATTATGCAACCATCCTGAAATAGTAATTAAGAAAGCTGATAAAGCAAACATCTTTGTTGTTTTAAACAAGTCTGACTTCAAGTCAAATACTGAACAGTTACTTGACGATCACAACAAATTTAGAACAGTTATTAATAATCCTACTACTCAGCTAAAAGTGAAAATTAGTAAATTAATCACAGCTAACAATGCAGAACAAGACAATCTGAAACTTACCAAAATAATCTGAGACTATAAGCCAGGATACGTATAAGGTTCTATCAAAATGAACTAACCTAACTCCACCTTATTATAAACCTTTTTCCACTACTCACTACCAACTAACTAAAACACTTAACAAATTAATTACACCATACATACCTAAAAAATACAGCATTAAATCAACCCTTGAACTTATACAAATATTACAATCTGAAAAACTTAATAATAAAAACCATAGCATCACTTGATGTTGAAAATCTTTTCACGAACATTCCAGTTAAAGAAACCATTGACATTATTATTAAAAATATATATAACAATTCATTTTCTCCACCATTAAATATTAAACCTAAAATGCTAAGAAAATTACTTTCAAACTGTACCACTGAAGTCGCATTCTATGATCACAGAAATAACATATATTTCTATGGGTTCAGTTGTGGGTCCAACATTCAGCAACTTCTATATGGCCACCCTATAAAATAATATATTTAGCACCACCAAGAAATCCTCCATACACCTAAGATATGTAGATGATACTCTTATTTTAGTTAAAAATATAGACAAAATACTTCAACTCCAAAAAACCTTTAAAAAAACTCTGTCCTCCCGTTCACATACAAATTTAACAAAGATAACAAAATCCCTTTCCTTGGCATTTTAATAGATGCAAATAATAACACTTTATTACCTCTCCATATAAAAACAACCAGCAAACTCTTGCATTCTCAACTATAAGAGTGAATGTTCTAATTATTACAAAATAGCATTTATACAGAATTTAATTAATCAAACACAAGTTAACTCCTCCACAAAAATGATTTTCTATACGGAACTAAAAAATATTATACAGATTTTCATTAATAATGACTTCCCTAACCACATTGTAGATGAACAACAAAGATGATTTATCAAAAACCTCAACACATGTCAAATAGAACAAGATACTTCTTGAAAGGACCATATATATCAAACTCTTATATTGTAACCAGATGCGTGCAAACTACAATTAGGATGAGAAAATCACAAAAAACCTCATTAGTACCAATATATTTCTCACAGATCCCCAATAAAAAAATAATATTAATCATATATTATACAAAATACAATACAACCAATTTAATTATTCACAATAGCTCCTCCTCTAACATTATATATCAATTTATAACTAACATTATATATCAATTTAAATATCCCTTGGGAGAATGCATCTCTAACAGAAAAACAAATATATCTTACTTTGCACATGTCTGACCATTCATCCATTGTGAGACATTTATATGTCCCTATCCACATTCACAGTAAAGAAAAATACTGATTGGTAACACAATATCAAAAGCAAAAGAGACAGAGGAAGGCCATAGCCCACCTATCTGACAAGGTTGTGTAAATGGATGGTGGAATGAGGAGTGGGCAAGAGGCTTGCAAGAGGGACATCCATTGCCAATGACTAGAAGAGAGAGAAGAGGTTGTGAAGAGACATAATTGCACATGCCCTGAAGTTTGAAGAGTCAATCATTATGGATTGGCTTCACAAAACATAGATCAAGAGGGAGTATGTACACGTTGCTTGCAGGCATATTTGTGACTAAGTCAAATGCGAGTCGCAGTAATTGCAGCTGAAAGTACAGCCTGAGCTTGACGGCATAGATTTGCAGTGCTTCCTCCTCTGTCTCTTGTCCCTGAAAGTGGCCCAGCAGGTATTTTCAGCTTGGGTTGACCATTGGCAATGGTTGATGTAACAGGTATCAAAGGATTTTTTCAAGCAATCTTTGAATTGGTTCTTTGCTGCACTTCTGCCATGATACCCAGTGGAGAGCTTATCAGACAATGAAATTTTTCACAGGTGATGATTCTCCATCTTGGAAACATGTCCAGCCCAGTGTAACTGGGACTCCAGCATCATGACATCAATGCTGTTGGTCCTTGCTTTTCAAGGACTTCAGTATTAGAGACGAAGTCACCCCAGTGTATGTTAAGGATCATGCAGAGGCAGTGTTGGTAGAACTTTCTGAGGAGTTGCAAAGGGTGTCAGTAAGTGACCCATGGCTATGAGCCATATAGGTGAGTGGCGGAGACAATAGCTCTATACACTCTGATCTATTGTACCACACATGTTTGTACAGTCTGCCAAATGCAATGCTCACCATTGCCAGTCTGTTGTCAATCTCCTTGTTGATCCCAGCATTTGATGTGATAGTACATCCAAGATAGGTAGACTGATGAACTGCCTTCAGCTCAGTCATGACAATGATGATGTGGAGAGAGCAATACTCATCTCGAGGTGCAGGCTGGTAGAGTACCTCTGTCTTCTTTAAATTGACTTCAAGCCCAAAAAATCTGGCAGCCTCTGTGAATCAGGAAGTGGTGTGCTGCTAAGCTCCTTCTGTGTGGGCAACAAGGGCAGCATTGTCAGCAAAGCAGAGATCTTGGATAAGTTGTTCAAAGGTCTTCATCTGGGCTTTTAATCATCATTGATTAAACAGGCCACCATTGAGACAATGTCTGATGTAGACTCTGTCCTTATCATTAAGTTCTTTTGTGGCTTGTTTGAGCATGATGCTGAAGAAGATAGTGAAGAGAATCAATGCCAGAATGCAACCCTGCTATACACCATTGGTGATTGAGAAGGGCTCTGAGAGCTCACAGTTGTCTCTAACTTGGCCACACTGATCCTCCTTCAGTTGAATGATCATGTTCAGGAACTTGAAGGACAGCTGAGTCACCCCAATGATCCGCCACATTCCTCTTCTGCTCACTGTCTAATGCTTTTGTCAAATCAGTGAACTCTATATACAGCCCTCTATTTTGCTCCTGGAGAACAGTCGGTTGTGCTCCTGTTGGTTCTGAAGCCACACTGACTCTTTGGAAGGTGTTGTTCCATGATAGTAGGTATCAGTCTGTTCAGAAGAACCCTTGCAAGGAACTTTCCTGTGATGGAGAGCAGAGTAATACCTCAGTAATTAGAGCAGTCAGATTTTTTCCTTTTGTTCTTGTACAGGGCAATGATGACTGCATCGTGGAGATCTTGTGGTATTTTTACCCTGCTCCCAGCAACATCAAAAGAGCACATGGAGTTTCATATCCAATACTGGACCCCTATGTTTCCAGATTTCAGGTGGGATTCTGCTGTCTTGCCACACTTCAGCTGCTTTATGGCTTTGACAGTCTCTTCAGTGGTGGGCAACTCATCCAGTTCCATTTTTACTGGTTGTTCGGGAATGCAGAGAATTGCTGGTTCCTGGATTGAGTGATTAGCACTGAAAAGGGCCTGGAAATGCTTCAACCAACAGTTTAGGATGGACACTTATTTGTAAGGAGCATCTAACTGTCTGCACTGCCCATAGACCTGGACCTGGTGCATAGGGCCGTATACTGCCTTTAAAGCTTACCTGATGTTTCCAGTGTTTTCATACAGCTGAATTATTTCAATGGGTTTGGTCCTCCACCTATTCTTAATCTCTCAAAACCTGTGCTGGAGGTCATGACATACGAAATGAAATGCAGCTTTCTTTATAGGACAAGCTGGCTGAGTTAAGTGGGCTTGATGAGTTGATCTCCTCCTCGCCAGCTGTGATCTCATCAAACCAGTCTTTGTTTTTCCTTGAGGATAACCTAAGGACTTCCATAGATGTATGCAGAATGCCAGTTTTGAGAGAGGAATCTGCAGGGATGCTCACATTTTCAAGCCTTGACTCAAGTGCTGCTTGGAAGTTAGCTTTCACTTCATCTGATTTAAAACTGCCAACCTTGAACGCTTGAGCTTAAAGTGAAGCTTGTGTTTTCAGCAAACAAGGCAATGGTCTGTATGACATTCTGAACTGGGCATCACTTTTGTGAGCATGATGTCTTTTGACATAGTCAATGAGGTGCCAATGTTTAGACCAAGGAGGCATCCACGTTGTTTTTAATCAGTTTTTCCGTTAGAATATAGTGTTTCTGATGACCAGCTAATTCTCTGCATAGAACTCTTGTAGCAAGCATCTGTTGTCATTACAGTTACCAACACTATGCCTCCCAAGCACTCCCTTCCAGGCTACAAAATCTTGGCCCACTCTGATATTGAAATTTCCAAGGATTATGAATTTATCATCTGTGGGAGTGTCTCATAATAAGCTGTGCAGATCTGAGTAAAATTTATCTTTTCCCACAGGATCTGCTTGTAAAGCTGAGGAGTACTTACTAATTAGTTTGGCATATTGAAAATTGCTCAGCGGGGGCATATAGAGATGATGCAGTCAAAATAATCTGTTGGCAGGTTTTCAAGTTTAGAGGCAATGGACTCCCTGAACATGAAACCTACACCTGAAAGATGATTCTCCATTACTGAATTGCCTGACCAGTAGAGGGTATATCCAGCGCCATGCTCTTTTAGGCTGTGTTCCTCTGTGAAATGGACTTCACTGAAAGCAGTGATGTCAACATCTAGTCTTGACAGTTCATTTGCAATTAGGGCAGAGCAGCTTTCTGGTCAACCACTGTCAGGTATGTCCAGCATGATTCTGATGTTCCAGCA
Source organism: Acanthosepion lycidas (assembly GCA_963932145.1). Lineage (NCBI taxonomy): Eukaryota > Metazoa > Mollusca > Cephalopoda > Sepiida > Sepiidae > Acanthosepion > Acanthosepion lycidas. The sequence goes on from OZ010586.1 coordinate 41,827,156, forward strand.
TGCTACATGTAGTCCTTTGATACCCTTACACGTGGGTGTGAACTTTTTCTTTACTGATGTTTGACCATACAAGTTAGCCAACTAAGTAGTAGGAGATGATCTTTGTTAAGGCCACCTTTTCTAGGCCTAACTCCATATGGAGCAAGCAGTGCTGTTCTTAGAGAAGGCTATTTAGTTAATTGGGGTACAGCCGAACAATATTTTCATCTCCTGGTCAACATCAGACAACCAATATCCTGACCTGCCTGCATGTGAGATTGGGACTGCAACTTTCAGTGTCATCCACCATCTGCTATTTTCATCCTTCTCCCATCACTACAGGGCTTGGAAATGGTTGGTAGACGTGAGCATCTCCTTCAGGTCTGCGCAGTGGAGTTTTTAGGTGAAGTGCAGTGTGTGATGAACTGGCCCCAGCCTTTACACCCGGGATTTGATCTGTCATCTAGCAAGTCGGGATGATGATAGTGAAGTCTTCAGGTTGTAGGTTTTACAGAGTGTCCATCTTTTAGCCAATGTCTAAGGGAAAAAAAATGTGGAGTGTAAGACTCCCAGGATAATTGTGCTAGATGGTCGTTGAGCAAAAAGATACGTCTTTTATTTAGTCCTGCAGGGTGACTAGCTATCCTCCTCAAAGAAAAAAAAATCTGTGGGGATACCAGTTTAGTTGGCAATAATTTGACTATGAAATAGTTAGTACTGGGATATATAGTACCAGTAGTACTATGAAGAGTCAATACTATATAAGTATATCATGAAAAGTTTACAATATCATCATAATTTGAGTTACAAAATAAAATATGCCATAATATATATTTTTATGGTGATGCACGAGGCACAAGAGCCACTTGAGGTAGAGGGTTAAATAATAAGAGGAATATTTTAAGCAGATATGTGGAGAAGATAATGGTTAATCCTAGATTTGAACAGGTTAAGATTATATTTATTATTGTAAAATACAATAATTGTGGCACATGGCCCAAAAAGTGGGGAGTGGGATTGATGTTGATCATCCTTACTTACCATATACCTAGCTAGCCCAATGCACGACCCATTCATTCAATACAAATAACACATCCACCAAAAGAAGTCACCCTTCACCTTTTACTCCTACATATACCACAATACAACATCCACAAAGAGAACCTAAAAATTAAACCCAATGATTTAAAAATTTCTCATGTACAAATGTCGTATTTACAAATGTTTATAATATATACATATATATATGTGTATATATATATATATATATATATATATTATAAACATTAGTACATATGACATTTTGAGAAATTTATATATATATATACATGAGAAATATATATATATATATATAAAAGTCTGAAGATGATATGAAATGAGGGTCAGGGTTTTTGAACAGGTTAAGATTGTAGTAATTGGGAAAACACCCTCTTGGGTGTCAGTTCCACAAAGCAGCACTTCAGGGAAGAAGCCTTGAGTGGAACTTACATCTCACCAATGGAATACAAAGCAAATGAAAGTGGCCTGTTACAATCTACATTGCATGGTGGGGGGGTCTTTAGCTGTGAAGGTTAGAACTACTGTAACTATGGAAATGTAGTTTGTCTGAGCATTTTCCATGGAAATAGTGATAATACAGTGAATGTCTAGTGACTTTTCACCTGAGGGAAAGGAGTCATAGTATTAGAAATAATTTGACACCGTCATGGACACATAGATACTTTTAGACTTTATCAAGACTGGAAAGTGAAGACTGTGTAGTTTCTGCTCATATATGGTAGCAGTACTATATTTTAGGTCTTATCTGACTCTTGTAAAAGTAGAGGATAGAAGGAGGAGTCAGGTACTTACTGGAACATAAAAGGAACCAACCATTTTTCCAGCATCTTTAGTGATGGATTGTATGGACGAGCTCCAGTAGAGGTCTAGGTTGAAGTTAAAGCCCAATAGTCGCACAAGGCATGGGACTTCCCTGAGGAAACAATCACTCTTCGTGATTGGTGATACTTCAAGGTCTGATTGGCATTGATGGAATATGACTAGTCTGGATTTTGAGGCATTGAATGTAACCAGCCAGTTTTTCCCACACTTTGATGTTAGACCTTGGTCAGAGTTGATATTATAGTTGCATGGACCTAGGGGTTAAAATGAGCAATTGATTTACCCAAGAAGATTAATGAAAGATGATAATGACAAGGAAACACATGGGTAATTTTAACAAAACAAGATAAGGAATTTATTTACAAATTTATATGCTTGAAGTCGTGTTAGTATCTTGTTTCAGGAAAATAAATCAGAAATCTTAAAGTCCGTAGTTTTAATGTATTGTCATGAAGAGGAAATGTGTACACAACAGATAAATGATCTGACACAAAATAATATTATTAAAAAAATATTTATTGTTGCTCATTGAAGGGATATACGGTTTACATACATTCAAAAATAGATGAAGAGATATAGATTGAAATATTTATCTTTCTTGGATTATTGAGAGTAAAATTCTTTGAAGTGTCATATGCTGGTTAGAGGCCAATAATATAATTGGTAAGTAATTTTATACTGGCAAGTACTTCAACACTGGTTGCAAGGAAGTGAAATGAAACCTTTCACATGACTGCAGACATTCTTCTGATTAATTTCATTTTTCTCCTCATGGAGGCTTTCAAATTTACTTCCATCTTGGCTGACTAGCAAATTTCTGTGAATGGCAAGGTTTTCATTGTTCCCTCCAAATTTTCACTGCCTATATATATATATATATATATATATATATATATATATATATATGACAAAGTGGAAGATTTGTCTTTCAGGACTTCATTGAACTAAATGAAGTCCTGAAGGACAAAAGGCATCACAAGTAAACTTTTTCCACTTTGTCATACATTTTCTCCAATATTTTTCTTAATATATAAAATCTCACAGCATTTAAAGGAACCCTCATGTCCATACTCACAGTTTAGGCAGGTACTAGTTGAAAATACATCTTGTTATGGTTCAAGTCTGTTGTACCATGGTGATGGTCCAATGTTAGAACTAATGAAATAATAACACGAACACAGGTATGGAATACAAAGATATATGACAACAGAAATATAATACAAAGAAGTAGAAGTATTAGTAATAACTATCAGATTTGGTTAGAGTGAACTATGTTGTCTCGACAAGTATCACTATTCCAATGTCCTTACAATAGGCTCTCAATTATCTCTCCTCATCTTACATACCTCATAACTCTTGAGAGGTGCAGTATTTATAATGTCAAGAATAGTCCATTATTATTATGGGTAAGTTCCCATAACACATCTAAATTACATAAAAATAATAATAAGCAAAAACTAAAAATCCTATAAGACAATTAAATCACAAAAAAATAAAGTCAACTATGAATAAGCAACAAAGTTCTTAAATGTTTGTAGCAGCAAGAAGTTTTTTATTACTAAAAAAAGTAATAAAAAAATTTTAACTTGTTCAAGAACCCTACCCGTCACTTCATATCATCTTCAGTTTTTATTACTTTATTACTTTTATTAGTAATAAAAAGCTGAAGATGGTATGAAATGAGGAGGAGGGTTCTTGAACAAGTTAAGATTTTTTATTACTTTATTACTTTTTTTAGTAATAAAAAACTTCCTAAGAAGAGCACACCAGAATTCATCCTCTCCACTACTCTTCCTCAAAGAACTTAATAATGTAAAACAAACACTAATCAACAACAGCTTCCCTAACCACCTTATAGACGACCAAATTAGACTATTTCTCCCCAAAGTAAGTAATAATGATAGTCAACACACAATCAAAAATTACATAAACATTTATTACAAAAACCAAATGCACATTAACTACAAACAAGATGAATCCTCACTAAGACATATTATAAAGAAATATACTACCCCAACTGACCTGAATAAAAAAATCAAAATTAATTGTCTATTATAAAAAATTTAAGACAGCTAACCTTATCTTCAAAAATAACAACACCCCAGTTAACTCAAAATTACAAAGAACGAACATTATCTAGGAGTTCAAGTGCCCTTAAGGGACTGTGTTCCTGATCAAACTGGACTCATAAATAATTACATCGGTTGCACAACTACATGATTATCCAGACGCCTTACGTTACACCTGTCTGATCACAGCTCCATTAGAACCCATTTAAACACACACAAAAATTTACCAGACTCCATTAGGAACATACTAGTAGAAAACACAAATATAACTTCATCCACTTGTAAAAAATAAAAAAAAATAATGGAAGCTTTAATAAAGAAAAGAAAAAGCCAACACTTAACAATATTAACTACGAACAAGGCCACAATGTGCTAACCATATTCAGAAATTAAAAACATCTTTATAACACACTAAAACATACACATAATGCACACACTCAATTAAGCTGAAAAATTGAATCATTCTTGATAATGGCTAAATGTAGAGCCAAAAGCACTCGGAACTATAAAACATTTGGAAAGTTTTGACACACCCTTTGTCCAGAAAGAAAGCTCTTGTTCGAACACAAGAAAAATTAAATAAAAAGCTTAACCGTTATACCTTGTCTGTCATTTTTAATGAAACATGCATATATATATATATATATATATATATATATATATATATATATATATATATATATATATATATATATATCAGAATAATAATGAAATTAAAAAAGTTACTTCTCTTACTGTGGAAAAACATGTGAATTTTGAAATCTAGAATGCTGCATAATGCAGTACAAAATTTGTAATGTTTTGAATTTACAGAAATACATATACACATTCACAGACAATTTAACACCCTGAAGATGATCTCAGACCAGATTGAAAGTACTTGGGAAAATAAAAAATATTTGAATGAAAATTTTGGTATTTTTCTTAATCTATTTTCTAAAGCTACCAAGAAATTAATCCATGAACTTGAAAAGATTGCAGCCAAAACAAATCAATATGACATGTCTAAATTATTTAACCAAACCTGTTTGAATATATATATATATATATATACACACATATATATATATATATATATATATATATATACACACACATATATATATATATATATATATATATATTGATAATATTAGTGGTAAATATACATATATATGCAAAATCCACAGGTGGATATACACACATGTATATTTTTTGAATAAAAAATTCCAAGAGGATAGAATCCAGGTAGAACTCAATGTCCAGGACAGAGTAAGGATATAATAAAAAGGCTTAAACACTAATATTCCATGGTTATAATTTATTCCATTGGACTCGTAAATACGATCCAATTCATCAGACCTACAAATTCAAAAAGAAAACGGAAAAGAACAACTCCGGAAATAAAAATAGAATTTAGAGAGAGTGAATATGAGAGTGTGGGACGAATGTTAGTTCTAAAGGGATGGGTAACATTTGGGAGATTAAAACTTAACAGAGAGGGATTTTTTACAATTAGGTGTGAGTGGAAGGGGGAAAATGAATGTTGTTGGATGTCAAATACATTAAAGATACATTTCGTGGTGACATACACATACCATGGACCGATCTGATGTTAAAGATCAGAATAAGAAGGAGGGAGAGGTAAGGAAAGAAGTGGTGGGGAAGAAAGATGGGGTGGGTGAAATTAAAATTGAAAGGGACGCTGTGAAATTAAGAAAATTTGACAAAAATAATATTGACTACAGGTTACAAATCAAATATAAACATATAAAGAATAAATATGACGATTATCTAATCTAGCAAGGACCTATATTTTTATGTTCAAAACACATGCAAATACACACATACACAATAAACGTATATACATACACATAGGCGTGTACCTACATACACACATACATATACCCATGTACACATATACACATATATTCACATATCCACACAAATACACACATGCATATACATACACACATATACACATATACATATATCTGATTCAATATCTAGCTCTATATCTGATACTAAGCGCTTTCTAATAAGTACCGCACATATAATATACAAATAATTACACCTACATATATACACACATATACACATACACATATACACACATACATACATACACACACACACACACATATATATATATATATATACATATATATATTTATATATATATATATATATATATATATATATACACATATACACACACACAGATACATACATGTACATACCCATATATACATATATATATATATATTCATATATATACATATATGCATACATATACATACAAAAATGCACACACACATACTACATATACACACATACATCCATACGCATCCAGTTCTTACACATTTACTCACATATATACATATGAACATACGCATACGTGCACATAAACATATATACCTGAAACCCTACATTTCTATACAATTACATACACCCATTTAAACAAATAAACAATGTATCCCTGTATCTATCCGTCTAGCTATACATACATACATATATATACATATATATATATGGGTACATATGTACCAAAACATACACGCATATATATACACACACACATCCCTACATATTCATCCATCTACATATACCTACATCCATATACGTATACATGATTATACATATACACACATACGCATGCATATACATATACATCCATACATATACATACATATACCTATACACACACCTAAATATATACCCACATACACACGCAGCTAAGTACATACATACATATATTTTTTCTACCCACCTCAACATTTCTGAATTCTTGTTAGATAAAAATGACCCCAGCTATGACAATATATAATATATCTCATTATAGAGCTTGTATTAATAAAACAGTGTTGAACGTTACAGCTTGAAGATTGCATTGTGTATGAGAGTCATGCTATATATATATATATATATATATATATATATATATAAAGAAATATAGTCTTAAGGTGTGCTATATTTATGGAATAAAGTGCTCAATATCAGAGATAGAGCATGTGTAAATATAAAAGTGAACATAGAAGTCAACACTTAGAGGCGACAGTCTGTTTCATGCTATATGCAATCGTCAGGCCACATATGCTGTTATTTTTCTCGGCTATTTATATATATATGGGTTAGTGGTGCATTGTGGGTATTCTGTTATGGCGGTTATTTCACCGGAAGTCGTTTGTTTATCTATTTGGGTCAAATTATATTGCTTGTTTTTATTTTTTTGTTTCTTATTTTATTTATTTATTTATTTATTTATTAACATAGTAAAAATTTGTTTATATCACTTATTTAACAGTTTTGTTTTGGTTTGGGAATTTAATTAAAGCTTTTTGTTCAGTTTTGGGGTTGATTGTTGTAGTTCATTCTAAGTATTATTTTGGTGAGAACAGTTTTTAATTGATTATCTTTATTTAGGATTGGTTTGTTTATTTATTTACTTGGATGAATTTGAGTCAATTTTACTTGTATATTTTCGCCTCTAAGTGTTGACTTATATATATATATATATATATATATATATATATATATATATATTTGCATGGGCATGTGATCAAGTGGTTAGAATGTTTCCTTTTTAGCCATAAGACTCAGTTTTGAATCTTACAATGCCTGAGAGGTGACTTCTTAATATTATTGACCCTGGGGGATTTGATCCCAGCATGCAGCACCTTTGAAAAGTGCCTGAAAACAATACCAATATTTGACTTGTGAGTAAAATTAGATTGCCAGAACTCTTTAGTGAAAATGATGGTTGTTCTAGCATGAAATTACAAGCCATCGTAACTGAGGGTTTGAGCATGCTGGCCTTGATTAAACTGTTGATCACAATAGATATTAAATAGATGCTCTCTCCCCAAAATTGTAACTGAGGTCCATTCAGCATAGTTGCAGCATAAACCGCAGATGTGTTCAGTGGATTTTGAACATACACAAATGAGTCTGAGCAGTTGTCTGCAATAGGGACTGGCTAGCTACTCTAGTAGATGGGCATACTTGGATAAAAGTTACCAGACATTTTTTTTTATGCATGTATATCTCTCTACGTAGGGATGTAATATTCAATTCTGTTGAACTATTGTATATCAGTTATGTAATAAATATATTTGGTACCGTGTCATTTTTATAAACCCAGACACTTGCATTTAAAATGCATCCCATCATTATAGGACACCCTATATAAAGAATAAATGTATTTATTTTTAATTTGACATTCCGGAGAGCACATTTTCTTTGTTAAGTTTTCTCGAGCACACAGGCTGATAGACTTAATACATACTGTTAAAAGATAATAAATCATGACACCCATTTCAAAAACTGGCATCAACTAAAAATAACATATGAAGTATTAAAATATATATATATATATATATATATATATATATATATATATATATATATATATATCCCCAAATACACACACATATATATTATCTGGGGAAACACAAGATAGAAAAGACATATTTCAACTCTTTATAATTGTACAAGCTTTTAAAGTCACAAACTGAAAGCAATTTAATTTTAGGCATATAAATGCATGTATAATAAATTTTGCCCCTGCGTGAATATGTAAACATTTATTTGATATTTATATTTGTATATGTGCTATTTGTGTGCATGAGAGTGTGTATGTGTGTGTGTGTGTGAGAGAGAGGGTGAGCAAGTGCTTTCTGTGTATTCTTTTGACTTGATAATCTTTCCATCTAAGGAATGGTCTGATCTCAGAGTCAGTTTATCCGTCTGTTTGCCTCTGACCTTCATAGCGAATTAACTGTTTTCGATTTACTTAACAAAGGATATTGAGTCGGAAACTGCGCTTCCAAACTTAGTCGCTTCTTCTGATAACGGATTATCAGAGAAATCAAATCTGCCACAACTGTAAACTTTGAATGACCAGTTAAAGTTGAAATCTATTTAAGATACAGCAAAATAAAGAAGCCATGTCACATGATGTAAGATGCAAAGAGGGGTTGCATGTGGAAAGGTCAAAGGCAAAAAAAATGTAAGAAGCCCCACCCAGAAAAAAATTTCAAATATTTAGAAACAGTAATCAAAATCATTCATAAAAAAAAAAAATAACAGTTAAAAAAGATTTACATGGTATCTGATCTTCTTTCGGCCTTGTGCCTTCAGGATCATGGTTCTCCCCAACATCCTATCCTTTTCCAAGCCATTATCCATTACACCACCTGCACATCCAAGCTTACAGCACCTTTATTCCAAAGTGGTCACCCATCCAGGTAAAGACAAGTTTCAACATTGCTTAACTTCATATAAGAACTGGTGTGTCAACATGATATGGCTTAAGCTTTCAATTAGGTTTCAGATCTATTATTAGAAAACTCTACTACGAAGTTTGATTAATTAATGACATCTATAGATTTAACTTAAATTAACTTTCAGAACCCCTTTTTCTTCTACATGCCATGTCCCTCTGGGACATTGGTGATCATGGCTCTCCTCAATTTCTAGCTTTTAATAAATTTTGCCTTCTTATGATCTCTTCTAAATCTTATTCTGCCATCCATTAACTCAAGTTTATTAGGTAGATTGCATTAGTTTCTTTTATCTTTCTTGCTTTCAAACTGTTCTGTGAGTATCAAATTTTCCAAACACTCTTTCCTTATTATGTGCTCTAGAAATTTTCTCTAAAACTTGCTAGGTAGGTTATGCGCTGTTTTCCTATATCAATCTTTGCCTTCAATCTGTACTGTGAGTATCAAATTTTCTAAGTCCTCTTTCTTCATTATGTGCCCTAAAAATTTCAACTCTCTCTTCCTGATGTTAAGTATAAGTGTCCTTTTTGTTTCCATTTTCTCTAAAACTTGCTAGGTAGGTTATGCATTACTTTCCTCTATCCCTCTTTGCTTTCAATCTATCCTGTGAGTATTAAATTTTCCAATCATTCTGTTCTCATTATGTGCCCTAGAAATTTGAATGGTCTCTTCTTGATGTTAAATATAAATGTCCTTTTTGTTTCCATTTACCAGTTCAATTTTGTGAAGTGAATTATCTCCCTTAGATCTTTATGCGATTAAATTTTGTCACCCATTGTTCCATTCGGAAGCATATATTTTGTGTTTAAGGAATTAATGTGGAGATAATGAGACAAGTGGAAAATTTTTTATGGTAAACCTGGTAGGCATCTTCAGGTTGGAAAGAGAGATAAAACCTGAGTGTGAGGAAAAAAGCTTCATGTGACCACGATGACAGCACCACCATAACAAGTAATCACATAAATATTTATTTCTCTCCGTTTCTGAGAAATGTTACACATGGTTTCTTTAAATAGATATAATTAAATTTATGTATGTGCTAAATTTTGAAAAAAGACATTCAGTCAAATCTTGTTAAAATTTGGCAACCCCTTTCGACTACAGCTTCTTCACAATTAGTACAACAGTAATCAGTTGTTTTTTTTTTAATCATTTCACCCCAAGCAAAGCATTAATGTCACTAGGACACATGGTATTACAGAGCATGAAAGAGAATGAGAAGATTTTAGTAAGGAGAAGTGATGAACATGCAATAAATGAACAAGGTTCAAAAAGACAGAAGATGGCAACTGATGCAGTCTTTAAATTTTTGAAGATTGTATGTGACAGGGAAGCAAGTTATCGGAAGGGATTTCCACAGATGAAAAGTGAGGGAAAAGAAATTGGTAAAGTGACAGTTGCATCTAGCTAATTCAACAGTAAAATGGTGAGACCTAGTTGCCAATCAAGTAGCATGTTTAAATTCATGCTGTCACAGCACCAGAGAAAAAAGCTCATCCGAATAGTTGCTATGAAAATATTTGTAGAAAAGACAGAGGGAAGCCACTTCACATCAGTGAGACAGTGACAGAAGTCAAGATGCCTGGTCAAGAGCTGTTGCATTATCAACCATTCAGTGAATTTTTTCAGGGCACTAGACCAGATATGACAGTAGTATTCTATCCACAGAAAAACGGTAGTTTCATAAATGTGCAAAATGGGTTCTGACGATAAAAATTTTCTAAAAAATAAACACAAAAGTGGGTATATTTTGTACAAATTTTTGTTGCTTGTAATATTTACTTCTTAATAACCAATACATTAAGTTCTTGTAAAATCTATAAATTTATTTCAGTAATCAGTTAAAAGGTAAATTTACAATTTATTTTGTAAAAAATTATAAAATTTCTTTTTTTCTTTTTAGTTACTTTGTGGGATTACCCCACCTGGACTTTTCTTAATGTCCATGAGGTGATGCTGTAATAAGCAATATAAAAGGAAAGACAAAAATTGCTATCTCTCTTTTCCTAATTTTTTTTTTTGCTTTTCAAACCAAGGATTCTATAGTGACAAGACATGTCTTGTTTCCCCTCTAGAGAGATTTCTTAGTCCCCAGATAAACCAGCCATTTAGTCCAAAACAAACCACATGCCTTATTGCAGATACACACACTGCTTTATCACCTATTCATAAAAATGCTATATTTAGTTGTGTCTATAAATATACACATAAAATACATGAATCTGTTGAATTAATTTGTTTTAAAAATGTTTTCTATCATCGATTGTAACACTATTAAATCCAACCATCTTGTTATCTCATTTTCTGGCTATAAGCATATAAATACATATAAAGCAAGGATATAATCCTTAGTTCCATGAATAGAAAATTAATACACTTCTTAGTTCAACTCGTTTAGAGCTTTACAGCTGGGATCCACTGTGCCATGTACACAGATTTGAATCATCCCCATTCCCTTAGTAAACGGAGATAGATGAACTGACTGAGACAGATATGTAATGAAACGACTAATATAGATCCAACAGATAGATAAGTTCATCTATTGCTCGGTTCACACACACTTGTTCCCTGTTTAGGATTGGGTTACTAGTTACTTCTAAAGTCTTTTTATTCTCTTTCATTCCCAGTATCTCGTTACATCTTAGTGACATTATCACCTTACTTGGCATGAATTGATTAAAAAAAAAAACAGAAAAAAAGACAGATATAAACAGACTGAGAGAGACATAAAGAGACTGAGATTCAAAAAGAGATAGATAGATAGATAGATAGATAGATAGATAGATAGATATGAACAGACTGGGATAGACATAAAGAGACTGAGATACAAAAAGAGATAGATAGATAGATAGATATGAACAGACTGGGATAGACATAAAGAGACTGAGATACAAAAAGAGATAGATAGATAGATAGATATGAACAGACTGGGATAGACATAAAGAGACTGAGATACAAAAAGAGATAGATAGATAGATAGATATGAACAGACTGGGATAGACATAAAGAGACTGAGATACAAAAAGAGATAGATAGATAGATAGATAATGAACTAACTGACATAGAGCCAATAGATGGATTGGATTGTCTATCACATTGTTCACACAACTCCCCAATGTTTTGAACAGGAATAGAGGTTTACCCGATGTTTCTCGTTTAGGATTGGGTTTCTAGTGTCTTGTAGAATCGTTTCATTCTCTTTTATTCCCAGTAACCCATTGTATCTTAGTGGCATATTGCCTTACTTGGGACAAATTAATTGAAAAAACAGAAATGATAGATACACACAGATTGATGAGAAGACTGAGATAGATAGATAGATAGGTACTTCCCCAGATTTGCTAAGATTAAGCATACCATAAAATAATCCTAAAACATAATAAAAAAATGTTTACGTTATTATTAAGAGGAATGACCAAAGGATTTGTTGTTAGGTTGGTGCAAAAATAATGTCGTTTTTTGACGATTTTTTTGATTATCGTTCACCCATTTATCCAACTTTTTTGACTTCCCTATTTGCTTTAAATGGCGAACGACTGTTGAGTGGTCGACCTCGAGTTCAACAGCAACTTCTCGTGTGATTTTGCGAGGATCGGCTTCAATTAAGGCTTTCAAATGTTCGTTATCAACCGCAGTCGGACAGCCGCGACCGTCTTCATCTTCGAGGCTCTCGTCACCATTGCGAAATTTCTTGAACCACCATTGTGCCACACGCTCGTTAGTGGTTCCTGGGCCAAACGCAACATTGATATCACGAGCTGTCTCGGCAACTTTTCGGCCTAGTTTGAACTGGAACAAGAAAATCGTGCTGATTTGAATTTTGTCCATCCTGTCGAAAAGCCTGCAAAAAATGAATGAAGAGATTGAGAATGGTAACGACTAACACGATTCGATAGAGCGAAAAACGCGCTTCAAAATGATATATAACATGGCTATATATATATCAATGAATTAATTCAGAAATCGTATATAAAAGTAACATATGTGAGAAAACAGCATTATTTTTGCACCAACCTAATATATATATATATATATATATATATATATATATAGAGAGAGAGAGAGAGAGAGAGAAAGCTAGTGAGATAGATATGAACACTATGACATATATAGATAGATTACAGCATTGAATCATCTCCATTTCCTTAGCAAACTGAAATAGATAATGTGACTGAGACATATATATTGGCTTGTCCAGAAGTTGTAAAGGAAATTAAAACACAAAAGAAAATTATGCCATTAAATATTTATTCAGCTAAATGTCAGCCATTTTGTTCCACAACCTTTTTCCATTTTCCCTTCTACTTCTTCCTTTTATCTTCTTAGAATTTCAGTGGTTTCTCATTCAGGTAGTTTTTTTTCGTGTCATCCAAAGAATTAAAATTTTCACAATTGAGATTATTTTGCAAGGACCAGAATAAATGAAAATCTGAAGGAGCAATTTCTGATGAATATGGAAGGTGGAATAATACATCCCAGCCAAACTGCAACAATTTTTTTCTGGGTTACCAAAGAAGCGTGAGGTCTGGCACTATCCTGATGGAAAACAATACCTTTTCTGTTCACCAATTATGGGTATTTTTCTTGAATTGCTACGTTTAATTCATCCAGTTGCAAGCAATACTTTTCAGAATCAATTGACTGGTTACTTGGCAGAAAGTCATAGTACAGGATTCCTTTCCAATCCCACCAACTGCACGTGGATGATGACCAGCTTTTGAGGTGACTAAAGTTGGCTCATGTTGCTTGCCACAGGGTCTTTTTCACTGAACATTGTTGTAAATGATCTATTTCTCATCACCCATCACACTTTTTTTCAAAAAGGGTGTATTTTCATTGCATTTATACAGCAAATCAGAGATGAAATGTATAAAAATTTTATTTTTATTATTTTAGAAATGTTAGCCTGGTATAAATGTATGATATTATTGGTTATTTTTATGAAGGCTGCCAAGATTTGTGAAGGATCCATTTCCAGTTTATGGAAATTATTTTTTTGTATATATTCACCAATGAGAGACATGATCTCAAGCACTAATAACATCCCGAATAGTGGTTCAGAGATTAGCCAAAATTTTAAAATAAATAGAGGTCAGGTCAGTAAATGCAAGAAAAATTTTGACAGCAAGTGGACAAAGCAGGTCGTCAACATCAAAGAAGGCATCTGTCATCAAGAAGAGAACATCAAAGACGGCACCAATTACCAACCCGCTGCGGAAATACCAACAGCTTAAGTGAAAATTTTCCTGTGGTTGGACAGCCAAAATGAAAATTTTACCAAGAACTTGCCCCACACATTATAATCAAGGGAGTTGCAGCATAGTGAGTTAGGTGGCCAGATATAAAGGGTGATGTGTTTATAGAAGGTTTTCTTGCTTGTGTCGCATAGTGCAGAGTCCTGTTGCCAGACAGAATTTTCCAGCAACCACCCTCTAACCCAGGGCAGCACTACCTCCTCAAGGTACTTGATGTAAGCCTCTGTGTTGAGTTTGAGGCCCTCACCAATATATTCAGGAGTTCTTTTCTTATCAGAATGAGTTTTCCATGATACCGTACCTTCGTAATCACCATTAGACTCATCCTCAGATTGACACCCAGACATTCTGAATTGTTCATGGTATGAATGTCAAGTAGTATAGCATGCCGTTTCCAAATTTCTGGTGGAGTGAATTGCTCCATAGTGCTCTTTTTCTCACAGTCGGTGCCAAACTGACCCCACAGTACTGTGCCGTTGACAAAATCAAAAACACACAAACGATGCACATGCATAAAATTTAAAATATAATATGGCGACAGTTTACCTATCACACTCTGTATATAGAATTATCTACAGGTTTAGAAGACATGATATATGACTAGCCAATGAGAATCAATCCAAAAATATTGAAAAAGTTCTACATTTTGTTTGAAATAGACTTTTGAGAGAATATTTCCCAATCACTACAATCTTAGCCTCTTCAAATCTCGGGTCAATTGTCATCCTATGCAATCAGCATTTCCTTCCCTTACATCCATATAACAACCTAATTCAGTAACCCTCTAGATTGAGTGTCTCTTGTGCCTTCTATTAGATGAATATTTTTCAAAATAAATACAATATACGTATAATATATAATAATATACATCAGTGTATAATTTTATAATTTCATAAAATTATATAAAATATAATATTAATAATATAATTTTATCAATAACATATAATTTGCCATGTTTCATTTGTTAAGCTAGATTTATCTTGCATACATACATATGCAAGATATATATATATATTGTCATCCACAGACAGACTGTTTTGCTGTTTCACAGTTCATCAGCGTGGCTAGACATCTGGTTATATCAGTCAGAGATTTTACCCCTAAGCCGTTGGTGCACAGCAGGGATGAAGGTGAATTTGGATGTATTTGTTTTTAGACAAACAGGCCAGTGACCAGAGAATTCGATTTGTCTTAATGAAAATTCTTGTATATATATATATATATACATTTAAATATAAATATATATATATGTGTGTGTGTGTGAGTGTGTGTGTGTCATTTAATGTCACTAGTATGCAGCGGGTGTTATAAGGATCAAAAGGGAAAAGAAGACTGATTAGATTAGAGAGGATTAAGGAAAGGACAGAAAATGAATGGGGTTTGAGAATTTTAATTTTTTTTTTAAATTTTGGAAGATTCTAGTTATCAGGGAAGCAAGGAAACAGAAAAGAATTCCACAGGTGGGAAGTGCATGAAAAGTCACGTGGAGTAGAAGTGGCAGTTGCATGTAGCTATTACAACAGTAAAATGGCAAGATCTTGTTGCCAATCTAGTAGCTTGCTTAAATTCAGGTAACTGGGGCATTGGTGAGAAAGGGACTGAAGTCGAGATGCCTGATCAAGTCTAATTACATTACAGACCCTTCCTTGGATTTTTTCAAGAATTTCTAGATGTACCAGACCAGATATGGCAACTGTATTCAATGCATGGACAAATAGATTTATAAATATACAAGAGAGATACTGGCGAGAAAAAATTTATGGCACTACACAGTGGCACAACTTTCCTTTCAGTAGATGCAACAATTGATTCAATGTAGTTGCTCCACATCATGTCAGTTAATTATATATATATATATATATATATATATATATATATATATATATATATATATACTAGCTTAAAAGCCACCCTATCAGGTGACATTCAAGTTAGCACCTGCAGAGAGCTCTTGATCAGGCCTTTAGCATGTTCAGGTGTTTGAGAGTCTCTAAGTCTCTGCATATTCTCAGCATTGGAAGCTCTCCTGGCTGCTGTTTGTTCTGGGTTTTCATTTGCATGGTGAGAAATTCATTTCCTCACTGCAGCTTTGGCTCTTTTGTTTACCATCTGGTCATCTGTTGGCAAAGATTTCTTTTTGCAAGGCACACTGCTGCTGCATGCAATATGCAACAATAAACTACAGAAGAACTAAAAATTGATTGCTACATTTAAGTATTGAATTAATATTTAAGCTTAACTTTGAAAAGTTTACCAATAATTCTTGTTGCCACTTAATTTAAGACAATTTGATGTGCATAGGTCCTTATTTTCCATACAAACAAGTATTTTTATTCATGGGTAATGTTTACTGGATAATTTGTTTCCACATTATAAAAATTGTTATTGTACAAAAAAATTTGTCACAAAAAATCATGTAAAAAAATTTGCCGAAAACAATCACAACAATGAAAACTTGGGAATCCAAAATTTTTGTAACATGAGCTATTGAAATTTAGAGAGTTGTGTCCCTTTAAGTGAAAAAGTTTGACACACATTGGCATTTATTATATATATATATATATATATATATATATATATATATATATAAAATCAAATGCCACCCTTTTTGAAAAATGCAAGATTGGTACCATTGAGACATTCATAGTAAAATCACAAATATGTTGGGACGGCCATGTGGCAAGGATGAGTGATGATCGTATACCAAAAGTTAAGATCTATTCTACAGTCAACTCCATAGTGTTCATAGAAATGTTGGTAGACCATGGCTCAGGTATAAAGATAAACTGAAGAGCAACCTTTCTTGCATCAGCAATTCCATTCAAGAACTTTGAAGAGGTAGCCATGAAGAGATCAGAGTATCGTTCCAGTGCCATGCAAGAATAAAGCACCATCAAGCAGTAAGCATCATTCAACTGTATGCAAAACAAAAACTAAATAAAGCATCTATGTTCTTGCTGTACTTGCATGCCTTACTTTCTCCTGTACTGTTTGTGGTCTTTTGTGCAATTCTCGAGCTGGCCTCAAAAGTCATGCCTGATAAATGCATGCAAGATAATTAGTTGGTGGTTATCGGAACCTCATATGTCAAACTAAACAGGTGAGTACAATATATATATATATATATATATATATATATATATATATATATATATATATATAAAGATATCGAGACATTTTCCAGTAATTCTGGTGGACACTCTTCTCTACTCTATCACCTCCTTACCTTCACTCTGTACTTCTGTCACTCTAGGTATTTTTTGAAAACCTTTGACAGGTAGTCACAAGACATATATTTAGCTTAATCTAGTTGTTCCTAACTAATAATGAAGGTTGCATTGAATGGGCATACTAACAGTGGGGTCCCCAAGGCTCTATTCTTGGACCTACGATTTCTGATCTTTGTCAATGATATACCTGATGTCATCAGTTTCCAGCTAGGTATTTATGCAGATGAAACTACCATTTACTGCTGCATGAGCAGCAAATCCAACAGATCTGACAATGTAATTCTGGCAACTGCTCTTGAAAAGGACCTGCAATTATTGGTTATCTGGAGCAAGAAATAGACTGTAAATTTCAATGACTCCAAAACAAAGCTGCCTTCATTTAATCGCCAGAGAATCTTTCCGGCCTGCCATCAGGTTGGCTGATGCAGAACTCGAGGAGTGCACCATTCTATGCCGTCTTGGCTTTAAGTTTTCCCCTGACATGAATTGGATCAATTATATTGAGTCAATTGCTATGTCTGTTGCAACAGAGATTGGTTGACTGCCTGCCATCAGGTTGTCTGATGCAGAACTCCATGAGAGCACTACTCTATGTCTTCTTGGCTTTACACTCGTGGCTGATGCAGAACTCCAGACATAGGTGTTACACCAAGTAAGACGGAGGTGGAGCAGGTCCCGGTGACAAACCACAGTGCCCAGTATCACCCAGTGTGGATTCAGACCTTGCCGGACAGAGTAGTCTCTAAGCGGGTTAAATGGCCCCCAGCAAGCAACAAAGAAGCTTGGCGCGATTTTGATGAAGACGTATGCATTATAATCCAAGGCACGTCTGCAGGTAACATAGACCATCGACTTCAAGCCATGAGTAAACTTACCGTCTGCTACGGATCAGAGTGTTTCGGCCACATTGATAAAACGAGAAATAAAATCTACACTCAGAATAGTCATGAAGGAAGGATAAAAGAAGTAAGGCAGAAAAACAATTTAAGGCCGCTACTGAAGAAGAGCGACCAGCCCTTTCGGAACTGAGAAATATTTTAAGACAGAAACTGAAAAATCTGCGAAGAGCAGAAGGACATCGTCGCTGTAGGAAAGAGCTGGCCAGGAAGAGGGCTTCATTTATCTCCAACCCGTTTGGTTTCGCCAGAAGACATCTTGGAGATAAGAGGAGCGGCAGATTAGCATGCCCAAAAGATAGGGTGGATTCCTTTTTGAAGAGCTCTTATAGGGACCCAAGAAGGGATGAGGAATTAGGATCTAATGATCGTCTCCTTAAACCCAACCCCCCAGAAGTTGAGTTCGACACGAGGGTGCCAAGTTTCAGTGAGGTCAAACAGATAACAATGGCAGCTAGATCAGCTTCGTTGCCAGGTCCGAGTGGCATGCCTTACTCCGTGTACAAGCGTTGCTCCGGTCTTCGCATGAAATTATGGAAGATCATTAAAGTAATTTGGCAGCGAAGTAAAGTTGCAGAACAATGGCGATATGCAGAATGTGTTTGGATCCCAAAAGAAGAAAACTCAGAAAATATCGAGCAGTTTCGATGTATCTCGTTACTGAGAACAGAAAGCAAAATATTTTTTAATGTGATCTCCCGATGGCTATCAGCTTTTTTGCTAAAAAATAACTTTATAGATACAGTGGTACTAAGAGGCGGAATCCCTGGTATGCTTGGTATGCTATAGGAGTTTTGTCGCAATTAATAAAGATGCAAGGAGGAATAAAGGAGACCTGGCTTTTGCGTGTTGGACTTGGCCAATCCTTATGGGTCCATACCGCATAAACTCGTGGAAGAAGCTTTAGTTAGACACTACGTCCCAAGTAGCATCTATGAGCTTATCCTAGATTACTACAGACAATGCCATCTAAGAGTTGCATCCGGTTTGGTTTCTTCAGACTGGCATAGACTCAAGAGAAGAATTATTACAGGCTGTTCATTGTCAGCCATGCTTTTTGCTCTCGCGATGAATATGCTCGTGAAGTCCGCTGAGGTGGAATTCTGCGGCCTCGTTTCCAATACCAGAGTTAGGCAACCACCCATCCGGGCTTACATGGACGATCTTACAGCCACCACACATTCTGTTACAGGATGTAGACGGCTGTTACGTAGTTTAAAGAGTCTGACTGAGTGGACAAGAATGATTTTCAAGCCAAACAAATGTAGATCAGTGGTAATAAAAAAGGGCCGAGAGTTAAAACACTATTTCACAATAGAAGGGAGAGCCATTCCGACGTTGGCCGATAAGCCTGTTAAAAGTCTAGGTAAATCCTTTTGTAATGCTCTGAAGGACACACGAGCTATCGAAGCTATACGTACTGATTTTGACTCGTGGCTGGCGAAAATAGATAAATCGGGATTGCCAGGGTGTTTCAAAGCCTGGCTGTACCATCACTGTGTGCTCCCACGAGCATTATGCCCACTCCAGACATATAAGCGTTCCCATCTCGACTGTGGAGATGTTAGAGAGGAGAGCTAGCAGTTTCCTCCACAGATGGTTAGGATTACCTCGGTGCTTAAGCAGCGCAGCCTTATATGAATCATCCAATGCCATCCAGCTGCCATTCAGAGAACTAGTTGAGGACTTCATGGTTTCACAGACAAGGGAAAGCTACCATTATAGAAACTCCAGAGATCCCAAAGTATGAAGCGCGGGAATTGAGATCAAGACTGGTAGAAAATGGAGTGCTACTAAGGAACTAGCTATCGCAGAAGGGAATCTGAGGGTAAAAACAATAATGGGTTCAGTCGCACAAGGAAGAGCAGGCCTGGGGTTGATTCCCTCCTACAAATTCGGAAAAAGCACCGTGAAGGAGCGTCAGCACCTGATACAGGACGAAGTAAGAGCAGGGATGGAGGAAATCGGATGCAAAAATGTCAGGTTATAGCCAACAGGGCGCGTGGACCAGGTGGGATGGTGTAGATAGACAGAAAGTGTCGTGGTCAGATCTTTGGAATACCGACTTCAGCCGATCTAGATTCCTGGTTCAGATGGTGTACAACGTATTACCAAGCACAACCAACCTACACCTATGGGGAAAAATAGATTCACCAAAGTGCCTCTTGTGTTCAGGGAGGGGATCACTGCAACACATATTAAGCGGGTGCAAAACAGCTCTGACAGAAGGGCGCTATCAGTGGCGTCATGACAAGGTTTTAGAGGCGACAGCACTCATTATTGTTGAAGCTTTGCAGAGCAATAAACTCGTCCCAGAAATAAGAGCTATCCATTTCGTTAAAGCAGGTGCAAAGCCGAGTAAGAAGGTTGCAGGATCCCATTCACTGTTATCGTCTGCGTCGGATTGACAGATGTGAGTCGATCTCGGGAAAAAATTGAAATTCCCAACACATATATCGTCCTCCAAACTCCGTCCAGACATAATCGTTTATTCGGGCGCCACAAAACAGATTATTTTGCTCGAGTTAACTGTCCCATGGGAGGAGCATATGCAAGAGGTATTTGAGAGAAAGTATAGTAAATATGAAGGACTCTTAAATGATTGCAGAACTAAAGGATGGCACACTCATTGTTTCCCTGTCGAGATCGGCTGTAGGGGGTTCGCCGGACAGTCAATGATACGAGCCCTTACTAGCCTAGAGATAACTGGATAAAAAAGAAGGCGGGCAATTCAAATGATCCTGGAATCCATCGAAAAGGCCACCAGGTGGTTCTGGATAAACAGGGCTAACGAGTGGCCCAAAACTACAAAAAATAAGAACGTTCCCAATGCAGATGTAGATAAATCATAAATGCCATCACTAAATACCTTTAAGGCTGATTAGTATATATGTATGTGAAATTTATGTATATAGATGACGAGAGACTTGTGAGAATCTATTTCTTTCGATTTGCATTCAGTCTCATATTCAATGATTTCATTTTTGCATTTTACTGGTCTTCCGAGTAGATTTATTTTATTACAAAAACATTCTTACAAGTAATCTTTCCTTTTCTTTTAACGAAATTTTAATTTTTTTTTTTTGGTTTCCTTCTTGGATATTTTTTTTTTTAGGAGTAACTTATTTTAACTACCATACATCTCAAGATTCTTCAAAACATTCTGAGAAGTATCTGTAATACAATCAATCTTGACCAGGCTTCTCATCTCCAGTCATTTTCTCACCAAAGTGCCTTTCTACAAATATTTTCATGGTAACTGCCCAGACAAATTTTTTTCACTGATGCACTGACTAGATTGGCAAGTAGGTTTCACCATTTCACTGTTGAACGAGCTAGATGCAACTGTCATTTCAACTCTGACAGTTTTTCTTGCTCTTACTACTTGTGGAACTGATTTCTTACTTTCTTGATAACTAGTTTTCCAAAATTTAAATGCAATGTCAATTGCCATCTTCTTAATGCCTGTTCATTTTTGTCCTCTTCTCAATCCTCCCCATTTTCAATCTTCTCATTCTCATTTCACTCCCTGTAACCCCTTGCATTCTAGTGACATTACCGTCTTTCTTAAGGTGAAATGATTAAAAAATATATATGTGTGTGTAAAATTTCAGACACAGTATATCTGTAAAAGGACAATGTGAATAAAAATGAAAGGAAAATTTCGCCAATGCATTTCATCAACTGAGGAACTTTTTATCAAGTCAAATGCAAGGATTTTATTTTGTAATGCTCATAAATAATTATATAAAGTGCATAAATATTCGTCAGGTTGGCAGGAAAATCTAAGCAAGCTATGGAAGACACTAAGTAACACAATTCAATGTCTCATGGACAAAAGTGAGTAATTATAAATTTATATTATCTTTTAGATAACAGGAGGTTATGAATTTAACCCTTTTCTTTTGATTTTTTTATACATTTATGTTGTCTTGGGAAAGTAGTAATTCTTTCAGGAATGATGATATAGGAAAAAATTGGTGCAGATTTGTATTTTGATAAGATTCAATAGTGGCACTCTTGAGAATATTCTGTCTAAATAAGTTGCTTTCTCTTTTAATAAGTGTGGCATTCAATAGTTCAAAGTTGTGGTTCAATTGGTTTCTATGTATGCCTAATGCATTCGATAAATTATTGTGTATAATATCCCTTTTGTGTTCATATATATGTCTTCCTAATGTATTATGAGGAGCAGTTCTGGCAGTTTTATATAAACCTTTTTCTGAATTATTATTGTTATTGGTATTTTTGGTTCAAATCCTAATAATAATTTTGTATGAGGTTGTAATTATTTTGATGTTGTTTAGATTGAATAAATATTTTTTAATAGTCGATGTTATGGAGTTAGTAGGTAGTATTATGCATTTGTTTTTATTTAGTTTAGTATCATTTTATTTTAATTTTGTTTATTAATAATGTTGTTATCTTTTTTTGCAATTGTGTATTTGGTATGCCTTTCTCTTAGCATATTTCAACCACATGCACTAAATGAGAAATACCCCCTAAAAAAGAATTGCATAATCATGGCGACGATGACTATTTCAGAGTTGTTGGATAATGCGTTTAAGCATGAAACAGACTGTTGCCACTGGGTGCTGACTTCAATGTCCACTTTTATATTTACATATGCTCTATCCCTGATATTGAGCACTTTAACCCATAAATATAACATACCCTAAAACTATTGAAATGACAAAAGTATGCAAGTGTAGGCTTAAAGAAAGCTTTATTCAACTCAGAATACAAGGTTGGCGTATAGTGTCCTTTTATAGTCCTATTAAACAGAAATAGCTCTCTAAAAGAGGAGAGTAACAAGACGAAGGGAGACAACTCTTGATTATTCATAGCACCTATACTAGCTCATCACTCATCAGCTCTGAATGACAGTTTCTAATGGTTTTGGCATCCACAGAAACACAACATTCATGAACAATGTGCTAACACTCTGCACTTTTACCACAGACTACAACACTTCATAATAGAATCTTAGCTGAGCATGCTCATGCAATGTCAGGCATTTTGCCATTCTGAGCTACACTTGTCTCTCTGAAATAAAAACAGAAATTAGCAATGAAATTCTAATATTTTAAGGATCACAATATATTTTGTTTCATGCAAATATATTAACATTAACAAAAGCTATAAGAAATTTTCACTAAGGTTTTTTTTGGCTCACCCTGTATGTATACATCTACAGCAGTATAATAATTCCACCATTAGCTCAGAAACAGCTAAAATTCTAACAATCTTGCGAAATTGATACTCCTTTGCATAAGACTTTCAGGAGTGATGTTCAAATATATTTGTTTCATTCTTGTCATGAGTCCATATATTACAACAGTACGATTTTGGTCAAAAACGAAGACACGTAAATGGATATCTATGTTAGAAGTCTTTATTTGTAATTTTCAGGAAGTAGTAAGGTTATAATTAACAAAACCCACGAGCACCATAGCTTATAAAACACCAACAATAGAAGAAACCATTTAATTATACAGCTGGAAATAGACAAAGTCCATTCCACTATACAACACATTTTCTTTTAGAAAAGGACACTTGTCCTTTTAAAGGAGTACCATTGCCATTCTGGGTCCATTTCTAAAAATCAGATTATGTCACATTTCTTTTTTCTTCTTCCAGGGTAGTTCTGCAACAAATCTTAATGAGGATATTGTGGTCAGATAACAAATCCAATTTCTTTTTGTTTTTGTGTATGGTGCTTAAATGTCAAAACGTCTCGGTGGAATTTGATTTATGGAGACAGTCTCCTCCATAGAGGATTTATGTCACCTTTCCTAGGCATGTTTATAAATTACTTTCTTTCCATCTTTGCTATCCAACTCTGGGCATGCAAAATAGAACTGATTCGCCAAAAGACCTTTATAGTACTTTACCATATTTGCATTTCTTGGAACTTTCAGCATAATTCTGTTAAAAGTCATTGCAGTCTTTCTGTTGGATATTAATTCTATATTTCAGTATTTGCTTTCCAAATCCGCAAAAATAGTTCTCATAAACAGGCATAAATAGTTACTGCTGAAGTAGTTCCTTTGCCCTTCAAAATTTCAAGCTTGTATCTTTAGGGGTATATTTACAAATAAAAACAGACTGACCTTGTTAGGGAATTTCATAAAAAGGAATTTTGATCAAAATGAAGTATTGTTGCCTCAATATATCTCTTTCTCTTTCTCTCTCTTTTCCCCCTCTCTCTCTTTCCTCTCTCTCTTTCTCTCTCTCTCTCTCTCTCTCTATATATATATATATATATATATATATATATATATATAATAGAATTCAAAATGCAGACATACAAACAAATTTTTACTATGAAAACTAAAAACGAACAAAAACAAATAAATAAAAAATTAAATCAATTAAATAAAAATAAATAATAAATAAATTAAGTAGACAATGAACAGATTAACAAACTACTAATACATGCATAACCACAAGTAAATAGAATAATAACAATAAATAACAGTGCAATCAATAAGAAAGTTAACAAACAACAATATAAAATAGCCATAAAATTAAATTCGGATCCACAATTATTTCCACTCATTAACCCCTAGAATAATTTGAAGTATAGCTGTTACTGCCCACCCAATAACCTTTAGAATAATACAATAGACCTACCCATAATGCATCATTGGCCTGCATATATAACTAGTGGAAACAAAATACAATGCACATGGTCTGATGATTTTGTTTAAGCAGGAAACTGTCACCGCTGGGTGCTAACCATATGATGGATTCTCTTCTTGTGGATGAGAAATGAGGGATCAGCAAAATAAAGACATGCTCAACTGTTATTGACATGTATGTGTCACCTAAGGCCTTCAGGTGTGTTGCAGACTTTTAGAAAGCTGAAACATGTGGTAGACCCATGTCGATTGAACAGTTGAGGATCAGTTGCCATGTGTTTCCATGAGTGGACAGCAAGGCCTACTTTAATGCATGCAACGAAGCCACAGCAGTAGATAAAGCTATCATTTAGAGGAGCAGCATGCTGCCAACTTGCTTTAATATTTGCATGCAGTTGATCCCAATGTTCAAGTTGGCCTCACACAAACCTTTGTATAGATGAGAAGCAGGACAGGCAACAGTCATGTTGTATTTAATCAGAACTTCACTGTTTCCAATGTGATCACCGTTTTCTGTTGTAAGTGGCATGTAGGGAATATGCATGTAGAAGGCATCAAGATAATTGATGTGTCTTGGTACAATCCAAGATTCTGTAACATAGAATTGTGATGTCAGTCTGACTTGTACACATCAATTTTCATCCTTAACAAAACATCATGGGTATTCTAAAACTTGTGATAAAGATTACCAAAGGCAGAACTAACCTTTCCAATCCTGCATGCAATTTCTTTGTCTATTTTAGCATATCATGCAAGGGTTTATAGAGGATTTGGAGCGAGAGCAGGTAGGAATGACAGAGGAAAGGATGAGGAGAAGGATAGTGGCTAGATCAAGGCAACTGGAGATGTCAATTGACATTACATTTGAACAGTTGGAGATTTTAACTATCAGGGAAACTGGAATAAGGAAGGGAGGATGCTTGAATTCGCAAAGTCTGGGAATCAGCAAAAGCAGCTCATCAGAACAATTACCATGAAAGTATTTGTTAAAAAGACAGAGAGAGGCGACAGCGTGTCTGTGAGAGAGCGACTGCAGACGAGATGCCAGATCAGGGCCAATTATATTACATATCCATCTCTGGATCTTATCAAGAACCCAGAAGAAAACAATAGGGGCTCCAGACCATATATGGCAGCAATACTCCATGCAAGGGCGAATTGTTGATTTGTAGATTTGAAGGATCGATTCCGGGGAGAAAAATTTCCTGGCGCAGCACAAGGAGCCAACTTTTGTGTTTCTACCAACTCCCCCATCCACTTGCCCAAGCTCGCCATGTATGATATGCTCTCTTTTTCCCTCTATTCATCCCAATGAGTATCAAATTCTCCAGGCCCACCTTTCTCATCGTGTGTCCCAGAAATTTCCTCTGCCTCTTCCTTATGTTAAGCATAAGCTTCCTTCTTGTTTGCATTCTCTCCAAGACCTCATCGTTGCTCACATGCTCTGTCCATGATATTCTCAGCACCCTTCTGTACAGCCACATCTCCGCTGCCTCGAGTCTCTTCTTCATCCTTGAGGATACTGTCCAGCATTTGCTGCCGTATAGAACAGATGTCATGTAGCAGGTCAGTACTCTTTTCTTTGTCACCATAGAAATCCTCCAGTTTCGCAGTACTCTCCCCAGCTTCTGGAATTCATCCTTGACCATCCCAATCTGTCTTCGGATCTAAGCATCACATCTACCATGCTCTGTCAGAACACTTCCCGGATACTTAAACTTCCGCAAATGTTTGATTTTAGTCTCTGACCTGCACATCACATTTTGGGCTAATCCTTTTACTGATGACCATGCATTCTGTCTTCTTGTGGTTTATGGTTAGTCCTTTCTTCTTGCTCTCTCTTGTTTCATTTCCATGTCTGCTATCAGTACAATGTCATCTGCATATCTTCTGTTGGTAAGGTTGAGGCCAGCAATGATGAATCCTGATAGGATCTCCAGTTCCCTCAGAATTGTTTTGCTGTATAGGTTGAATAAGTCTGGTGAGAAGACACATCCTTGCCTTTCTTTTTTTGTATATTCACTGAGCTCATTCTTGATGTGAATGCATGCCATCTGTTGCCAGTATAGGTTCTTGGTTATTCTGATATCTTTCCCAAATATATCAAAGTTGCTGAGCACGGTTTTCAAGACTTTTTCCTCAATGTAAACAGCAGGAGAAACAGCTGGGGAATGGTTGCAGACAGACTGATGGACAAATTTCATTTTTTTTATTATGCTGATGGTCTGACTGAAAACTTTTGATACATGAGAGAATTTGTTAACAACTCATTGAATATTTTCAAGGGTGTGGGCTACAATTGCCCAATCGTCTGCAAAGAGCAGGTCAAGAATCGTCTTTTTCTGACTTTGAAGCATTGTTCTTTGTAGAACCCACCAATTGCCTTAAACTCAAATCTCACACCTTTCAAATGCTGCTTCCAGCATAACAGAAAAATACTAAGCAAATAAGTGAGGTGGAAGAACACGACATTGTTTTGTTTCATTATAGACAATGAATCGGTTTAACACTTCTCTACTGGAGCTAAGGCCATCATCCTCTAATAGAAAAATAAGGGATGATGGCCTAAGAAAGATTCCAAGAGCATCCCTTGAAACTGTATCAAAGGCCTTAGTGAGATCAATTAACGTAATAGAAAAGTACTTGTTATGCTCTTGTGCTTTTTCCTGTAGTTGTCTTGAAGAAAAATAAAGATTTGTAAATCAACTTAGTTCACCAGGAAATTTGCCAAGGGCTGGATATAAAATAATCCATAAAACTCTGGGAACATCATCACATCAAGTTAAGTGAACTACTTTATTCTATTACTAATAATAATTTCATCCAATGTGGCAGTGTAAATTGTTCTACAGAAGAATGTTGGGAAGTTTTAAGGAAAATGGCTATGCATCATTAATAAATACATAAATTTTCCACTTTGTCTCACCATCTTAATATATATATATATATATATATATATATATATATATATATATATATATATATATATATGTATAAATATAAAAGTGAACATAGAAGTCAACACTTAGAGGCGACAGTCTGTTTCATGCTATATGCAATCGTCAAGCCACGTGTGCTGTTATTTTTCTCGGCTATTTATATATATACGGGTTAGTGGTGCATTGTGGGTATTCTATTATGGCGGTTATTTCACCGGAAGTCGTTTGTTTATCTATTTAGGTCAAATTATATTGCTTGTTTTTATTTTTGTTTCTTATTTTTGTTTTATATTTACACACGCTCTATCTCTGATATTGAGCACTTTATTCCATAAATATAGCACACCTTAAGACTATATTTCTTTATATTCAGCTCCTGGTAAACAGTAGAGCACTTTCGCTACATTTATAACCCAGTATGGACATGGAAAAATTTAACCTCGACTACTCCCTAAAAAACATACCCATCCCATCCCCCCCTATATATAAACTAAAATTAATTGAAAAAATAGAAAGTTTCCTAAAAAGAATGAGATGGAAAGTCCACTTTTTAAACCGGGACCTTTACAATAACAACACACTTAAGGAAAAATACGGCTTTAAAACAAAAAAATGTCCCCCACAACAAAAAGAATTAGACAATTTCGAGAAAGACTTAACTGACCTAGTTAGAAACATAAAATTCCACAAAAAACAAGATGCATTCCAAAAAAAACTAAAAGCAGATATAACTAAAATAAACAATTCAGCAAGTGTATTTATCGCTGCTGACAAAACGAGAAATTTATACAAACTAAGTCCCCCTACACACAATAAATTACTGAAGAACAACATAACCAAAACATACAAAAAGGCACCCCAAACAACAGAACACGATATCAATAAGGAAGCTAAAACAATCGCCCAAAAATTAGACCTGGATGACCGAATAAGTTGTATTAGCAAGGCAGGAGCCTTTATCACACTAAAAGACCATAAAGAAAATTTCAAAACCAATCCTGCATGTAGACTCATAAACCCAGCCAAAAGTGAACTAGGTAAAATAAGTAAAACAATACTAGAAAGAATTAATTCTGAACTTAGGAAGAAATTAGGAGTAAACCAGTGGAAAAATACGAAAACAACTATTGACTGGTTCCACAGCATAAATAACAAACAAAACTGCCAATTCTTACAATTAGACATAAAAGAATTTTACCCATCCATAACAGAACGTATGCTAGATAAGGCCATCAACTTAGCTCAGGAACAAGTAATAATACAACCAAGCGAAATCAACATCATTAAGCACTCCCGTAAATCACTATTATTCCACAATGAAGAAGCATGGATAAAGAGAGATGGGATATTTGACACTACAATGGGAAGCTTTGACGGTGCAGAAGCATGCGAAATCATAGGCATTTACTTACTAAACGAACTGAGCAAAATAATAGATAGAAATGACACAGGACTCTACAGGGACGATGGTCTCATAATCTTAAGAAACTGTAACAAACAAAACACAGACAAAACTAGAAAAGCAATAATAAAGATTTTTAAAAATAACGGATTCGACATAGATATAAAAACTAACCTAAACGAAGTAGATTTTCTAGATGTTACCTTCAACCTAAGAGAAGGCACACATAAACCATATAGAAAACCTAATGACAAACCACTCTACATACACACATCTTCCAACCATCCACCTTCTATAATCAAACAGATACCAAAATCGATTAACCGCAGGCTCTCTGACAATTCCTCCAATGAATCCCTATTTAACAAAGCTAAGAAAGACTATGAAACAGCCCTAAAAGATAGCGGATTCCCAGAAACACTCACATACTCACCACAGAATACAAAAAAGGCCAACAGAAGAAGAAATATCATATGGTTCAACCCACCGTACAGCAAGAACGTAAAAACAAACGTAGGGAAAATATTCTTCAAACTCTTACACAAACACTTCCCAGAATCAAGCACCTTACACAAGATATTCAACAAAAACACTGTAAAAATCAGCTACAGCTGCACCGAGAGCATGGCACAAATAATAAAAAAGCACAATAGGAAAATTATCAACAAACCACACGAACAAATTAAACCCACGTGCAACTGCAGAATAAAGAACGAATGTCCCTTAAACGGAAATTGTTTACAAAACAACGTAATATACCAAGCCACGATAAAATCACCAGATAATGAAGAAAAAGTATACATAGGAGTAACTGAAGGACCCTGGAAACAAAGAAATTATACACACAAAACATCTTTCACAAATAGTAAATATGCAAACAGTACAATGCTTTCTAAGTATATCTGGGAAATTAAAAACAAAACGAACATCACACCAAAAATATCTTGGAAGATAAGGAAAAAATCATCAGCCTACAATAACCAATCAAAAACTTGCAAACTTTGCTCGGAGGAAAAAATAGCTATCATTACTTTTCCCGACCAAAATAAATTATTAAACAAAAGATCCGAACTCATCTCAAAATGCAGACATGAAAATAAATTTTTACTACGTAACCTAAAAAATTAAAAAACGGAAAAAATAAAATAAAAACAAATAAATATACTAATAAGGAAAAAAAAAAAAAAAAAAAAAAAAAAAAAATAGAAATAAAACATAAAAAAATACTATGTTACTTAAAAATCGAAAACCGAAAAGAGAAAATATACAAGTAAAATAAATTAACTTAAATTCTTCCAAGTAAATAAATAAACAAACCAATCCCAAATAAAGATAATCAATTAAAAACTGTTCCCGCCAAAATAATACTTAGAATGAACTACAACAATCAACCCCAAAACTGAACAAATAGTTTTAATTAAATTCCCAAACCAAAACAAAACTGTTAAATAAGTGATATAAACAAATTTTTACTACGTTAATAAATAAATAAATAAATAAAATAAGAAACAAAAATAAAAAATAAAAAAAAAAAAAAAATAAAAAAAATAAAAATAAAAACAAGCAATATAATTTGACCTAAATAGATAAACAAACGACTTCCGGTGAAATAACCGCCATAATAGAATACCCACAATGCACCACTAACCCGTATATATATAAATAGCCGAGAAAAATAACAGCACACGTGGCTTGACGATTGCATATAGCATGAAACAGACTGTCGCCTCTAAGTGTTGACTTCTATGTTCACTTTTATATTTACACACGCTCTATCTCTGATATTGAGCACTTTATTCCATAAATATAGCACACCTTAAGACTATATTTCTTTATATATATGTATATATATATTAAATATCTAAATATATTTTTTAAAACATTTCACCCCAAGCAAGGCAATAAAGCCACTAGGATGCAAGAGGTTACTGAGTGTTTGAGAATAAGTACTATTAAAGAGAGAGAACAATAAAAGAACAAGAATAAATGGTAATGATTGACATTGTAGTTAAAGTTTTGAAGACCAAACTTGACTGGGAAGCAAGAAGTCGGAAGAGAGTTCCACAACCAAGAAGTGCGACAGAAGACACAGCATAGAACTTACGGTTGCATCTAACCAATGCAACTGTAAAATGATGTGACCTTGCTGCTAATCTACTATGAATTTGTTCATATATGTGGAGGTACATATGTTTCTAGCCAAATACATGTACTGCTGGATGATCCCTATTGCAGACGCTTGCTCAGGCACATTTGTGTTTATTCAACACACACAGAGTCCATCTGTGGTTTATACTGCAACTCTGCTCAGCAGACCTTTGTTACAGTTTCTGAGAAAAAACGTGTTATCTAGCATGATCAACAATTTGAACAAGGCCAGCATGTTCAAGCCCTCAGCCACGATGACTTGTGACTTTGTGCTAGTGCAGCTATCGATGAAACCTGAGTGTTCTGTCTACACAATTTCACTCAAAAGGCTTGGGGCAATTTGTGGTATGGAAATTTCCTTACTGACAAATCGACCAACCATTGTGAGATTCGAACTCAGGCCTCATGGTCAGAATGCAAACATTCTAACCACTTAGCCACGTGACCATTATACAGGGCCAGTGCAAGGGTTTTGTGACCCACCCAAATCTATTCTATTATATCTCGATTTTCATCAAGTAGTATTGATATAAAATGCACATTTTATTGTAACTTAATTACATACAATAAAAGATCATATGCAATATATGTCAAAAATTCAACTAGAAAAATGGAAAATAAATACAATGTATTTAAATACAAATTAGACATGTCATAATAGATCAATTCACTATTTTTTATTATTCATAATGATCAATTTATTAAATTATTCAACTTTTTTAACAAGAAAAATCTCAAGTTGATGCTAATAATTACTGCAAAGCGTTGTTGATTTAAGATGGAATAAATTATGAATAATAAAAAATAGTGAATTTTATATGGCGTTTTTTTCAAGACTTAATATGTGCAAAACAAATTCATGGATTTGGACGAAAAAAAAAAGAACCCCAGAAAGATTTTTCATCTTTTTATAGTCAGTTGTGTTCAGCTTAATTTGTAACACATATAAATATAGATAGAAATAGGCAAATATTGATAAGATAGAAGGGTCGCAAAACACTGCCTAGTGCCCCCAATCATGTTTACCCCCAATGTCTTGAAACTTTGAATGTTCGCATCATCTCTCCTAGAATTTGGAATGCCACAAATGACTGACCAATGGAAATCAAACAACACAAAAGTAAAAATAACAAAATTTCTTTCTTCTTTTTTTTTTCCTTGATAATAAAAGTGAAACATACTTGATTGATAAATGTTTCCTATTTGTCCTTTATCTTATCAGAGGTCACTATGTAGTATAAAGATTGCATTCAAGCATGAAACAAACAGTTGGCAGTAGGTATTGACCGCAGTGTCCCCTTTTATATTTACATACATTCTATCTCTGATATTGGACACTTTTACCCGTAAACATATTATACCTTTAACATATATATACATATGTATACATATATATATATATATATATATATATATATATATATATGAACAGTATATGACTCAACTTGTAGACAGGCAAATTGGTACCCAAGGAAAAAATTGAAAGTAAAAAAAGAAATAACTAAAAACAACAGAACATGATGAAACAAATTGTCAAGTGTTTTAAGTCTGTAGTCCAAAGTAATAATATATATATATATATATATATATATATGTATATATATATGTGTGTGTGTGTGTGTGTGTGCATGGATGTGATATGATATGAGATAATGATACATATTTTTACATATCAAGAACTGTACTGGGGAAAAGGAAAAAGTTTATTTGCAAAGCATTTCATCCAATCCAATGAAGTCTTAACAGATAAAATATATCACAATTTTTTCCATTTTCTCTCTCTCTCTCTTTCTCTCTCTTTCTCTTTCTCTCTTTCTCTCTCTCTCCCTATATACATATACATATACATATATATATATATATATATATATATATATATATATATATATATATATATATAGGGAAATTCACTTGAGGATGAAACAGAGCTGGTTATTTAGCTTCTATTTTTGAAACATGAGAACTCTTATGTAGCGATGGAATCATATTTTTAAAAAATAATTATAATTTAGCCTCTACTTATGTATTGAGCATTGTTTTTTTAAAAATAAAAACAAAAATACTAAAGACCTTTGGATTATTAACCTAATGGTTCTTTCTTATTTTTCTATATATTTGCACACAAACACACACACACACACACACACACACACATATATATATATATATATATATATATATATATATATATATATATATATATACATACACAATATTTTATGACATCTTTATGTTTATACATTCTTTTTATACAATATAACAAACATTTAATGCCATTTTGCATGCTACCAACTTCCGGTCAACTCCATCATACTGAAAGACTTGTTTTACAAAAAGTTCAATGGCTAAAACAGATAAATTTTAAAGTTCAAAACTATTATAACACAGCATGTTCATGCGATTTAAAAAAAATCACCATCACAATGAAATGCAGATTTTATTACAGTTACAATAAGTTTTTCTTTTCTAAGTTTGTATTTACCTGTGAGGATGATCTTTGGTAGGAAAAAACTATGGCACCTTCCTTGATGAATTTCGTCTTAACATCAAGAAAGTGAATATAGAACTGGGAAGGATTGTTGTAAAATTAAACAAATATAATATGTCTATATTATTCAATGAAACATGTTTGAATGAAGATATGCTGCCTAAATATACACACATACATACACACACACACACACAAACACACACACACATATATATACATATTTATATATATATATATATATACTTTATATTCAGGAGGTCAATTAAAAAATGTGACCTTGGTTTTGACAAGGTTACATATTTTAATTGACCTCCTGATTTTTAAAGTCAAAAGCTCGACATGTTATTTTTACTTTTATCTATATTTTTTTCACGTGTATTGAGCACTTTTAATACTTCAGTTTCCTGGTCTGTTTCAACTCTGGCCATTAACCTTATATAAACATATATATATATATATATATATATATATATATATACAGTGTATCACAAAAGTGAGTACACCCCTCGCATTTCTTCAAATATTTAAGTATATCTCTTCATGGGACAGCACTGAAAAAATTACCTTTTGACACAATGAAAAGTAGCCTGTCTGCAGCATATATAACAGAGTTAATTTCTTTTCCCCTCAAAATAACTCAAAATATAGCCATTAATAGCTAAATCCCTGGCAACATAAGTGAGTACACCTCTAAGAAACTACACCCCTAAATGTCTAAATTGAGTACTGCTTTTCATTTTCCCTCCAAAATGTCATGTGACTCATTAGTGTAACTATGCCCATGTGTTCATGGGGAGCAGGTGTATTCAAATTTGTAGTGCAGCTCTAACACTCTCTCTTACCGGTCACTGAAAGTTCCAACATGGCACCACATGGCAAAGAACTCTCTGAGGATCTTAAAAAATGTATTGTTGCACTACATAAAAATGGCCAAGGCTACAAGAAGATTGCCAACACCCTGAAACTGAGCTGCAGCACAGTAGCTAAGATCATCCAGCATTTTAAAAGTGCAGGGTCCACTCAGAACAGGCCTTGGGTAGGTCATCCAAAGAAGCTGAGCACACGTGCTGAGCGTCACATCCAAATGCTTTCTTTGAAAGGTCGGCGTAGGAGTGCTGTTAGCATTGCTGCAGAGATTAAAGAGATTGGGATTCAGCCTGTTAGTGTTCAGACCATACGCCGCACACTACATCAAATTGGTGTGCATGGCTGTCACCCCAGGAGGAAGCCTCTTCTGAAGGCAATACACAAGAAAGCCCGCAAACTGTTTGCTGAAGACATGTCAACAAAGCCCATAGATTACTGGAACCATATCCTATGGTCTGATGAGACAAAATTTTATTTGTTTGGTTCTGATGGCCTTAAGCATGTGTGACGGCGACCAGGTGAGGAGTACAAAGATAAGTGTGTCATGCCTACAGTCAAGCATGGTGGTGGGAATGTCATGGTCTGGGGCTGCATGAGTGCTGCAGGTATTGGAGAGTTACATTTCTTTGAGAGAAATATGAACTCCAACATGTACTGTGAAATACTGCAGCAGAGCATGATCCCCTCCCTCCAGAAACTGGGTCGCAGAGCAGTGTTCCAGCATGACAATGACCCCAAACACACATCCAAGACAACCACTGCTTTACTGAAGAGGCTGAGGGTAAAGGTGATGGACTGACCAAGCATGTCTCCAGACTTGAACCCAATAGAACATCTTTGGGGCATCCCCAAGCAGAATGTAGAGGTGCGCAGAGTCTCAAATATCCGCCAGCTCCGTGACGTCGTCATTGAGGAGTGGAAGAGCATTCCAGTGACTACCTGTGAAGCTCTGGTAAACTCCATGCCCAGGAGAGTAAAGGCAGTTTTGGATAATGATGGTGGCCACACAAAATATTGACAGTTGACATGTTGTATGTTAATATTGACAACTTTTCCTAAGGGGTGTACTCACTTTTGTTGCCAGGGATTTATCTTTTAATGGCTATATTTTGAGTTATTTTGAGGGAAAAATAAATGAACTCTGTTATATATGCTGCAGACAGGCTACTTTTCATTGTGTCAAAGTGTCATTTTGTCAGTGTTGTCCCATGAAGAGATATACTTAAATATTTGAAGAAATGTGAAGGGTGTACTCACTTTTGTGATACACTGTATACTATTCACCTTGATAAACAACTATGTTTAAAGACAACCCATTTAAGTAGTCCTAACTTTCTATGCAGTCAAAGGAAATGTAAAAAATATGTAATTAAAAATCACTGGATGAATATATATATATATATATATATATATATATATATATATATATGCATGTGTGTGTGTATATATATATATGTGTATATATATATATATATATATATATATATATATACACACACGCACATGCATATATATATATATATATATATATATATATATATACATACAGGGGTTGGACAAAAGGGGTTGGCAGTTAAAGAAAGTAAGAAGGAAATGTAAAAAATATGTAATTAAAAATCACTGTATGAATATATATATATATATATATATTTAACTACAACTTTGTAATTGCAGGTTATATCTATTGTATTTATTTATCTAATTTACTGTCTTTGTCTTATTATTTTTAGAATTCAGTAAAATTTAAGCTAAATGCGTGACCTCTCCGAGTTCGAAAAAGAGCAAATTGTTGAAGCTCACATGGCAGGGGCCTCGATCACTAAGGTTGCTGAACTGTTTGGTTTTTCAAGAGCTACCATATCAAGAACACAATTCTAGAAAAAAGGGCAAGACCTCTAGCAACCGTAGCAATTTGGGCCGGACTTGCAAACTTACTGACATATATATATAGATTGTTATGTATCCTGAAGATTTCATTCAAGCATGAAACAGACTGTTGCTGCTCAGGGGTGACTTCAGTGTCCTCTTTTATATATCCATATGTTCTGTCTCTGATATTGAGCACTTTTGCCCATAAATATAACATAGCTTAAAATTATAATTTTACTATATACACACACACACACATACATACATACATACATACATATATATATATATATATATATATATATATATATATATATATATATGTATGTATATATATATATATATATATATATATATATATATATATATATATATATATATATATGTATAGTAACTATGCTATAGTGAGTCCAGTTAGTTTTCTCTTCATCAACAAGGCCCACTGGCCCAGTGGTATGATGCTTACATTTTATCGTAACAGTCTGAGTTTGATTCTTGGTAGTGCATGCCCAGTACTAATGAGTCCCCAAAAGAACAAACAGCCATCCAGTAGGTTCTGCATTCTGTTGAGGAATTTTTTTCTAAACTCAATGAATTATTATGAGAAATTATTCAAATCACCAAAATGTCTATCATTTAAATTTGAACAATGCTCCTATCCAAAATATAGAAGGAGAAATCCAGAAGATGGAGGTAAAATCGGCAAGATCATTGAGTAAAATTAAAATGCATCATTTTCCTTCATAAATTATACCAATAATTTGAATTAAATCATCATTTTCTTCTCAAAAATTGTGTGACATGCTGCAAGGTGTCAGTAACAGGGATAGAGCATATCTAAATATAAAAGGGTGGCAGCACTGAGGTCAAAACCGAGAGGTGATAGATTCATCATTGAATGCAATCTATGGGATATATATATATATATATATATATATGTTATATATATAAACTTATAATGAAAAAAATATTGGTGGGAATTTTCAATCAAATCTATCTCTTTTATCCTGTACTCTATCTATCTCTATCTATAAAAGGCAGGATGTGTGTGTATGTGTAACAAATGCACGGCCGCAATTTTCATTGGATTTGCACCAAAATTTACATGCACATGCTCCAAGTTAGTGGAAAGGCCAAGATCAACTTTGCATTTTCTAACTCCCATCGATAGTGGAAATTATTGAATTTTTTCATGCTTCTACAGTAGTTTTCATGTAGTTTGCGACCATTTTGTACTGTCCAAGGTAAGAGCCAATAGCTGGCTGCCACAAATAGGCAGGATGATTCTATTGGCCAGTGTGAGAGCCAACAGCTGACTGACACGAATGTTAACTAGCATGCTAGCATGCAAAAAAATCAATAGCTACATTCGTCACAAGTGGGAAAATTTAAATCTGCATGGAACTTTACTCCAATTGGCTCATTCACTTGCTTAAACTCAACGTTGATTCTGATTCTGCAGAACTGGGTTGGGTGTAAAAAAGTATTTGTTATTAACATTCTTTTTTCATTCGGTTTTTCCAGTTACAAGTCCTTTTTTAAAGCTGATCGTTTTGTGTTCATTTTGTTTAGTTCTTTTTTCGTAACAGATTTAATGTTTAGTATAGAGCTTAGAAAAAATTTGCAGTGTGAGATAGGCGAGAAGTAAGGCATGTAGCAACATCAGCACGGCAAAGGGCACTCCTTTAAAGGCAAGGAAGGGCAAAAATATTTTAAGTCAAGTGATAGCGATTGCTGTATGAGTCGTACGATTTTTGAATCAAGCATGGGCAACGCTGGGCCATGCTGCTAGTCTATTTATATAAACAGCTTTCTTATTTTTCATTCTGAACTGTATCCATTACACCACCTAGCAATTATTATTCAATATTATTCTCTTTGATAAACAACTATATCCAGGACAAGCCATTGAAGGAGTCCTCACTGTCTACTCAGTCAAAGAATCTGATGGTTATATGCTATTGAGCTAAAGTGATTGATGAGATAAGATCTAATTCAATTTCCCTGCATCTTTTAACTATTAAAAAGTTCTGATTGCTAAGAGTGAATAAAGCAGCCGAAATATTTAATCAATGTTTCTGCGGTGCCTGCAGATGTCGTGAAAGAACAAAAGCTGTTACTATTTTGCAGTCTTGGTCCGTAATCAGCAGTTGTCCAGTTCTGAAATTCAATTGATTGCAATTGAATAATGTTTCTCAGGTGTGAGAATGATTAATCCTTAATGTTCCTAATAGATTCTTAGAATTGAATTCAGAAGAAAGAAGACTACTTCCTTATTTTTTGTCCTATGTCAGTTTTTTCTACTTTCCTCATACTTAGACTCATTTTTCTCATTTTATTTTTCCATCATAAATCAAGAGG
The DNA here is from genome assembly GCA_963932145.1 of Acanthosepion lycidas. Lineage (NCBI taxonomy): Eukaryota > Metazoa > Mollusca > Cephalopoda > Sepiida > Sepiidae > Acanthosepion > Acanthosepion lycidas. Next base: position 41,866,448 of record OZ010586.1, read on the forward strand.
CAATGATTAATTTAAACAATTAGATGCAGATTCATTTAGGAGTATTATGTGTTTCTACAGAATGCTGCTGAGAATACTATGGACTGAACATTTGAGTAATATGGAAAAAAACCCTTATTTATTTATTTTTTTAATCAATTTGCCCAATAAAGGTGATAATGCCATTAAGACACAAGGAGCTGCTATGTGTGAAAGAGACTGAATAGATTTTTAGAAGGAACTAGAAACCTAATTCTAAACAGGGATAAACCTCTAATCCAACAGGATTAGATGTTAATCCTTTGTTGAAAAGACTGTAAAGGGGAGTGAACTGAACAACAAGTGAATGTAACTACTGCGATTGTGGAGTAAAAAAAAAAAAAATTATTAAATAAAATTTCAGACTATGACATTAGAAAGAAATAGAAGCACAATCTTATATAGTAAACAAGGGATAAACCTCTACACCTGTTCAAACAGGTGATAGCTGAATCTATCTATTCCCAGTATTTACATTAGTCGGACTATTGTCCTCATCTTAGTTGCCATATTTGTCACAACGTTTCGACCGTTGTACGCTCCGGACTTCTTCAGATGGTTGGAATTTTGAACTGAACCCTTTATTTTGATCACTGGGGTAGACTGTTCTAGTTCCACGTGCCATGTTTAATGGATGTCAGTTATCAGTTATCTCCTGCTAATTTTCCCTCTTCAAGTTCTCCACTGCCTAAACCGGGTATTGAACTCACACTCTTTGGGTCCTGTCACTGGATCTAACCAACGCCTTTATCCACTGTGCCATGTGTCCTTGAACAGCCGAAACGTTGTTACAAATATAGCGACAAAGATGAGGACAATAGTCCGACTAATGTAAATACTGTACATGATACCTCATCTCAGAAATATAGACAGACTCTATCTATTCCCATTCAGAAAAAAATAAATAATAAAATTACAGGATTTAGGAAGAGATGTTGCACGTGTGAAAATAGGGATAAGAATGAAAGATAAAATTTGGAAAAACAAGAATACATTAGAGATCCAGGTGTGGAATTGGCATTAATTAAATGTATTTTGTGATGGAGCTTAGGATTCTATTGGAATATTAATAACCATTAAGTTTTAACTTAGTATAAGGTGTGATAACTCCTATCAACTGAAAATCAAATGGAAAATTTGATGACTGAGATTTTCTCGGCACTTTTTTTAAGGTACGTAGGCAACAGATTTGTCACTCACTGAAATCACCAGTAAGATTGCAAATACAATAAATGGAGCTATCTGTCAACAAATATTTCTTTTAAATTAATCAAAATTTAAAATTACAACAACTAGAATCCGGCAGGAAAGGGTAATAATAATAATGATAATGATAATGATAATAATAATAATGATAATGATAATGATAATAATAATAATAATAATGATGATGATAATAATAATAATAATAATAATAATAATAATAATGATAATGATAATGATAATAATAATAATGATAATGATAATGATAATAATAATAATAATAATGATGATGATAATAATAATAATAATAATAATAATGATAATAATAATAATATATTTTTTTTTTTTTGTCAATGGAAAGTGTCATGATGCCATTTCTAACCTTAGGTCCCTGGGTGGGACTCGGAAAGAAATGTGTAAACGCCAGAAATCAAAGAAAATAAAAATAATAATAATAATAAAAACCAAAAGCAAAACAACTTAGCCAAATGAAATTACAAAAAAAATAGGAGGACAAGGCATTGCATGGCAAATAACTAAAAAGAAAAAAGATGTGGAAAACACATCAGTCACTGAGGAGCATCGAGTTGAAAGCTGAGACAAAAGGTCTAATTATTGCAACTCAGGACCAAAAACTCAAGACCAGATCCTATCACTGTCATATAATCAAGGATGGAACTAACCTGAAATGCAGGATTTGTGGAAAAATATGATGAAACTATCAACCATATTACCTCAGGATGTCCGGAATTGGCAAAAAATGAATATACTCACAGGCATAACAAGATAGCAACATATGTGAATTGGAAGATATGCAAGAAGCACAAAATCAAAACCACTGAGCACCTACCAGGCACAGTTACCAAAAATAACAATGTAATTATCCTCTGATACATGCCAATTCAAACTGATAGGGGAATAAAAGCCAACAGACCTGATATTATCATAAAAGACAAAAAATTCAGGAAGTGTATACTTATTGACATAGCAGTACCATCCGAGAGAAACAGCTCCATGAAAATTATTGAGATATTGTCCAAATACAAGGACCTGGAGATCGAGATTAACAGGATGTGGGGAATGAAGACTGAGACTGTACCAATAGTAATCGGAGCACTGGGCCTCGTGAGAAAAAGGAATGTACAATTTTATTAATAATGTCGTAGGTAACATTGCCATACAGGTTGCCTAGAAGATCACCCTACTAGAAACATCCCATATACTAAGAAAAGCTATCGCTTAAATGACAATTCTCCTATAGGGCCTAAGGACCATAGTTTGGGCACAGCTCTACATGATACAAAGCAGGAAACATGAAATACACAATTAATAATAATAATAAAATTAGAAAATATAGAGGGAGAAAAGAAAAAATGTATTTATAACCAGAAAAAGTTAAAATTTTGTCACAATTTCACACACTGAAATTGTTGTTTCTTCTTCTTCTTCTTCTTCTTCTTCTTCTTCTTCTTCTTCTTCTTCTTCTCTTCAGAGCATAGACAATCATGACTCTCCAGAATTTTCTGCAAGTTGTAGTGCTTAAGAAAGTTTCATCATCTCTCCCAGTTCATGTTCTGCCATCCAGTTACACAAGCTTGTAAGATAAGGTTATTTGCTGCTTTCATCTGTCCTTCTTGCTTTCAATATATCATGTGAGTGTTCAATTCACCAAGCCCTCTTCCATCATTATATAACCCCTTGTTTTTGAATTGTTCTTTGCCCTCTGGTAAGATTTTGGAAATCTGTATTTTCTAAATTTCACCCAAAATAAATAAATATAAATAAAATAGTTCTCTTTTGTCTTTTAGGATATTCTCTAGCTTTGAGGTTAGAGTAGAAACTCACTGATCAAGAGGTCTCCTTTCCCATCCAAAATACCACCTTTTCTCAGGTGGTCAGTCTTGTACATTTAATATATGGGATACTATCTATGTTGTATAATCACTTTTTAAAGAAATAATTTCCTCTTCATTGGTTTGTAAAATTACATGATAACTGGGCATCAATTTTCATTTATTTATTTTTACTATTTTTAATGTCATTGCTTAAAGCAAATTGTTTAATCCAGCAATGAATGTTTCCTGAAATCCAAAACCTTTAACGTCCGAAAAGAAATAGGAAACAAATAAATATGTGAATATCTTTAATAAATTTGAAAGCATTAAACAAATATAAAATAAGATTGCTTTCAGGCAGAATTCAACAAATTCATTAATTTCCAGAATATGTATTAGAATATTGACAAAATTCTTTTCTAACATAGTAGTACAACATGTATGTATGTCTTTATCTTGAGAAGTGTGTACAGACATGACTGCTATACTTGAAAAGGGATAAAAATCTGCTGGAAAGAGTTCAGAGACATGTAACCAAATTTCTACCTGAAATCATTGTGCCGTCTTGGTCTTGCATTTTCCACTGCTATGAATTGGAACGATTATATCGAGTCAATTGCTAAGTGTGCTGCTGGGAAATTTGGCACAATTTGTTGTGCTAGACAATTTTTCCTTGCCAGAATCAATCTTCCATTTTTATACGTCTACCGTTCATTTATGCAATGAATATAATTGCCAAATATTATATTATCCCACAAATGTCACAAAATGTTACTAGCCTCTCACTACTCTATCACTATTACTATGGTAGATGTTCGGACGAGTTACATTCATTAGTCCACCAGCTCAAAATTCCACTAACTGTCATGTTGTGTTCATGGCACCAAAATAAGCTCCATTTCCTCTGTTTGATAAGGAGTAAGTTCCACTCAACTTCTTCACCTGAACTGTGGAACAGACTCATTTCGTTAGTTGCATAGCAATGACTTTTAACATAGGTGAATAATCGTAAGGAGAATAAATATAAAACTAAAATGAAAATGTTAAAAAAATGAGTCAGATATCCAGCCAGTTTTCTGTCTGTGGAATGCGACTGCTGTTTCTTTATAACCTGGAAACTTCTCACATATCAACACAGGTACGTATACCGCACTTTGAATAGCACTGCTCTGCATAGAAACAAGCAGTTCACCTTTCTCTAGTGAACGAACTTTTCTGGTCACTTAAAGGCCACCATACATATATACTCAAATCCCAGCAGTGATCAGCATGGGAAGGCTTGGAATAAACACTCCTATTCAAAACGACACAAAAATAAAATACAACTTAAACAGTCAAAACATGCAGAAAACAAAACCCCCTCAAGGACACATATCACAGTGGATAAAGGCGTTAGTTAGATCCAGTGACAGGACCGAAAGAGTGTGAGTTCAATACCTGGTTAAGGCAGTGGACACCTTGAAGAGGGGAATTAACTGGAGATAACTGATAACTGACATCCATTAAACATGGCACGTGGAACTACAATAGTCTACCCCAGTGAGCGAAATAAATGGTTCAGTTCGACATTCCAACCACCTGAAGAAGGCCGGGGCGTACAACGGCCAAAATGTTGTAATAAATATGGCGACAAAGATGAGGACAATAGTCTGAATAATGTAAATAGTGTACATAATACCTCATGTCAGAGATATAGACAGATATTGAAAATCAAAATTGTTTTAAATATATATATATATATATATATATATATATATATATATATACCTTGTTGGTTTGTCTGACGATCGCTAAAGCGTGAAACGCAGGGTCACAAGCTCACATCTATCCAACCAAATATATATATATATATATATATATATATATATATATATTATTAATATGGTCATCCAAATACAGGCTTATTTCGTTATAATAAAGTTCATCAATGTGGCTTGAGATCCCGTTGCTTCAAGCCGGGAGCTAAACCCTATCGATTTGGCATCAATCGAAGATCCTACCTCTAAGCTATTAGCACATGGCAGAGAGAGAAAGGGAAATTCAAATGTATTGTATATGGATGTTAACAAAGACCAGTATCCAACAGATTGATTCATTAATGAAGAACAGTGCGTTAATAGTGGTAAGGGGCCCAGTGTTTTGGAATTACATTTTTCTCAACATATATATATATATATATATATATATATATATATATATATATTGTCATCCATAGACAGACTGTTTCGCTGTATCACAGCTCATTAGTATGGCTAAACATCTGATTGCTTCAAGCCAGGATCAAAACCCGACTGATTCGGCAACAGTTGGAGATTTCCCCTTTAGCCATTGGCGCACGGTTGAAAGAAAGGCGAATTTTAATGTACTTATTCTGTGAATAAACAATAAACATGACAATGACTTAAATTGCTCAATTTGGGAAGAGCTTGCATTATTAATAGTATTAGTCATTATTTACAAATTTGCATTTATCTCCCAAGAGTGCACAACTGAATTTAAGTTTTTTGGGTGCATATATATTGTCATGCACAGACAGACTGTTTCGATGTGTCACAGCTCATCAGTATAACTAGACACACGCTTAGTTCAAGCAAGTATCGAAACCCGACTGATTCGGCAACATTATATATAATCAGTAAAATGCTTTTGAAAAATGAATGAATATCTGGTTGTAACAAATTTTTCTGTCTGAATTTTTTGACAGAACATCTTGAACAAGATTTACTGAAATTCAATCCTTAAATGACATTTTCATGTGTTTAGATTACTAATAGATCTCAATTTCATGTGTTTAGATGACTAATAGATCTCATTTTCATGCGTTTAGATGATGAATAGAACTCATTTTCATGTGTTTAGATGACTAACAGATCTCATTTTAATGCGTTTAGAGGACAAATAGAACTCATTTTTATGTGTTTAGATGACTAACAGATCTAATTTTCATATGTTTAGATGACTAATAGATCTCATTTTCTTTCGACCTTTTGGTGTAGGTTGTGAAACAACATGTAGGAGATGGTTTTCTTTATCTCAGAAATGGAGACTTCAGAATTAGCTTAGAGAAGGTCACCATAATACCTCATCTCAGAAATATAGACAGATACTGAAGGATCGGATAAATATGGCGACAAAGATGAGGACAATAGTCTGAATAATGTAAATAATGTACATAATACCTCATCTCAGAAATATAGACAGATACTGAAGGATTGAATAAATATGGCAAGAAAGATGAGGACAATAGTCCGAATAATGTAAATAGTGTACATAATACATCATCTCAGAAATATAGATAGATACAACAATAAAGTATAACCATCTATTTTTATAGTAAAATTGCTAGCAATATTACCAATATGATTTATAAATTATATATATCTAAAAGATTTTATATATATATCTATGGAGAAAAATATTTGGAAAAAACAAACAAAAATCCTTAAATGCAATTAAGTTGTTTTAATATGAATGAAATGTCAACGTCTGACGTTTCGGTTTAATAAACCTTCATCAGGACAATATTCATTAAAATGCAATTAACATAATCAGTTCAACATGACAAAGACGATGGACATAAAAATCTATATATATATATATGTTTTATATATATATATATGTTTTTTAGATATATATATATATCTAAAAAAAACATGCATTTGTCCTGAAACTATAGAATTGTGTAGAAGATATCGGTAGTTGAAATCATAAAAATTACATACTAAATATTTAGATTTTGGCATTAAATAATCCATAGAGACTGATATACCAATAAATAAAACCAACCAACCAATTCTGTCTGTATGTCTGTCTGTTTGTCAGTCTCTCTCTCTCTCTCTCTCTTTTTCTATCTGTACAGGGTGCGATGGGTAAATTGTCACCATATTATATTTTTAATTTTGGGCATACACATTGTTTGTTTTTGATTCTGTTAACTGCTGCGTATAGTAAGGTCAGTTGGACATCATCTGTGAGAAAAAGAGCATCATGATGCAATTCATTCCACCAGAAATTCGGAAATGGCATGCTGAACAAACATTTCAGAGTGTTTGCATGTCAAACTGAGGGGACAGTGCAGAAGATTTGAAAGAATTGAATGAGTCTAATTGTGATTATGATGTTATGGCAGCTCAGAAAACTCATTCTGTTCTGATAAGAAAGAAAGTCCCAAATTTGTTGATGAGGGCTTCAAACTCAGCATGGAGGCCTACATCAAGTGCTTTCAGGAGACAGTGCTGCCCTGGGCCAAGCAGGTGTCTGCTGGAAGACCCTATGTCTGGCAACAGGATTCTGCACCATGCCACATAAGCAGGAGAAACCAGTCATGGCTATCAGATAATTTCTGTAACCACATCTCCCCTTATATCTGGCCACCTAGTTCTCCAAACTGCAACCCCTTGATTATTATGTGTGTGTGTGGGGGGGGGTCATTTGAGTGAGAGACCAACAAAACTCCTTGTAACACCAAAGATGAACTAAAGATAAGGAATCATGGCAGCATTCACCAACTTGAACAAGAAGACCATCCAGAAGAGATACAGGAGAATAAATTTATATAAATGCAAGAGATTCCAAAGTCATCTGGTTGAATCTAATAGCGATTTTATTGAATAAGTCTATTCTTTATTATTTCAAGATATTCTTGTGTAATTTTGGTAAATATATCTGTTAAAATGAAATGTCAGCATTATTTCCATTTTTGTGTAATGTAGACGACAATTTATCCATCGCACACTGTATATGTGTATGTGTGTGTGTATATATATATATATATATATATATATATATATATTATCATTTTAAAGGTTATTTTTAGTGGATGCTCATATTTGAGTAGATGCTCCATTTATTTATTAAATAGTATATTTATTTATTTTCGTCTACAGGCCTGAATGTTTAAGAAACTTTATTATAAGAGAAATTTATGGTCTCTGGCAGGATATGAACATGCATCTCTCTGAGCAGCAGGAACTACTGTTACAGCTGGTATGCTTTGACCAACTAAGCTACAAAGAACCAATCTGTCAGACAAGGCCAAATTATACCTATAAGCATAGGCCAAATTATACCTATTGACAAAAATAATAACACACACACACATGCATATATATATATATCTATATATATATATATATATATATATATATATATATATATATATATATATATATATATATATGTGTGTGTGTGTGTGTGTGTATATATATATATATATATATATATATATATATATATATATATATAAAAGTATAAATTATTACATAAAGTGTGCTCGTGGTAATGAAAGTGCTTGATGTAAAATAATGGAGATAAAATATATGCTGAGTTTAGCAGCATTCTTCCGCCATTGCTTGAAAACAGCACCTGAAGACTATATATATATATATTTCTGGTGAGTAAGATAGATATTACCAACCAGTACCAGTTGTAGGGACATTATTATTATAAATAAATCAGAATAAAATAATAATAATGATGAAAATTATAAATAAAATAAAACAGTAACATTAAAGCTTTGTCTAAAATAAAAAATAAAAAATAATAAAAATTCTCCCAGTATGCAACCAAAATCCTACCTGCCGGAAATACAAACATCCTGCCAAAAGATGTTAAATCCAATCTCTTTGCTAGAAACCTTTTGACTGGCAACACATGTCCCAACCTCTCTGTTACATTGCATATCAATGTGACTTCTCCCTTTTATCACATGCAACCATGAAACATTTGTAACCAAAAATACACATATCAGTTCACAAAAAAAAGATAAATAAATTGTATGATATTAGTGTACAATTTAACGTACCTTTACTGTTATCGCTGTGTATATTTATTTCCTGTGAAGTATGTTTTTACTTCCCATGAACATGACGCTATTTCTGCTGCTATGATGTGAGTGATTCTACATCATTTGGTGACACTGACGTACAAAAACATACTATTCACCACACAGACTTCAGAGATCAAATCAAGGTGAAAATACTAAATTTCATCAAAATATATCTAGCTGGAAAGATTGGTGCATCACAGTCTTCTTAATTTAATTTCTTAGTCATTTGCTCTTGTGTCAGTCTAAGACAAGATTATCAGATATCTGTATTCATATTTTATGAGCTTAATACTCTGTGGAGGCTTTTCTCTTTCAGATGAGAATCATTCCCAGAAAGGAATTATAAACAGGAATTTGGACAGAAGCAATTCTTGGAAAAATGGATATTTAATTAAATTTCCATAATGAACAACCAATTCAGGTAAACATATTTTGGGATCCAAAAATAGTACAGATTAAAGGTTTATTCCTTGAAAATCTATCGGTAGATTTTTTAAAAAGTGCTCGATTTTCTGAATCTTAATTATTTCGCACTTAGAAGTTAATTGAAATAATAAAAAACAGAAATAACTTTATTTTTTTTACTATTTTATTTTCTTGCAAATTTTATTCCATTTTCTATCACAGCATTACACATTCATATTATCTTTATTATTGTAATTATTTTATTACTAGTTTCAGTCAACCTCCATGAAGTGGGAAGACTATATGAAATCCATTGCTAACTCACTTGCTAAGAAAGTTGGTTCACTATGTCATGCAAGACAATTATAGGGTGCACATCGTTGTAAAAAAACATGAACACCGCTCATTTTAGGCACTGCAAACAGAAATAATTATTGCTTTTTGTTTCATTTCTTTTGTTCAGATTATTATAGATTAAGCACTTCTGATCACAAATAGTAATTTTCCAAGCGTAGCTTAGATGTGTCACAAGGCCGGAAGTGTGGGGTACCCAGTGAGGATCGAATACATCACTCAGTCATAACTGTTCTAGTGAGACAAGCTTGCTAACCCTTACACCACCTTGGGGTTCCCAGATCACAAATCAATAAAAAAAAAATATCAAATTTTGTAAAAAATTAATTGCACCTTCTTGGCTGATATGAATTGGAAGGACTATATTGAATCCATTGCTAGCTCAGCTGCTAAGAGGGTTAGTTCACTGTCATGCAAGACAATTTTTTTTTTCCAGAATCTATCTTACATATCTGTAAGACCATGGCTATTCACTCCATATAACCAGTCAAAAAAAATAGAATTTAAAGCTTCTATGGTGGTGTGTATTTTAGGCAGGGTACATGTTCATACGTTACCCTAAGAAGATAGAAGCATACAAAAACTTTCTATGATGGAGCATTTATTCTCTTTTATGGTAACTGTAATGAAACAAAGTTCTTAATGTCTCTTGGATATGTCTGTTTTCCTTTTGGTCCATGAGTTAGGGTAAGTAAGTAAGTAAGTATCATATCATATTAATGATAAAAATCAAATAAGACTTACTCATTGTACCTTTTCAGGCTAATGCTCTCAGCTAACATGAAGTGGAAAGACTATATTGAATCCATTGCTAGATCAACTGCTAAGAATATTCACTGTGTCATGTGAGACAATTTTTCTCACCAGAATCTATCTTACATATCCCTAAGTCTACCATTCATCCATGCTTAGAATTTTGCAGCCACATATGGTCCAATGCCCCTGCTGTTTACCTTGAGTTCCTTGATAAAATCTAAAGAAGAATCAGCAATATTATTTGTTCTATTCTGGCAGCTCAGATTCAGTTACATTCCCACTATCATAAAGGTTAAATCTCTGTACCCATTCTATAAATAATTTCATGGTAATTGTTTGCATGGGTTCTTCACTATGGTACCTAGACTTTTTTAATTTAAGCATAGTACTAGACTTTCAGTTTACAGTTCAGCTGGCTAGATGTAACTGTAAGTTCTATGTTAATTATTTCTTTTCTCACAGTTCTCACTTGCGGAACTCCCTTCCGGCTCCATGCTTTCCAGCCAACTTTAATCTGCAAAATTTTAAATGCAACTCTAATCTTGATTACTCTTTCATCTTTTTGTTCATTATTAATGTTTTTGTTCATAATTCTTCCACACCCTGTAAGCCATTGTGTCTTAGTGGCTTTTCTGCCTTGCATCGGGTGATACCAATTAAAAAAAAATAAAGAATTCCTTTAATCCAACTTTATTTCTTATTACTATAAATGTTAATTTTAGTGGGTACACATGTTTGAGATGACGTCCCAGTTTTTATTTTCTTAAACAGTGAATGCAATAACAGGTCTTGATTTAGTAACAGGTTGGTTGATATTAATTTCATTGTTTAACAAGATAAAAACCATGGACATCAACTCAAACACATTTACATTCTTTTTTATTACTGGTATTTTATGACTAGTTTGACTTAACCTAATTAGTGTTGATTTTTATCACAACACACTAAACCAATACACTCTCACTTATCATTATTTTTTATCATTTCACCCCAAGCAATGCAACAAAGCCACTAAGATTCAGAGGAGTTACTGCATGTGAAAGAATATGAGAAAAATAAACATTAAAAGATCAGAAATTAAGAAGATGGAAGATAATGATTGACATTGCATTTAAATTTTTTAAGCTCAAATTTGAATGGAAATGAAAGAAGGCAGAAGAAGAGAATTTCAAAAGCGAAAAGTTCAAGAGAAGAAACTGTTAGCATAGAACTTATGGCTACATCTAGCTATTTTAACTGCAAAAAGATGAGACCAATCTTAAATTCGTAAAGTCTAGGTAACATAGAGGAATTTATTTTGAAAATACCTAAAATGTGGCACAAGACCCAAAAGTGGGGAATGGTGAAAGTCTGGCCTTCAATCTCTTTTATCTTAAACTTAAGCTAGCCACAATTACTGACCCAAACAAACTTCAGTATTCCTTAAACTGAATCAACACATACTTACTTATCATTCTAACTACAGCTACCATAATACCTCATGTCTCTATGAAGTCTTAACTTCTCCTTATATACAACCTGTCTGGCAGGGGAATAAAAATAACTACTTTTAAAAATGAAATCCCAATGAATATTTACAATGATTACAATTTTATATACAAGCAACTAAACAAAATAGTGTTAGCAAGAGTGTTATTTTACCATCCAAACAATTACTATGGATGTATTTATAGAAAAAGTAAAAGGAAGCCCTGTAAAGGTGGTGACTGAAGCTGAAATACTATGCCAGGACCAATGGCCTTACAGATTTTTCTCTGGATTTTCTAAATATATATGTTATGGTCCGGTTCCTTGTAGCACGGTAATAGTCCAAGGTAGAACCAATAAAGATAAACACAAACACAGGTATGGAATAACACAGATATATTACAAACAGGAATATATACAGAGAAGTAGAAAGTGTTATTACAAACAATCAGGTTTAGTAGAGAGAACAATGTAGTCTCGACCAATATCACTATTCCAATGTCTTGTAGTAATTGTCTGAATGCAACTCTGTTTCGGACTACCTCTGACTCAACTCTTGACTCAGCTTGAACTACTGACTCCTTGTACTACTGACTCACTCCTTGTCTACTCCTGAGGCACAGTATTTATTAAGTATGGAATAGTCGATTATTATTATTATGGGTAAGATCCCATAACAATATAGTAGGAGCACCAGGCCATATGTGGCACCAATATTCAAAGCATAGATGAATGTGTTGTGCGGCATATGAAACATTTACCCCATTTAAAGGGAGTGGAACATAAAACAACATAAATATATGAAAAGTTCAAATAAAAAAAAGTCTTTGCATAAAACACTTGCATATATATATTTTGTATTTGAAATTCTTAATGCTAAGTTAGCATGTATCTACTTTCAAAAGACTGGGAACCAAAAACAATATGAATTTTGTACTTATCTGTTTGGTTTGTCATAAGTGTGAAAATGGTATGTCTTATTATGTATCTTAACTTCCAGGAGCAAAAGAGAAAGATTGACTTTCCCACCTAACAATGTCTTGTGTGTGCCTCATCAGGTTATGTGACTGTTGGTCAAGTGGAGATAATATTTTGTCTCTCACAACAAATCATAGACTTATATCATATAAATATTTAATGATATATTTGGGCAAAAAAATGTTACTAGGTTTCACCCTTATTTTGCTTCTAACCACTTAAACAAAATGTATGAAATTGAAAATTAGCTTGCAGCAATACTTGAACTCAAACTCCACACTATACTTCATTAAGTATGTAGGTTTCTTCAATTTTGAAAATTTTTTAATATAACTAATTTATGCTTTATGTATTTGAAATTTATATTTATATTTATCTCATGTGACTTAAACAGTTGTTTCCAAAGTAGGGAGTCGTGGGTAGGACAGCAGTTCAGTATTCAAACCAAGGGACCACTTTTTTCCACAAAATCTATAAAAATCAACAAATTTAAAGTCATGGAAACTTGAGTATGCTTTACAAAAATCAAATTTATATTATGTTATTTACATTGTGTGGCCCAAGGTTCTACAGAAGGGTGCTGAGAATTTTTTAAGGAAAATGAAAATAAAAAGAATGCTTCTATTTAGACTCAGAAAGAGACAGTTGAAATTTCCACTCATAATGTGGAAAGAGAGCTTTGAAAATTTGGTGCTCACAGGATTGTATTGAGGACAAGAGGAACATATTGCTGACGAGCTTGTGTAAATGAATTGCAGAACAGGAATTGGGAGAGATAATGAAAAGACAAAGCTTCCTAGAAGCTACAAAGAATAGGAAGTTATAGAGAAAGATCATCAGCTTCACCCTGTAGGAGCATGGCACACAGAAGAAGAATTTCATGGTTAAATGCTTAAACATTTATTTCTATTAGTGGAATGGTTTGTGGAGATGAATTTACTTTCTATGTTCCATAGTGGCTTTATTATTATTATTATTATTATTATTATTGATAATAATAATAATAATCACCAAGTTAGTTTCAAAGAAAAAAATGGAAAATTCTAAACAAATTATTTTTTTTCAAATTGAAATTAACCTGATACCTTGACTGTTTTTGAATTGATAATAATAATGATAAAAACAAATTATTCAGCCTTCACAGTGACGTAACCCTAAGAAAGCAGTTCTATCAGGATTCATTATTGGCAGCCCCAATCTTAACAACATTAGATCTGACACAGTATTGATAGCAGACAGAGAAAGGAAACTGCAGGAACGCCTATAGAGGGTAGTAAAGGAAAGTTAGAAGAAAGAGACCAAACATCAATTGTAAGAAGATAGATTATAAGGTCATCAGCAAAAGGAATAGCCGAAGATGTGAATTACAAATTTGGGATAATAAAATTAAACTAGTACAAAAAATTTAAATATAGAGGAAGTGATTTAACAGAGGATGTTAAATGCGACACCGAGATGTGAAGGTGTATCAGAATAGTGAAAGATGCCTTCTAAATGCTAAGCAAATTTAATAAGAAACAAGAAAATAGTAAAATAAAATATTTAACAACTATTCAGGTATGATATTTAGACATGATATATTTCCGAATAACAGACAGCAATGCAACCTTCTTTTACTACTGAAAATGTCAGCTGGGACATCAAAATGCAATATTCATAATAAAAAATAAAATTTGTGCTGTAGTATACACAAAGATGTCTGCTGTGAGAAATGTTTTACATGTCAGTCAATAAGTGTATACTTCACAGGGGAAAATATGGGTCCCATAACATAGCTGAGCAACTGAATGAAGCAATCATCAAGTTATAAAAACAAATGATCAGAGAGTGTGTGAATATGTCTTCCAACTTTTATCTTCCTGACATTGAAAGCAAGTCTTTGTTCAAAACTAAACAGCTGAATCAAAAGAAGACAATCAAATATTATAACACTACAGGATCTTAATGATATTGTCTAGGAAAAAATCCCCCCTCCACACACACACAAGACAGTAGGAGAGTGATAAACATTATATTTTCATACTTTCAAGGGTCAAGGTTAAAGTATAATCCCAGACTTTGTATTAAATTAGTTGTTTTAAATTTGCAGCAGGCCTAATATCAAGAAAGTGGTGCATGTCTTCTATTTGTAGAGTGGGTCATAGGGATAGGACTTCAAAAAAAATGACCCAGTTGTCTAAACAGACTGAGAACCTGCTGGACCAGGATGTCTTTGTTGTGCTGCAACTTAGACCAGACATTGACAGGGTGCAGTTTCTTCCAGTCAAACCCTTGTAGGTTAAAAATTACCCTTCAGCTAAATCATAACCCATGAGTGAAGAACAAAACGATTTCTAACAGTAAACCTGATTTTATTCTTGGATTGTAGCCTACTGCTATAAGCAAGGAAAGTAAAGATGAGGCGTAAGTGAGGAGGGAGGTGCACAGGTCAGCGGCAGTCTTCCCTGTTCATTCTGCAAGGCCCGCTTCGTTCCTTCTGTGTGCCTTTACAAAGGATGGTCAGTTTTATAGATAACAATTTTCTATGTCTCGTCACCTTTGTCTAAAAAAAGGAATTTATCTTCTTTTCATGACTTTCTCTCAGTCTGAGTCTGTTGCTCTGTACTTTGAAGTTGACTTTACTTACTGATAACCATCAGTCAAAAGTAAATGTTCTGTATTGAGTTGTGTACCAGGTCTTGCTGTTTTGAACTTAACATGACTGCAGCTGACTCATATTGCTACATCTTGCAAAATATGCAAACATTTTTGATGACATCCTTTAAAATTATGATTCCAAATTTGTTTAGTTTCTACATTAAATGAAATTACTGAATACAAATTTTCTTTATTGTTTAACCTCACCAATGGTAGATGACCTTGCAATTAAAATTAGTAAAAATTTAACTATTTTAGGTATCAAGAGAAAAAGTTAAACTGAAATTTGTATAAATATTAAAATTTGCAACATAATTATATTAAAATATATAAACACTTTGTATGTTCTATTCTTGTAGAGTAGATTAGGTCTCATTAAAAAACAGGGCACTTAAAAGGATATCACTGCATCCAATCAGAGGAATTGGTTGCAACAGGAACAATATAAAAGAGAACCATTGAGGTACTGAGTTGTACATTTTCTTTCTTCTGTTCAACATATCTCTATCTATAAAAGGCAGGATATGTGTGTGTGCTTGTGTAATGAATGCATGGCCACAATTTTTGACGGATTTGCACCAAAATTTACATGCACATGCTCCAAGTTAGTGAAAAGGCCAAGACCAACTTTGCATTTCCCAACTCCCATCGATAGTGGAAATTATTGAATTTTTTCATGCTTCTACGGCAGTTTTCATGTAGTTTGAAGCCATTTTCTACTGGCGAGAGTGAGAGCCTATAGCTGGCTGCCACGAATAGGCAGGAAGATTCTATTGGCCAGTGTGAGAGCCAACAGCTGACTAAAACGAATGTTAACTAGCATGCTAGCATGCAAAAAAAAATCGATAGCTGCATTCGTCACAAGTGAGAAAAATTTAAATCTGCATGGCACTTTACTCCAATTGGCTCATTCGCTTGCTTAAATTCAACGTTGATTCTGATTCTGCAGAACTGGATTGGGTGTGAAAAAGTATTTGTTGTTAACATTCTTTTTTCATTTGTTTTTTCCAGTTACGAGTCCATTTTTAAAGCTGATCGTTTTGTGTTCATTTTGTTTAGTTCTTTTTTTCGTAACAGATTTAATGTTTAGTATAGAGTATAGAAAAAATTTCGCAGTGTGAGATAGGCAAGAAGTAAGGCATATAGCAACATCAGCACGGCAATGGGCACTCCTTTAAAGGCAAGGAAGGGCAAAAATATTTTAAGTCAAGTGATAGCAATTGCTGTATGAATTGTATGATTTTTGAATCAAGCACGGGCAACACCAGGCCATGCTGCTAGTAAAATATATTTGTCACCCAACTGAGTTTCAATGGTTATATTTTACAATTATAATAGCTTTTTTTCTTGCATGTCTCACTTATGGAGTTTCCATTTTGCTTCCATGTCACCTGCAATTACCCTCTCCTTGTCTCTCTCAATCTTATTTTGTTTATTGTTCTTTCTTCTCACTAAAGACTTGCCATTCTCTTTCACTCCCAGGAACATTTTGCATTCAAGTGGCATTAATACCGTTTTTGAAGTGAAATGATTAAAAAGAAAAACTCACTCAAGAGAGGTCATGCAACCTGTCAGTCCAGAAACACCTCTCTGCATTGAGGTCTTCTGTTCGTATAAGTTTGCAAGATTGTATACATCGCCAGCTTGCTAAGCCTGTTGCATAGCTTACAGCAGTTACCCATCTGAATACTGAACAGGTTCAGCATTGCTTAACTTTGGTGATTGAACAAGAACCAGTGTTTTAATGTGATCTGGTTATAAGCAATAAGAAAAATTTATAAAATCGAGGTAAAACATAAAAAATTTTGAAGCAAAATTTGTTTACGTTTTACCTCAATTTAGAAAGAAAAAATGAGACATTTTAATGGAATATTGCTTAGTTAAAATAAAGGTCATTTTGGGAATTGTTTTGATATTGGATAAAATTTCTTTTTAAAGTAAATACAACAAAAATTGTTAAAGAGGAAATAGAAACCAGGAAATGAAAAAAGGAATGTGGTAATTGCAGTTTCAGTTCAAAGATAAAAACAAAAGAAAAGATTTTATATGGCCATTGAATGAATGCAAATTAAAGTGAAGCAGTTCGTCTTCTGTTTTGCTAATGTTTAAATTAAATTGTTGCTTTTAGTATCCATCGAGGCTGAGTGTGTTGTGTGCTGACAAATAAATGAAACTTCTTGTGCTGAACCGTTTAGAAGAAATTAGACCAACGAAGAAATGAGATCTTTATTCTGTCAGGAATGTTTAGTATGGAGAGTACACAGGATAAATCGGGAAAGAGCGAACCAAATTAATAATGTTCTTACGATAGTTCCTATTAAAAAATAAATAAATGGTTGAGTTGACTTTGTTGCCAAGTAAAGGAATGATTGAATGAGCAAGTGAGTGAGTAAGTGAGTAATTCAGGAAGTGAGTGAGTGACTAAGGGAGTGAGTGAATATGGGACAGAGAAAAGGAGTAAGAGAGTGAGTGAGAGAGAGTAAGTAAATGACTGAGTGAATGAGCAGGTGAGGTGAGTGAGTAAGAAAGTGAGTGAATGAGTGAATAATGGAGTGAGTGAGGGAATAATGGAGTGAGTGAGTGAGTGAGTGAGTGAATGAGAGAGAAAGTGAAAGAATGAGTGAATGAGCAAGTGAGTGAGTAAGTTAGCAAGAAAGAAGGTAAGAAGTGAATAAGTAAGTGAATAAGGGAGTGAGTGATTAAGGAAATGAGTGAGTGAGTAACAAAGAAAAGGAGAGTGAGTGAGTGAGTGAGTGAGTGAGTGAGAGAGTAAGTGAAGAAATGGGTGAATGAGCAAGTAAGTCAATGAGTAAGCAAGTGAATCAGTAAGTAACTAAATAAGTGAGTAAGCAAGTGAATGAGAAACTGAATAAGTGAGTGAGTAAGTTAATGAATGAGCAAGTTAATGATCAAAAGTGAGTGAAGAAATGAGAGTAAACCAGCAAGTGAATGAGTGAGTGAGTGATGGCATAAACAAGTGATCAAGTGAGTGAGTGAATGGGGTGAGTGATGGAGAAAGCAAGTGACTGTGAATAAGGGAGTGAGTATGTGAGTGAATAAGTGAGTGAGTTAGTGTATGAACAAGGGAGTGAATGGCAGAGAAAAGGATTAAGTGAGTGAATGAGTGAGTGAATAAGTGAGGGAGCAAGTGAGTAAGTGAATAAGCAAGTGAGTGACTAATTGAATGAGTAAGTAAGCTTTTGAATGAATAAATGAATAAGTGCATGAATAAGTAAGTGATTGAGTAAGGACAATATCTAGGCCAGGCAATGTTTTCTGGGAGCATGAAGATTTGCACCTCCATTATTCAGTATATTCAAAAATGGTCAAAAATTGTTGTTTTTCAATATATCTGGCTTTTGTTTATGTCCCCTAGCTAATAGAAAAATTCTTAAAACCTTTTCCTTTGCTTTTATTTCTCAACAGTCCTCTTTACTGTTCAATGATCTCTGCAATACTCCTTTGATAATTCCAATATTTTTGTTATTTTCTGTTTTCTACATTTGTCAGACCCCTTCCATTATCTATCTTTCTGTATATATCATGGAAAAAAAGAAAAAATAGATTTTATTAGATTTCAGAGGACTTGAACTAATATTAGTTTAAACTGCATAATAACTTCAGACTGCTGTTTTTATAATAAATCCAGTAACTTGGTGAAACAACCAAATAAATTGAACTCATGTTTTGTTTAGACATTTAAATTAATCATTTAAAATTTGATAAAAATTGTCAAAGCAAATTTGAGTTATTTAGATTTATGTGATTTGCATAACTTCCAAAAGTGTGTATAATAATAATAATAATAATAATAATAATAATAATAATAATAATAATAATAATAAACACCACCACCCAGATCCGGTTATGGAGATAGGACTGGTATGAACACCACCCAGATCCAGTTACAGAGATAGAACCTGTTACAATTCTATGGGACTACACAATACACACTGACAGAACAATCAAAGCCAACCGCCCAGATATTATTATTAAAGACCACAAACAAAAACGGTGCCTCCTTATTGATATGGCAGTCCCTGCTGACTGCAATGTATCTTTGAAGATATTCAAAAAGCTGTCAAAATACAAGGACCTTGAAATAGAAATCTCGAAAATGTGGCATATGGGAACATCAACAATCCCTGTTGTAGTTGGAGCCCTAGGACTGGTTGGAAAAGATTGCAGTAGACTAATTGAAGGGATTCCTGGAAGTCCATGCCTCAAGGAGATACAAAAAATTGTTCTGACAAGTACAGCCCACACTTTACGAAGGGCTTTATCTATGTAATTTCTTTTTTTTTTCCTTTTTTTTTGTCAGTGGAAAGTGTCATGCTGCCATTTCTAACCTTAGGTCCCTGGGCGGGACTCGGAAGGAAATGTGTAAACGTCAGAAATCAAAGAAAATAAAAATAATAATAATAATAAAATATATGTATAATAATAAAATATCTTGTGAACTCTCCTGTCATTTTTCAGCATATGAGGGTCCAGCAGCTCAGTTCTTAGATCTAAATAGACAGACAACCTGCACATGATTTGATTAGAGTGGTGAAGGCTTCTGGAGAACCTACCATAGACAACTGGTGCACAACATACAACAAGGTTATCAAATGTCCCTCCTCAGGTTTTGAATTCAGTGTTGTCCTTATAGACCACCCAAGGCTATAAGACCCAGTCTGTCCTGTTATTTAGGCTTAGCTAGTGGGTGAGAGAAATAGGTTTGTTTGTTTGTTTGTTTGGGTTTTATGGCATATCAACCACTGTGGGTTATTTAATGCCAAATCCAGTTTATATGAATTTTAAATGCCTATTTTGTATGGAATAAAAAATGTATAGCTGGCAACATTATTGTTTAAAAAAAAAAAACGTATAGTGGCAACATCACTTTCTTACAAAAAAAACGTATAGCTGGCAACATTACTTTCTTACAAAAAAACGTATAGCTGGCAACATTATTGTTTAAAAAACTTAGAGCTGGCAACATTATTTTTCTGAAAACATTATCTGAGACCTTGCTGTTGGATGCAGTTTATCGCCATACCCAGGACGTGGATGTAGTTTATCATCATACCCAGGACGCGGATGTAGTTTACCGTCATACCCAGGACGTGAGTAAAACTTGGAAAACTAGGAGTTCACTATTTGCCCATAGCTGGGACCCTAACAGGTGCTACCACCCCAGGTCAAGGTGGACCTGGGAACACCAGCAATTAAGAGGTGGTTCCACGCTCCTCAAAACCTCCAGATCAGAGGCCTTGCTGTTGGATGCAATTTAACGTCATACCCAGGACGCCTCATTGGGGGGGTCTTACCCCTCTACAGAGGTGCAGTCAGCGTATTCTAAAGCCCCAGCCGACAGGGCCTAGAGAAATAGGATTCATACCTTAAAAATATCTATATAATAAGATATAAATATATTGTATTCTGGGTGATGAGATCACCTGTTGTTTTTTCTTGTATTCAAAAGAAAAATTGATTCTATTTTCTAAAGTTTGGCAAAAGTATGACACTGTTTTAAGATTGTGGCCAGCAATAATGAATCATGGTAGGACTTCTAATTTTCTGAGAATAGATTAAATAGGTCTTGTGAGAAGACACATCTTTGTTTTATAGCTCTTTTTATTTTTTTTACTATTATTCACCAAATATAAAGCTTGAGAGTCACTCAAGGTAGAGGGTTACTGAATAAGGTGTGTGATATGAACATAAAAGTAGGAAGTGAGGATATGGAGGATAGATAACAGTTGACTCTTGACTTGAAGTGGTTAAAGTTGTAGTGTTTTGGGAAACATCCACACGGGAGTCTGTTCCACAAAGAGGCTATTCTTGGGAAGAAGCTTTCATTGTGCAACACCTTTCATACCAAAGGAATACAAAGGATTTGAGGGTGATTCATCTGTGTGATATGAATGACAAGAATGAAAGAGGTGGTAGGGAGGGAAATTAGGAGGATAAGAAGGATAGATAATGATTGACTCTTTATTTGAAGAGTTTAATATTGTAGTTTTCAGTAAAGTGATTCTGTGCTACAAAGTTGTAGCTCTTGAGAAAAACTGTCCGAATGGAATGTCTTTCTAATAATTAGAATATGGAAGAAATGTGAGTGATTTGGTTGCCTTTTAGACTTGCAGCCTTGATACAGACTAAGATAAGCTTTATTAATATCAAAGTTATTTATTATTTGCCTATTTTCATTGACTGATTCTTTAAAAGTCTCTTTTTGAATGTCGATATGTGATAAAAGTTATATTTGCATATAAATTTGGATTTGAGATAATAATAAATTTTCACACTCAGTATATAATTGAATACTGTTTTTGTATAACAAAAAAAAAAGAAAGCAAGGCTGATATCAAAAAGCATTTGAAACTTCTAAAAAATTTTACAGCTCAATTTGACAGCTCATATTGAAAGTTTGTAAGCACTAAAATATCTGTAACTGTCTCTCTCACACACACACACACACACACGCACACACACACACACCCACACACACACACACACACGCACCTGCTTACACATATTTATCTAGCAGTAAATGTAATTGGCTAAAAACATATGTACCTCCACTTATATGCACAAATTCATAGTAGATTGGCAGCAAGGTCACATCATTTTACAGTTTAAATGGTTAGATGTAACTGTAATTTCTATGCTAACTTTTTTTCTATGACACTGCTTGCTAGTGGAACTTTCTTCCGACTTCTTGCTTCCCACTCAAGTTTGGTCTTCAAAACTTTAACTACAATGTCAATCATTATCTTCTGTTTTTTTTTTTTTAATTCTTGTTCTTTTATTGTTCTCTCTCTTTAATAGTAATTATTCTCAAACACTCATTAACCTCTTGCATCCTAGTGGCTTTATTGCCTTGCTTGGGGTGAAATGTTTTAAAAAAATATATTAGGTTGGTGCAAAAATAATGACGTAATAATGTCGTTTTTTGATGTATTTTTTAACATCAAAAAACGACATTATCACGTCATTATTTTTGCACCAACCTAATATTTAGATGTGTGTGTGTGTGTGTGTGTGTGTGTGTGTGTGTGTGTGTGTGTAATAGATTAAATCCAACAAAACTACAACGTCTTTCTGTCTTTAAATATTGCCACCACATCAGGTCTGGTGATCCTGCTATGTATTTAAAGATTCTTGATAAAATCCAAAGAAGAATCTGCAATGTTATTGATCCTGGCCTGACATCTTGGCCTCAGACCCTTTCCCACTGCCATAATGTAGCTTCCCTAGGCCTTTTCTGTAAATACTTTTATGGTAATTGTTCTGATTAACTTTCCATTAAGGTGTCTATATTTATGAATTTAAGTGTGATATTCAATTGGTGGAAAGGTTTCATCATTTTACATTTGAAATTGTTAGATGTAGCCATAAGTTCTATGGTAATAGTGTCTTCTATCGAACTTCTCTGTAATTAATACTGTTTAATTAAAAAACAGACCATTGACTCAAATAAGTTGGATCCATAAAAATAATGTATAAACAGAATATATATATATATATATATATATATATATATATATATATATATATATATATATATATATATATATAATATTAGTGGTAAATATACACATACATATGCAAAATATATAAATATATACATACATGCATACACATACATATATATTTTGTATAAAAGAAAAAATTCCAAGAGGATAGAATCCAGGTAGAACTCAATGTCCAGGACAGAGTAAGGATATAATAAAAAGGCTTAAACACTAATATTCCATGGTCATAATTTATTCCATTGGAATCGTAAATACGATCCAATTCATCAGACCTACAAATTCAAAAAGAAAACAGAAAAAACAACTCCCCCACCTTCTCTATCTGTTACCCCTCTCTTTTGCTCTAATATTCATCCCACACTCTCATACTTACACTCTCTCTAAATTTTATTTTTTATTTCCAGAGTTGTTTTTTCTGTTTTCTTTTTGAATTTGTAGGTCTGATGAATTGGATCGTATTTACGATTCCAATGGAATAAATTATGACCATGGAATATTAGTGTTTAAGCATTTTATTATGTGTGTGTATATATATATATATAGATATATATATTCTGTATATATATTGTTTGTATATTATAAAATTTATTTTTAGTGGCTAGATGTGCTCGAGTTGACATCCCTACTTTTTTATTTTCTTAAAGCTTAAATTAAGAAATTCTAATAAAGAGGTCCTTTAGAACTTCTTGATCTAGGAAGGGTGATTTAATTTCACTGTTGAAGGAAATAAAAATATGGAAAGTCAATTTAAACACACGTATCAACTACGAATAAGAAAACAACACTTGAAATTTCTGAAGCACATAATGAGAAAAGAGGACTTGGAGAATTTACCATTCACAGGACATACTGAATGCAAGAGGAACAGAGGAAAGCAGTGAATAATTTCCTAAATGGTTGGCAGAACAATGATTAGGAGAGACAGCAAAAAGATAAAATTTACTAAGGGCTGCAAAGGACAGGAAATTGCTGAGTGCGATGATTTTCAAACCTATGCAGAAATATCTAAACTTCCAGCTGTATACCACCACTTTCTAAGATCAATGATAAAAAAAGGTAAGTAAAGCTGAGGATCCTGGCAAAGACCATCCTTCCTTGAACACTGTGGATTGGCACTACAGAACTACAAAGAACTGTACCAAATAAGAAAAGCCAAATCATGAGAGGACTACCAGCAACAGCAAGAAATAAAATGGATAGCACATGTAACTCGAAAAGAAAATAATGACATAAAAATTAAAATTTCACACTAATTCAAATAAAAGGTTAGAAAGGAAACTCCCATCAAAACTGGAAAGAGCAATAAAAGCTACTGAACTTGAGAAATCAATTTTCCTAAGAAAAGTGTTTTAAGAAAAAGATTTTATAAATTTTAACTGAAACCATGGATGCTCAGTCAATGAATGACTAAAATTACTATTACAATTATCATGTATTTTGTTGATTTGCTACTTTTCTATTACATGGCACTGGTGGTTTACTTGTGCTCAGAGTTGCTCAGATGTTTTCTAAACCTCATATGACTCAGTCTTCTATTTGCTTCATAGTATACATTAGTCAAAGTCTGTCTTAGCATCATTGTGATTTAGTTCAAAATTAATATCACTGGTCTTCAGATTGATTTGTGTTTTATCATTCATTAACATTTCACACTACTTCAAATAAAAGTTTAGAAAGAAAACCCACATCAATATTGGAAAGAGCAATAACAGTTACTGGACTTGAAAATACTATTTTCCTGAAAAATTGTTTGAAAAGAAAGATTCTAACCTATATTTCTAAGATAGCTTATTGTAATTATTTACAATATTTAAATTGTTCAGACTGCTCTCCGCAACTTTGTTGCCATATTCACGTCATTTCAGCCGTTGTACACTCCAGCCTTCTTCAGGCGACTGGAATTTTGAACTGAACCCCACAGTAGAGGTGAACAAAAACTTTGAGAGTTGAGTTAAAGGGAGATAATTGAAACTGAGACATCTGAAAAAGGCATGGCACGTGGAACTAGAACAATCGAACCTGGTGGATGAAATAAATGTTTCAGTTCAAAATTCTAATCATCTGACAAAGGCCATAGCATACAATGGCTGAAATGTCAGGAATAGTATAAAAAAGAGTGTGAATAGTGTAAATAGAAGCTTTTAAAATTTCAACTGAAAGCAGTGCTAGTCATTCAATGCCAAATGTTTCCTTGAAGGGAAATGGCTAATATTACTATTACCATTAATATTAAACAAAAAATAAGTATGATAAAAATGTTAAAAAACAGAATTTTTCAGGCACACATGATTTATATATATTAATATATTTCTTTTTATTTTCTTTTTCTTTTTTAAGGAGCTGTGAACATCAGTGGATAGCTGATCCTGGAATAGAAGATATGAGATCATATCAATTTTTTTTATTTTAACCTAGCTTGGATTGCTTTTAAAAAGTTATTTAAATGTGTTGAAATTTCTTTGATCCTTGAAAATGTTATTGTGAGATAATACAAAACATTAGATTGTATGCTAGCATTGTGACTTTGGTTCTCCCAAGGGCTCCACTCTTGTGTCCTTATGCAAAGCCAAGTTACATTTAGTAAATATTATTTTGCCATATGGCCTCAAGATTTATCCTAGCTCAATATATGAGCAAACTACATAAGCACAAATAATAGACAGTAAGTACTTTTGAATTTTATTATACCAAAAAGCTAATTTACAGACAATGACATTAGCTGATTTCTGGACTGATATAACTATTATTCCAGGCAACAATATTTGTGTATTTCTTTTTTTTTTATTTGTTCTTTATCGTTGGAGAGACACAGAAACATGTTGTCGCAGGTGCCCTCTATAATACATTCTGATTCAGACTCATCTCCCTTGGAGACTGACTTCTTTTCACTTAGTCCTAACTTTGTGACAAACATTCTGCCCACACATCTGATACTACTAAAACTCTGTATTGATTCAGAGATCTTGCTATATAAACTGCCTCTTACCACAGTGTTAATATCTTTGATTCCTTAATTTTGTTACAAAGAAGAGAGTGTTGAACTGCTATGTAATATAAATCCTTTGTAATAATATTCCTTTTATATGGCAATGAATGCTGGACAATCTCCTCATAGATGAAGAGACTTGAGGCAATAGAAATGTGGTTCTGTTGATGAATGCCCTTAGAAACAAAGAAAAGAGTGTTGGACTGTTATGTAATATCTAATCTCCTCTATGGCAACGAATGCTGGACAATCTCCTTACAGATAATGAGAAAACTGGAGGCTACTGAAATACTGTTCTACAGAAGAATGCAGAGAATACCATAGATGGAGCACATGAGCAACAACAATGTCTTAATCAAAATGTAAAGAAAAATGACACTTATACTCCGAATCATAAAGAAACACCTGATAATTCTTGGCAACGTAATGAGGAAGGAAGGCTTGGAGAATTTTGCACTCACAGTACATATCAAAGGGACAGAGGAAGACAGCTTATGTGGGTGGATTACAGAATGGAGACTTAGCAAAGAGATAGACATTGCTTATAGATTCAAGCAGGGCCAGCCTTAGGCACTCCAGGCAAGCTGAACTTTGTTACCCTGACAAGTATAATTTTTTAAGATTTTCACAAGGAGTAAACCTGAAACAGTAGAATAATGAGTTTATTATAATATACAACTTAAGACAAGCTAAAGGAAATATTTATTATCCTACCAACTTTTTTCTAGCCTTTAATTCTGCAAATCTTTTCATGGCACTTTCTGCACCCATCTTCTTTACATGATCATTTTTTATTGACAAAATAGCCAAAGAATTTCATATGTCTAAAGTCATGGATCCCTGCAAGTATGGTCCCAAACACATGACATGGTGCTGTGGGTGACTGCATGAATTGTCAGTACCTTGAGCTGGCTGTGTCTACATGAACGTCATGTCCAGAAGGGCCTCGGCACATGGAAGAAGATTTCAGTAGCACTTTATCAGTCTTCACACAAAATACAATATTAATCAACGGCTCCACATTTTTGTGACTCATTTTCTGCCCACAGTATAACATGAACAAGTGTACGTGTATGTATCCTTCCCCTGCAATAATATCAACTATCATTATAATTATTTTGAAGGGGTTTACATGGTCCAATGACTCTAAGAGCAATGGAATTCTAAATTCTTGGTAGAGCCACACTTAGCAGCAAGGTTGAAGGACTCAGGCTAAGCACAAACAACTCCAAAGACCCCAACAATGTAACAAATCAATGATGATTGTTTCAATATCTGAACATTTAAACCAGCAGATGAAGAGGGCTATGCATGAGGGACATGCTACAGAAGGTGACACTCAAAATTATTAAAGAGTCAGCGGCAGTCCGTTGCAGTTTAATAACTGTATTCTGCATGTCTCATTCCATATGTGTCCCAGAAGAAGGCCTTGTGTGAGGGTCACTTCTAAACAAGTTGAGATCCACGTTAAACAAATTTATGCCATTGGAACTTAATTCTACCCTGATTTTCTTCCACCTCGAACCAGGTCTTGCAAAGCTAAACAGTGATAGAGAATGGATGATGAGAGCAGGTTTTGTTTGGTGAAACTAGAAGCTTCTAGTCCTGAACCTGCAAGTTGGTAGCAAATTTATTTATCAACACCCTCACCATAGAGGAAGTGATCAGCAAAGAAGAAATTAAATTCTTGGATATGAGACGACCATAATTGGTTTTGATAAGTGAGGAACAGGAGCAGTTGAGGATATTTTTTTTTTCTGTATTAAATGATAGTTTTACTTTTTTCCCTTGGTTTAACTCCATATCTAAAATATGTCTATTTTCTTTGCTATCATTAAATTTTATACTGCTAAAAAAAAAGTATAATGGTGCTTTTGTTGAAAATGCATCATGTAAGTTGATTGTGGTGCTTTTTTAAGAACTTCCTAGAAGACCGTATTTCTTGTGAAAAATTGCTATCTTGCTTGAAGAATTAAATGACAAAGAACATTAAAAGAAAGATTCCTATCCTGCCATCATTTTGTGATGAAGATTGAAAATTAAAAGAATGTTGTTAGATGCCAGTTGGTGATATCCTTAATCTGTAAGTGTCACAATAGTGCTTCCAAGGTTAAGTGATTGAGTTCATATCTTACTGTTGGATTTTCTGTATTTCAAATCCATGTTGCTGTCTTAAGTCACAGAATAACTGTTTGAGAATTATGATGCAAAACAACAATAAGATTAAAGAAAGCCTTAAGTTAGACAATTTTCTCTCCAGAATCTATCTTACATATCTATAAGTCTAACAAACATCCATGCTTAAAATGTTGCTGCCACATATGAATTTGGTGACCTTGTTATTTACTTTGAGCTCTTTGATAAAATCCAAAGAAAAATCAGCAATATTATTTGTGCTGATCTGGCAGCTTGGCTTAAGTCACTTTCCAACCATCATAAATTTGCCTCTCTGTTCATTTTCTATAAATACTTTCATAGTAATTGTTCAGATGGCCTCTTCGCTATGATATCTAGACTTTTTTAATATAAGTGCAGTACTAGACTGGTGTTGAGATCTCACCAATTTACATTTGAGCTGGCTAGATATAACTGTAAGTTCTATGCTAACAATTTCTTTTCTAACACCTCTCACTTGTGGAACTCCTTTCTGGCTCCAAGCTTTCCAGACAACTTTAACCTGAAAATATTTTAATGCAACTGTCTGCCTGATTACTCTTTCCTCTTCCTGCTCATTATTAATGTTTCTGTTCCTAATTCTTCCACACCCTGTAACCACTTGTGTCTTAGTGGCTTTACTACCTTGCATGGAGTGATACAGATTAAAAAAAAAAAACAAGAGAATATTTTACTTGGCTTTTTCTATCTGTTCTTTCATCTTAATTCTTATATTCTGTAATGAATTGGCTTGTGAAAAGGCATCAGAAAGCTAGTAGGATTGAAATACTGGTTGTAGTATTAACTGTGTGTGTGTATTTTTTTTTTTGTTTTAATGATGACAAAGAAAACAGATATTTTAAAAATGGAGCTAAAAAGTGAAAAAGTAGGAACTGACATTTTATATGGAATAAAAAGATTGGGAGTTAATCAGTTTTATTTGTTTTTTTCTTAGCCATCATTAAATTTTTTACTGCTAACAAGACCTGTTCAACCTAAACAGTGAAGCAATTCTGAGACAATTGGAAACCCTATCGGAATTTAGAATTGGCAGCCACAATCTTAACAATATAAGATACGCAGATGACGCAGTACTGATAAGAAATTACAAAATCTCCTACAGAAGGTTGCGACAGAGAGTGAAAAGAAGGGACTAAGCATAAACTACAAGAAGACAGAATTCATAGTTATCAGTAAAAGAATGAGCCTGAAATATCTGGGAAGCATTTTGGCACAAGACAGTAAGTGTGACACTGAGATCTGTAGGCATATTGGGATGGCAAAGGATGCATTCCAAAAGCTGGGCAGTGTATTGCGAGACAGGAGGATTTCTTTGCTAACAAGGAAAAGAACACCGAGCTGTTACATGACATCTGCCCTTCTTTACGGCAGTAAATGTTGGATGATTTCCTCAAAGATGAAGAAGAGACTCGAGGCGACAGAGATGTAGTTCTACAGAAGGATGCTAATAATTTCATGGACCGAACATGTGAGCAACGATGAGGTCTTAGGGAGGTTGCAAACAAAGAGGAGGCTTATACTTAACATCAGGACGAGGCAGCTGAAGTTCCTGGGACACATAATGAGGAAGGAGAGCCTGGAGAATCTGATACTCACGGGTTGAATAGAGTAAAAGAGAGACAAAGAAGGAGGAGGCTTATACTTATTATCAGGAAGAGGCAGCTGAAGTTTCTGAGACACATAATGAGGAAGGAGAATCTGATACTCACGGGTTGAATAGAGGGAAAGAGAGACAAAGAAGGAGGGGGCTTCTATTTAATATCAAGAAGAGGCAACTGAAGAT
>OZ010586.1:41896597-41944097 GCA_963932145.1 Acanthosepion lycidas
AAGGAGGAGACTTATACTTAACATCAGGACGAGGCAGCTGAAGTTTCTGAGACACATAATGAGGAAGGAGGGCCTGGAGAATCTGATACTCACGGTTTGAATAGAGGGAAAGAGAGACAAAGAAGGAGGAGACTTATACTTAACATCAGGACGAGGCAGCTGAAGTTTCTGAGACACATAATGAGGAAGGAAGGCCTGGAGAATCTGATACTCACAGGTTGAATAGAGTAAAAGAGAGACAAAGAAGGAGGAGGCTTATACTTAATATCAGGAAGAGGCACCTGAAGTTTCTGGGACAGATGAGAAAGGAGGGCCTGAATAATCTGATACCCCTGGGTTGAATAGAGGGAAAGAGAGACAAAGAAGGAGGAGACTTATACTTAACATCAGGACGAGGTAGCTGAAGTTTCTGAGACACATAATGAGGAAGGAGGGCCTGGAGAATCTGATACTCACGGGTTGAATAGAGTAAAAGAGAGACAAAGAAGGAGGAGGCTTATACTTAACATCAGGAAGAGGCAGCTGAAGTTTCTGGGACAGATGAGAAAGGAGGGCCTGAATAATCTGATACCCCTGGGTTGAATAGAGGGAAAGAGAGACAAAGAAGGAGGAGACTTATACCTAACATCAGGAAGAGGCAGCTGAAGTTTCTGGGACAGATGAGAAAGGAGGGCCTGAATAATCTGATACCCCTGGGTTGAATAGAGGGAAAGAGAGACAAAGAAGGAGGAGACTTATACTTAACATCAGGACGAGGCAGCTGAAGTTTCTGAGACACATAATGAGGAAGGAGGGCCTGGAGAATCTGATACTCACGGGTTGAATAGAGTAAAAGAGAGACAAAGAAGGAGGAGGCTTATACTTAATATCAGGAAGAGGCAGCTGAAGTTTCTGGGACAGATGAGAAAGGAGGGCCTGAATAATCTGATACCCCTGGGTTGAATAGAGGGAAAGAGAGACAAAGAAGGAGGAGACTTATACTTAATATCAGGAAGAGGCAGCTGAAGTTTCTGGGACAGATGAGAAAGGAGGGCCTGGAGAATCTGATACTCACGGGTTGAATAGAGTAAAAGAGAGACAAAGAAGGAGGAGGCTTATACTTAATATCAGGAAAAGGCAGCTGAAGTTTCTGGGACAGATGTGAAAGGAGGGCCTGGAGAATCTGATACTCACGGGTTGAATAGAGGGAAAGAGAGACAAGGGTTAACATGTGATGTACCTGGTGGACTTAAGCATGTCGATGACAGAACATGGTCTGGGGGAGGAAGTAGAAGGAAAGAACTTGTTGAGAGCTGCAAAGGATAGAGGCAGGTGGAAAGCCATGATTGCGTCCATCCTGAAAGGACATGGTACATAAAAAGAAAAGAATCCTTCTTCTATTTTGTCTGAGTATATCCCTTGAAATGTTGTGATTCAAACAATAAAGATGAGGATGTTTGTGTGACAAAATGTAAATAATAATAACTCCATGTCCCAGAAATTCATACAGAAATGATCCATGAATGTTTTGCACAGAATTTTATTAACTGAAAATTCAACTGCTATTCCAATGCTAACATCTATAAAGATTGGCATCATTAACTTGCAAAAACTTGAGCAGCTGTAGCTGGTCTACAAGAAGGGGAAATAACTCAATGAAAAATGGAAACAATGCATCAAACTGAATCATTAAGGGATTTGAGAAATATGAGATACTCCAAAATTAATGCTTCCCATTTATATCCAAAGAAATTATAAAAAATTGGTAGCAGAATAAGACAACTGGATAGAGGAAATGTTTTGGTGTTTTTTCTTTTTCTTTTTCTTTGTTTCATTTCTTACTTTTTCTTCCTCTTTTAACTTCTTTTGCTTCTTCATTTCCTCCCTTTAACTTTTTTCTCCTTCATTTTCTTCTTTATCTCCTTTTTTCCTTTGTTTTTTTTTCTCATTTTTCTTTGTCTTTTATCTTTTCTCCATTTTCTTTTTCTTCTTTGTTTCATAATTTTTATTTTTTTTTTATTTTCTTCTCTTTTTTTCTTCTTTATCTTATTTTTCTTCTTTATCTTCATCACCTTTTGTTTCTTCTTTTCCTCCTTCTTTTTCTCCTTTATTTTCTTTTTTTTCTGTTTCATCTTCTTTGTCTTTTTTCTTTTTCTTATACTTGATCTTCTTTTACATCTTTGTTTCTTCCTTCTCTTTTTTGTGCTTTATTTTTCTCCTTTGTCTTTTTTATCTTCTTTTCCTACTTCTTTCTTTCTTTTTGTTATTTTCATCTTCTTTTACTTCTTCATTTCCTTCTACTTCTTTTTCTTTTTCTTTTAATTCTTCTTTTTCTTTGTTCTTTTTTCTTTGTCTTTTTTTATTCAATTCCTTTTGTTTATTTGTTTCCTATTTCTTTCTCTCCTCCTTTATTTTCTTCTTTTTCATCTTTTCTTCTTTGTCTTTTTTCTTTTTCTAATACTTCATCTTCTTTGCTACTTTGTTTCCTCCTTCTCCTTCTTTATTTTCTTCTTTGCATTCTTTGTCTTTTTCTTCTCTTTCTTTTTCTTATTCTTCGTTTGCTTCTTCCTTTTTCTTTTTATTCTCCTTTATTTTATTTGTCATTTTTTCTCCTTCTTTGGCTATTTCCTTCTTTTTCGTTGTTTTCTTTTTGTTATTAATCTTATTTTACTTCTTTTTTTTTTACTACTCCTCCATTTTCTTCTCCTTTATTTTTCTTTGTCTTCTTTTTCATTTTCATCTTCTTTTGCATCACCATTTCATCCTTCTCCTTTCTCTTCACTCTTATTTTCACTTTTTCTTTGTCTTCTTTTTCTTATTCATCTTTGTTTGCTTCTTCGTATCCTCTTTCCTCTTTTTCTTCTTCTTTATTTTCTTCTTTTTCTTTGTCTCCTTTTTCTTCTTCTTCTTCATTTTTTTCTTCTTAGTATCTTCCTCCCTTTTCTTTTCCTTTATTTTCTTATTTTTCTTAATCATCTTCTTTTGCTTCCTTGCTTTCTCCTCTTCCTTTTTCTTCTCTTTTATTTTCTTCTTTTTCTTTGTCTTTTTTCTCATTCTTTATTCTATTTTGCTTCTTCATTTCCTCCTTCTCATTTTTCTTCTCCTTCTCTATTTTCTTTTTTATCTTCTTTTCTTATTCTTTGTCTTTTTTCTTATTTTTCTTTGTCTTCTTTTTCTTATTCTCCATATTCTTTTGCTTCTTTCTTTCATCATTCTTCTTTTTCTTCTCCTCTATTTTTTCTTTTTTATTTTCTTCTTTATCTTCTTTTTCTTGATCTCCTTTTGCTTCTTCATTTCCTCATTTTTCTTTTTCTCCTCCTTTATTTATTTTTTTCTGCTTTGTCTTCTCTGTCATTTTTTCTTTTTCTTATATTTCATCTTCTTTGCTTCGTTGTTTCCTCTTTCTCTTTTTTCTTCTCCTTCTTTATTTTCTTGTTTTCATATTTTTGTCTTCTTTGTGTTCTCCTCCTTCTTTTTCTACTTCTTTATTTTCATCTCTTTCTTTGTCTTCTTTTTCTCATTCTTTGTCTTCTTTTGCTTCTTCATTTCTTTCTCCTCCTTTTTTTTTCCTTCATGCTCTTTTTTCTCTTCTTTTTCTCATTCTTCATCTCCTTTTACTTCTTCATTTCCTGCTTCACCTTTTTCTTTTCTTTTCTTTTCTTCTTTTTCTTTGTCTTCTTTTTCTCATTCATCATCATCTTTTGCTTTTTCATTTCCTCCTTCTCCTTTTTCTTCCCTTTCTTTATTTTCTTCTTTATCTTCTTCATCATCTTTTTCTTTATCTTTTTCTTGTTCTTGTCCTGGGTATGATGATAAACTACATCTACATCTACATCTACATCTAACAACCTACTGATCACTAGGTTTTGAGAAGCAAGGCACCACGTATTAATTGCTGCTGTTCCCAGGTCCATGGGTGCTAGTACCTGTTAGGATCCCAACTATGGGCAAATAGTGACCCCCAAACAGGAGTCAAAACACTATGAAAATATGAAAATACATTTTTATAATAAAAATACCAGCAGTAAATTTTCTAAGTAAAAAAATTACTAGCAATACATTTTTTTAAATTTA
Organism: Acanthosepion lycidas; assembly: GCA_963932145.1. Lineage (NCBI taxonomy): Eukaryota > Metazoa > Mollusca > Cephalopoda > Sepiida > Sepiidae > Acanthosepion > Acanthosepion lycidas. The sequence goes on from OZ010586.1 coordinate 41,900,651, forward strand.
AAAAAATTACTCGTAATAAATTTTTGAAAAAAAAAAAAAAAACTTATTACCAGCATTGCATTTAAAAACAAATTACCAGCAATACATTTTTGTAAAAAATTAATGTTCGTAAGAAAATTAAATTTTGCCATTAATTGACTCATAAGAAGTTGATAAACTACTGAATAAATGAACTAACAACAATTAAATGCTATACGTGATACACACTTAGGTGATTATGTCTCTTTTCGATTCATGATAGACTAGGTAGAACATTTTCCCACAATAGGTTGCCATTTTTCTGCAGTAGACTGGTTGCCAACCATGGCTCCAGGACCCAGTCTATTCTGCTATTCAACCCATAGCAATGTGTAGAAGAGATGGCTTCATACCTTTCCAAAGGGCATTTATGTATAAGTGAATAACTGGAATTTGAACTCAGCTCTCTGAATTCTCATTTTGAGTGGATACACATTACACCACATTGCACATCTGATATATTACTTACTTAGACAAAATATATTTACAGGATATATTAAGATTCAGAAAGCATTCCATTTTCTTGGTAAAATTCAACATTAGATCTAGTCAAATAAAAAACACATTTTTAGTAAAAGTAAATTCGGAACATACAAAAAAAGAACAGGATGTGATATATTCTAAGACATAGACATTGCAATGAGAACAATCTCCTTCCATAGTTGGAATAAAGGGTTCAGTTCCCTGAAGGTTAACAAAAAGAAGGTCAAAGGGCACAACAGCTGAAATATTGTGACAGTAACAACAAAAATGAGAAGAGTTTTGCTTTTGAGACCGAAAAGAAAAAAAATTTCTTTGGTAGGTTTTTTTTTTACTTTTTTACTTGAATTAATAAAATAGTCAGTGAGATACCAATGATGAAAAACTTGGTTAGAGGGGATGAAAAGGTGGAACGACATCAGGTGAGGATTTCCTGATAGAAAAATACATTGTGGGTTTGTTGGAAGGAACAGAAAAGGATTTATTCAATAACTGATAGGAGAGAAAAAAAAATCTAAGATAAAAATAACTTGCATAGAACAAAAGATAAATCATAAACATATCTTCAATTAAATCATAAATAATCATATCTTCAATTAAATCATAAATAAATCATTTTTCACCCAATACAAGGCCCAAGAGCCAATAAATGTACAGTTTTATTGAACGAGGTTAATGCACATAAGAGGAGGAAGTAAGAAGTCTAGTTTATGAGGATATGTAGGAAAGATAATGATTAATTCTAATTATTGGGAAGTAATTGTCTGAATGGATCTTCCTCTTTACTAATGGACTACAAAAAGAATGAGGATGAATTAAACCTGTATATGTAGCATAGTGGGTTCTATCTTGGAAGATCAGAAATAGGGGAACTAAGGGATGGAGCACCGCTAAACATTTGCAATGGAAATAATGATAGAGTAGCGAGAGGATGGCAATCTTCATATGGATACAAAGAAATCACAAATAATTTTTTTAATAAAACATAATCATATCATCAAACAAATAGTATTCAAATCTTTAAATAAAACATAAATAACATTGTCAAATAAATAATAAATGCATTTCAAATAGGTCAAAAATACTCTCATCTTTGAAAAGATCACAAATAATCATACTTTCAAATAGATCATAAAATATAATATCTATAAATAAATCATACCCATATTTTCAAATAGCTAAAAAATAATGACATTGTGAAATGCATCATAAATTATATTGTCAAATAGGTTTCATTTCAAATATTAGGTTGGTGCAAAAATAATGACGTAATAATGTCGTTTTTTGACGTATTTTTTAATGTCAAAAAACGACATTATTACGTCATTATTTTTGCACCAACCTAATAGATCACAAAATAATCACGTTTTAAAAGAGTGCATATAAAATCACATAAAATCAATTATAAATAATCACATTTTCATATTTTCAGGTAAATTATAATCAAATCTTTGCTTCAAAAAGATAATAGTAGATGGATCACAATCATATCTTCAAATAGGTCATAAATAATTAACTCATCAAATATATAACAAATAATCACATCTTTAAGTAGATTGCAAATAAACCTTCAAACAAATTATAATCACATCTTTGAATACATAATAATTATTTACACTATTTGACTATTATCCACATTTTATTGTTGCTATCAGAAAATGAGGATGATAGTTTGTATATAAATAATGTAAATCAGGATAATTCCTCATCCCAGAAATTTAGACAGAAATTATTGAATCTGTACAGACCCAATGTGATACCAATGGAGACAGGAAAATTCCATCAAAAATTGGCATTCCAATACAGATTCATAGACCTAAATCTATTTCCACCAGGCTTATTGTTGCAACCTAGGAAAGTTTACTGAATAGAATAATCAAATGTAGGTCAGTAATGAACAATAATACTTAGGACAAGAACAACACATATATGATTCGCCAGTGGCACATAGAAGAAGTAGTCAACTGCTAGAAGTGATTCAAGTGAATTCCACAGCGGATCTCCAACTTCAGACCAACATACAGTATTTACTACTGTATTTATGTGAATGGGAACATACACATTATCGTCTGTGGGTATGCTACAACACTTATCAATGAAGACATTGGTTAGTTCCAGGAGAGCACAAAGGAATGATTAGGACATGTCTTCATGAGGGAAAGGATTCTCAACTTCTCATTCCAGAAATTTAGACATAAATAATAATGTTATCTTTGGAAAGATCACAAATAATCATATTTTGAAAGTGATCATAGATATTTGCATCTACATCAATAATATTTCTATCTTTGAAAGAGATCACACAAAATGTGTATCTTTGCATCAGTAATAATTGTATCTCTGAAAAGATTACATATAATCACATTTTGAAAGAGATTTTAAATATTTGCATTTTTACGTCAATAATTGTAATTTCAAATATACTGCAAATAATCACATAATTAAAACAACAGAGTATAATTAATATAGAATTAATATAGAGGGTGCAATGTGTAAATTGTTGCCATTTTATATTTTTAATTTTGTGCATGCGATTTGTTTGTTTTTTTATTTTGTTGACGGCATGGTATAGTAGGGTCAGCTGGACACTGTAAGATAAAGAGCAGCATGTTGAAATTCAGTCTGCCAGAAAATCAGAAACAGCATGCTGTACTGCTTGACATTCATGTTGGAAGCTCCAATATGAACATTTCAGAGTGTTTGGCTGCCAGTCTGAAGATAGTGCTGAGGATTCAGAAAGAGTTAGATGAGTCTAATGGTGATTAGGAAGGTACAGTAGTTCAGAAAACTCACACTGATTGTTCTAAGAAAAGAACTCCAAAATTTGCTGATGCAGGCCTCAGAATCAATATGAAGGCCTTACATCAAGTGCCTTGAGGAGGTAATGCTGTCTTGGGTCAAGCGGTGGCTGCTGGAAGACCCAATATCCGGCAACAGGAATCTGCACAATGCCACACGAGCAGGAGAACCCCGTCATGGCTGTCAGATAATTTCAGCGGCCACATATCCCCTTACATCTGGTTACTTAACTCCCAGGAGTGCAACTCCCTTGATTATTATGTGTAGGGCATAGTTGAGGGAGAGATAAACAAAACACCTTGTAATGCCAAAGATGAACTGAAGGCAAAGATTATGGCAACATTCACCTACTTAGACAAGAAGAGATGCAAGAGATTCTGAAATTGACTGGAGGACATTGTTGAAGCCAATAGCGATTTTATTGAATAAATTTACTCCTTAGTATTTCAATATATCTTTTGTGTTACTTTGGTAAATGTAGCAAGGGTGTCAAATTCAAGGGTGAAATGGACGCAACTCTTTCCGTCGGAAAATGTCTTACACGCTGCAACGCAAAGCCATGTACACCAAACACTGGTGTAATGCTGTTCTGTTCATTTTTCCAAGCGACCTGCTTTTATGGAGTCCAGAAACACCTCATTACCATGCGTGTAATGTGACTTTGCATGACTGCACGAGACCGTAAATATTAAAAGTCACGGACGCCATCTTGGACCCTTTCCTTTCTTAACCCACAGGCCAGACAGACGCGAGGGCGTTTGGGAGGTAAGCCATTCCTTTTTTCCCCACAGTAAATATATCTGTTAAAATGAGATGTCAGTATTATTTTCATTTTTGCACAATTTAGACAACAATTTATCCATCGCACCCTGTATTATGCAAGACCAATATCCAATTCAGAAGTAGTGACTGAAATACTATGTGGCATTTGTCATTCTCAAGAAGCAATGAATCTGCACCTAAAATGTTATGCCTCAGCTGCTGATGGTAGCACAGTATCTTTTATGGCTGTACAGGCCCACACAGAAGTGACAGTCTTGATTGCAATGAATGGATGAGAAGGTTCTCTCTTTTGATGTTGCTGTGTTGTCTTCTTTCTTTTGAGCATGCTTCACCCATCAGCAAGAATCTGTTTCTTCTCTCCTCCCTCCAGCCCTTGATCTAAATCATGTCCGCAGTGTAAGCGATCATTGCTGACATCTTCCCACCTCTTGATGCCTATGACCATCACCGCCATGTCCCTTTTGCAGATATCCTTGAGGTAAAGATGAGTTCAACATTATACACTCTTGCCAGTGCCCAGTTCCCTGCAGAGAAGGACCCTTCAGAATCCTACCATCAGTAAACTGTTGCTTCTCATGTTTTGCTGTTCCAGTGATGTGATGCTACAGTGTCTTCTTCAGGGTACAGACCTGGGAAGGGTTTTATGAGAGATCAGTGGTTGCCTATGCAGCTTGTCTTCCCCTCTCCACACCACTGATGATGTCCAAGGGAAGGGTAGATTCTAATACAGGTTGGCACTGGCATTGTCAGATCATTGCCGGCATCTCCCATGACCTCTTGATGTCCATGACCATCACCCTCATGTCCCTTCTGCAGACATCCTTGAAGTGAAGATGAGGTCACCATCATGCACACTTACCAGGGGCCAGGGTGAGGTTTTATGTGAGATCAGCAGTTGCCCATGCAACACATCTCACCCTCTCCTCCAATGTTGTCCAAGGAAAGGGTAGAGTCCAATACAGGTTGGCACTGGCATTGTTGGAGGAGTTGCCAGAAGAAAGTTGAACATAACATTGGACTGTCTTAGGAACTCTGGCTCCAGATATGTCCTCATGGTTTGCTCTCAAAGCCTTTCCAATGACTGAAATACTATAAGGGAGGAAATGGCCATGCTAAATATTTCTGTGATTTTCCAATATCACTGTTGTCTCAGAAATATATCTAAACATTTATTCTCTGCCTAAATGTCTTAAAATAATATCCAAGAACTTTTCACCTTTTACATGAGGAAGTCAAATGTTGTTTAATTTAATTCCCAAAGGGATTTCTTTTTAAATTTACTTCCACATTGATAAATTCTTTTTGGATTATTTTGCAACTTATTTACTAATCTTAGATTAGATTACAGTGGTGAAATGTCACAGAAATTAACAGGGCATAAGTTTGTCTTTTTTTAATTATTTCACCTTGAACAAGGAGACAAAGCCACTAGGAAGCAGAGGGTTATTAAGGAAAAATTGAAAATCAACATTTAAACATTTTTTCCACAATTATTTTGAAGAGTATCTTCCAAGATGAGAAAAAGGGTATTGCACAATTCTTTTATAGGTACAGTACTCCACAAAATAAGTGAAACCCTAAGATAATATTAAAAAAATGTGTCTCCTTTTCTAGATAATCAACAAATATTAATTCAACTCTATATTTATTAAAAAAGTTTTTATTTAATGAATTGCAACCATATTAAAATATTTTTATCAAGCCGGAATAAAAATACTAATTAAAAATTAAAAATTAAGATGTGCAAAAGTAAGTGACTCCTTACATTTACACTCTGTATTTTGTTTGACATGGTTACCAGTGCCAATAATTTTTGTGTGCATGTAAAATCTAAAATGAGTTGTGTATAATTCAGTAAACCGATATAACTCATTGTGTATGCAAAAGGGTGCAGTTGGAGATTAAATTTAAAAACAAATATGCCTAGATCAAAAATAACTTCTCAAAGCTTCATAAAAAATCACATAGTTGAAGCCTATAACGATGGAGAAGGCTACAAAAGGCTATCAAAACAATTTGAAAGTGTACATCTCTACTGTGCGACAAATTATATAAATGGAAGGCCTGCTATGATATCATTGCAATAAAGATATGGCAGTCCATGAATAGCAACTGCAAGATGAAGTAGGCATCTAAACATTGACTCTTATGGTACAAGTAATCAATGAAAACTATAAGACTGATAAGGTCTCTCTTTTTCTATGTGTCATATACCTTCAGGATGTTGGGATTATGACTCTCCACAATTTCATGTCCTTTACAGCTCTTACTAAATTTTATCTTTTTCTTATCTCTCTTAAAACGTGTTCTACCATTCATTCACATGAACTCACTAGGTAGGTTATATGTTGGTTTCTTCTCGCCCTCTTTACCTTCAATCTATTCTGTGAGTATCATATTTTCCTACCCCTCTTTCCTCACTATGTGCCCTAGAAATTTCAACTCTTCCTGATGTTAAGTATAAGTGCCCTTTTTGTTTCCATTTTCTCTAAAACTTCCTATGTAGGTTATGCATTGTTTTCCTCTATCCCTCTTTGACTTCAATCTGTCCTGTGAGTATCAGATTTCCCAAGCCCTCTTTCCTCATTATGTGCAATAGAAATTTCAACTGTCTCTTCCAGATGTTAAGTATAAGTGTCCTTTTTGTTTCCATTTTCTCTAAAACTTGCTAGGTAGGTTATGTGTTGTTTTCCTCTATCCCACTTTGTCTTCCATCTGTCCTGTGAGTATCAAATTTTCAAAGCCCTCTTTCCTCGTTATGTTCCCTAGAAATTTCAAGTTTTTTCTTTCTGATTTATAAGTATAAGTGTCCGTTTTGTTTTCATTTTCTCTAAAACTTGCTAGGTAGGTTATACGAGGGTCATTCAATAAATAAGGTGAATTTTTCGGTATAAGGATTTCTAATACAGATAGAAGCTTACTTTTTTTTTATTTTTCAACATAGTCTCCCAGCACTGTCACACACTTTTCCCATCTGTGCACAAGCTTCCATATTCCCTCAGCGTAAAAATCTTTGGACTTTTGTCTCAGCCAATCGCTCACAACACTTTTGACTTCATTGTTACTTTTAAACTTCGTGCCTCTCATGAACGCTTTCAAGGGACCAAACAAGTGAAAGTCTGAAGGGGCAAGGTCTGGGCTGTAAGGGGGATGAGGGAGCAGTTCCCAGCCCAGCTTGTTGATGGTCTGTACCATTTGGGCTGCTGTGTGAAGCCTTGCATTGTCATGATGCAAGATGACTCCTTCTGACTGATGACCACTGCTTTTGTCCCAACAGATAAGCTCAAAGTCCTTGCAATGTCATCCACTGTCACCCTTCTGTCAGACTGAATGAGGCCATTGACTGATTCGATCACCTCAGGAGACCTCACATTTTTTCGGCTGAAACATGTGGCACCATACACAGTTGACATTCTCCTATGAATTTCAACTGGTTTGCACCCTTCAGCAACCAAAAACTTAATAGCTGACCACTGTTCAATCCTGGAGCATGCTTCTTGATCGGCCATCTTTGTTAATCGCCAAAACTCTTAAAGTTTTTTTTAATCTACAGAAGAAATTAAATACATGTGAAAAAGAAGTAAAACAAAAAAAATTTTAAAAAGTAAGCGTCTATCTGTATTAGAAGTTTTTATTCCGAAAAATTCACCTTATTTATTGAATGATCCTCATATGTTGTTTTCCTCTGTCCCTCTTTGACTTCAATCTATCTTGTGAGTATCAAATTTTCCAAGCTCTCTTTCCTTAATATACATCCTTACAAATTTCAAATGTCCTTTCCTGATGTTAAGTATAAGTGTCCTTTTTGTTTCCATTTTCTCTAAAACTTGCTAGGTAGGTTATGCGTTGTTTTCCTCTATCCCTCTTTGCCTTCAATCTGTCTTGTGAGTATCAAATTTTCCCAGCCCTCTTTCCTCATTATGTGCCCTAGAAATTTCAAATGTCTCTTCCTGATGTTAAGTATAAGTGTCCTTTTTGTTTCCATTTTCTCTAAAACTTGCTAGGTAGGTTATGTGTTGTTTTCCTCTATCCCTCTTTGTCTTCAATCTGTCTTGTGAGTATTAAATTTTCCAAGCCCTCTTTCCTCATTATGTGCCCTAGAGATTTCATCTGTCGCTTCCTGATGTTAAGTATAATTTTCCTTTTTGTTTCCATTTTATCTAAAAGATTGTTGTTGCTCACATGTTCAGTCCATAGAGTTCTCAACGTCCTTCTTTTGCTTCAAATCTCTTCTTCATCAGTGAGATTGTCCAGCAATCACTGCCAACTAGGAGGACCGATATTATGTAATAGTGTAGTACTCTTTTCTTTGTTTCTGAGAAAGTGTTTCTGTTTCTTATAGGATTCTAATGTGTAACTATCTCATCCAAATAAAAGGCACTCTACAGTTATTAGGTCCAGCACAAGCCTAGCAGTTATTAGGTCTATCATAGCCTAGCAGTTATTAGGTCCATCACAAGCCTAGCAGTATTGAGGCACACATTGAGGATCAAACTGTACAGAATAAGGTCAAAGGGTTAAGAAACGGAGATTGGAAGATTGACTTTGCCTATCTTCCAAGTGAGAGCATCTTGAAAATCAGCATTCAAAACCTTCACTTCTTGATTTAAGCTGGGTTTGAAGCCAGTCCTCTATTACCAGTAGCAAATATACACCTCAAGGAATGTCCCTGAATCACATGAGATGTTTCTTTTTTAGCAATCTGATAAATATTAACCATTGAATGCAATTATTAGGAAAAACATTATATTTTATTATATATATATATATATATATATATATATATATATATATCAATATCAATTTTAATAGTCAAATTAAATTAAATTATTAAATAAGAATGAAATAATGGGTTGATGTTAATTTGTTAATTTAATAATAATATAACATAATAAATCAATTAAAATATTAATTAAAATATTAATTATAATATATTAATTAAAAATATTAATTATTATAAATTAATTAATAATAAAAATGAACAAATATTACAATTTAATTAATAATATAACATAGCATAACAACTTCTATATAAAACATAAAAAAATTTAATTTACTTCTGAAGAAAAAATTTAATTTCAAAGAAAAAAATTTACAATTGGAAGAATGCAAGATGTAGAAAAAAGCAAAATTTTGTGAATTTGTGCATATCAAAGAATGTTCATTTTATTACTATATACGTGTACAAAAGGAGCAAAAATGTGGATTAAAAAAACATGGAACAGATTGAAAAAAATTGGTAATACCACTTAAAACCACAACCCCTGAAGAAGGGAAATTTTACCATGAAACATTGATGTTGGGATAAAATTGCTAAAACGTTAAAGTAATCTATAAAAGTTAAATAATCTATTCATATAATCATACTTATTATAAAACCCAGGTTTTGTGTGTGTGTGTGTGTGTGTGTGTGTGTTTATACATTGGATCGGATTTCCTACATTTTTCAACCGATTTCAACAAAACTTCACAGGACTATGTAAAATTACCTTGCGGTAACAAGTGCCAAAAATTGGAAAAACACAATTGTTTTTGCATGAAATCAATTTGAAAACACAATTAAGAGGCATCGCGAGAATGGAAGATGGACAATTCATATTGAGTTATACTAATTATAAAACCCAGGTTGTTTCTGTGTGTGTGTGTGTGTGTGTGTATGTGTGTGTGTGTTTGTTCGTTGATATATGGGATCGGATTTCCTACATTTTTCAACCTATTTCAACAAAACTTCACTTTTTTTTGGCAGGTAGTGTTTCTTATTGTCTTGCACACTTTTTTCTTTATTTTTACACTCAGAATGCTTTAAAAATTCCATTTACAAGACAATTGTTTATAATAATATTCTATTCAATCGGTAGACTCATAACGATTGAAAACAATGTTTTTGTTTGAGTTTGGGTTTGACCAATTCGTAAAAAAAAAAAACTAATTAAGACATGCGTGTCCGTTAACATTAAACAAATAATCTTTGTTAATTTTATTTTTCAGTCTTTATGATGGTCGATACTTGATCTATCTCTTACCGTTACATCCTCGGGCAACGCCGGGCGCTACTGCTAGTATTATATATATATGGTGGACTCTCCCATCATATTCGACATATGTGGGTTAAGCATCTCAGTTCATAGCAACCAACAGCCTAGACACTAGCACATATGATTTGATTATAGTGGTGAAGGCTTTGTGAAGAATCTGACACACTTTTTGAAGAGCTTAATACAGAGATCTGGTGCACCTGGGTCATTTGGGTCCACAAAGTCCCCAAACAACTCTCCACAGATTTTGAATTCAGAGTTGTCCTTCTCTTAGATCAGTTGCCATCCAAGGCTATAGAACACAGTCTATCCTGTTATTTACCCGTAGCTGGAGGGAGAAGAAGAGGATTAATACCTTTCCCAAGGGTATTAGTGTGTAAGTGTATATAATGGATTCAACTGGAATTCAAACTTGGCTGTCTATTTCCTCAATCCAAGCTGCTATCCATTACTCCACTATGCCTCCATATTATATATATATATATATATAAACTACATCTGGCAGCAAGACCTATGATCTGGAGGTTTTGCGGAGCATGGAACTACCTCTTAATTGCTGTTGCTTCCAGGTCTACCCTTACCCAGGGTGTTAGTACCTGTTTGGTCCCAACTACAGGTAAATAGCTAACACCCAAATTGAGGTCAAAACACTATGAAAATATAAATATAAATTTTTATTGTAAAAATACCAGCAATACATTTTTGAAAAAAATACATATATTACGAGCAATTCATTTGGCTCTTGACAAAAACCCTCTTTACAAAAATACTACAATGGAACCTGATCTACAAATTGGTTTCTTATAAAGAACACATAGTCTATTCATACCAACCTATCCTAAAACTCTTGTTGGCATTAAATAACCCATTGAGATTGATATACCATAAAACAAAATAAAACAAACCAAATCAAACCAATTGCAGACTGAGTAGCAACATTCAACAAGAAATCTGCAATGTGAAATGTCTCAAACAACTTTTGACACATTTGAATATACACTGTGTATTCTCCACAAACTGTATAAAATCTTCTTGTGTGTTTCAGTAGCATTTCTTCTTTCCTTTAAAAAAATATTTTGAAAATGATTTTTTTTTAATTTTCTTTCATCAAGAACGTAAAAAGTTATGAACAGAAATAAACCATTTTTTTACTTTAAAAATGCACAAAAAATATCAAAGTGATAATTTGGAATTAAGTTAATTAAATCTCTTAAAGCCATCTAATACTTGCAGGTGAAGTAACAGGTATTAGGGTAGAAGATGGCATCAACAAGTTGGGTGCAAATCAAATCAGTTGTCTTCAAAATACCCTTGAAATACACATTCAGCGCACCATATGGAGAATGGAAGTTCTTAAGCCACCTCGCTTATTGCTGGAACTGAAAACAGACAATGTATTCTTAGCCTCAATCTATGAAAATATTATTAAGCTGAGCTGCATCATTTGTCTAAAAAGATTAGTGCCATTAATTTTCCAAATAAATCAGAAAGCGTCATTGCGATTTTTTTAATGGTGTTACACAAATCTATGTAGTTTGGGTAAAAATAAGTCACTACTTTATTGTGGGATTTTACAGTATTGATACAAGTTTGTTGACATTTTGTAGTACATATTTTTGGTCTCCTGGAATATTCCTTCCGTAAACAATATTAGCAAACTAATGTGAGTCTGGGTAAAATAATTAACACAAAATATAGAAATTAAAACAAATAGCAAACTTTTGTCTGTTCCTCAATCCTCCCTATTTTCAGTCTTCTCCTTCACTTTCATTCCCTGTAACCCCCTGTATACTAGTAGCATTCATGTCTTGCTTGGGGTGAAATAAATTTTTTAAAAATCAATTTACTGATAATAAAGAAAAGCAATCTATGTAGAGTTATGATAACTTAAGTTCTAAAGGGAGAAACACTTCACTGAACTCTGAACCATCGAAAATGCAATTGGGAACCACTCCACAATATTTCCCAAGAAGCTATGGCAATTGAGATAATAAAGAAAGGCATCTGTGGATAGCTATGAAGCATGGCATTATAAAAAGAAATATCATTTACAGACAAAAATCAAAACAATTTGGAGAAATAATACAACTTACATAAATGATATCATAACGATTCCCAAATCTGAAATCTGAAGTCACATTGGTAGATGTGCTTCCAAAAGCTAAGGAAAGTATTAAGAAACAGAAATGTTTGTTAAAAAAAAAGGAAAGAGTACTGAACTGTTATGTAATATCAGTCCTCCTATATGGCAGTGAATGCCAAACAATCTCCTCAAAGATGAAGAAGAGACATGAAGCAATAGAAATGTGGTTCTACCGAAGGATGCTGAGAATACCATCAGAAAGAGACTTGAAATTTCTATGGCACATAATGAGGAAAGAGGTCTTCAAAAATTTGATACACACAGGGCAAATTAAAGGCAAGAGGGACAAAGGAAAACAATGCATAACCTACCGAACATGCTTGAGTAAATGCAGCAAAGTCTAGGAGAAATAACAAAAGGATAAAATTTATTAATAGCTACAAAGGACAAGAAAGACAGAGCCGTGATCACCTATGTCCTGAAAGGACTTGCCACATAGAAAAAGAAGATCTAAAATGTATTGAGGCCTTATCAATCTCACGGTTTTCATTATCCATTTTCCTATAGCTTCTTCTATAAAGGTCACAAAGATGTACTTATAAAAAAATTGTACACTGTCTTTTTCTGTTTTGGGGAAATAATCATTAATGAGCCTTTTATCGAACAGTCACAAATTGCCTTCTTCAAGAAGATGGTCATTTAAGACATGAATCAGCATCAGGCAGTCTGCATAAGACATGATTTAGCATCAGGTGGGCTACATGTGACATGGCTCAGCATCCGGTGGGTCACATGAGACATGGCTCAGCATCAGGTGGGTCACATGAGACATGGCTCAGCATCAGGTGGGCCACATAAGACATGGCTCAGCATCAGGTGGGTCACATGAGACATGGCTCAGCATCAGGTGGACCACATGAGACATGGCTCATCATCAGGTGGACCACATGAGACATGGATCAACATCAGGTGGGCCACATGAGATATGGCTCAGCATCAGGTGGGTCACATGAGACATGGCTCAGCATCAGGTGGGCCACATCAGGCATAACTCAGCATCAGTTGGGCCACATTAGACATGGCTCAGCATCAGGTGGACCACATGAGACATGGCTCATCATCAGGTGGACCACATGAGACATGGATCAACATCAGGTGGGCCACATGAGATATGGCTCAGCATCAGGTGGGTCACATCAGGCATAACTCAGCATCAGTTGGGCCACATTAGACATGGCTCAGCATCAGGTGGACCACATGAGACATGGATCATCATCAGGTGGACCACATGAGACATGGATCAACATCAGGTGGGCCACATGAGATATGGCTCAGCATCAGGTGGGCCACATGAGATATGGCTCAGCATCAGGTGGGCCACATCAGGCATGACTCAGCATCATGTGGGCCACATGAGACATGGCTCAGCATCAGGTGAGCCACATAAAAATGAAATCTTGGTTTAACATTATCACTGATATCAACATGCTTAACACACTCTGCTGCTGTGACACATTATGCGATAATCAAAAGAAAAAAAATGAATACTTGAAAATCAATGTATTCATTATGAATATTATGTGTGTATTGAAGAAAAAATTAGATATGAATCCAGCATGTAACAGTTATTCCCCTTTGACACTAGCTTCCTTAAATCTCTTTAAGTGAGATATTGTCTGAGTAAACAAGTGAAAATGAAACAAGCCAAACAAAATTTGAATAAATGTTACTTCCTTTGTGAAAAATAGCAGGACATTCAGAAAATGCTGATTTGTCTATAATTGCTCTAGAATCTACTTTTAATGATACTATGAGGTAGTGTATACAGAAAGGACATTGTGCCAGCATTATTACTAATTATACCATACAGCTATCTCTCAAGAAAGAGATGAAGAGACTGAGGGAATAAAATGCTGAAATTTGTGTCCTTAGAACGGAAACATGTAAGTGTAGAAATCTTTTCTTAATTTTATTTACCCTCAGGTAAAATATGAATGTCATTGCTAAATGTTGCTTTAATAAATGGGGTCTAATTGTAGGTTATTCAGTAAAGTATGAAACTGATTTAAATATTAACACCTAAACAGATACCTTCTTTTCCATATATCTAAACTATAATTATTAAATATAATTTTGGAATGTGAAAGCTTCATTGAAATATGTTGGAAAATTTCCAAGTTTCCATCTTAAATAAAGAAAATATGAACTTTCAGGAAAATTGTCACAAGGTATGGAAAAAATGGTGCCTTGATAATTTTTACAGAGCATCTGCAGTTATCTTACTAATGATGAACTATAATTTTGGAAAGTGAAAATTTTGATGAAAAATGTTGGAAAATTTCAAAGTTTTTTCAATTTGAAGAAAAATATAAACAAAATGGTCCCAATATATATATATATATATAGGAAAAAAGAAATCATCATTTTAAATTTACACCAGGAGACTATGGGTTGAAATAATGCCTACTTTTTGCAATATATATAATCTATACTTATAAACTATAATTTTAGAAAGTAAAAGTTTCTCTGAAATATGTGGGAACTTTTTTAAGCTTTCATCTGAATTCCAAGAAAATATGTTTTAAGCAACGTGGTCACCCTATATAGAAAAAATTAAATTGTTGAGAGGTAATTTCTAACATGTGATTCATATTTTTTCTAAGAAAAATGTAAAGCACATGTTAGAAATTAAACTCTTTAAAATATAAAACTGTTTAAACTCTTTAAAATATAAACATATACACTTATACATAGAATCAAACATTTCTCATCTCATTAAGTTTTCTTTAGATAATGGTCCATCATCAAAAATATAAAACAATTATTTCACTCTCAAGATTTGTAACTACTAGCACTCAAGTAAACGGTGATAATAAAACTATACAAAGTGTTATTTTTATATAAAAACAGAACTAAGACATAAAGTAAACAAAATCTTTTGAACCCTTATGAATATGGCATCTCACAAATTGTTTTGGTGGCCATTACAGAAAAACAAAGAAAAGAAAGACTGTCTAACAACTCCAATGAAAATGTGGTACGTGGAACAAAAATAGAAAAGATACAAAATATCTTTTGTCGATAGCTGAAAGTATTTGTAAATAGTTTATAGTTAATTGTCAGACAATGGAAACTCCAAAGTAAAAACATTTTCCCAGAGTACATACCAAGCAAAGAGCAGACAGTCCAGGGTTTATTTTTGTAAATAGATCATGATTCTAATGAAAATATTAATAGTAATATTGTAAATAATGTTAGGCAACTGAATAACAAAAAAAAATTCTGTGTAGCATGTTTCATCCTCTATGAATTCATCAGACAAAAGCAATGTTTTTTTTTTTTGTTTTTTTTTAGAAATGGAAGATGGGAGGGATATAAAAATAAAAGTGTTGGTTATAATTATGCATCATTAGGAAATCCTGAAGATTTTGGAATGCTAAAATTTAAAATTTTTAAATTCAATTTCTTTTTCTTTAGAGCTCTGTCTGGATATGTATTCTAGTGAGTTTCATTCAGTTTCTTTATATTTTTGTTTTGGTTTTTATGACTTTTATTATAAAGTATTCCCCACATTTTGATAATAGAAGATCTGACAAGAAAAGTAAACTGCTGTAAGAACGTGGACACAAATTTATTATGGATGATCTCATGATCAAAGTTGGCTTTCTCTTTTAATTAAAGTAGCATTTTTTAAATTGAAATTATGGTCAAACCCATCATGATGAGCAACTAATGCCTTTGAGTGTGTTGTTTTATAAAAGGTTCATTTAGTTTTCATAATTCTTTTATTTAAATGACCTGAGGTTTCTCCTATGTATTTATTGTAGCAATTATTACAGGTGATAGAGTAAATTCCTCGTTCACTTTTTTCTTATTATTTTGTTTGTATTAATTAAGGCATTTATTGTTTTGGAAGTAACTGTAACAAATTTTATGTTGAATTGAGATTAATTCTTTTCAGCTGTAGTTGTGATAGAGTCATCCTTCATTTGCTTAATATTATTCTGATATACAGAAATTTACATATTAAATTCTCCCATTGAAAAAAATATTGACAATAATATGGTGTTATAGTCCTCAGGAGAGATTACTTGATGGCAGTAACTGAACATTCATAAAGAATATATCATTAGTAAGTAGGGGATATCAGGATGCTAATACATTACTGTTTATGTTTTTATATTTCATTTTAGTTTCATGTTGTTATTTTGACTTGTAAGTCAAAATCATTTTTTTAAAATTCATTTTTTTAAAATTCATTTTTTGATGTGACAATAGATTTAATTATATTGTTAAATATCCTATATTTATCATGCAAGATGCTCATTAGGTTATACTTTTTCAAGAGTACAAAAACTTGGACATAATCTTACTCTTTTCTTTCTAGAATCCTGTAGCTAGAAGACTTATCAAGTCTTCTGTTCTCGGGAAACTTAGTCACCCCACCATGTGGCATATCTCCTGCATATACCCACAAATCCAAATTGAAATTCTGGACATTCTGACTCCTGTTGAAGGAACTCTATCCTGATTAATTGTGTATTTGGGGGTGTAGCCATACTCGCCATGCTTGACCAATTGTGGTTTGGCTATCTAACTCATAGCTGGAGGTTCTGAGTCATCCATTTCCTACACCAGTTGAAATCCAAGGCTATAGGACACAGTCAGTCGTGCTATTTACCCATAGCCGGTGTGAGAAGAGATGGAGTCATACCTTTCATAAAGGTATTTGCATGTAAGTGAATGCAATAAACTCAACTGGAATTCAAACTTGGCTTACTGATTCTTTTGTCTTGACCATCGTGGAGAGCTTAGATTCTGATTCATTGATATATTCTGTAAACTAATGTCTTTTATACAGTTAATGATTACTTGATTAAGAATAATAATTGAGTAAGAGTACTAGTCTATATGCCTTCTGGTCACATAACCGATCTGTGGGGTCTGAATCATTGCTGATTGGTAAGTGGTGAAATATTTATTTTTTCAATAAAAAAGAAATAAATGTTAAAAAATTAATATAATGTGATTTTCTAGAATTCTTTTTTTATATTCTATCACTCACTTTCAAGATGGACCTCTCCTGAAAATTATAGACTATTTCTATTTTTGTAAGATGGCAAACTCAGAAAATCAGCAGGGGATGAAATACATATTTTCCTCACTGTACATAATATGCACATTTCCTAATAGCAAAGTTTGAATGTTTTTTCTTTACTTTTCACCTGAGTACAAACTAATATATTTTCTTCCACTTGTTAGTCATTTATTAGTTAGAAGAGATGGAGTCATACCTTTCATAGGGAATGCCACTAGTACACAGGGAGCTACAGAGAGTGAAAATGAGAGAAAGGACTGTGTATAGGGAGGGTTGAGGAAAAGATAAAAGATGAACAGGATTCAAGAAGATAGAAGATGGCGATTGACATTGGATTTAATTTTTTGAAAATTATCATTATCAGATAAGCAAGTAAATGGAAGGGATTTCCACAGGTGGGAAGTGTGAGAAAAGAAACTTGGAGTAGAAGTGGCGGTTGCCTTTAACTATTTCAACAGCAAAAGGGTGAGACCTAGATGCTAAATTAATGCTTAAATTCATCATTAAATTCACCAGGGAAAAACCTCATCAGAGCAGTTGCCATGAAAATATTTGTAGTAAAAACAGAAGGAAGCCATATCATGTTACCAATTCTACGAAAAAATGACTTAAGCAGTGCCACCATGTTTTTGATGGCATAGATTGAGTTAATTATTTTGGGGGATATTTTACTTTTATTTTCTTTTTATGTGACATGTCCTTTCATGATGTAGGTGATCATGGCTCTCCACCTCTTTCTATCACTTGCAGCTCTCAACAAATTCCTTCCCTCTGCTTCCTCCCCCAGACCACGTTCTGTCATCCACTTGCTTAAGCCCACCAGTTATGTCACGCATTGTTTTCCTTTGTCTCTCTCTCCCACTATTCGACTCATGAGTATCAAATTCTCCAGGCCCTCCTTTCTCATTATGTGTCTCAGAAACTTCAGCTGCCTCTTCCTGATGTTAAGTATAAGCCTCCTGCTTGTTTGCGACCTCTCTAAGATCTCATCATTGTTCACATGCTTGGTTCATGATATCCTTAGCATCCTTCTGTAGAACCACATCTTCGTCGCCTAGATTCTCTTCTTCCTCTTTGAGGAAATTGTAGAACATTTGCTGCCATAAAGAAGGACAGATGTCACATAACAGCTCAGTATTCTTTTCTTTGTTACCAAAGAAATCCTCCTGTCTTGCAATACTCTGCCAAGCTTTTGGAATGTATCCTTAGCCATCCCAATACATCTTCAGATCTCACAATAACTGTCCTCTCTCAAAATGCTTCCCAGAGCAATTTATAAAGCAGAAATCTTTCTTTGCATAATTATTAATAATAATAAATAAATTTAAATTCTTTCTTTTCTACAAATATTTTCATGGTAGTTGTTCAAATGTATGACTAGATTGGTGGCAAGATCTCATCCTTTTACAGTTGAAATGGTTAGATACTAATGGACATTCTATGCTAATAATTTCTTTTCTTGCACTTCTCACTTATGGAACTCTATTCCAACTTATTGCTTTCCATTCAACTATAATCTTTAAATATTTAAATGCAATATCAATATTTATCCTCTGTCTTGTTATCACCATTTCTTTTATTATACTACTTTTTTTTCTCATATTCTCTCTCACCCACTAAACCCTTGCTTTTTACCGGATTATGCCCACATCATGTTGAAACACTGGTTGCCATATGACTGAAGTTAAGCCTGGTCAGAACCTAGATTGATGATTCCTTTGAAACACCAAGTGCAGTAAGAGTGGATGTGTGGATGGTGTAATGGATAATGGTTTGGAATTATTAATCAGAGAGTTCTAGTTCCTGTTGTTTTGTCATATGCACTCACACACAAATAACCTTGGGAAAGATATAAATCCATCTCTTATCCCCCAGCTATGGGTTAATTAGTAAGACTAGTATCACTAAACCAATATTACCCCTCCTCCCACAAATCTTACAATCTAAATATATTTTCTGAAAAGGGTTGATATGCCATAGAAAATGAATGAATGAATTCTTAGTGGCTTTATTGACTTGTTTGGGGTGAAATGTGTAAAAAGAAACAATCAAAAACAGAGTTAATTATATAGAAAAATCCTAGATTGACTCTGCTGAAAATATCTATCTATCTATCTATCTATCTATCTATCTATCTATCTATCTATCTATCTCTTTTTGTATCTGTTGGGGCGCACCCACCTTCTCATCAGAATGGACTGATCTCTCTACTACTAATAGGACAGTTCTATAGAGTTCTCGGGGAGATCAGGTGACCATCACACTTCCGTCTCTCTACCGGAAGATACAGTTGGACTTTATATTCTTGCTTATTGTGACTGACTAACCTGCATTCGCTTGACTACTAATCTCTCTGTTGTAAATACCTCTTCGAATATACCAGTATTTTTTCCCTACGTATGAGTTTGTCCTTATTTCAATACACTCACGCGGAAACACTCAACATCTCAGTATCTCAGTCTCTTTACGTGTACCCCAGTCTGTTCAAATCATATCTATCTATCTATCTATCTATCTATCTATTTAATACTAAAAGTCGATGATTGCTTGTGTGCTTGTGTGGTGCATCCTGCCAGTGCATAATGATTTACAAGTTGTTTACACAGTAAGTATTTTTATTTTAATTTTCTTCAAGTAGACAATTGTTTTAATTAAAATATTTTTACGTTAAAGACAGACACAAAGAGATCCCGATTTGCCATTTCATTGAGTTGTTTATAGAGTAATTATTTATATTTCAGCTTCCTTTAAACAAACATTATTTTAAATATTTAAAAATGTTTTAAGTTAATCTGATTAAAAAAATATTCTAAGTGAATAAGATTTAAAAATATGAGTTGTTTATATAATAAGTATTTTTATTTTGACTTTCTTCAAACAGACAATTTTTTAATTCAAATATTTTTAAGTTAAAAACAGATGCGAAGAGATCTTGCTTTGTCATTTCAGCCAGTTGTTTGTAGAGTAATCTTACTTATTATAAAACGCAGATTGTGTGTGTGTGTCTGTACGTTTATATATTGGATTGGATTTCCTACATTTTTCAACCGATTTCAACAAAACTACATAAAATTACCTTGCAGTGGTTCTGACAGCACTAAAAATTGAAAAAACACAATCGTTTTTGCACGAAATCAAGTTGAAAACACGATTAAGAGGCATTAATGAAAGGGGGACAACTCATATCAAGTTATACTTATTAATATCAAGTTATCGAGTTATACTTATTATAAAATCCAGGTTGGTTGTTTGTGTGTGTGTGTGTTCATTGATATATGGGATCGGATTTCCTACATTTTTCAACCGATTTCAACAAAACTTCACTTTTTTTTTTTGACAGGTAGTGTTTCTTATTGTCTTGCACACTTTTTTCTTTATTTTTACATTCAGAATGCTTTAAAAATTCCATTTACAAGACAATTGTTTATAATAATATTCTATTCAATCGGTAGACTCATAACGATTGAAAACAATGTTTTTGTTTGAGTTTGGGTTTGACCAATTCGTAAAAAAAACAAAACAAAACAAAAAAAAAACTAATTAAGACATGCATGTCCGTCAACCTTATACAATAATCTTTGTCAATTTTATTTTTCAGTCTTTATCATGGTCGATACTTGATCTATCTCTTACTGTTACATCTCCGGGCAACGCCGGGCTCTACTGCTAGTTATTTATATTTCAGCTTTCTTTAAACAAACAATATTTTAAATATTTAAAATATATTTTTTGGCATATTTAAAAATATTTTTAAGTGAATAGGATTTTAAAATATTTTTGGCATATTAAAAAATATTTTTAAGTTAATCTGATTCAA
This sequence comes from Acanthosepion lycidas, assembly GCA_963932145.1. Taxonomy (NCBI): domain Eukaryota; kingdom Metazoa; phylum Mollusca; class Cephalopoda; order Sepiida; family Sepiidae; genus Acanthosepion; species Acanthosepion lycidas. The sequence goes on from OZ010586.1 coordinate 41,921,764, forward strand.
AGTTCAAGCTTATCCTGGAAGTTCTATTCTTATTAAATTTTGTAAACAATGAGTAAAATGTTAAACTTGAACTTGTAAACCAGACCCCAATGATAACACAAAGGAATTGAAATATTTAAGTAAATCAAAATAAAATTACCTTTTATTTCAACGGAACCTGTAGTGATTTTCCAAGCGTAGCTTCGATGTGGCACAAGGCCGAATGTAGGGGGCACCCAATGAGGATCGAACTCACTACTCAGTCATAACTGTTCTAGTGAGACAAGCTTGCTAACCGTTACACTGCCTCGAGGTGCCCAATTCAATGGAACCTGTATTCCTATACGGAAAGCTTCAATTGATGTGCCATATCATTTAGCTACTGAAAAGTGACTCGTTAACAATGAAATAGATTAAGTCTGACAATTATTTGATATATTTTCTGTTTATATATTATTTTTATAGATACAATTTATTTAAGTAAATGATCTTAATCCATTTAATTATATGTTGACATTGTTTATCTTAAGATATGTTTTCTGAGCAGATATGATTGGTCGAGAAAAATCGTTGAAGATTGTATGTTTATAAACAGTAATTTGGACTTTGCTAACCAGATGCTTCTTTGTAGCTGAATGGTATAGCACGTCAGATCAAATGACGGTTTCCATATCAAAATACAGGTTTGATTCCTGTCGGAGAACACATATTTTCTACAAAATTTATTGAACATTCAAACTGGTAAATGTAATTAATACTGTTTAATTAGAAACAGTGCATTTACTTAAATTAATTGTGTGTGTGTATATATATATATATATATATATATATATATATATATATATATATATATATATATAAATATAAATATTTAAAAGGAAAACAGACCACTTTTAAGGTACCATTATAATAACTTATTTCACCAGAGCCCTTTTAAAGGACACCGGATCATCAGATAGCACTTCCAAAAAAAGAATTTTGGAAGTGCTATCTGATGATCCGACATCCCTTAAAAGGGCTCTGGTGAAATAAGTTATCATAATGGTACCTTAAAGTGGTCTGTTTTCCTTTTAAATATTAGCTCTGGATTTCATCCTCCTTGGAATTACCCAGATGGATTCCCAAGTTCTTCATAACTTAATTATATATATATATATATATATATATATATGGTGCAATAGATAAATTATCATCTAAATTATGAAAAAATGAAAATAATACTGACATTTCATTTTAACAAATATATTTACCAAAATTACAGAAAAATTATACTAAAGAGTAAAATTATTCAATAAAATCACCATTGACTTCAGTCATCCTCTCCAGATGACTACAGAATCTCCTACAACTCTTCTGGATGGTCTCCTTATTTAAGTTGGTGAATGCCGCCATAATCCTTGCCTTTAGTTCATCTTTGGTGTTGCAAGAAGTTTTGTTGGTCTCTCGCTCAACTGAGCCCCACATATAATAATCAAGGGGTGATGCAGTTGCAGAATTTGTCTGACAGCCATAACCCTGCTTGTGTGCCATGGTTCCAGACATAAGGACTTCCAGTAGCACTCTCTTGACCCAGGGGAGCACTATCTTCACAAGGCACTTGATGTACATCTCCATGTTGAGTCTGAGGTCCTCAACAACAAAGTTGCGAGTTCTTTTCTTATCAGAATAATCAGAGAGAGTTTTGTGTGCTGCCATGACTTCATAATCACCAGTAGACGCATCCAACTCTTTTCAAATCCTCTACACTGTCCTCAGATTGACACCCAAACATTCTTATTGGAGCTTCTGACATGAATGCCAAGCAGTACATGCTGTTTTCCAAATTTTTCATGGTGCTCTTTTCCTCCCAGCCAGTGCTCAACTGATCCTACTATAATGTGTGATCGACAAAACAAAAATGCATATCTGCAAAATTAAAAATATATAATTTGGTGACAATTTCCCTTCGCACCCTATATATATGTATATATACAGAGTGATTGGAAACATGAAAAAAGCAAGCAGTATTTTTCTCTTCAGAATTTATTTATATACTTATAAATCTACCATTTATCCATGTTTTGAATATTGCTATCACATCTGCTCTGGCACTACTTGATATTCTTGATAAAGTCTAAAGAAGAATCTGCAACGTTATTAGTCTTGACCTGGTATCTTGGCTTCAGTAACTTTTCTACCACAGTAATGTAGTTTGTCTGTGTCTTTTTTACAAAGACTTACATGGTAATTGTTCTGATTAACTTTTCTCTATAGTACCTAGACATTATGAATTTAGAGGCAGTACTAGATTGGCAGCAAGGTCACATCATATTATAATTTAATTGGTTAGATATAACTATAAGTTCTATGCTAATAGTTTCTTCTGTCACACTTCTCATTTGTGGAACTCTCTTCTGGTTCCTATCTTCCCAATTTTGATCTTCAAAAATTTAAATGTAAAGTCAATTGTTATCTTTTGTCTTCTTAATTCCTGTTCTTATATGGTTCTCTCTCCTTATTAGGGTTTTTATTCTCATATTCTGTATCACTCACTAACCCCTTGAATCTCAGTGGCTTTATTGCCTTGCTTGGGGTGAAATGATTGAAAAGAAAAAGTATGTGAAAGGACAAATAAAACAATACCTTACATATAATGTCCCAAGGAGGCACATGGTCAGTCCTGGTGACATGTTTTATGATCCTCATTTCAGACACAGGGTATTCATAAATTCACTAGGCCTGCTGCTGGTTTTCACATGTCTCCCTCAAGGTTTATACATGAAATAGTTCTCAAATCTGTTTTAAATGTGAGATAAAGAAAAAAAAAACTGGTTATCATCATCCACTGGCTGTCACCAGGCCTTTAGGCATGTGGGACATTAGTAATTTTGTACTGTAAAAAGGGAGATAATTACCTTGTGTATCACAACAATAGCAATATTACCATTTTTGTTTCATTAGCAGCAGCAGCAACAGCAACCGAAATGATAATGTAACTGTCTTTGCTGGTATTCAACATTGACAAATAAGGGAGATATATTTTGTGGTTTTAAGGAAATTGTATTTCTTCAAGTTCATTTGTGAAGAAATGCATTGTCTATTATAAAGACATAATTTTTATTGATATACTTTTTGGATCGCTGTATATTATGAAGATCTATGTTTACTAATATTCTCTTTGGAGTATTGTCCATTATAAAGATTTTGTTTTTACTTATATGCTTTTTAACCTAATTTTTATTTATATGCTTTTTAACCTAATTTTTATTTGTATGCTTTTTAACCTAATTTTTATTTTTAACCTAATTTTTATTTATATGCTTTTTAACCTAATTTTTATTTTTAACCTAATTTTTATTTATATGCTTTTTAACCTAATTTTTATTTATATGCTTTTTAACCTAATTTTTATTTTTAATCTAATTTTTATTTATATGCTTTTTAACCTAATTTTTATTTATATGCTTTTTAACCTAATTTTTATTTATATGCTTTTTAACCTAATTTTTATTTTTAATCTAATTTTTATTTATATGCTTTTTAACCTAATTTTTATTTATATGCTTTTTAACCTAATTTTTATTTATATGCTTTTTAACCTAATTTTTATTTTTAACCTAATTTTTATTTATATGCTTTTTAACCTAATTTTTATTTTGAACCTAATTTTTATTTATATGCTTTTTAATCTAATTTTTATTTATATGCTTTTTGGAGCATTGTCTGTTATAATGATCTCAATTTCATTGATATGCTTTTTTTTAGAGCATTTCTATTATAAAGATATCATATTTATTGATATGCTTTTCGACCCATTTGAGAAATGGTAAAATACTTAACCAAAGGGATAATTTCAATTAATACTAGGGTAGAACCAATTAAAAAATGGAAATTTCATTTAAGAAAAGGGCAAAGCAATGTAAGAAAAGGCTGATGTCATCTGAGGAAATGGGTAATGTTATTTGAAAAGTGATTAATTAGCATTTATGAAAATAGTAAAATTATTTCAGAAAACAATCATTTCATTTAAGAGATAAATTTTTTTAAGAAAAGATTAAAATCATTTAAGAATAATTTCATTTAAAAAGGAGTAAAATAATTTGAGACCAAGTAATTTAAATTAGGAAATATTGTAGTTAGATTTATTAAATACAATCACTCAACTCCTCAAGAAGAGAACTGCCTAACATCTACCAACACTTATATTATTTACATTGTTCAGACTGTTGTCCTTATAATTACTGTTTCAATGGAGTTTTGATTAGGGGACAGAATTAGAGTACCCAGAACCAATTACCTACAGTTGATCTTTGGCTAAGATCTACTATCAGGACAAGTGCTTTTAATTCTATAACTGCACCTACATTTATTTTGTTCACACTTAATGTTATTCAGTAACATTTCATTGTGGTTATCAATAATTTTTTTCATATTTTTTCCACAATAACTAATTTTATATTACTTTTATTAAATAGTTTATGCTATTTTCTGTCTCTCTCTCCCTGTGTGTGTGTATATATATAATATATATATATATATATATATATATATATATATATATATATATATATATATATATATATATATAAATAAATACACACACACATATATATAAATATATATATATATATATATATATATATAAATAAATAAATAAATAAATATATATATATATGTATATATATATATATATATATATATATATATATATATATATATATATATATAAAGTGGCTTGTATAAGTATTCACCCACCCTGAAATTCTTATATATATATATATATAAATCTAAATCAAAATCTATCTATCTATCTATCTATCTATCTATCTATCTATCTATCTATCTATCTATATATATATATATATATATATATATAAAGTGCCTTGCATAAGTATTTATGTATATATATATATATATATATATATATATATATATATTGATAATATTAATGGTCAATATATATATATATATATATATATATATATATATATATATATATATATATATATATATATATAAAGTGTCTTGCATAAGTATTCACTCACATTGAGATTTTATACATTTGGTAGCGTTGATATCTGGAATTCAAATTGACTTAAATGGTGTTTTTGCCATTTGATCAACACAGAATGCAGTGCTTTGAAGGTGGAAAATAAATTCTGTGGTGTGACATGAACAATACTTAAGACAGCTTAGATGGATAAGTATTCACCCCACTCCAAGTCAGTACTTTTTTAGAACTTCATAATTTGGGGAGTGGATGGGGGGAGGAGAGTTGAGCTCTTGACTAGTTTTGCCTATCTAGATATTGACATTTTCAGCTATTCTTCTTTGGGGAAAAAGAGGGTCTATTAACAGTGGTGGCACACATGACACATAAAACACAGAATTATAAAAATTTTATCACAAAAATAAAAGTGTTATGTGTTACCCTTGGCATGTACAATTTTAGTGCATTGTGTGCTGAAAATATGAAACTTTAGGCCAACAACAAGATTTGATGAAATAAGGAAAGAATTATTACATTCATGCACATTGGAAAAAAATCAAAATCTTTCTTTTCTATTACAAATAACACAAATTAACCTTGTGGGGCAGAAAAAGCTTTCATAGAAGAATATTACCAAAGTGGATGTAAAAAAAAATGGTTAAGTTTGCAAACAAACGTAAACAAATACATTAGTACTCAATATTGTTAACTTTCATAAAAGGGTAAATGCACAAAAAGTTCCAAAGATAAAAAATGGGATAGTAAAAGAAACAGTACTTCACTTTGAAGGAGGCCTTCTTGTATCACTATTATATATATGGATGAAGGTTTTTTTGGGCCGTGAGATGTATGCCTCTGTAAATCGTTGCCTCTGAAATCATGGTTAATAAGTTAGGTATGAATCCAGAATTCTTCCTGTATGGCCAGGAATTTAGAATGAGAGTGAATAATATTCAACTCCTTCTTGAGAATTTTTTGAATTCCTTAAATAAGTGTCTGCATGATGACAGATTTAAAGAGATTGATTGACTGGTAGAGATTTCATCTGTAATATGGGTATTTCCAGAAGGGCTGGGTGTTGATTGGTGGAGAGAATTGTGATGTCATTAACCCTCAGTCCACTAGGATGAGTTATGTAGCTATTCTGTCAAAATGTTGAAAAGTTAGGGTGGCTGCTTAAATTATGATGTTAGGAAAATTTCTTCAATAGAAAATTTGATCATGTTTTCTGAACCTGGAAATTCCACAATGGTAATATAGTTTTTGGAAATCGGTAAAAAATATTTTTTACAATGGCTCAAGCTCCATCAGAGTGGATAGAGACTGCATGTAAATACCAATTTATAAGTCTTGCCACAGATTTTCAACTGGATTTAGGTCTGGATTTTAATTCTGACACATTAATAGACTTTGAACTAAACTATTCCATTGTAACTCTGGTTGTATGTTTCAGGTTGTTCTCCTGCTGGGAGATGAACCTCTGCCCCAATCACAAGATTTTGCAAACTGTAACAGATTTTATTTGAGTATTGCACTGCATCTACTTCCATCCATCTTCACATCAACTCTGACCAGCTTCCTTGTCCTTGTTGAAGAAAAGCATCTGCATAGCATGATGTTGCTTTTACCATATTTTAAAGTGGTGTTGGTATGCACATTATGTTTTGCATTGAGATCAAAAAGTTGAATTTTGGTCTAATCTGACCAGAGTACTTTCTTTCAGATGTTTGCTGCATCTCTCACATGGCTTATGGCAAACTTCAAATGGGAATTACGGCTTTCTTTCGACAATGGCTTTTTTTTCTTACTACTCTTCTATAAAGGCTATATTTGTGTATTGTATGACTAATAGTTTTTCTGTGAACAGATTCATCCACCTGAGCTGTAGATATTTGTAGCTCCTCCAGCATTACCATGGACCTCTTAGTTGCTGCTCTGATTAATGCTTTCCTTGCATGACCTGTCAGTGTATTGATTGATTCCATTCATAAGTAGGAAGATTCATTTAGACAGCTACTTCCCGAGAGCTACTATATTATTGAACAGACTCCCAAGAGAATGCTTCCTGGAACACTACACTCTTGACTTCAAGTGTAGGGTCAACATATCTTCATAATCTGCTCTTCATTCCCCCTCCTCCTTTCTATGTCAATAATACAACCTCATTTAGTTAAGCCTCTAACTGGGCTATGGTTCCTTGTATCTCCTCCAGTGTCCCATGGGCCTCTTGGTTGCTTCTCTGGTTAATGCTCTCCTTGCCCAACCTGTGTGTTTAGATGGATGGCCTTGTCTTGGTAGCTTTGCAGTTGTGCTATACTCTTTCCATTTTCAGGTTAAAACAGGGAATAAGATTTTATAGTCTAACCCTGCTTTATACTTATCCACAACTTTATACTTGAATTGCCTTGTGAACCTTGGTCTTCATGATGCTGTTTATTTGGTAATGTTCTGAACTTCTGAGGTCTCAAAAGAATAGTTATATCTAATTTAAGAGTGCAGAATCAAGGATTTTAACTCTGTTTCAATTCTTTTCTTTACTCAAAAGAAAACATCATAATCAATTGAACACTATTTACTACTTATGCGATTTCTGAAGGCAATTGGTTGCATTGGATTTTACTAAGAGGTTTCCGAGTAAAGGGTGTGAATGCATATAAACTCAACACTTTTCATATTCTTATTTCCAAATAATTTTGAAAACCACGTAATACTTTCTCCCCACTTCAGAATGATGCTGTATTTTTGGATTCTCCATTACATAAAACCCCAATAAAATACAGTTAAATTTATCATTGTAACATGACAGAATGTGGAAAGGTTAAAGTAAGGGTAAATAATAATGCAAGGCCCTGTATTAGATGAACGTCAGCTGGCTCTGGTTTGAAGAGACAAATGCCAATAACAAGAATAAATATTTCTAAAGAAAAGAACATTTCACCAAAAAAACAAAAAAAAACAAATAGATGATGTTACAAAATCATTTTATGTAATTCCAATTTGTATAAAGCTGATCTCAGGAGAGTAAATAAAGTTTAACACGTCTGGGGACTTTTCATATAACCAAATATCCTATGTTAAGAGTCAACATCCTCTTAATTCTGTATTTATTTACCTCTGTATTTATTTCTCTCTCTCTCTCTCTCTCTGTAAATATATATATATATATATATATATATATATATATATATATATATATATATATATATATATACACCTAGTGAGCCAGACACGAGTCTAGTTATCTATATTTGTATATATATATATATGCGTGATATATATATATATATATATATATATATATATATATATATATATATATATATGCGTACGACGGGAGTTGAAGCTTAAGTTGGCCTTATTCGGAGGAAACGGTTACATGATTTGAGGTAAAACAATTTTTTTTTTTCCCCTTACCATCCTGTTTTATTATGGTATTAATAAAAATTTTTCTTGTTAGTACTCCGTTTTAGATTACCGACGATTGTGTTTGAAAATGTGTCGGTTGAAAGGTACCTTACATTTTAAACGTGTTTATTATTGTATCTTATGTTTAATATGATCCCATATTTTTTATTCCTCAAATATATATATATGTATATATATATATATATATATATATATATATATATGTATATAATATATATATATATATATATATATATATATATACATATATATATATATATATATCACTTTTATCTGTAAAGAAAATATATATATATATATATATATATATATATATATATATATATTCTTTACAGGTTTAATCTTTGGCGAAAGTGATATTTGCCAAAAAAAATGGCTATATATATATATATATATATATATAAATAAATTAATAAGTGGACATTGAAGTCAAAACCAAGCAGTGACAGTGCATTTAATACTTAAATGCAATCCTCAAGCTGAAGAATTTATTTAAGCATGAAACAGACTATTGCTGCTTGGTTTCACTTCAAAGTTGACTTTATATTTACATATGTTCTATCTATCTATCTATCTATCTATCATATATATATATATATATATATATATATATATATATATATATATGTGTGTGTGTGTGTGTGTGTGTATTTATAGGATAAAATATAGTTTTAAGGTATGCTATATTTATGGGTTAAAGTGCTCAATATCAGGGATAGAACATATGTAAATATATACTATACATACATAAAATATATATATATATATCAAATATGAGGTGCAGTTCAATTTATATTACAATGAATCATTCATACAAAAAGTAAATTAGTAAAGTTAATGATATAAAATGGCAAAATCCCTTCGCTAACACATGTATTATATATATATATATATATATATATATATATATATATTATGCATAAACTACAGTTCAAAAGTTTGAAGCCAACCCAAAAATTAGCATGGGATAACCTTGACAAAAGAGTGAAAAAAATTTTAAAAAAGCTCTTGAAAAGTCATTGAAAAAGAATGAAATCAATTATCAACCTTATACTTTGAGAAACTTTTGCAACGAATGTCAAAAATTTGTGCTGCAGTAATCAAGGCTAAAGGAGGATATTTTGATCAGAGCAAAAAATTAATTACAAAATGCTTTTTTTCTTTTATATCATAATAAAATATCAAAGAAAGTCATGTGTAACTTTTTAACCATCTATAATAATTTTCTCTTATTTAAAGTACAAAACAACTACTTTTGGAGTCAATTTAAAAATATTACCAGGGGTGATCTCAAACTTTTGAACTGTAGTCTATATATATATATATATATATATATATATATATATATACACGTATGTATATATATATATGTATATGCGTGTGTGTGTGTGTGTCTGTATGTGTGAGTGTGTGTGTATATACATCCACACACAGTTGTGGACAGAAAAATATTACCCCACTTCTATAATTTCTAATAAATCTGAAATCCTTCAAATTTTCATGGAAACTTCATGTCCATTTTTCATAAAGGATGAAATATGGATTTGAAAGAATGCACATTGTTCCACACAACAACATTTTTATTTTTGTCTCAAACAATAATACAAAAGAACATCAAAAAAATAATTTAACATAAGACAAAATTATTAGCCCCTTGCCTCAATAACCAAATGTGTAATAATCAATTAGTACCATTAATCATTTTTGATAGATGCTTACAAGATCACTACACACATTGATATGTATCTTGTTTCATTCATCCATGGTTTATCTTCTAGTTCATCCAAATGGAAAGAACTTACTTTTTATTCAAATATGCCCATAAATTTTCATTGGGGTTTTAGGACAGCACTTTGCGCTTGCCCTTAATTTTGCTTACATCAAAATATTTTGTGACGAGAGTTTCAGATCATTGTCTTGTAGGAACATCCAGTGACGCTCCAAAGACAGCTTTCATGCACTTTGTTTATACTATTTCTGAGAATAGCCAAATCCTACTCTTTATCTATGATGCCCTCTAGTTCTTCTGGTCCAGAAACAGCAAAACCTCCCCAGAGCATAATGCTCCCACTACCATGTTTAATTGTAGGAAGGGTAATTTTATGATTTGTTAGCTTCATTCACTATCCTCCATATATAAGTGTGTGTTGGGTGGTGGGGTTCATGTGACCAAATAATTGTAGTTCAGTTTCATCTGACCATAAAACAGAGTTCCAATATTTATTCTGATGTTCTAGATGGCTTCTAGCACAAGTTAATCTGCATTTTAGTTTTTAGTCTTAAACAAGGAATTTTTTTTCCTTGGGTGACAAGCTCAAAGTCTTGCTTGATGAAAGCATCTAGTGAATGTCTTCATCAATATATTCAACCCTGATGTATTTACATCATTGACAATGTCCTTTGTTATTAAGTGAGGATTCTTTGATACATCTCTAAAAATTTTCCTTTCCATTCTCTCAGAAATTAATCCTTTTCCACCAGTTATTAATACTAATATTATAATTTTAGTATCATTATTATCATTTTGTTAATCCATGTGTTGAATTAGTTTACTGAATTTTGTTAGTAGACTTGCAGTTAATTTTATCTGGGTCTCCAAATAAATAAGCCTTCAAAAAAAGAAATTTCTATCCACTTCAAATTGTACATTTTAGCCACAGGTCAAAGAATCTATCATCTGAAATATTTAGTGGAAGCAGAAGTACTAAAAGAATGAAATTCATTTGCAGAACAATTCTCAGAATGAGAATGACTCACCTCAACAACTTTACTTAGCTTAAATATAAAATAAAAGCTATATAATGTTAAGAGGTATGGTATGCTCTCCGAAACATTTCAACTTCCCTTAAAAAATGGTGACCTTATATTCTGCAAATCAGACTTGCAAATGAGCATCGAGCCTGGACAGTACTTGAATGGATGACCACTTGCAAATACCAGGTGTTGTAAACTATGCAACAGGCCTATCAAGCTAGAAATGGATACAATCTTGCTACTTAAACTCAGCCTGTTATGTAGCTTACAGAACCTGGTATATATGCTGATATGTGGCAGCACTTCTAGACTGACAGGTTGCAAGAGAGTGGTGTTACTTTTAACTGCCTGCTGGTTTTTCCATTATATTCTTTTGGCTTACAGCCACATCATGTTGAAACTCTGGTTCCTGTACAATCACCAAAGTTAAGCAATATCGATCCTGGTCAGTACCTAGTGTACTGACCACTTGGAAATACCAAATGCCCTGAGCTTAGATGTATGGGTGGTGTAATGGCTAAGAATTGTTAATCGGAAAACTGAGTTTGAATTCCAGTTGGGTTTGTTTTATTCACTTATGCACAAACATCCTTGAGAAAGATAAGAATTTACTTCTTCTTCCCCCAGCTATGGGTTAATTAGTAGAATTTGCATTATTATCTCAAACAAAAAAAATTCTTACAATTTAAAATTATTCTCTGATTTTAAATAACCTGCATTGGGTTGATAAGCCATTTAAAACATATAAATCAATGTAATACTGATTAGCTACATGGGCATTTTTTAGATTTATTTACATTCACTGCAATGTAAATATATAGAAACTATCGTGGACACAAAGTGAGGGGTCAGTTTATATAGTTATCTTAATATAGAATTGATCACCTACTTTATGTCCATGTTATAATTTTTTGATTGTTTATCAAATTCTGATTAGATATGAATCAACCTCTTCTCCCATCCAGCTATTGGTTAATTAATAAGACATGTATCACTAAATCATTATTGTCTCAAAAAAAAAATTCTTACAATCTAAAAACATTTTCTGTCTTTAAATAAACTGCAAAGGGTTGATAAGCCTTAAAAAACAAATCAACCAATCAATATTTATATTCTTTCAACATCTTCAAGGGATGATATCAGTTTGTTGTTAGATTGGGATACAGGTAGTGAATTAGTTTTATGTTTGAAAGCTATAAACTTCATGTACCCTACAAATGTACTTTGCTCAAACAACATTTTATCACTGATAACAACACTATTTTTATAACCATCTTCTTTTACTGCTGCTTCATGTGATAGCCAAGTATTCATAAGAGAAATCAATTTGTAATGTTAAAAGTTATCAGATTCATTTAAAAAACACCCAACATGTTGTTGGTATTGAAAGTATGCAATTCAGTTATGTAAATTGTGTTATTAATGAGATTATAAGATTTCGAAAGGAAAAATGCAAATTATCCAATAAGAATTTTGAAATCATTTTTAGGTGCTTTTTGGCAGCTTTGTCTTTCTTGAAACTTCTGAAAATGTCAAGCAGTTGCGTGCTGAGAATAGGTAATGCTTTTCATGCATACAACTAGTTTTCTTAGTACTCATTTGTTTTAAATGCAATTATTCTCTCTTTTTGAGTTACAGATGACTACGTGTACATCTCGGTTACTGGGAGGGAGACTTTTTTTTTTTAAATTTTCATTTGTTTTTACTACGTTTTATAAAGAAAGCGTTTCTGAAAAGTTCTCAGTCTCAACTGAAAAACTTTAAAAAATAAATAAATAAAAATAAACAAATTAATAATCAGATCATTGCTTATGAGGTCAGATTTTAAGAGGAAAATTATTATGAAATGTGATTTCTTTTGTATTTTCTCAGCCCAGCAGTAGTTGTTAATCTCACATATGATATTCTGGCCCTCCCCTTACTGCCTGGGCACTTATATAGTCTCTATGCATTAATTATGCAAATTAGGCAGTCATTTACATATCACCACAAAAACATTTTGATGCATTTTATAAAAAAAAGGGTTTCTGAATGAAAAGTTCTAAGTCTGAACTTAAAACACTCATCCTTGCTTATGAGGTCAGATTTTAGATGAAAACTTTTCAACACACCCTATATCATGGTTACAAGGGGGAGTGCAGTGTTGGAATACTCAAGCTTCATCATCACCATTTATCTACTGTGTCCCTTCATGGCTCTCCACAATTTCTTTTCCTTTGTAGCCCTAAGTAACATTTAACTCTTTACTATCTCTCTTCTTTTACTATTTTTCGCCCAATACAAGGCCCAAGAGCGACTCAAGGTAGAGAGTTACTGTGTGATGTTGTATTAGCATAAGAAAGGACAAGAAGTGAAGTGGGGCCATGCAGGAAAGTTAACAGTTAATTCTAAACTTGAAGAGGTCAAAGTTTAATTACCGTATTTGACAGCATATAAGATGCACGGGTATATAAGACACACCCCAATTTCAGCAGGACAAATTAAGAAAAATTTAATAATTAGTAAAATTAGTAAAATTATTAGTAAATAGTACAGCCTAGGCTATATTTATGAGGTTTATTTTGGTTAAACAAGCTATGATTACAATTAAACAAAAAATAGTAGGGAAAAAGAACACAAGCCTATAAAAACTTTATTATATCCTTTATACGATCTGTACAACCTGCATCTTGTAAATTCTTATTGAAATAATTACGATATAAAAATTCTAAATGTATTTATAACAATGTAACCGTAAGTTATTGCAAGAAAAATATTAATGGAACAAATATATTTTACAAGTATATAATTTGAATTTATTGCCTATAATTTTAGTGGAACAAAGTACTAATATTAAATGTGATGAAATTAATATAATGAATATTATCATTGATAAAACTTTTAATCTGATAATAGCCTTTTAAATAATGGCAATAGGTTATATAAAAGTTACTCTAAAATCTAAGCAGTACAGTATGGAAAATAATTATTTCATTCCCTACTGATTTTCTGAGTTTGCCACCTTACAAAAATAGGAAGGGTCTATAATTTTCAGGGTAGGTTTGTCTTGAAAGTGAGAGACAGAATATAAAAAAAATTAAGTTAGCATTCTGACCTTGAGATCCAGGTTCAAATTTCACCTTGGTTGATTTGTCAAAGTGACTTCATAATATTTGCACGGGTAGATGATTCCAGCTTGTGTGTGTTTATGTATGTATGTATGTATGTATGTATGTATGTATGCATGCATGCATGCATAATGAGGTCAACATCAAGCAGCGACTCTCTTTCATGTTTTGACACAATTTTCAGACTGTGTGTGTTGTACTTTGTCTCAGCTATTTGTATATGCTGGCCAGTCGTTGATTATGTATAGTAAGGTATATTGTATTATCCTGACAGTTTATGGATGAATGGTAATGATTATGTTTAAAATTATTTGAGATCCTATTGATTAAAAATAATTGTTGATCTGAATGTTGTTACTTATTAACTTTATACTCCTTATTTATTATTGATTAGATATAACACACACACACACACACATACATATATATATATATATATATATATATATATATATATATATATATATATATATATGTAGTGGGGGAAATAAGTATTTCATCTCCTGCTGATTTTCGGAGTTTGCTACCTTACAAAAATAGGAACGGTCTATAATTTTCAGGTTTTGAAAGTGAGAGATAGAATAACAAAAAAAAATTCTATTAAGTTGGTGCAAAAATAATGACGTAATAATGTCGTTTTTTTACGTATTTTTAACGTCAAAAAACGACATTATTACGTCATTATTTTTGCACCAACCTAATAGAAAATCACATTATATTAATTTTTGAACATTTATTTCTTTTTTATTGAAAAAATAAATATTTCACCCCATAGCAAAACATAACTCAGTATTTGATGAAGCAACCCTTGTTAGATCTATTTATTCTTGTTTGACTATGTTTGGTGGTGGGAAGGAGAAAGTACTTATGTGCTTGTTTGGGGTGGCACCCTTATACGCATAGACACATACATAAAGGTGTACCTATTTTAGTTCACACCAACTCATTCATATAAGCTATTCAAGGCTAGGCACAGATATATATCCATGCATTCGAGCATACATACATAGAGAGTTGTAATTCTATTACGGTGTCAGGACCTTAGGTTTTTATGTATGGCAATGTTCATTTCAGCAAGAAGAAGGCAGGTGTGTTCTTGATGTTCTTGAGATCTACTACAAGGGCAGTCAGAGAAACTTACACTACCTCCCACACACATACACACATGTGTAGATGCACACGTACACTGTTATTATTCTGACACTTTTCACCACCACTTTGGTGTTAAGCTGGATTCTCTTTGTGGTCATGGTGATGGTGATGATGTCCGTTGACACTTGTGATGATGCTAGTAGTGATAATAGCTGTGATATTAATTGTTATTGATAATGTTAATAATAGATATTGATGTGTTAATGATAAATTTAGCCTTAATGACGAAATTAAAAAAAGAGAGGGGCAATAATGACAATCATGGTTATGACAATAATTGTGGTAACCATGATAATGATGATGATAATAATACAGATAATATAACAATAATAATGATAATAATGGTGGTGTTAAAAGCAGTGGTAGAGGAGATGGTTATGAAGTGAAAGATAGGAGTGATGGCAGTATAAGTAATGGTATTGACAGTTCTTTTGTTCTCTGTTGATTGTTATGGTAGTGGTTGTGCTAGTAGATGTGATGGTAGTGTTGGTATCATTTTTTTAAAATTCTATCATTAAGGCTATTATTATTATTATGTTAGCTCTGCCATAGATATTGAGTGCTTTCCACGCATATAAAATAAAATATATATATATATATATATATAGATACTTATATTATGAAATACACGCGACAATTATTTAATATATTTTCTATTTTTATAGATATATTTTATTTGAGCAAATACTCCATTTTTTAATTAATTGGTATTATTTACATTTTCAATCTGAATGTTCAAGAAATTTTGTAGAAAATATGTGATCTCGGACAGGAATTGAATCTGTAACCCTAATGGGAACTGTCATTTGATCTGACATATTGTTAACCACAAAGAAATATTTGGCTAGCAAAGTTCAAATTGTTGTTTATAAACACACACCTTCAATGATTTTTCTCAATCAATCATATCTGCTCACAAAACATATTTAACGTAAACAATTGCAACATATTATGAAATGGATTAAGTCCGACAATTATTTAATATATTTTCTGTTTATATGTGTTATGGGATCTTATCCATAATAATAATAATGGATTATTCCATACTTAATAAATACTGTGCCTCAGGAGTAGGCAAGGAGTCAGTCGCTCAACTTTTGAGCGACTGCACGGTTATACTCTCATCCTACGGACGGGAGGAACCCGGAGGAGGCTACGCCGAAGGGCGGAGTCTCCTTCGGGGAGGTAGACCGGCCCTGAACCCGTTTATACGGGTTCAATGGGCTATTTTTTGGCCGAGCCTACGGGCTCGGAATACCCACGTTAAAAAGGCCTTGTGCCACATGACACCCTCGTGGGGGGGGGGGTTGACTGAATATCGTCAGTTGCGCAACCCTTGAACGATAGATCGGTTGAACTCTCTGCCTTCAGGCAGGAGGAACCGGAAGGAGGCTACGCAGAAGGGCGGATTCTCTTTCAGGGAGATAAACCAACCCTGAACCCCTTTATACGGGTTCAATGGGCATATTTTGGGCCGACCCCACGCGCTCAGAGAGCACACGTTAAAAAGGCCTTGTGCCACATGACACCCTCGTAGGGGGGGTGACTGAATATAGTCAGTCGTTCAACTCTTGAACGACAGATCAGTTGAACTCTCCGCCTTCGGGCAGGGAGGAACCCGAAGGAGGCTACGCCGAAGTGCGGATTCTCTTTGGGGGAGGTAAACCGACCCTGAACCCATTTATACGGGCTCAATGGGTATATTTTTGGCTGAGCCCATGGGGCTCGGTGAGCCCACGTTGAAAAGGCCTTGTGCCACGTGATGCCTTCGTGGAGTGGGGGGGTGACTGAATATAATCAGTAGTTCAAGTCGAATCAAGAGTTGAGTCAGAGGCAGTCCAAAACAGAGTCGCGTTCAGACAATTACTGCAAGACATTGGAATAGTGATACTGGTCAAGACTTCATTGTTCTTCCTACTAAACCTGATTGTTCGTACTAACACTTTCTACCTCTCTGTATATATTCCTGTTTGTAATATATCTGTGTTATTCCATATCCGTGTTCTTCTTTATTGGTTCTACCTTGGACTATCACCGTGGTACAAGGAACCGGACCATAACAATATGTCATTTTCATAGATATATTTTATTTAAGTAAATGGTCTGTTTTTTTAATTAAACAGTAATATTAGGTTGGTGCAAAAATGATGTCGGTTTTTGACGTGGTTTTTAAGGCCAAAAACCGACATTATTTTTGCACCAACCTAATAATTACATTTACCAGCCTGCATGCTATATTAAATAATTGATGATTTTTGGCAGTCATTACGCAAACCAACAGCTGTATTGTGGCTAATATTCTTAATGCTGTATTGTGGGTAATAAAAAGGAAACTGAAGTAACTGCTTCAGGCATTTCTGGATGTGTTGTTCTAAGTTTATTGATTGTAATCTGCATGCAGTATGACATCTGGTAAGATTATGATCAGAATAGTAAGTTTCAAACAGTTCTTTGATGTTCAAAGATGGTCAATTATTGAACTGAAATATGTGGCAAAGGGTCATTATGAAATATATTATCAACTGAAGATATCAAAATTCACTTTCAAAGCACTGTTATTGAAATGCAGCCAAAGGAAATTTTGCTTCAGAGGTAACAGAGTGAACCAAACTGTGATTAAAGAGAAGTATGTGACACCCATTCCTCACCAGAAACAAACTCAAGGGTCAGCTTTCTCTGTTGCAAAAAATTTCATCTGATATAGTGAGTTGATTTCCAAGCCTGAAGATGTGTAAAATTTTAATAAACTTCAGTATCTAATTCATGCCAAGAAATACACATGGTCTGAATCAAATTCGTCACTCAGGAACAGACAGTTGGAATTCCTAGGGGAAATAATAAGGAAAGAAGGCTTGGGAATACTCAAAGAACAGATTGAAGGCAAGATGGACAGAGGAAAACAGCACATAACTTACTTAGTGAGCTTAAGTAAATGGATGTTTGAAAAAGTCTTTAGAGAAATAACTAAAAGAAAAAATTTATAAAGAGCTACAAAGAAAAGGAAATTGTGGAAAACCATGATCGTCTACGTCCTAAAGGGACATGGCACTTAGAAGAAGAAGGAACCTTTATTTTAAGGGAAGTTGATCAATAGCACCCCAGTATGTAATGGTCTAACCCTAAATACCAAAATAGACTGCATTTGGTACCATATCAGATCATCAGAGGAGTCAGGTACATCAGAGGGTTGACTTGGAAGGTGACCCCTGGTCACCAGACTGACAGTGGATGTTTCTGACATGTAAACAGGTGGGTGACCCAAATGAGCTTAGGATGTACATGGATCGAAACATTAGATGATAGGGAGCCATATGTTCCTCATCCAAGAGAGAAAGGAGAGAGAGAAAGATTTTATATTCTCACAAGATAAAGATCAATATTTGAAGAAAGTCCCGCTTGCTGATATTAATTGACAAAGTACAGAAATAAATAAAAAAAATAATTTTACATATGGTTTAGCCTCTTATTGATCTTTATGATGATGTTGATTTTTAATCATTTCACCCCAAGCAAGGCAACAAAGCCTTGAAGATGGATGGAATTACTGAGTGTGAAAGCATATGAGAAAAAGGAAATCATTAATAATGATCAAAAACAATAAAAGAACAGAAATTAAGAAGACAGAAGATAACAACTGATATTGCATTTAACTTTTTGAAAATCGAACTTGATTGGAAAGCAACAGGCTGCATGGAGTTCCATAAGCGTGAAGTGTGAAAAAAGAAACTGTTATCATAGAACTTATTCTTACATCTAGGCAAGGAGTGTGTTACAGAATATGAAAACAAAAAACACCTTTAAGGAGAGAGAACAATAAAAGAACAAGAATTAAGAAAACAGTAGGTGACGATTGACATTGCGTTAAAAGTTTTGATGATGAAAGTCGACTGGGAAGCAAGAAGCTGGAAGAGAGCTTCACAAATGAGAAGTGTGAAAAAGAAAACGTTCATATAGAAGTTACGCTTACATCTAGCCATTTCAACTGTAAAATGATAAGATGTCACTGCCGATCTAGAACCTCGCTTAAATTTGTAGAGTCAGGAAAGATCATTGGAACAATTACCATGGAAGTATTTATAGAAAAAGTACAAAGAAGATACGTTATGTAGCAGTAGCAGCTGGAATTCAGACAAGATCTGGCAGGAAATGGAGTGCTGAAGGAGAGTTGCAAGTGGTGGAGGAGAGACTTATGAAGTTATATTGGGGTCAATGGCTAAAGGCAAAGCAGGGTTGGGTTTTTTTCCCAGCCCACAAACCAACATTGCCAAAAGCAAAGAAAGATACTAACTAATCCAAGATGAAGTCCATGTGGGCATAGAATAAGAACAATACTGTAAAATGGTCGGTCTAAGTCAGCAGGGAGCCTGGATGAATTGGGAGAATGTTGAACAGAAAAGAATTATCTGGTCAGAGAGCTGGTGGTCAGATTTTAGTGAGGTTTCGATTTTTTATCAAATCAGTACATGATGTCCTACTGATTCCAACTAACCTGCATGTACGGGGCAAGAGCAAGACGTCCAGTTGCCAACTATGTGCAAGGAAAGGATCTTTATAGCACATCCTTAGTAGTTGCCTAAAAGTTTTGGGTCATTGCCGGTACCATGGTGCCATGACCAAGCCCTTAAAGCAATTGCAAATGAGGTGACTAAAGCTATAAGGGCTAGTAAGCATCAACCAAAAAAGAAATTAACTCAAATTAACTTCATCAAAGCTGGAGTAAATATACAGAAACAGAAGAGAGAGAGAATAAATCTGTTATTTTCCACAGATGACTGTCAGTTGATAGTGGACTTAGAAACCCAGCTGAAGATCCCCAGACACATAGACATAACTTCACTTAGACCAGATCTGATATTGCACTCCGACAACAAGAAGCAGTGCATTATTTGGGAACTGTGTGTGTCATAGGAGGAATTTATTACACTGGCAAATGAGAGAAAGACGTCCAACTACCAAGAACTGGTTGAACAATGTTGGTGAAAGTCATGAAAAATAAAGAGTAGAAGTTGGTTGCAGGGGATATTGTGCAGAGCCCTAGCAAAAATAGGCATAGTTAGGGTATCAAGGGCAAGAATATAAAAAGAAATTACCAATGCAGTTTAACTGCTTCCAAGTGGATTTGGCTTAAGAGACTGGAGCATGGAAGAACTAATGAAGAAAAAAATGGGGGGGGTAAAAAAAAAACTCACAGACATACTTAGGGAAATAGAAGGGAGGGGTTTCAAGGTATAAGGGAATATTGAGACAATACAGTAAGTCAGGGCAGTTCAACTGTTATGGATTGGGGTTGACAAATCCTGGCACATGTTGAGGGTGGGATTCAATGGATAGAAATTTTTAATATCTATTTATATTTCTGAGATGAGGTATTATTCACACTATTTACATTATTCAGACTATTGTCCTCATCTTTGCTGCCATATTTATCCGATCCTTCAGTATCTGTCTACATTTCTGAGATGAGGTATTATGCACACTATTTACATTATTCAGACTATTGTCCTCATCTTTGCTGCCATATTTATCCGATCCTTCAGTATCTGTCTACATTTCTGAGATGAGGTATTATGCACACTATTTACATTATTCAGACTATTGTCCTCATCTTTGTTGCCATATTTATCCAATCCTTCAGTATCTGTCTATATTTCTGAGATGAAGTATTATGTACACTATTTACATTATTCGGACTATTGTCCTCATCTTTGTTGCCATATTTATCCAATCCTTCAGTATCTGTCTATATTTCTGAGATGAAGTATTATGTACACTATTGACATTATTCGGACTATTGTCCTCATCTTTGTTGCCATATTTATCCGATCCTTCAGTATCTGTCTATATTTCTGAGATGAGGTATTATGTACACTATTTACATTATTTGGACTATTGTCCTCATCTTTGTTGCCATATTTATCCAATCGTTCAGTATCTGTCTATATTTCTGAGATGAGGTACTATGTACACTATTTACATTATTCAGACTATTGTCCTCATCTTTGTTACCATATTTATCCGATCCTTCAGTATCTGTCTATATTTCTGAGATGAGGTATTATGTACATTATTTACATTATTCGGACTATTGTCCTCATCTTTGTTGCCATATTTATCCAATCCTTCAGTATCTGTCTATATTTCTGAGATGAGGTATTATGTACACTATTTACATTATTCGGACTATTGTCCTCATCTTTGTTACCATATTTATCCAATCCTTCAGTATCTGTCTATATTTCTGAGATGAGGTATTATGTACACTATTTACATTATTCGGACTATTGTCCTCATCTTTGTTGCAATATTTATCCGATCCTTCAGTATCTGGCAATATTTCTGAGATGAGGTATTATGTACATTATTTACATTATTCGGACTATTGTCCTCATCTTTGTTGCCATATTTATCCAATCCTTCAGTATCTGTCTATATTTCTGAGATGAGGTATTATGTACACTATTTACATTATTCGGACTATTGTCCTCATCTTTGTTGCCATATTTATCCAATCCTTCAGTATCTGTCTATATTTCTGAGATGAGGTATTATGTACACTATTTACATTATTCGGACTATTGTCCTCATCTTTGTTGCCATATTTATCCAATCCTTCAGTATCTGTCTATATTTCTGAGATGAGGTATTATGTACACTATTTACATTATTCGGACTATTGTCCTCATCTTTGTTGCCATATTTATCCGATCCTTCAGTATCTGTCTATATTTCTGAGATGAGTTATTATGTACACTATTTACATTATTCGGACTATTGTCCTCATCTTTGTTGCCATATTTATCCAATCCTTCAGTATCTGTCTATATTTCTGAGATGAGGTATTATGTACACTATTTACATTATTCAGACTATTGTCCTCATCTTTCTTGCCATATTTATCCAATCCTTCAGTATCTGTCTATATTTCTGAGATGAGGTATTATGTACAT
>OZ010586.1:41949097-42034097 GCA_963932145.1 Acanthosepion lycidas
TCCCAACCTTGAACTCCTCCACCAATGGGGAGATGGGAAGTTGCAGGTTTACAGCATTGGCATAGAGTCCCACTGTGGAGAAGCAGGGGGGAACAAGACACTTGCACAGGTACTTGATATACTGTTGTGTTTTCTCTGCAGAATGCAAGACAGGGTAATATCCTACACTTGCAACAGAGACAGAAGCTGGGGCAGCTAATCATGTCGGCAGCATCAAGACATCAGTTTGCTGAAGAGATGGGTTCTGTCAATGGATTCAAGTCTATCTAATGTCATCTCTTTACTTAGTGTCAATCAGTCAGTGAAATTTCATATAGCTCTCTGGTGATATTCACTGCCTTTTCTTTGTCTGTGAAGATCATGTCACCCCGAATGCAGAAGTGAATCTCCCTGACAGAACCTCTGAGTAATGATAAGCTCTGGGTTTAGCTTTCATTCTCACCCACATGAAGAACTTATGTTAGTGCTGCAGCAGCTCATCAGTGCTGACCGTAGATGTCATCCCTTTGCTGTGTCTGTTGCACACCATAATATGAATCCCATGGACATAAGTAAAAGAAACACCCCATTTTAATGCCAACCTTAAGGGCTTGCCACTTGGTGCTGTATTTACAAGTAGTGAACTGCATAAATGCTGCTCTGAAATATTTCATTATAAACTTAACTAGAGAAGTTGAAAAATTCAAGGGGTATTTAAATTAACTCATGAGGAACTGACTGATCCATATATATTCGCAAGATCAAGCCAAATTATATGAATCTCAGTTTTATATTGTTTGACTGATAGGATTGAGTTTCAAATCATGTGTAAATGTTCCAGACAGCTGTTGGAAGCCAGGTATCCCAGCCTTCTGGACAGCTGTGTTGATGTAATGGTTATCTAGCAGGAACTCTGTCATACGACAATCAAGGACCCCCAAAAATATTTTCTCCTCTATATTCAAGAGGGAGATGGAGCAGAAATTTGCAATGCCTTTTGCACTCTTTTCTTTAGGTATCCAAATACCATTTGCTAGGCACCACTCTTGTGCTACAATACCTTGTTTCTGTGCCTGCTGGAAGAAAATGGTAAGTTTCTTGAGGATGTTTGGACAATTCTTATATAACGTATGATATTCTATTTATTCCAAGTGCACTACCAGCACAGGATTTGTAGATGAATTCCCAAATTTCACTCAGATTTAGTCGACTGTAATTAAATATGACCACTGCATCTTCAAACATAGCAAGATTATTCATAGAAGGGATTGGAACATCATTCCGAAAATCAGAATACATCATTCCTGGTTCCTGATTTCCTCCTGTGAAAATGTGTAAGGATAATTGCAAAATGATCTCCAAGACTAGCTTTTTCTTCCAATGTTTTTGTTAGTTCCAAGCTCTAGAGATCACTAAGATCATTTCTTTAATATCATTAAGAAGGTCTTTAAGGCATACTGAATGCTTTTAAAACCCTAAGTCGGCACGTAGTTAGCAAAAGGTTGCCAACCCCTGATCTAGTGAGCTCACTAAATAGAGATGAAAATATTGTGATAGATTTGAAAATATTTCAAAAGATAGATAGATAGATATGCATATTGCTGTAGAAAGAAACATGGACCAGTCAATACCTAGCTTCTTTGCTAACTATACATGAAATGAATGGGATAGATATAAAAATAGTTCAAAAGATAGATAGATAGATAGATAGATAGATAGATAGATAGATATGCATATTACTGCAGAAAGAAACATGAACTAGTCAATATCTATCTACTTTGCTAACTATATATGAAATAAATTTGATATATTTGAAAATATTTCATTTGATTAATAGATAGGTAGGAAGATAGATAGAAATAATGTAATTTCAGAACATAATTAATCTTATAAATAAAAGAGAAATATACGATTATCTCTAATCAATATGTGTTTACAGATACTTCCTTCATGAATCTCACATTGATTAATGACAGGTCTATTTTTAAAATTATTTTCATCTCTTCGACTCTTAAATTGTTTAATAAACATGACTTGCCTGTGCCTATGCACTTATATGTACATATTTTAATATATAATCTTCTGCAGAATATTAGCAAAAACTCATTTCTTTGAAGTTAACTTGGGCAATCATTCAACTGCAGAAATGTCATTTACAAGTTTTTAGGAAAAATTGGAAATGGAAGAGAAACGTGATGGTTTGATTGATTTCAAGACATGTCAACCTTCGCTGTGTTATTTAATCATGGAATAAGTCATATTACTTTTATTATATTATAGTCCATAAGAATTTACTTAGTTCAGAATAGGCAAATGTGTTTTATTTCTAATGTCAAGTCACTTCTGAACCACGAAAATAATTTCAGAAAACCTCTTATCTAAAAGAACTGAACCAGTCTTTTTTACAATCAAAGTTAATTTTTCAATTTCATTTGGCAATCAAGGTTCCAGAGTCCGGAGGAAGAGTGGAAAGGTACAGAATCCAAGATGCTTGAAGTTCAGAATAACGTTTGAAGATTCAGTGATTTTAAGTGCCATCTGCTGCTGTTGGTTGATTGATTTCTTTTTTATGGCTTATCAACCTTTTACAGGTTATTTAAAGTCAGAAAATGTTTTTAAATTGTAAGAATTTTTTGTGATGATAATTATTTACTGACGCAAGTTCTACTAATTAACCCTTAGCTGGCAGGGGATATGATGGATTCATACACTTCCCAAGGTTATTTGTGCAGAAGTGAATATAACAAACCCAACAGGATTTGGAACCCGGCTCTCCGATTAATAATTCTGAGCCATTATCCATTACTCCACCTACACATCCAAGCTTACGGCCCTTGGTTATCCCAAGTGGTCACCCATCTATGTAAAGACAAAGCTCAACATTGCTTATTTTCACAAATCATATCAGAAACTATGTTTCAATATATGGCCATAAACCTTCAATTTGGTTGTAGATAGAAAAAAATACACATCGAAGCTTACAAAACTTGATATTCTCAAGCAGTCACTCATCTGGGTACTAACTACACTCACCATTGCTTAACTTTGGTGATCAACTTTGATGTTTCAAAATGATATGGCTGTAAGCATGCTGGTGTTGGTCATCTGTGTTCAATATTAATATAGTTGTCTACCAGGAGATTTTTTAACATTTTGTGCATCCGTTTTATAATGTTGCTAGTTTACATTTTTAAAAGGAGTTGGCATGTACCAATAGCATCAAAACAACTAGTAACTGTTTTTTCTTTCTTCTTCACTTTCTTTTCTGGTGAGACACTGAAACGTGACAGTTCTCTCTCTTTCTCCTGTCTCCGTTATTACATAGTTACTATGACACCAGTCAAATGTTCTTCTGCCCACCAAATAATTCAAATTCATAGCCTTTATATGTGTTTCTTATTAGTTATATCAGACATGGCATTCTGCAGATGTGACTTTTCCAAATTAAAAGCAATGGTAGACTAAGCATGGGAAACATTGTGCCCTTTCTGATCCTAGACGATGTGTTGAATATTTGTTATAGAAATCAGTCTTATTATTTTATTATATTTAAGTCTAAGGCATTTATGATCTGCTGGTGAGGATGGCTGGAGCTGGAAATGGCAGGAGATGTGGGTGATAGTGAGCTAAAGCTGCAGATGGTCATGGCTGGCTGGAACTGCTGCTGATGGTTGGAGCCATAAACCTGCTGTCGTCTGCTGGAAAAGTTACATCTCTTTGATCCTCGTCATCCAGCAGAATCACATCTCTACGGATCCATCCCTAATATATATATATATGATTGACTCTCCCATCGAAGATTCGATGTATGAGGGTCAAACAGATCAGTTTCCAGGAAACCGACAGCCCCACACTGGCACATGAGATTTGATTATAGTGGTGAAGGCCTCGTGCAGGACCATCCACACCTTTTGGAGGGATGAATACAGAGACCTGGTGCACCGAATGCCACAAGGTTCCCAAACGACCCTCCGCAGGTTTTGAATTCAGAGTTGTCCTTCTCCTAGACCAGTTGCCATCCAAGGCTATAGAACCCAGGCTGTCCTGCTATTTTACCCATAGCTGGAGGGAGAAGAAGAGGATTCATACCTTTCCCAAGGGTATTAGCACGTAAGTGAATGTAATGGATTCGACTGGAATTCGAACTCGGCTCTCCGATTCCTCAATCCAAGCCGATATCCATTACTCCACCGTGCCTCCATATATATATATATATATATATATATATATATATATATATATATATATACTTTGGTGAATGAAGAATGTATTTGCTGGTGAGCAAAACAAGAACCTGCAAGTGATCTACTGCTCTGAACACCAACCCATGTCACAAGTTGGATTGATGACCCAGTAAACACTTACCTTGATCGACTACTTAATAACACAGAATGTCACTTTAATGAGCTTCTGAACTTAATAAAGGACTGTTACGGTTGGCCTGATAGACTCATGAACATCCGAGGTAGCTCAACTGACTTGCCTATATGTATGTATGTATGTATGTACGTACGTGTATATGTTATATATAGAAATATAGGTCCTTGCAAGATTAGATAATCATTATATTTATTTTTTATATGTTTATATTTGATTTGTAACCTGTAGTCGATATTAATTTTGTCAAATTTTCTTAATTACACAGCGGCCCTTTCAATAAATGCCATTCAGTTTTAGTTTCCCTCACCCCATCTCTCTCCCTCACCCCTTTTTCTTTTTTTTTTCCTTTTTTTTTTTCCTCTCCCTCCCTCTTCTTCTGATCTTTAAGATTAGATCGTCTATTGAGTGTGTATGTCACCACAAAATGTATCCTTTCCAGTTACATCTTTAATGTATTAGAGATCCGACAACATTCATATTTCTCTCACTTAAACCGTCTTTGACTCCTCTCTCTAAAACTTCTCTCTGTTAAATTTTAATCCCCCACCTCCTCTCGTCTGTTAACCCTGTCTATAGCTCTAATATTCGTACCACACTCTCATACTTACACTCTCTCTAAATTCTATTTTTTATTTCCGGAGTTGTTTTTTCTTTTTTCTTTTTGAATTTGTAGGTCTGATGAATTGGATCATATTTACGATTCCAATGGAATAAATTATGACCATGGAATATTAGTGTTTAAGCTTTTTTATTATATATATATATATATATATATATAAATATAAATATATATATATATATATATATATATATATATATATATATATATATATATATATATAGCTATGAATAAGCAAAATTTGTATGGCATTTTAAAAAGCTAAAAAAGAACAACCGGTTTTGTCCCAGCCTTATCAAGTTTATTTCTGGGATATAAAAGGAAGCGTGTAAATTTAATTAATATTAATGATAAAAGATGGAGGGAAAAAACAAATTTCAAGAAAGCTAGAGTTCAATAACATTCAGACCCAGTAAGCATTCCCTCTGTTTACAAAGGGATAGCTCACGGGATCTGATATACAAGGACTCTAAAACCTTGAGATGAAATGAGGAGTGGGACCTAGATAAAATCAAGAAACGGTCCACCAAGGACGCAATTCTTGCTATTTATTGCATGCTCTACAATAGCAGGGTTGGGAGTATTGATTAGTTGACTATTCTTGGAATCCAGATTCAAAATCCTGTGGGGTAAGTGTTGTTTTATTCTCAGATCCATATATATATATATATATATATATATATATATATATATATATATATATATATATATTGTTTTATCTGTTTAATAATGTTTTATGTTTCTCATATTCTTTCACATTGAGTAAACCCCTTGTGTCTTAGTGACTTTATTGCCTTGCTGGGAATGAAATGATTAAAAAAAGCCGTAGTCCCAACCAGATAGTGATTGCATAAAGAAACATATATTTGTGTCGCTTGACATTGCTCTCTAATAAATCCTATTTTTTTTTAAATTGATTCTATAATATATTCTAATATTTTAATTTAGTAGACATTTTTGTTTTACTTTCTTGAGCCGTAAGTTCTAAGCATCAAAATTAAAACAAAAAAAAATGCTAAAAATATTCCACTTTATGAATAATGAATTCAGAATATATGAAAGTTTCACTTTGTAAATTAAATTACGGATATAAAAAAAAAAACAAAAAAAACTCTTCCTGAATATTCTAAGTTTTTGATATGCACCTGAATGTTTGAGTTTGTGTGCACTGGTGTAGATATCACTGCGTGTGTGTATCTATGTGTGTAAAAAATAAAGAAATGCACTTAATGTATGCAAGTAGGTGTGAAAAGTTCTCAGCAAAACCCATTTGAAACCTTGGCGTGTTCCACTGATTAGCCAGTTCAGTCTGGTTGATCATTACTTACTACTAGTAAGTTTAATCCTCATTGGGTGCCCCCTACAACATTTAACATTAAATAACCTGACAGAAGTTGACATATCTTAAAATCAACCAGCTTAAGTTAACATTTCTAATGAATATTGAGTTTGATCCGCACTGAGTGCTCCAAAGAAAAATTCACTTAAAATAGCCCAACAAGTATTAACCTTCTTAAGATAACTTTACTACTGATCCGAAACACTGATTGTCACTGGATGTCTATAAAAAAATTGACATTAAATAAGCCAATGGATGTTGACATGTCATAAAATGAACCTACTTAAGATAACATTACTACTGACTAGTGAATTTGACCCTTACTGAATTGGCCCATACAGAATTTGATATTAAATAGCCCAACAAGGGTTGACATGTTATAAAATCATCCTAGTTAAGCTTACATTACTACTGACTGGTGAGTTTGATCTTGAATGGGTGGCTCATGCTAAATTTGACATTAAATAAAGCAACAATGGTTGACATTTCATAAAGATTAATTAGTAATCTAACATTACTACTATTTAGTTTGAACCTCACAGGTGGCCCATACAAAAACTATGACATTAAATAAGATAATAAGCTTTGACATATCATAAAAGCAAACTACTTAAGCTAACATTATTACTGAAAATTGAGTTTCATCCTCACAGAGTGCCCGTGCAAAATTTGACAATAAATAACCCAACATGAGTTGACATTTCAGAAAATCAACTTACTTAATATAACATGACTAGTGCATTTGTTCTTCACTTGGTGGCCCATAGAGAATTTGACATGAAACAAACCAAAAAGTGCTGACATGTCATAAAATCAATTAAATAATCTAACATTACTACTGACTAGTAATTTTGATCCACAATGTGTAGCTCATTCAAAATTTGACATGAAATAAACCAAAAAGTGCTGACATGTCATAAAATGAATCTATTTAATCTAACATTACTACTGACTAGTAATTTTGATCCTCAATGTGTAGCTCATTCAAAATTTGACATGAAATAAACCAAAAAGTGCTGACATGTCATAAAATGAATCTATTTAATCTAACATTACTACTGACTAGTAATTTTGATCCTCAATGTGTAGCTCATTCAAAATTTGACATGAAATAAACCAAAAAGTGCTGACATGTCATAAAATGAATCTATTTAATCTAACATTACTACTGACTAGTAATTTTGATCCACAATGTGTAGCTCATTCAAAATTTGACATGAAATAAACCAAAAAGTGCTGACATGTCATAAAATGAATCTATTTAATCTAACATTACTACTGACTAGTAATTTTGATCCACAATGTGTAGCTCATTCAAAATTTGACATGAAATAAACCAAAAAGTGCTGACGTCATAAAATCAACCTATGTAAGCTAACATAATATAGTGACTAGTGACATTGATCCTCACTGTGCAGCCCATACAAAATTTGACCTTAAATAAGTGAAAACAGGTTGTCACGTCATAAAATCAATCTACTTAATCTAAAATTACAACTGACTAGTAAGATTGATCCCCACTGGGTGTCCCATATAAAATTTGACATTGATAAACGAAGATGGGTTGACATGTAATAAACTCAATCTACTTAAGCTGACATTACTACTGATTAGTGAGTATAATCTTGGGGGGCTAATACAACATTTGACACTAATCAACCAACAATGTTTGACATGTTATAAAATCAATCTTCTTAGGCTAACATTACTACTGAAAAGTGAGTTTGATTCTCACTGTGTGGCCCAAACAAAATTTGACATTAAATAACTCAAAAGAGGTTGACATTTCATAAAATAGCTACTGAATCTAATCTAAGTGCAAGTGATCCTCACTGTGTGGCCCAAACAAAATTTAAAATTAAATAATCCAACACAGGTTGACATGTCATAAATTAACCTACTTAATCTGACTTTTACTACTGACTAGTGAGATTGATCCTCACTGTGTGGCCCAAACAAAATTTGACATTAAATAAGTCAACAAGGGTCAACATGTCATAAAATCAATCTGTTTAAGATAAAATTACTACTGATTAGTAAGCTTGATCCTTACTGTGTATCCCAATTAAATTTGACATTAAATAAGCTAACAATGATTGATATGTGATAAGATCAACATATTGAAGCTAATATTACTACTGACTAGTGTGTTTGATCTTCACTTGGTAGCCCATAAAAAAACTGGCATTAAATAACCCACCAAGTGTTGACATGTATAGGATACAAATCCTATATCATTCCAACAAATGACTAAAAAACACCAAGTAGATTTGCACACCTGCAAAATCGGATCTAAACGACTAAAAACAGATTTCGCAATAAGGTGTGAAATTAATTTTCTGACCAATGAAAGGAGGCGATTTGCTAAACCAAAAAAAAGATAACGAGCCAGTGTGAAAAAAAAAGTCAACAATAAATACAGAGTTTGAAGTCAGTCACCAGTCAGAAGGGCGCAGAAATCATAGAAGACTGACAGTAAATTCCATCACTGACTCAACCCGATACTAAGAGCTGAAAGTGGATTAGGAAAGGACAACAACAACAACAATAAATTTACAACTGACTCCAAAACAATTCATAAGTACATTTTTCTTTTATCTTTTTATTCCTCATCCACACTCTCTTTTTGAACTTAAATTAATCGCCCCTTTTTCCTTTACACCTATACAAAAACAAAAGAAACAGACATTACTCTGCTACTCTGTTGAAAGACAGCGAACACAGACATTTTTGTCAAAATCACATTTTGCTTAAATGAACTAAAGCATTAATCCTTTTTTTACCCTATTCACAAGATAATAAATATAAAAATGTTCTATTTTCTACCAACGTTCTTATCGTGTTGTTTCTTCTTGAAATTTGCGTTGTATTTTGTGGGCAGGGTATCCTGTATTAAATTTTCCTTTAATCTGGGTACGCTGAACCTCACACATGTCATGAAATTAATTAAACATACTTAAACTAACATTACTACTGTGCTGTGCATTTGATCCTCACTGGGTGCCCCATACAAAATTTGATATTAAATAATCCAATAGGAGTTTTACATACTATAAAATCAACTACCTAAAAATTTAAAATGTAAGTGACCCAATATCCAACTTTTTTTCTTAGAATATTTCTCACTCAAGCTAATGACTTTACAGCATCCCCCTATATAACTTGTGATATTTATCTAAAGTATTGTCTTTTTAGACACACATGAACAGAAATACAAAGATCAAATTATTCACATACAGAATACATACATACATACACAAACAGACAGCCTTTTGATTTTTTTCTTAACAAAGCTGCCATGTTGGCGGTGTGTCCAGATTGAAAATTAAAGCCATTTAACACAAAGAAAAAAAAAGGAATCCTTAAAGAACTGAGCACAAATCAAGAAGAAGAACTTTTCCAGGAAAAAAAACAAAAGAAGAACAGAAAAATACTAGAATAAATGATGACTAAAATGGAAGGGAACTAATCAGTCCATGACTAACTTAATTGTCGTTAACTGTCAATGCCTCACTTTAAAATATTTAACTTTTTTATTTTTGTTTTTTTTTTGCACATTTCTTTGGCATTTTTTTAATTTATTTTCTTTTTGAAGTTTTTTTTTTTTTTTGCAAGACTGCTTTGTACTTGTCTCTTTTCTTTTATTTTCATTGACATGTTATTTCTGAAGTTAGCCATGCAATTTTGGAGCTGTTAACTGCACAGCTTAAGTGATTGCCTTCACAGCTATGGAAGGTCAGAAGAACCAAAAAGGTGATTAGTTCAGACAAATTGGGGAAGAGAAAAGGACAGAATGTTCCCATTCCCAGATTAATCAGTTCTGGTTTTGGCTGTTATTTGTAATAGTGCAAAATATTTTAGTGTCAGACTGGCTACATAGTTAAAAGTTTCAGAAAACTCAATGAGTGCATCTTCTGGTTGATGACACATGGCTTTTTGCGTAAGAATATATGTCAAAATCTGTGAAAATTTTGTCATCCTTCAGTTGTTCTTGGTTCAATTTGTAATGTATCTTAATTTAGATAGATAAGATAGTAAGGGTCACAAAATGCTGCCTAGAGCCAACAATCAGACTTGCCACCCTAGTCAGGGGGTGGTGGTCAGTAGTATATGCCAGCCCTATATATATATATATATATATATATATATAGCCTTTAAAACTTCCTGCAATGTCGGTTCAAATGAGAGTTCCGGGATTTCAGGTCGCTGACATATTGAAGCAATCACTGGAATCAGGAATTTTTCGGCGGCAAACGTTGTCAAGCTCCGTGAAGTAAGAGAAAGGAAAAAAGCCTCAGAAGGTGCCAGAGAAGTGCACCCTCTTTGCTCACACACTTGCCCAATCTGTGGTTTTCTTTGCAAGTCATTAGCAGGTCTGAAATGTCAATCTAGATTCAAACATAAACATAAAGGTCATTAAAAAGTTATCGACGGGAGAGTCCACAATATATGTATAATAGCTGGCTGAGGATACCTAACTACTAGGTTGGCTAGCCAATCCATATTGCAGACGCTCACTCAGGCACATTTGTGTTTGCTCAAAATCTAAAGAGTCCACCTGTGGTTTACACTGCAACTATGCTGAACAGACTTTAGTTACAGTTTCTGAGAGAGACCATATTATCTTGCATGATCAACAATTTGAATAAAGCCAGCACACTAAAGCCCTCGGCCACAACGACTTGTATCTTTGTGCTAGCACAGCTATCAATGGCCCACAACAGTTCCATCTACCTAGCTGAGTGGTTAGAATGTTCTCTTTCTGACCATGAGACCTGGGTTCAAATCTCACCATGGTCAATTTGTCAGGATGTTATCGGGTTATCGGACTGGATCCCAGCGTGTGGCATTTTTGGAAAGTCCCTGTAAACCATACCTTAAGCCTTATGAGTGATATCTATATATATACATTTGGTCTTACACTTAGCATAAAGAAAATTGAAGTTGTGCACCAACCTTGTCCTACTCTGAAGCAATTGCTTGGTGAGAAACAAAAAGCACCAGTCTACAAATTTCCAGAGAGACCATTGAAAGTAGAAGACAAAAGCCCTGAACTATGTAAAGTCTTTCACCTATCTTGGTAGCAAAGTCAATTGCAATGGAACTTTGGATGATGAAATCATGCATCGGATTGCTAAGGCTACCAGTGCTTTCGGAAAACTTCGCCATCGCTTGTGGAATGAGCCGGGTATTCGACTGGATACGAAAATTCTGGTTTACAGAGCTTTTGTATTTGCCATCCTTTTGTACGGCTCAGAGTCATGGACTCCATACTGGTACCATATATGCCAGCTAGATGTTTTCCATAAAAGCTGTCTGCGTGCAATCTGTGGAGTTAAGCTTCAAGATAGGACATCTAATGTAGACCTGTTTAACAGCTGTAATATTGGAGGAATTGAGACTTTTATCATACAGTCTCAGTTACGGTGGACTGATCATGTCTTGAGAATGTCTGATGACAGGATACCCAAGATCCTAATGTACAGTCAGTTAGATCAGGGCTACAGGAATGTAGGACGCCCATGGCTAAGATACAAAGACAAGCTGAAAAGCAACTTTTCAGCAGTCAATATACCACATAACACCCTTGAGCGCTTAGACTTGGAGCAGGTAGAATGGAGATCAACATGTTTTAGTGGACTCAGCAATTTTCAATCTGCTTGAGTGAATCATCTTCAAGAAGTGAGAGCAAGATCTAAAAGGTCAGCCAATCTAACAGTGATCTCATCTCACAATCCTGCCTCTTGCTCCATATGTGGCCTCCTTTGTAAATCACTAGTGGGATCTTAAATGCCACTTAAGATTATCGCACAAACTTTCATAACTGAATCAATAAGCTGTCAGTTCCTCATACGTTGAAACCGATGGGAGAGTCCATAATTATTATTATTATTATTATTATATATATATATATATATATATATATATATATATACGTCATTATGAGTTGGGATCAAATATAGATCAAATATTGATCAGAATCCAACAGATAAATATGATAAAGACCAATTAGGAAATGTTTATCAATCTATATTATATATATATATATATATATATATATATATATATATATATATATATATATCTCAATCTGATATGTCCTGGAAAGGGATATATTTAAACGAAGTAGCTAAGTGGTTTTGGCTACTATAACCAAGTAAAATACGGTAGCAGTAATCGACTGATATGTGTCGTAGTCGCAGGTAAGAAGTGTAGATCAGTGGCATAGTCCAGTGGGTGTCATTATAGACTTAGCTCTCAGACTAAGGCTCTGACTTTGTCATACTTACACGTTCATCAGTATTTATGATGGACACCAACCAATTATATTCCAGGTGTATGCATATTCCATTATATCACTTTCTTTCTTTCTTTCTTTCTTTCTTTCTTTCTTTCAAGTGGTTTCCATTATATCACAATCAATAGGATTTATCAATTTATCAATCTAACATGTTTCACTTTTACTAAAGCTTCATCAAAGAATGAGATTTTGAGAAAAAGAAGAAAGAATTTTTATTACTTTTACATTTGTGTTGCTTGAATTTCATTGGTTAATCATGTTTCATGTGCATTCAACTTTTTAAACAAAAGATAGTATTATTATGAAATTGTTCTCTTCTATGTAAGGGTGCGATGGGTAAATTGTCAGCCTTTTATGTTTGTTTTTGATTTTGTCATCTACACAGTATAGTAAGGTCATTTGGAAATAGAGCACCATGATGCAATTTGGAAACAGTATTCACACCAGAAGCTACCATACAAACATTTCAGAGTGTTTGGGTGCCAATCTGAGGACAGTGCAGAGGATTCAGAAAGAGTTGAATGAATCTAATGGGGATTACATGGCAGCTCAGAAAACTGACTTTGATAAGGAAAGAATTCCCAAATTTGCTCGTGAGGGCTTCAGACTCAACATGGAAGTCTACATCAAGTGCCTTGAAGAAAGTAGTGATGCCTTGTGTCAAGAGCATGTCTACCAGAAGACCCGATGTCTGGTAACAAGACTCTGCACCACACCACACAAGCCATAAAACCCAGTCATAGCTGTATATATATATATATATATATATATATATATATATATATATATATATATATATATATGTGTGTGTGTGTGTGTGTGTGTGTGTGTGTGTGTGTGCGCGTGTGCATGTATGTATTATGAAATTCAGTAACAAAGAGGAAAGCTTATTCTGGTGTGATGCGTTTTGTGTTTTAGGACTTCATTCGACTAAAGTGATGTTTACGATGATGTAACTACATATGATCATGAAGGAAAAAAAGTGGATGCTAATGTGATTCGGTATATAATCTAACCAATTTAATTTTTTTCTTTTTATTACTTAACTGTGATAAAAGAAGAATTGCCAAGAAAGGTTTATATATATATATATATATATATATATATATATATATATATATATATATATATATATATTTAGGCAGAAATTTTTTATTAATGCATGTTTCACTAAATAATATAGACAAGTTATGTCTATTTTAAGTAAGTTCCTTTCATATTGTCTGATAAGCTTAATAACATTATCATTGAAGGATGAAAGGAAATCACCATATTGATACATGTTTAAATCCAATCTAAGCTTTCGGCTTACATAAGCCATTATCAAAGATGACTATTACTTTTCGATATATCAACCAATACACAGACAAAACAATAATGATAGTCTGTTTTTATTGTATGAAAAATTTCAAAGCAACAACTAACTCATTCATATGAGACGCTGGAAGCAAAAATCGCACCACAGCTCATGGTGTCACACATGACCACGAGAGAGTGAAAATGAGAAGTATTAAGTATATATATATATATATATATATATATATATATATATATATATATATATTACCTACAACTGCAGCTTTGTTGCAGACAGTAAAGCAGGCCTTGTAGAGACATATTGCAATTGAACATCAAATGCTCAAGCTAAATATGTCTGCCACATGTCACCATCTCTCAAATTTATAGCAAGACACCTACAGGAGAGACATGTATGTCCATAGAAGTTGAGCTTTCTGAACCCTCATTTGTTGTCCATCACAAGATAATCTAAAATGTATATGGGAAGAGATAGTGATATATGAACAAACTGAGATAGATAGACAGATAGACAGATAGATAGATAGATAGATAGAACTAATGTTTACACTTAATACGTAGTAAATAACAAGAGCATGTATATATATATATATATATATATATATATATATATATATATATATATTAGTTTATATCTGTCTCAGTCACTTCATATCAATCACTTCCTTCTTTTCTATATATCCATTCAAGTAGGTTTCAGCCTATTTCAGTCCCTTCCTTTTTATCTATCTATCTATCTATCTATCTATTCAATAAATCAATAAAAGTTTAAGGGACATATCTGGTTATCAACCTCAACAGCTTTGCATCCACTCATCAGTGCCAGATGTTTTATGCAATTATACAAATTTATCAAACATCTGATGAGCATTTCAATGCAAGACTCTTGAGTCAGTCATTCATAAATTCATTTTGAAATGAAATTATTATTATTATTATTATTGATAATGAAATAAATAGAAATATATAAATATTATTAAAAAGTAGGGTTTATTTTCAATGATAATAAATCTTCTTATATACAAAAAAGTGGAAATTTGTAAACAGTGACTGCTACTGCTGATGCAAGGCTCTTATATGTATTGAGAACTCTGAGTAATTGGCATGTTTATTCTAAAATAAATATGTAAAAATTCAGCTTCCTCTCAGCCAGGGGCTGATAGCTCAGGGGAAAAATACCTGACTTATGCCAAATTGGTTGGATTTCAATCCTGTCTTTAATCAATTGTATGTCTAGCCACACTGATGAGCTGTGATACAGTGAAACATTCTGTCTGTGGATGACACATATATACACCTCTGAAAAAATAAAATAAGGTTGAGCACTTTAGAGGGAAAAGCACAAATTTGTAAACAGTGACAGCTACTTCTGATGCAAAATCTCTTCTGAGTCACTGGTGTGTTTATTTTAAAATAAATATGTAAAAATTTTGAATGCTGGGAGCTGATAGCTCAGGGGAAAAATCTCTGAGTGATGCCAAAACAGTCTGTCTGTGGATCACACACACACACACATGCACACACACACACACACACATATATATATATATATATATATATATATATATATATATATATATACATAAAAAAATTTCCAAGAGGATAGAATCCAGGTAGGACTCAATGTCCAGGATGAGCATTTCAATGCAAAAATCTTGTATTGGTCAACAAGATAAGTTACTTGAATTCTTATTGAATATTATTTTCGATTGAGCACTTTTGGGCAAAAGTTCTGCTAGCCTTCATGATAAGTTTTCCTTTTGTCTTTATTCATATATATATATATATATATATATATATATATATATATATGCAGGGTGTTTCACAAATCAAGGACCACAAGTGATAGAGTAATGGAAATTACATTTATTGAAAGGTAAAGACATAACATTTTATATCAAGAGAAGCCCCAGAGTACATGCTACACATGTCCGCCATTCAGTTGAACATATTGTTGAATGCAAAGTTCTTGGTAATGCGTGCACATTCCTACTGGGTGATCGCTTGAATCTTCTCACTGATAGCTGCCTTCAATGCAGCCATTATGCAAGTATTGCCCTGGTAGATGTTGTTCTTGAGGAACCCCCAGAGAAAGAAATCTGAGGGTTCAGGTCGGGCGAGTGAGGTGTCCATTTCACTTCAGCTTTGCAGCTGATGAGACGCTCTCCAAACTTTTCATGGTGCAATACTATGATAACATTTGCAAAGTGAGGAGGAGCATTATCCTCTGTTCCAGCTCATCATGAATTGGGATATGTTGTATTGCTAAATACAAATAAACTGAGATAAATAGATAGGTACATAGAATGTTTGCTACAGTTTCTCACAAAATACATAGATATATATATATATATATGTGTGTGTGTGTGCACAGGATAACAAGCATTACCTCACTTGTAATGTTTGTGGTAGGCTTTGCTTGATTAAAGAAGGAAAATGAGGTCACATATGAATTTATTGTAGCAGTGAAATGACCAAGTACAAAATGCCACTAAGTACTGAGAATTCAAAAGTAGAATCTGTAACATTATAAGTCTGGACCTGGCATCTCGGTTTCACTTACTTTCCCACCACTGTAATGTAGCTTCCCTCTGCTTTTTCTATAAATACTTTCATGGCAATTGTTCTGATAAACTTTCCGCTATGGTACCAAGAATTTATGAATTTAAGTACTGTACTAGATTGGTAGCAAGGTCTCATCAATTTTGAGTTGAAATGGCTAGATGTAACCATAAATTCTATGCTAACCATTTCTTTTCTCGCACTTCTCAATTGCTGAACTTTCTTCTGGCTTCTTGCTTTCCAATTAACTTTGATCTTCAAAAATTTAAATGCAGTGTCAATCATCATCTTCTGTCTTCTTAATTCTGGTTCTTTTATTGTTTGCTTTCCTTATTAAACTTTTTTTTTCTCATATTCAATAACCCCAGCATCTTAGTGGCTTTGTTTCTTTGTTTGTGATGAAATGATTAAAAAAAATTGTATATCCTGTTTCTTTCTCATTTTTTCTCCATATCTTTGACAAAGCTTTAATAAAAGTGAAACATATTTGATTGATGGTCATTTCCTATTTGTTCTTTATCTTATCACATTATTGGATCCAGATCCATAATGACATATATATATATATATATATATATATATATATATATATATATATATATATATATATATCCATAATGACCTATGTGTGTATAATCACTTATATGTGCATGTCATTGTATGTATATGTTATCGTTTTTTTTTAAGGGCCGTGGATACCTATTTCTTGTTTTGTCACTTTGTTGCGTGTTTATATATCTAAATATATCTACATGTTTGTGTATTATAATCTGATTGTGTATGTATTGTCTTTTGCAAGATTTCACCATCCCCTGCCTATATTATCACTTCAAATGTACCTAAGTTGTAATGAAGCTCAGAGCAACATTAGATTTTAATGTTTATTCTAACTGAATTTTTGGCCTTTCAATAAAAACAAAGTAAATAACAAAACATATATTTTTTACTCAGTTTCTACTTTAAATAATTTTATAATTTTTTTTAAACTTAATTCAGATTAAATTTAAAATTTAAAATTGGTATTTTTTAATTTTAAATTTTATAGTCAAATTAAAGCATTAATTAATCATTATAACCTTAGTTCATTGTCAAGTTTTTTGAATTCTCATATACTTGTATTTTGATTGGTCATTCCAGCTTATTTAACAGTGTTTCCCCTAGCGAGGGGTGTTTGATCGATTTGAACCTTTTAAAACACTTTATTCTACATTCAACACCATCATTTGATAAGACACCAGAAGTGTTGAAATAAAATGGCTATTTTTGTAGTGATTTTATAACATATTTATGTTATAATTTTCAAATAAATAATTATATTTGCTCTACTCTGTATTGAGCACTCTTTTAAGAATAGTATTTTTAGTTATTGGAATTTATTCGATATACACCGATCCTATACTTGGATATATATATATATATATATATATATATATTTGCATTGGCATGCTACGACCATGTACTGATCAGGGTGACAAGCCTGATTGGTGGCTCCATCCGATGCTTTGTGACCCTCTCTATTTTACGAACATTTGATTTTTTCTGCCTACTTTTACATACATTACAAATTGAACTAAGCCCAACAGACTATTATTAAAGGGTGACTAATTTCCTCCCAAATCCATGAATTTATTTTACTCATGCTAAGTCTCAACAAACACTTTAGAAAATTCACTGTATTTTTTATCCATAATGTTGTACGTGTTAAATTATACAATTCTTTAAGAAAAATCCCAAATCAATTGTTAAAAATTGCTGCCACGCATTCTTGATTAATTTAATGAACTATTATAACATGACTCTAATTTGTATCTAGATACATTGTATTTATTTTCAGCTCTTCTAGTTGAATTGCTTACCTATATTTCAATTGATCTATTATTGTACATAATTAGGTTATAATAAAAATTGTATTTTATATGAGTATTGCCTTATTAAAATTGATATGTAGTAGAATGGGGTGCCATATCATAGATTTGGTGGGTGGCACAAGTCCATTGCACCAGCCTTGTATCCACATGATCCTCAATTTATACTTCCTACTCTTACATTTATATATGACACATCATTCAGTAACCTTCTCTTTTGCATGGCCCTTTAGGTCGAACGCTATATAGCTACAGAAATCTGGATAGTATAGTAAGAGACAGAACATTTTAAAGCCAATAGAAATAAGAAAATTGAACTTCCAGAAACTAAGCAAAGATTGCCAGGCTGCTATGTAATAAGAGAACCACAAGCAAACTGAGAAATGAGAAAGGAACAGTTTTCTGTGATATGTAATGAAGAAAGTGGGCTTGGAGAATTTAACACTCACAAGATGTACTGAAAGCAAAAAAGGTAGACAGAAACAGTTTTTGTGAATAGTATGAATAAAGCAACAGAAGATACGAATTTGGGGAGAGCCATGATCATCCATTTAAATTGGTGTGACTGGATAGCAGAACAAGGACAAAGAGAGATGCAAGGGGTCAAAAGTTACTTATAAGCAATAAAAGATCGGAAGTTGAGGAGAGCCATGATCATCCAATTAAGTTGGTGTGACTGGATAGCAGAACAAGGACAAAGAGAGATGCAAGGGGTCAAAAGTTACTTATAAGCAATAAAAGATCGGAAGCTGGGGAGAGCCATGATCATCCACTTACGTTAGTGTGAATGCATTGAAGAACAAGGATAGAAGGGTAAAAGAACAAGAGGTAAAGGGAGATAAGTTACTTTGCACTAAAAAAGACAAGAAGTTGTGGAGAGTCATGAAATGACATATAAAAGATGAATGCCATGGACTGAACATGTGGGACATGAGGAAGTTTTAAGAGAAAGAGTAACTACAAGCAAACTGATACTTACAACCAGAGAGGGACAGTTTTCTGTGGCACATAATGAGGAAAGTGGGCCTGGAGAATTTAACACTCACAACATGTATTGAAGGCAAGAGAAGTAGGGGGAAACAGTAATTTAAAGAGTTGACAGAGTAAGGACAAAGAGGGATGGTAATGATTCAAAAGTTACTTAAATCTACAAAAGACAGGAAGTTGTGGAGAGTCATAACATAGTACTTTAAAGAAGATATTTTCTTTTTCAATACATTTTTATGCATTTTTAATGTACTTCTTTTTCATCTTCTATGTGCCATAAATTCCCTTTAAAGCATTGGCAATCATGGCTCTCCACAATCTCTTGGTAAATTTTGTCTTTTTGTCACTTCTCCTAAACCCTGTTCTACTGTCCAATCATTAGGTATGCAATGTGCTGTTTTTCTCTGCCCAACTTCAATATGTCCTGTGAGTAGCAAATTTTTCAAGCCCCCTTTCCTCATTTTGTGACCTAGAAATTACCACAGTCTCTTTCTGTATAAGTGTCATTTTTGTTTCCATTTTCTCTAAAATTTAGTTTTTGTTCACATGTTCAGTCCTTGATATTCTCAGCATCCTTCTGTAGAACAACATTACTGTTGCTTCAAGTTTCTTTTTCATCTGTGAGGAGATTGTACAGCATTCAATGTCATTTCTGTTCATGGTATTCTCAGCATCCTTCTGTAGAACCACATTACTGTTCCTTCAAATTTCTTCTTCATCTGCAAGGAGATTGTGCAGCATTCACTGTCATTTCTGTTCATGGTATTCTCAGCATCCTTCTGTAGAACCACATTACTGTTCCTTCAAATTTCTTCTTCATCTGCAAGGAGATTGTGCAGCATTCAATGTCATTTCTGTTCATGGTATTCTCAGCATCCTTCTGTAGAACTACATTACTGTTGCTTCAAGTTTCTTTTTCATCTGTGAGGACATTGTACAGCATTCACTGTCATTTCTGTTCATGGTATTCTCAGCATCCTTCTGTAGAACTACATTACTGTTCCTTCAAATTTCTTCTTCATCTGCAAGGAGATTGTGCAGCATTCAATGTCATTTCTGTTCATGGTATTCTCAGCATCCTTCTGTAGAACTACATTACTGTTCCTTCAAATTTCTTCTTCATCTGCAAGGAGATTGTGCAGCATTCAATGTCATTTCTGTTCATGGTATTCTCAGCATCCTTCTGTAGAACCACATTACTGTTGCTTCAAGTTTCTTTTTCATCTGTGAGGAGATTGTACAGCATTCAATCTCATTCCGGTTCATGGTATTCTCAGCATCCTTCTGTAGAACCAAATTTATGTTGCTTCAAGTTTCTTCTTAATGTGTGAGTTCATTGTTCGGCATTCACTGTCATTTCTGTTCATGGTATTCTCAGCATCTTTCTGCAGAACCACATTTCTGTTGCTTCAAGTCTCTTCTTCATCTATGATGAGATTGTCCAGTATTCACTGCTATATAGGGGGACT
Organism: Acanthosepion lycidas; assembly: GCA_963932145.1. Taxonomy (NCBI): domain Eukaryota; kingdom Metazoa; phylum Mollusca; class Cephalopoda; order Sepiida; family Sepiidae; genus Acanthosepion; species Acanthosepion lycidas. Next base: position 41,969,916 of record OZ010586.1, read on the forward strand.
ATTATTACAGAACATTTGAGTACACTTTATATATAATGAAATTTTTATGTTTCTTAATACTTTGCTAAGACTATAAATCTAATATTGTTATAAATCTTCCTTTTATAAGCTAATTCAATCATTTTATTTTTGTTTAATCTATATCAACATCTAAACACTGGGTGCACAAAGATAAGACAATTGGATTAGCATAAAAAATAGATAAAACTCAAATTCTTTCATGGTCACTGCACACCTGATTTTTTAGAAAAACTTAAATGGACATGCCAGAATGATTGAGATTATATATATATATATATATATATATATATATCATGCATGTGTGTGAGCATGTGTGCGTGTGTGTCTGTGTACCTCAATGAGCATATGTACATGTATGTTTGTGTAAGTATGAGTGGCGTTCTCATGAAAATTTTTCCTCTCACTTCCATAAAAACACTGATATATGTAACCTTATATACATCCAAAATTTAAAAATTAATGAGTTTATGTGATGATTGCAAATAGCATGAAACCTATGGTTTCACACTCACATCAATCCAATTAAACATATATATATATAATCTAGATCATTTTGACATGTCTATTAAGTCTCTCTCTCTCTCTCTCTATATATATATATATATATATATATAATGTATAGCTTGAGTAAAACATTGATTGAGTGGTGATTAATGGAGAGAAAATGCAGAAAGAAAAGACCAATCAAAACACGGTAATTAAAACAATGAAAAACAGTCATAATATATTACAAATGAGACATGTTTATATATATATATATATATATATATATATATTGCTAATCATATATATGTCTATCTATATTACATATATATGTGTTTAAATCGCTGATTCTTTGAATTTTGTCAAGAATATCTAGATATATATCAGAAGCATCAAACCAGATGCATGGAAAAATGGTAGACTTATAACTGTATAAGAGAGATTGAAAGAAACCAGTTTTTTTTAATAGATGAATGAAAAAAAAAGAAAACTCGACATAAAAGATTTCACAAGGAGACATGCTTCTTTAAAGATTAAATATTTACTGAGTAATAAGTTGAATTGAATAAGCTGTTGATTTGTGAAAACACTAACATTTTTGATAATGAAAAGAGTAACTGAAAAAGGAAAATAGCTTGTTCTTGTTACTAAAAATAAATGCAACTGAATGCCAATTGCACAAGAAGACTGTCAATTCTAATGAAGAAAAGGTCAGTAAACTATGCAAATAACATTTGTTCCAATTTTTGTTGAATTCATTGTATTCAATTGTAGTTATTTAAAAAGAAAAAAAGTTTTTGCATGATTAAATTATTTGCATTGATAACTTTGCAGTGCCAGTTTAGGGAAATGAACAAGACTAGGTCAGGGGTCAAGAACAGCTGTGAAATTGTTCAACATACACATATCTGATATGGAAAAAAAATATCTGGCTCCAGAGTTTCCAAAATAACTTTGGAAGGTTAAAGTTCAACCGTTTTGGGAGAGGCCACAGTAAAGAGGAGCCAAGTGTTGTGATTTGGATCATGGTCAAAAATGACCAATTTTACTTTATTTTTTGCGATAAATATTATTGGCTTATTTTTAGTTCAATGATGGGGGTGCTAACATGCTGAAAATAAATTCTTTCTATCTTTAAGTGTTTTTTTTTTCATTGTATAATACAAATCAAATACAGGCATCAATGTTTTCAGTAGACCAAGCTTGTTGCGATTATCTGAGAGAGAACGAAATAGAGAGAGATTGTGTGGCAAGGGAGAAAGAGAATGAGTGATGACAAAAAAGAGGGGCAGTGATGTAGAGAATAAGAAAAGGATAGAAAAGAAGAAAAATTAAGGGGAAAAGGAGAGAAAAGAAGAGAGATAAATGATCCATGTATTAGATGATGAGGATTATGCAACAATAATAAGGATTATGCAACAATAATAAGGATTATTACTCAGGTCAGCATCGATAATATCGCAGATTCATCTATATATTTTATCAAAAATCTCTCAGTACATAACAGAAGCCCCATGCTTTCTGCCTTGTGCCATATTTAAACTACACTAAGAATAATGATCATAGCAGAAGCACTAGACCAGATTTGGCAGCAATATTCAATGCATGGATGAATGGTAGACTTATAAATGTGCAAAATAGATTATTATGCAATGAAAATTAAGATGGTACCCATTTCTCATAGAATCACCAAAGTTAAGTAATGTTGAGACTTATTAATATATCAGGAAGGACAATGGCTCAGAATCAGAAATCAAAGAACCAAGTTCCAATTCCGGTCTAGTTCATTGTATTCACTTCAGATATTTAATAACAAAAGTGATGGAAACAAAATCAAAAAGAAAAATAATCTAAATGAAATTATCTAGATTATATACCCAAAACATATATTTAAAAAAAAATCATCTTTAAATTAAAATTCCCAGCTTCTTTTATTTGGTCACCTGTGTAGTCACATCAGCATAAACATTAACTTAGTCTAATGAAGTCCTAATGAATGAAACGTGTCACACAAAATCTTTTTCCTGTTTGTCATACATTCCCCCCCCCCAATTTTTCTTGATATGTAAAAATTTATATATCATTATTCCATTTACTTACATGCAGATACTATTGGGAAAGGTATGAATTCACCTCTTAACCTCCCAGCTATGGGTTAATTAATAGGACTTGTATCAGTAAATCATTATTATATCCCACAAATTTTTACAATTTAAAAATATTTTCTGGCTGCAAAAGATAAGCCATAAAAACTAATCAATCACTGAATCTGGGTGGCACATTTCAGCGCAACTGGTCAATGTTACACATGATCAACTGAAGGCAGAACATGTAATCAGGTATGATTACTTGACTTCAAACAGTTTCTCACTTTAAGTCTTCTTCATAATGTAGCATTTAAGTAATAAATCTATTTTTCATTGCCCGTGTCACAAAATAGCAGACTTTCACTTAATCACCACAGAGAATTTTTTCTGACTGACATCACCATGACTGATGCTAAAGTCTTGATGAGCAACACTTTTCACCCTTTTGGGCACACATTTTCCACTTACAAAAGGGGAGTGATTATATTGAAACAACTGCTAGGTCTACTGTGATGAAAGTTGGATCACTGTGTCGTGACAGACAATTTTTATTGCCAGAATCCATCCAGCACATTTATAAATGTACCATTCGTCCATACATTGAATATTGCTACCATATCTGGTGTGATGCTCCTGCTATATATTTCAAGATTCTTGTACAAATTTTAAGAAAAAAGATCTGCAATGTAATTGATCCTGACATCAGAAATTTAGGTACTTTCTCCTCTGTCTTTTCTACAAATTGCTGCCATTTCTGGTCTAGTGCTCCTACTATATATCTTGACAAAATTCATATAAAGGTCTATAACTGATCCTGACCTGGCATCTTGACTTCAGTCACTTTCTTACTGACATGACATGGCTTCCCTCTGTCTTTTCTACAAACATTTTCATGTCAACTGTTCTGATGAGCTTTTCTCCTTAGTTCCTTGACTGCAGGAATTTAAGCATGCTCTAGGCTGACAACTAGGTCTCACTATCCTGAAATAAGTAAATATTTGATATGTCCCGGAAAGGGATATATTTGAATGAAGTAGCTAAGTGGTTTTGGTTACTATAACCAAGTAGAATACAGTAGCAGTATTCAACTGGTATGCGTCGGAGTCACAGGTAAGAAGTGTAGATCAATGATGTAGTCCAATGGGCATTGTTATAGACTTAGCTCTCAGACTAAGGCTCTTAACCCTTCTGACTCTCCTACACATACGTCAATATTTATGACGGACACCAGCCAATCACAGTCCAGTGAGGGGGACACACAGGTGTATGCATATTCCATTATATTAATACTTATAGACTTAAATATGATAAAAAGTAATAAGACTGATTTTTATGATGAACATTCAAAGGCCACAGTGTTTCACATGCTTCATCTGCCATTTTTAGATTTGTAAAAGGTACTTCTGCAAACTGGTATGCCTGATACAACTAGTGAGAGATGGACGTGCAAATTCTAAACACATATAAAGGTTATGAATTTGTTGGTGGGAAAAAGGACTTTTGACTGATATTGAGGTTTTTACATGAGAACAGAAACAGGAGAATGAGAGAGACCCACCAGGTTTCAGTTTTTAACCAGAGAAGAAAGTGAAGAAGAAACTACACAGTTGTGTTATGATATGGTTTACTGGAATAAAAAATAAATTATATACCACCTGTTCTGATATTTTGTTTTGGTCTCCTTTACCTTTCCTTTTATATAAAAACCCAATGATTAAATAACCCAGCAAGGGTTGACATGTCTTAAAATGAACCAACCCAACCCACTACTCTCCCCATTCCAATTTTTTCTAACTGAGTGCCTAAGTTAACTTCAGGGAACAAGTTTTTATTTTGCTAATATTGTGCAAAAGATTATCACAATAATATGTACATGTAAGGCACACACAAGTCATGTTTATTAATTAATTTAAAGCCGAAAAGATAAAAGGTAATTATTAAAAATAAGCCTATAATTTATCTATATGAAGGATTTGTAATCAATTACTGATTAACTGTGATTGTATTTTTCTCAAATTTTCTCTTTTAGTTCTTCAATGAATTAATTTTTAAAAAATGCTTTCTTTCTTTAAATAATTTTATCTATCTATCTATCTATCTATCTATCTATCTATCTATCTATCTCAGTTTCTTCATTATCTACCAATCTGTCTGTTCATTATCTATCTATGTTCATTATCTATCTATCTATCTATCTATCTATCTATCTATCTATCTATCTATCTATCTATCTATCTATCTATCTCAGTTTCTTCATTATCTACCAATCTGTCTGTTCATTATCTATCTCAGTCTGTTCATTATCTATCTATCTATCTATCTCAGTCTGTTCATTATCTATCTATCTATCTATCTATCTATCTCAGTCTGTTCATTATCTACCAATCTGTCTGTTCATTATCTATCTATGTTCATTATCTATCTATCTATCTATCTATCTATCTATCTATCTATCTATCTATCTATCTATCTATCTATCTATCTCAGTCTGTTCATTATCTATCAATCTGTCTGTTCATTATCTATCTCAGTCTGTTCATTATCTATCTATCTATCTATCTATCTATCTATCTCAGTCTGTTCATTATCTATCAATCTGTCTGTTCATTATCTATCTCAGTCTGTTCATTATCTATCTATCTATCTATCTCAGTCTGTTCATTATCTATCAATCTGTCTGTTCATTATCTATCTCAGTCTGTTCATTATCTATCTATCTATCTATCTATCTATCTATCTCAGTCTGTTCATTATCTATCAATATGTCTGTTCATTATCTATCTCAGTCTGTTCATTATCTATCTATCTATCTATCTATCTATCTATCTATCTATCTCAGTCTGTTCATTATCTATCAATCTGTCTGTTCATTATCTATCTCAGTCTGTTCATTATCTATCTATCTATCTATCTATCTATCTATCTCAGTCTGTTCATTATCTATCAATCTGTCTGTTCATTATCTATCTCAGTCTGTTCATTATCTATCTATCTATCTATCTATCTATCTATCTATCTATCTATCTATCTATCTATCTCAGTCTGTTCATTATTTATCAATCTGTCTGTTCATTATCTATCTCAGTCTGTTCATTATCTATCTATCTATCTATCTATCTCAGTCTGTTCATTATCTATCAATCTGTCTGTTCATTATCTATCTCAGTCTGTTCATTATCTATCTCAGTCTGTTCATTATCTATCTATCTATCTATCTATCTATCTATCTATCTATCTATCTATCTATCTCAGTCTGTTCATTATCTATCTCAGTCTGTTCATTATCTATCTCAGTCTGTTCATTATCTATCTATCTATTTATCTATCTATCTATCTATCTATCTATCTATCTATCTCAGTCTGTTCATTATCTATCAATCTGTCTGTTCATTATCTATCTCAGTCTGTTCATTATCTATCTATCTATCTATCTATCTATCTATCTATCTCAGTCTGTTCATTATCTATCAATCTCAGTCTGTTCATTATCTATCTCAGTCTGTTCATTATCTATCTATCTATCTATTTATCTATCTATCTATCTATCTATCTATCTATCTATCTCAGTCTGTTCATTATCTATCAATCTGTCTGTTCATTATCTATCTCAGTCTGTTCATTATCTATCTATCTATCTATTTGTCTGCCTATCTATCTATTTATTTATTTACTTTTTTAATCATTTCACACCCAAGAAAAACCTATTAAAACACAAGAATTTACTAAGTGTGAAAAGATAAGAGAAAAAGAAAAACATTATTAAAGAGAGAGACAAATAAAAGAAGAGGAATTAAGAAGATAATGAGTGACATTACATTTTAAGTTTGAATATCAAATTTGATTGGAAAGCAAGAGGCTGGAAAAGAGTTTCACAAGTGAGAAGTGTAAGAGAAGAAATTGTTAGCATATAACGTATGGTTATATCTAGCAATTTCAACTGTAAAATAATGAGACCTAGCTGCCAATCTAGTACTGACCTTAAATTTGTAAAGTCGAGGGAGCAAAGAGAAAAGCTTATCAAACGAATTAACATGCAAATATTTATAGAAAAGCCACAGGAAAGCTACATTATGTCAGTGGGAAAATAACTGGAGTCAAGATGCCAGGTCAGCATCAATAATATTGCAGATTCATCTATATATTTTATCAAAAATCTTCTAACAGAAGCCCCATACTTTCTGCCTTGTGCCATATTTAAACTACACTTAGAAAATGATCATAGCAGAAGCACTAGACCAGATGTGACAGCAATATTCAATGCATGGATCAATGGTAGACTTATAAATGTGAAAAATAGATTCTGGCAAGAAAAATAGTCTAGCATGACAATGTGAATTAACTTCCATAGCAGCAGACCTAGCAACTGAGTCAATATAATCTTTCTACTTCATGTCAAGAAGGTGCAATGAGTCATGCTCCTGGAGGTTAGCATCAGCCATGCTGATGGAGAACAATAAAGGTTCTATCAGACAATTAAAAGAGAGCAGTTTAGTTTTGGAGGTGTGAAAATTAATAAGTCACTTCTTGGCCCCATTTAGCACCATATTGTTGTTCATTTTCAAAATCAGCTGCCAAATTGACCATATCAAATCTTACAGAAAGGAGTCGTATCATCAGCATAGATACAATGCTGAGAACTGGTGACATCGAGAGGGTTGTTGATGAAATTTAGAAAAAAAATATGGGGGTAGGTGTCACCTGCATTAATGCAAAAGTATCTAGGAGAGTGACAGTTTTAATTTTCTGATTTGAGGAGAAAGATTGAAGCAGTTCAAAAATACACCAAGAAATACTACATCTCAAACTTTTCATATCACACTTGATCTTTTCATAGCTATCTAGTTAAATGTTTTCATATGTATCTATCAATCTTAATATTATTGTATCTGTCTATCTCAATCTTTTTATATATCTCTGTTTTTCTCTATATATATACACTACAGCCAAAAAAAATTTGGAACCACTCGGTATTTCTTTAAAAAAACACCTTAAAATGAGATTTTTTGTATTTTTTTAAATATTTTTTATTCTTTCTCTAAGTTCCTCTTACCACCAGAAAATTCAGATTTGGACTCATCTGTCCACTATATATTTTGCTAAATTTTGAATATTTTGTATGAGAAAAATTATATTTTGTTTTACACTATTAACTCCTCAGTAGCCTTTTTAACTGAGTTAACTATTAATACAGGTTCTAAATGTTAAGTCAACATTGACTAATACTGTAAACAAAATATAGGTAGCTGTCTGTGTTTGAAGAAAAAAAAGAGTGTACCATTACAAAAGTATTTTCATAATTTTTTTTTATTTATTAGTTTTGAAATAATTTTCACAAAATGGCAAAACCAAAGTATCTCATTATTGAGGGGAGGGCTGTAAATTGAAATTTTATTCAAAGAAAGCTATTTTCAAAGACAAATTGACAAGAAGATAAAGGTTTCTTGATATGGGTTGCAATATTTGTTAAGAATGAAGGTAGAAACTGGTGCAAATTTTGAAAGAAAAGAGCTGGAACACCAAAAGTGACAAATTGATAAAACAACAAAAAAAAACAAAAAAAAAACAAAACAATAATAGAATATTAGATCAAATGATATAATGAAATCTGAAAATATTAGAGAACAAGCTTGTGTAAATGGTTGGAAGAATAGGGATTAGGAGAGATAGCAAAAAGACAAATATATTAAAGGCTGCAAAGGCAGGAACTTGTGGTGAACCATGGTTGCTCAATGTCCTGAAGAGACACTGCACATAGAAGAAGATTTAATTAAGCTGCATTTTCATTCATTTTTTTTAATTTCTACATTCTAGATTTAAATAAAACTGGTTATCATAAAAGAACTAAGGTTTTGTTTTTTTCATTTGCCGGAGTGCAAAAGGGCTGAAATGATGAGTCATCAGCGTTAAAGGTTACTTTTTTTTATTGGATAGTAACAGTGTTGGTATTAATTTATGATATGGCAATAATTAGCTCAGCAAAACAACTGAAATTTTTTTTAAAATGCCAAAGCATCAAAGCAAACAAGAAAAAAACGTGAAACTGATATTTTTTCCCAATTTGTATTCTCTTTTTAGTTTCATTAAATTATGCATCAGGCCTCATTCTTCTTGCTTTTATCACTAATTTGTCACCATTTTGATTAGTAATTGTCTCAGCTGCTAATAAAATTTATGTCTTTTTTTTTTTCAGGCATCTTTCAAGTAACTTAATATACAGGGTGTCCATAGTCTCTTTGAAATTTAAAAAAATTATTACAAAAGCAAACGAACAGAAAATATGTGGTAGCTGTTACAAAATAAGTAGTAGATATTGAAATTTTAATTTATTATACATCTATATACGCCATAAGTTGCACGAAGCACATCAAGACGGTATTCGATTTCTTGCCATGTTTTCTGTAGCATTACCTCATCAGTGGTTTATTATTTGGCTCAAGTGCCTGCAAGTGTTGCACTTTGTAAGCATGCAATCGTGATGTAGGTCTTTTGTAATGTTGAACATGGCAGCTGTAACTGTCTGGCAGCAGTATGGATGGAGGAAGGACTTTGTAGAAGAATGCTAAAAGGCTTGTCTTACATGATCAATGTTTTCTTCAGATGTTCTTGGTTATACTCACCTCCCTTTATCCAAAGATGTCCCTGTCTCCATAAATTTCTTGTGCCATGCATGAATTGACAAACATAATTGTTAATCTTTTCCATAGTTAGTTCTGCTATTTCACTGAGTCTGCATATCCGATTTTGTTTTAATAAATCATGATACACATTGTGCCTTTTCTTGAAGAGTAGCCATTTTTAAGAGTTCATTTAACAGTACCTTTCATCAACAGGATACCTGAAATACACAAATGCAATATGATGAAAAACTTTGGTAACTACTGTGTATATAGAACAAATCTGATTAACATATTTTATCAATTACCTTTGTAATATATTTTTTAAATTGTAAAGAGACTTTATAGACAATGAATCACATCAAGACTGTATTCTATTTACAGATCAATGTTTTCCTCAGATAGTCATTCATTCTTCCAATTATTTTAACACCATCCCTCTCTTCATAAATTTCTTGTGCCATGCATGAATTGACAGACATGATGGTTAATCTTTTCCATAGTTCTGTAGTTTCCCTGAGTCAGTGTATCCAATTTTGTTTCAATAAACCATGACACACATTGTGCCTTTTCTTGAAGAGTAGCCATTTTTTAAGAGTTCTTTTAACATCAAGAGGATACCTGAAATATACAATTCCAATATGATTAAAAATTCTTTCATAATCATCCATTCCTGATTTAATTGATCTTGCTCTAGCCTTATCACTAGTGGGTGGCTAGATTTACTTTTATATTTTTTTGCCACAACTAATATTTAAATAATGATCATCATAAAATTCAGACATAAATTTCTACTTTCAGTGCCAAACTCCATTAAGTTTGCCACACATCTACCACCTCAATATGAATAAAAATGAAAAATTCTTTGAATCAAAAGAAACATTTGAAAACACTTACTTGGTATATACTAAATTTAATTTAACTTAATAATGTTTGCCCATCAGAAGACTGACAAATTGATACAAATGTAGAATTGAAAGAACATGAGAAAGTAAAGAGGGTGAATTATTTGCCAACTGCAGCCATTATTTTTTCCTTACTTTGTTTTCAATCTTTTCTTTTAGTTAAATATTTGTATAGAACTTGGCAAGAAAATATACTGACAATTTGATACCAATGTAAAATTGAAAGAACAACAGGAAAATTATTTTTCATTCAATTAATAGGCTCTATTTACCAACTGAAGCCATTTTTTTTTCTAACCTTGCTTTCGATCTTTTCTTTTAAATAAAATATTTGTATAATATTTCTAAAGAAAACTGACTGACAATTTGATACCAATGAAGAATTGAAAGAACAACAGGAAAATTATTTTTCATTCAATTAATAGGCTCTATTTACCAACTGAAGCCATTTTTTTTTCTAACCTTGCTTTCGATCTTTTCTTTTAAATAAAATATTTGTATAATATTTCTAAAGAAAACTGACTGACAATTTGATACCAATGAAGAATTGAAAGAACAACAGGAAAATTATTTTTCATTCAATTAATAGGCTCTATTTACCAATTACAGTCATTTTCTTTCTAACTTTGTTTTACATTTTTTCATTAGGATAAAGCTATTTGTATAATATTTTCCAAGAAAGTAAGCTAACAATTTGATACCAACATGAGGAAGCAAAGACATTGAATTATTTTTTGTTCAATTCATAGGAACTATTTACCAACTGAAGACTTTATTTTTTTAACTTTGTTTCAGATCTTTTCTTTTGGACAAAATATTTGTATAATATTTGCCAAGAAAGTATGCTAACAAATTGATGCCAATGTAGAATTGAAAGAACAAGAGGAAACAAAGTGGTTGAAATTTTTATTGAAATAATAGACTCTGTTTACCAAATGCATCCATTATTTTATTTGTAACTTTGTTTTTTTTATCATTTTTTTTTTTTTTTTTGGATAAAGCTATTTGTATGATGTTTGCCCAGAAGATACATTAACAATCTTATACAATGTTGAATTGAAAGAACAAGAGAAAGCAAAGATGTTGAATATTTTGTTGAAATAATAGATTCTGTTTACCAAATGCAGCTGTTGTTTTATTTCTATCTTCTCTTTAGTTCTTTTCTTTTGGATATTTTTTTTTTAAAATTTAAAGTGCATTTACACATTTATCTTCTTTTGAATATCTTTTCTTGCTTTTAGTTTTGGAAAAAAAATTCTCTCCCATTTGCATTTTAGAAAATCTTAAAAATCTCTCTTCATTTTTTATTTTTCTCATCTTTTTTTCTTGTATTTGGCTTAATTCTAAATTTAAAAATTCCTTCTTCAGCTTTTTAAATCATCTATTTCATTTTGCATTTTCATTTTCTTTTCTTTTCATTTCTGGCTTAATTTCTAACCTGAAGCCTGCTTTGCTGTAATGGATGCTTGTAGCTAAATAGTAAAGCACACTTGGGTTGAAAGAAGGTTCCCAGATTAAAAAGGGAATTGAGATTCAATTTCAGTCAGTAGATACATTCTTTTTATGAAGACTTTAAATTAGCAGCTTGGTAGATATTAATTATACTGTTGAAAAAAAAGTCTACTCAAATATGCGCACATACTGAATATAACACAGTAAAAAGAATTATGAAATTAAAAATTACTTCTGTTTTTAACTTCAGCTACCTGGATTGTCTTCTATTTTCTTATGTACTGTATTTTCTTTTATCTTAAATTAGTTTTATTTTATTCTTTTTTTTCTTTTTCCTGTTTTTGATAATTTTCCTAATTCTTATTGTTATAAAATAAAATAAGACATATCTCAGCTGATTTGCAGGCAAATAAACTAACATAGTCAAGAGCGAGAGCCGGATGTGAACAGGACAAGGCCCCGTCACAAAATGACCATTATCATCATTTATGCAAAAGTCCGACGCACGAGTTCCGGTCAAAAAATAAAATAATATTCTAAAGTGTTTCTATTTTTCGACCAATAAAAATGCTTCCCACCTAATTATACTCACGTCGTTTTACGAGCCTGTTAAGCCATAAAAAACACCATACAAGGGGTTACACAGGGAAGTACAACAGCAGTCAACAGGAGGCCAGGGAAGAGACCTGTCAAGGTCAGCGAGCAGCAGTCAAGAGGAGGCCAGGGAAGAGACCTGTCACGGTCATCGAGCAGCAGTCAAGAGGAGGCCAGGGAAGAGATCGGTCACAGTCGGTCTGAGCAGCCAGCAGCAGTAGCACCTCACCAACCAGCGAGAACTACTATGAGAGATCAACCCAGGTCAGCAGCCTGTTTATGAACTATACCACAAGGTAGCTGTCCCAAAACCACACGTTCCTAGTGAAATAAATCATGTAAATCTATTTCTGCTGTTGTCGTATTTCTTTCTTGCAACCATACGCTTGTCTATAACATTATAATCTTCTTTCCCTCTTTAAATTATTTTTCATATTTTTCATTTTTTATTTCTTATTTTTATTTGTTTTCTTCATTTTCCTTCTTATTTCAAGTTTTTGATTACTTTCTTAATTCTTATTTTTCATTCATTACTTCAAACAGCAATTTTTCCTTCCTTTTAATTATTTTCATTATTTTAATATTTTTCATCCAATCATCTTCATTTCTTTTTTCATTTTCTACTTTTCATTTTGTTTTTGTTTTTTACATGTATTCATTTTGTCTCCAGTTATTTTCGAAATGTTAATTACCTTCCAAATTCTTACATACTTATTTCATTTCTTCAAACAGTCATTCATTATTTATTAAATTAATTTCAATTCTTTTCATCCAATATTTTTTACTGGCAGCAAATGGCCTGCTTATGGATGAAAATGAATTCAGTAAATATACAAATCTAGAAAGGTGTATGAGACAAGGATTGGTCTTCTCACTGGACTTATCCAATCTATAGAGTGAGGCAGTTCTGAGAAAATTAAAAGTCCTACCTGGATCCATTATTAGTGGCTACAGTATTAAATACATAAAATATGCAGATGACATAGTGTTTATAGCAGACACAGAAAAGAAACTGCAAGAACTTCTACAGAATATAATGAAGGAAAGCGAAAAGAAAGAACTAAGCATCATTTGTAAGAAGATAGAATGCATGGTTGTCAGCAAAAGGGACATCCCAACATGTAAGTTACAAATTGGGGATGCCAAAAACAAACAAGTACATGCAGAGAAATATCTGGGAAGTGTTTTAACACAGGATGAATAGTGTGACGCTGATATTCAAAGAGGCATTGAGATAGCAAAAAATGCTTTCTAAAAGCTAAGGAAAATATTAAGAAACAGGAAATTTTTGTTAGAAAAAAAAAAGAGTACTGAAATGTGACATTATATCAGTCTTTCTATATGCTAGTGAAAGCTGGACAATCTCCTCACAGATGAAGAGATTTGAAGCAACCAAAATGTGGTTCTACAGAAGGAGGCTGAGAATAATATCGACCAAACTTGTCAGCAATGATGAAGTTTTAGAGAAAATAGAAATAAAAAGAATACTATATTTAACATCAAGAATAGAAAGTTGAAATTTCATGGTCATGTATTGAGGAAAGAGTGCTTGGAAAATTTGGTACTCACAATACAGACAGAAGACAAGACAGACAGAGGAAAACAAGATATAACCTACCTAGCAATCTTGAATAAATAGATGGCAGAACAAGGTTTAGGAGAGATAAAAACAGACAAAATTTATTAAGAGCTACAAAGAATGGGAAATTGCAGAGAATCATGATTGCCAATGTCCTGAAGGTAGACGTCGTATAGAAAAAAAGAATTTTATTTTATTTTCTTCATCTGCTCGTTTTTTTGTCTTTCTTTTTCCAAATGTAATTCTTATCTTCTTCTTTCCTTCTTTCAAACAGTTTTATTTTTCATTCCTTCAATTATTCAAATTCTTTTTTATATTTTTTTATCAAAATCATTCTTCATCTCTTTCTTTATTGACTATTGCTCAATTTTTCTTTTACTCTTTTGCAATTTAATGAATGCCACACCACTGTGAATAAATTGGAACCCTTAGCCCAAAATGAGTGAAATTGCTTTTGCCAACTTGAGTGAATCAAAATGGCCCCATTCATCAGCACAAGATTTGGGTCGCAAAAAACGTGGAAACGATATTTTTAAGCCAATCAAGATTACGATAGTAATTGAATTTCAAACAGCCCTTTCTGAAAATCTCAGAGAAAGTACTGGACACATGATCTGCGGACAAAAATCAAACTCAATTCATGGCTAGAATCTCTGTAACTAAAGAACCAACAGAAACTAAATGACAAACCCAATTGCCTACAAACATCTTGCCTTTCAGTAAACATTTCACCAGTTTTCACTCAATTACATCGACTTACAACATAAGTAAAAGCTTCTAACAGTACAAGCATTGTTTAACTTGAAAGAAAGTCTATAAAAACCCCATCAGGAAGAATCACAACACGTTTATCACCATTCATGGTGATATCAAGAATCTTTTATACAAAGTAAGAAATACGATTTATGCTAGAAATTATCTGAAACTTACTCCTTCAATATAAGAAATAAGAAGGGCATTTTTTTTTCTAATCGTTTAAGCCTCAAGCAAGGTGATAATGTCACAAAAATTCAAGGAGTTACAGGGGGTGAAAGTGAAAAAAAATAAGAAGACTGAGAATGGGGGGGGGTTATGATAAGGGTAGGGTGGCAGAACAAAGAAGAAACAATGAAGATTTAAAGAAATAAACAATTGCAGTAATATAAAAATACAACAAATGATAAATCAGTTTTGATGTCTCTTGTTGAAAAAAGAGATAAGCAGAGTTGTAAAAGGCGTCTGGGGTGAGGCATACAGAATGTGAGGGAGGATGAATTGTGACATACTGGGGCAACAGTCTTTGGTGAGCTGGCCATGTCTGATGTCTCTTTCATTCTGCAGTTGGAGACTCGTCTCAAGCTGCGCTGGTCAGACTCTCTGCCTAGAGGCAGAGAGGATCCCCAGACGAGGCTATACCAAAAGGCAGAATCTTGTCTCGGGAAACAGTTACCCAACCCCATTTTATGTGGAGTATACAAAGAATTTTTGGCTGAGCTTATGAACTTGGATACCCCACATTAAATTCAGCCTTGTGCCACATCTGACCCTGTGGTGGCGGTTGGTAGATATCCTGATGTCTTTTGGAGATGGGAGGTTGCTTTCTGACAGAGGTCTGTGAATCCAGACTCTGATGCCATATAACTGCCTAAAATGTTCCTTTGATAAGGTTTTATCTCCTTTCTTAGGCTTAAATCAACTTCAGTTTTTATTTTGTCTCTTTAGGCAGGAGGGGTTGCTATTGCATGGAAACTCTATATTGTACTGTTTATTTTTTCTTTGAGTGTGTCAGTAAAATCAGAAGGTATGTGTGGAGCCTTGTGCAGTTGACAGAATTTTATTTCAGTTTTGGCTGTTTGAAGCATTCACATCCAGCCAGCGGTGGAAATTAGTGTAGCATAACTCAGAAGAAGATCTGGTTTTATGAAGAATGCAACAGGGAAGATTGAGGAAAGGGCAAAAAAGGAACAGGGTTCAAGAAAATAGAAGAGGTTGATTAATGTTGCATTGAAGATTTTTGTTATCAATGAAGCAAGAAATTAGAAGGGTGTTCCACTGGTGAGAAGCAAGAAAGGAAAATATCAGAGTAGAAGTGACACTTGCATCTAACTAGTTCAACAGTAAAATAGTGAGACCCTAGTCACCAATCTAGTTGCATCACAAATTCATGTAGTTGGGACCCTAGAGAAAAAGCTTATTAGAAGAGATGCCGCAAAAATATTTGTAGAAAAGATGGGGGGGGTGGAAATGACTGAAATCAAGATGCCTGGTCAGAATCAATTACCTTACAGATGCTGAGAATAACATGGAACATGTAAGAAACAAGGAAGTTTTTAGGAAAATGAAAACTAAAAAGGACACTGATATTTAGAATTAGAAAGAAACAGCTGAAATTTTAGAGATTTTGACACTCTTTAAATATAGTGATGGTAAGAGAGACTGACAAAAAGAGCAAGTAACATACTTCAAACGTTTGTGCCAATAGATGGCATAACATTGGGCAGAGAGGCATAGTAAGGGGAAAAATATTGCTTATAGCAGCAATATATAGGAAGTTATAGAGAGCCATGATTTCCAACGTCCTAAAGAGACAGAGCATATAAAAGAAGTGCCATTATGGGCTGGGTATATCAGACATGGGTAAAGGAGTGAAAAGCTAACAAACAAGTTATCTAAACCTAGCCATCTAGCATAATTCTTTTCTCTGAAATACTAGTATGCCATCATCAAAATGAGAAAAGGGGGTTAGAAGAATATGACACTCACAGGACATATCAAAAGTAAGAGAGACAGAGAAAAACAGCAAGTTTGTCTATCATCCAGGTTCACACACTTCCCTGGTCTTTTGAACAGGAGTAGAGGTTTGTCCCCTGTTTCCTGTTTAGGATTGGGTTTCCAGTTCTTTCAAAAGTTTTTTTCATTCTCTTTCACATCCGGTAGCTTCTTGCATCTTGGTGGTGTCATCACCTTGATTTGGGTGATGCCTCTTCCTTTGTAACGCTCTACCTCAAGGGACTCTTGGGCCTTGTACTGAATCAACAATATTGTAAAAAAAAAATACCTAATGACCGTGTGTAAATGGATGGTGGAACTAGTGCCTTGAGGAATAGTAAGGGAAAAAATATTGGTTATTTCTGCAAAGTATAGGAAGTTGTAGAGAACCCTAACTATGTTTTAAAGAGTTAGAATGTTGCTGCAAATGTTCATCATGGTGTTTTATTATTCGTTTATGGTAGATCTGAAAAGACTTTAATTAATGCATATATTGATTGCCACTTCCTTTAACCTTCAGGTATATGTCCAAGTTTTAAACTGTTTTTATCTTACTAAAACAAAGCAATAATATTCTGATCACTTATTTGACAATGGGTTTGTTGGTAGTGTCATGAATATCAATACAGAAAATGAAATCAATAAACCAACTTTAAATTCTGTCAAGACTGGAAAGTAAAGACTGAGTAGCTCCAATTTAAATATGGCAGAAATACCCCATTTTTGATTTAATTTGGCTCTACACCAGCACTTGTATTTGGTACCAAAGAGTACGACAAAGACAATCTAATATATCACTATCAGTTTCTTTTTTATTTTTGGGCCCCTTTCATATTGCGGTCAGTCATATATAAAAAGCCTCATTGAGAGAGGCAGATGCACACTGTGGTCACTCTTGTATAAATCTACTTTTGCTCCCAATCGTCTCCAAATGACAAACTATCACCTGATCCGTGTCGACAGTCGAAAGGCAAAGATCAGGTTGTTTTGAAACATAAACCAAAAAAAAAAAAAAAAAATCTATCACTTTTTCAGTTTTGGCTTCTTCAAGCCAAAATATTCTAGAAAGAGAAAAGAGAAAAGAAAAAAAAATATCATCGACATCTTGAATGTTTGAGTAACGATGCAAAATTTGTTTGTTTGGAAATATTCCAAAATTTTCCGATAAAGGGACGGGAACAAACAGGAGGGCAAGCCACAAAGAAATTCCAAAATGATTGCCTTGTTTGAATAACTGAATTCTTAATCACGGCTTTGGGAAGGCAGGAGAAATGAATTTTATCTCTTGGTTATTTTCAAAAGAATGTTTCATGAATAAAATATATTGCCGTACTATGCTCTGTATACACAACATCAAGACTTTTAAGAAAATTATCATAAATAACAATGGTAATAGCAGGCACCATCCTTATACAAATGGTCTTGGTAACAGTAAAGGTGTTCATGTTGAATAAGTTATTTATGATGATCATTAAATCAAGAATGCTAATAAGTTGCATCCTATTATGGTTAACTAATGAAACTAATTAATTCCTAGTTTATTACTTAATCATTTATACATTTTAACTTATTGATTGAAAGAAATTACATTAAACAGGTGAAAAATTACCTTTCTAGGTCAAGTAAAAGAAACTTTGTTAAAATCAATTTTTTTTAACATCAGCCTGAAGAAGGTTGGAGTGTACAACATTCAAAACGTTGTGAATATGGCAATAAAGATGAGAACAACAGTTCAATTGATCTAAATAGTGTAAAAACACAAACAAAATCAAACCAAATTTTCATATATTTAATAAATCTTACTGACAATGTCATCAGTTATTTAAAAAGCTACAATAAAACAATGTACTGAATATTATCTTATTTATTTCCATGCAATAGCAACCCCTCCTGCCTAAAGAGACAAAATAAAAACTGAAGTTGATTTAAGCCTAAGAAAGGAGATAAAACCTTATCAAAGGAACATTTTAGGCAGTTGTATGGCATCAGAGTCTGGATTCACAGACCTCTGTCAGAAAGCAACCTCACATCTCCAAAAGACATCAGGATATCTACCAACTGCCCCACAGGGTTAGATGTGGCACAAGGCTGAATTTAATGTGCGGTATCCAAGTTCATAAGCTTATTTATATAGTTAGACATTGTAAATGTAATATGCTTTGATAGGGTCAATGCACAGTTAGAAGAACATATAACTGTACAGCTGGACATGTGTTAATTCCATGTTTGTTGCCAAGTAAGATTAAATTTTTTTAACGTCAGCCTGTAAAGTGGTTCAGTATTATCAAATTAAATGATTATTATTAATTATATTTATTATATTGTATTTTCATCAAGTCACTGTCCAGTTGCTACTAGAATCATGTAACCCAGTACTACTTGCCACATAGTTGGGTTTTTGGTGACTAGAGAGTGTCCCATGTATTAAAAAGTTGGCTAGACACCCAGCAGGTCATTGAAAATAAGACCAGTCAAAGTGCAAATGAACATAGTTGGCTTATTGGTGGCTAGACTGATTCCATGGTGAGAAGGGTGGCTAGACACCCAGCAGGATTAAAAATAAATCCAGTCAAGGGGTATATAAACATAGTTGGGTTATTGGTGACTAGTCTTGTTTCCTGGTTAGAAGTGTGGCTAGACACCCAGCAGGGTTAAAAATAAAACCACTCAAAGGGTAGATGAACCTTCTTCTAGTCAATAGCCTTCTATCACAGTTGGGGAGACTCAGCTCCATAGCTATTTATACACTCAGAGTAATGATAAAACAACATTGTTTGGTGGAGGGCTTTCTAAACTGAAGTGTATGTCTAGTGTAGAGGGTTTTCTAATGGAATCAATTTCTGATGGAATCTGTGACCTTACAGAATCTTTAAATTGGTGGCGATCAGCTGCAGTTAGCCCTAAAGAGGAATGAGTTTCACCAAGTCTACTTGCCCAATGCACACTACCCATTTTTTTTATAATGATGTTCATCCTGTACAAGGCCTTGGGGGTCACACAAAATAGAGGGTTACAGAGTAAGTGGCATGGATAGGTAGGTAAGATAACAGTTAACCTTAGACTTGTTAAAATTGTAGTGACTGGTAAACATCCTCTTGGGTGTCAGTTCCACTGGACAGTGGTTCATGGGTGAAGCTACTTACTTCTCACCAATAGAATGAAAAGAGGCTGGTTTGCTACAATGTGAATGGCATGGCAGGTCCTAGCCATGAAGGTTAGAACTGGTATAACTAAGGAATACAGTTCATCTGAGCACTTTCCATGGGAGTAGTGTTAGATCAGTGAGAGTCTTGCCATATCCCCTCTCTGAGAGATGGGGTTTCTTTTGGACATTGTCTAGACTGAAAAGTGAGGACAGGGCAGCTCCTGCCCAAGCATGACAGCAGTACTCCATTTTAGGCTTCATCTAGCTCGTATAAAGGGTAGAGGATTATACGAGGAGTCAGGTATTTATAGGATTGGTACAGGGAACTGACCATTTTTCCTGCATCTTTAGAGTTGGATCATATGTATAAGTTTCATTTGAGGTTTGGGGTGAGCTTATGATCCAACAGTCGCTCAGGGCATGGGGGCCTCTCCAAGGTGACATCTATTCATCATGAATAGGTAGTAGTTCAGCTTTCAATAATAAATACCTCTCTGGCTTATTATTATTATTATTATTATTATTATTATTTATCATTATTATTATTATTATTATTATTATTATTATTATCATGATAATGATGATGATGATGAAGATGATGATTTGCAAGTTTCCCTATAATTAATATTTCAATAACAAGGGCATTGAGGATAATCTAAGTTGTGTGTGTGTGTGTGTTTGCGTGTATGTGTGTCTGTGTGTGCACGCATGCATGCTTCCAGGTGATCTATCATGTTGGTGCAAAAATAATGTCGGTTTTTGACGTTAAAAAATACGTCAAAAACCGACATTATTTCTGCACCAACCTAATATCTCCAATGATGAACTAAATAATTTTATCCTCCCCATATACACAAATACGCCAGGGGTGCCACAATAAAAAAAAAAAAACACCCTGGGGAAACAAGCCATCAAATTAAGATGATATCTAAATATCACTGATTATTATTGATTAAAGTATTTGCTATAATTAATATTTTGATAATGAAGACATTCTTGATAATTTAGATTTTAGCTCCTGAGATATCCATCCCCAAGGATTTAGACAGTTTCCCTCCACCATGTATGTTTTGGATCCCGCAGGCAAAAGACATTGGGCTACAAAACAGGATAACGTTTAAATACCCATTGTAGAAATTGATGCTAGTAACTATGACGGTTGTATAAAACTATAATAATATTTTATAATAAAAATAATGATTTCAATGATGACAAACCAGTGCAATAGGAACTCGGACACAGCATCAAATATTGGCTCACAACCTATTAAGAAATTATCAAAATTAGCAAAGGTATGTTAAAAGCAAAGGAAGTTTGATCTTCTTACAGATATTCCATGATATATTGTAAACCATGTGTCAGCAACGACGGAGCTGCAAGCCACATTTTCATTTGAGTTTTTTCTTTTTTTTCTTTCTTTCCAGAAGAATAGCTGAAGTCATAAGATTTCATAAAAAATAAATAAACGAGTAAATAAATAGTTGATACCATATGATTGAGGAAAAAAAAATTTATGAAATATAAGAATGTCTCATAAGGGGTCAATAAACCATAAGACAAAACAACCAACCAACCAGCTTTCCAGAAGTCTTTCTTGTCTGAGCAAAAATTTCATGGAAACTAAAAAAAATAAAAGTGGATTTCGAGTGCCAAAATTTTAAATATGACTAGAAACTTAGCTAGTTTTTATTGAGCATGTCGGAAGATGTATTTGTTTAATTTATCAAGAAATCATTGCTGTGAAGAAAGTTTAAAATGTTAAATGGCACTATGAAAATCAGCATACACATTACAATAGTTTTAATGGAAAAGCACAAAAAGACAAAGTTGCATGGCTGAAAAATAATTTAATAAAGTAGTCATCATTTTTCACTAGAAAATTTGAAGAATATGACTGCAACCTTCGTGCTAGGTGTCAAAACTAATTGCAGAAAGAATGAAACCTTTTACTGATGGAGAGTTCTTCAAAGAATTATTGTTGATAGTTGATGTTGTGTGTCTGGAAAAAAGGAATTATTTTCTGTAATCACTTGATAGAGAACAGCAATAACAAGACAAATTAAAGAATGCCAGTAAATATCAAAAGTGGCTTGGAGGACATTTTTAAAAATTTGGAATATTATTCCATTGCTGTCGAGGAAACCACAGACATGATGGATAGTTAAAAAACTTGCAGTGATTGTGAGGGGACTAAAACCAACATTTGATATTGTGGAAGAATTTATACAGTTGATTCCTCTAAAGAACACTAGCACTGAAGCAGATATTTTTGAAAGCATGATAAAATGAATTACTGAAATGAATCTTGATTTATCAAAGCTTACTTGAGCAACCACAGATGAAGCACAAGTGATGATTGGAGAGAAAAAGGGGTTTGCTGCATTGGTCCAAGAGCACATCAGTATTGATCAAAAACTAATAAAAATTTATGGGCATGTGGCCGAGTGGTTAGAATGTTTGCATTCTAACCATTAGACCCAGGTTCAAATCTCACCATGGTCGATTTGTTAGGAAGGAAACTTCCTGATGTTATTTGACTAGAAGGGTCGATCCCAGCATGTGGCTCCTTTGGAAAGTGTTTGAAAACCAAACCATGGGTTGACCTTGTGAGTGAAATTGGTGGACATAACCTTAGGGGGCTGTCAATAATTTTGCTAGCATGAAATCAGGAAGTTACAAGTCAGGGCTTGAGCGTGCTGGCCTTGTTCAAATTGTTGATCATGCTGGATAACACGCTCTTCTAAAATCAGCTCAGCATAGTTGCAGTATAAACCACAAGTGGGCTCCATGGGTGTTGAATAAACACAAATGTGTCTGAGCAAGCGTCTGCATTAGGGATTGGCTAGCCACCCTAGTAGACAAGTATCCTCGCCTTGAAGTGGCAAACTATACATGAGTGTGTGTATGTGTATGATTGTTTATGTATGAGTATGTGTGCATGTGTGTATGAGTGTGTGTGTATGAATGTGTATGCGTGTGTGTATGTGTATGAGTGTATATGTAAGAGTGTATATTTGTGTGTGTATGAATGTGTATGTGTATGTATGTGTATGAGTGTATGTGTAAGAGTGTATATGTATGAGTGTGTGTATGTGTATGTGTCTACTTTTCTTGGGATCCCTGGTTGTATTTTAATCAAAAGTTTATGGATTTCACTCACGTTTAGTTAAGGTTGTAGAGAACGACATTATTAATTATCATGATTAATATTACAAAAAAAAGTGCCTGAGCAAGCGTCTGCAATAGGGAATGGCAAGCCACCCTAGTGAAAAGGTATACTTGAATAGGAGTGGCCAGCTATATATACATCAGGAAACATTATGTGCAAAGTCACTTAATTTTAAGGACATCATGGCAGTGGTTATTAAAATAAAACAGTGAATTTTATACTGTCAAGAGGCCTAAGTATACAATTTTTACACCATTTGAAAGAGAAATAAATTCTGCATAATGTGTACACAATAAAACTAATTTATATTGTTTTATTAGAAACATATTCTGAAATTAGTAAAACTTTAACCATTGGTCTTAAACTGATTTCCGCCAGTGTATATCAACAGTTATTAGGTATAAATTAGATAAATTAACATTTTTACTGCTGCATCATTATAGCATTGTTGCCTGGCTATACAGGCCCGTTTTGGGATAAGCAAAAACTGAAATTATTTATGACTCAACCTAATATCTCTTTACTGAGATTTTAAAATTAAGCCTGCTTTTCTGATGTGCCTCTCTTTCCCCACATCTTTCATCATCTCTCACCTCCTCTCTACTCTCCTTGAACATCATGTGCCAGCAAAAACAGCTGTATGACTCATAGAAGTTAATCCATAAGTAGTTTGGAACATTTCATAGTGTTTTAAGACCACATGGGTATCATTATATTATTATTTCTTTCTTTATTTTGTGTTTTTACGATAACTTTTTGCTTTAAATATAATGATACCTATGCAGTCTTAAACTTATTCTGTTGGCAAATTTGGATAATTTAAATTAATCCAGCATTAAAATTTTTCAAGTTTTAGAAAAATATACAATTTTTACATCATTTGAAAGAGAAATAAATTCTGCATAATGCGTACACAATAAAACTAATTTATATTGTTTTATTAAAAACATTCTGAAATGAATAAAATTTTAACCATCGGTCTTAAACTTATTTTCACCAGTGTATGTGACCTAGAAATTTTAATAGTTTCTTTCTGATTCTAAGTACAAGTATGCTTTTTGCTTCCATTTGGTTGTCACAAGTGCCTTCTAAATCTGTGAGGATGTTGTCCAGCATTCATTGCCATAGAGGACAGATATCATGCAACTTTTCATTGTTTCTAATGAAATTTTTCGTTTCTTAATAAATTTAGCAAAAATGACATAGCCATTCATTATGGCCCTCCCCAATTTTCTCTCCTTCATAACCCATATTCTGACATACATTTACACACACATTTGCTAGAGAGGTTATTCTATATTTTCCTATACTCATTATATGTATAAAAAAATATTTTATGTATCCTTTTTGGTTTTATTTGCCTGAAAACGTTTTAGTTGCTAACACGTTCCATTAATACTCTTTGCAACAATCCCCAATAGAACCATATCTCTGTTATCTCAAGTCTCTTCTTTTTCTGTGAGAAGATTGTCAAGCATTCACTACTATAGGTAAGCTTCTATTTATCTTGCAAGATAAAGATAGTGTCTTTTTTTTTTTTGTCAAAATTCAGTCCTTTGTGGGGGAAAACTTGACAGGAATATATGGAGGCTGAGCACTGCCCAGATGACATGTCCATCCTCTTGGCCATACTGACAAGATCCAAAGAAGTACAGACTAATACATTTAGGGATGGCTTGCTTGCAGTAGTTGCCAGAATATTGTCAGTGTTTGCAGACAACCACCTTCATCGCTTCACAGGTTTTCTGTCTGGATTTACTTCCATATCCTTTTTCATGTTTGGATATGACCGCAATCCAATAGAGGTTTTAAAGTCACTATTTTTTGACAAGAAAGACATGTGGTTAAAGAAAGAAGGAACCTTCTTGAATACTGTTATGGGATCTTACCCATAATAATAATAATAATGGACTATTCCATACTTAATAAATACTGCACCCCAGAAGTAGGCAAGAAGTCAGTAGTTCAAGTCGAGTCAAGAGTCAAGTCAGAGGCAGTCCGAAACAGAGTCGCGTTCAGACAATTACTGCAAGACATTGGAATAGTGATACTGGTCGAGACTACATTGTTTCTCTCTACTAAACTTGATTGTTCATACTAACACTTCTACTTCTCTGTATATATTCCTGTTTGTAATATATCTGTGTTATTCCTTACCTATATTTGAATACTTCTTTATTGGTTCTACCTTGGACTATCACCGTGGTACAAGTAATCGGACCATAACAAATACAATGAGAGGCTTTGATGGTGCAGAAACCAACGAGCATATAGGTATATATTTACTACATGAACTAAGTAAAATAATTGATAAACATGATATAGGCCTCTACATGGATGACAGTCTCATAATCCTAAGAAATTGTAACAGACAAAAAACAGACAAATAATCATAAAAATTTTCTAAAATATGGGTTTCGATAATGACATAAAAACAAAATTGAAAGAAGTAGATTTCCAAGTTGTCACACTCAGTCTAATGAAAAGTACACATCAATCATATAGAAAACCAAACCATTTCACATGCACACATCTTCCAAACATCCGCCATAATAATCAAACAGCAGATCCCACAATCAATTAGCCTCAGGCTATCTGATAATCTTCAACAAAGCCAAAAAAGATTAGGAAACAGCCCCAAAAGATACACATTACACAGTACAAAAAGCTGAAAGGAAAAGAAACAACTGGTTTAACCTGCAATACAAAAAATGTAAAAGCAAACATAGGAAAAATATTTATTAAACTCATACACAAAATATTTTCTTCCATCAAGCAGTTTAACAAGATATTTAACAGATGAACAGTAAAAATCAATTGCATCATGAACACAGTACATATAATAAAAAGAACATATAATAAAAACAACCAACACACCACCCACACAAATCAAATCTGCCTGTAATTGCAGTGCAAGGAACAAATGTCCTTTAAATGATAATTGCATGCAAAATAATATAATGTACCAAGACATTTTGTAAAAACAGCAGAAAATGAAGAAAATAATATAATAAAGTAACTAGAGGACCATGAAAACAGAGAAACTATGCATACAAAACATCCTTTACAAATAGTAAATACACAAAAACAGGGGTGGATTAACTATTAAGCTAAATAAGCATGTGAGTAGGGCATCATGGGAAGGGGTTACCACAGAAATTTTCCCTAGGCAAATTTACCATGGTCCATAGATTACATTGTGCAATACTGCAATTTGCTGGTTCCCAGACTTCATGAATTCAAGTGCCCTACGAGGCTGGTATCCCGCTCTCACCCTTTCACTGTCAAAACTCCTAAATGTAGCCATCTCTTCTACTCCAATAGCTTCATGTCTCACACGTTCCCTATTCCAGTTTCCCTGAGATCTATAATCCCCAACTATTCAAATGTAATGTCAATCGACATCTCCAGTTGACTTGATCTATTCACTATCCTTCTCATCCTTTCCTCTATCACTCCTATCTGATTTTGCTTCAAATATTCTATAACTCCTCACGTCCTAGTGGCTTCCCGCCTTGCTTGGGGTGAAATGCTTAAAAAAAAAAAATGATGCATCTGAATCCAGATCCACAAAATGTTTCCCCCACATTAAACAAATAAATTACAGACAGCTATATACAATAATAACAAGAGCATTCAGTGAGTGCCGACCTCCACCAAGGGTCATGAAACCTAAGGAAAAAAAATCCCCACCAACTCCCTGTATAAATGAAAGCAGGGGAAATTTCGTATGCAATCTGTGAAATTTGTATGCAATATGTACATCAGTGAAAAAACAAACAAACACACAAATACTCTGACAAAAACATAACATATTTGGCAGAAGTAAAAATGATATGTCCCAGAAAGGGAAAGAAATATTTTTTTTACATTAGATTATATTATATTTATATGGTTTATCAACCTCTTACCGGTTATTTAAAGTCAGAAAATATTTTTAGATAGTAAGAATCTTTATCAGATAATAATGATTTACTGATACAAGCCATTCTAATTAAGCCATAGTTGGAGGGAGAAGAGGTGGATTTATACCTTTCCAAAGGGGATTCGCTCGTAAGTGAATATAACGAACCCAACTGGAATTGAAACTCGGTTCTCCGTTTTCCAACTCCGAGCCGTTATACCACGGGTGCATCCACGTTTACAACACCTAGTATTCTTAAGCAATCACCCACGTAAGTACTGACGAGTTTCGACGTTGCTTAACTGATCATGTGGGAACCGGTGTGTCAATGGGACATTGCCGTAAGCCTTTGTGTGTTGGTTTCTCGCATAGCGTTGTGAAACGGCCAGCATGGGAGATGCCGAAGATGGTTCTATGGCATCTCATTTCTAATGGGAGGATCGTTCGCTGTAATTCTGCTGTTGAGTTTTCACCGGTCTATAGAGAATGGAACCATGCCCATACCATATATGATTGATATGTCCCAGAAAGGGATATATTTGAATGAAGTAGCTAAGTAGTTTTGGCTACTATAACGAAGTAGAACATGGTAGCAGTAATCGACTGGTACGCGTCGTAGTCACGTGTAAGAAGTGTGGATCAATGGTGCAGTCCAATGGGCGTCTTTATAGACTTAGCTCTCAGACTAAGGCTCTTTGACTCTCCTACACGTCTGTCAGTATTTATGGTGGACACCAGCCAATCATATTCCAGTGAGCGGGAACACAGGTGTATGCATATTCCATATCAAAAAATAATAATGATAGAGGTTAATACATTAATCTAAGGAATACAAGAATATTAGAATTTGGTAAGTTTAACTGCCCCATGGTTTCAAGAGGCTCACATGATCATTCTTGTCTAACTTCTAAGTCTTTTTCATGTCAACTGCCCCGTACAGTCGTCCCCTGAGAATGAGACTGTGCAGAAGTTCTAGGAGTTTATTCAGTGTCCAGTGTCCCAACAGGCAATAATATAAGTGCTGTGCTAACATTATAACTTTGAAAATAAGCTGATTCCTTTTTTTTTTCATAACATTGACAACAAACAATGTAATTAATCTTACTTATTATAAAACCCAGGTTGTGTGTGTGTGTGTGTGTCTGTACATTTATATATTGGATCGGATTTCCTACATTTTTCAACCGATTTCAACTAAACTTCACAGGACTACGTAAAATTACCTTGTGGTGGTTCTAACAGCACCAAAAATTAGAAAAACATAATTGTTTTTGCGCAAAATCAATTTGAAAACACGATTAAGAGGCATTAATTAAAGGGGGACAACTCATATCGAGTTATACTTATAATACCCAGGTTGTTTGTGAGTGTGTGTGTCTGTGTTCGTTTATATATGGGATCGGATTTCCTACATTTTTCAACCGATTTCAACAAAACTTCACTTTTTTTTTTTTTGGCAGGTAGTGTTTCTTATTGTCTTGCACACTTTTTTCTTTATTTTTACATTCAGAATGCTTTAAAAATTCCATTTACAAGATAATTGTTTATAATAAAATTCTATTCAATCAGTAGACTCATAACGATTGAAAACAATGTTTTTTTTTGAGTTTGGGTTTGACCAATTCGTAAAAAAAACAAAACAAAACAAAAACAAAAAAACTAATTAAGACATGCGTGTCCGTCAACCTTAAACAATAATCTTTGTCAATTTTATTTTTCAGTCTTTATCATGGTCGATACTTGATCTATCTCTTACTGTTACATCCCTGGGCAACGCCGGGCTCTACTGCTAGTGTTTCATAATTTTGTTGAAGTTCTTTATGATATGTTGTGAAACACATAATAATGCCCAAATGGTGTATAGTGCTGCTTTTGTATTTTCTATTTTTTATTTATCACATGTTGGTGGTGATAACCAAGTCAAAACCAATCTCCGTCATC
The DNA here is from genome assembly GCA_963932145.1 of Acanthosepion lycidas. NCBI lineage: Eukaryota > Metazoa > Mollusca > Cephalopoda > Sepiida > Sepiidae > Acanthosepion > Acanthosepion lycidas. Next base: position 41,998,558 of record OZ010586.1, read on the forward strand.
ACAAATGAACACAAATATTGTAGATTATAACATAAATACCACTTCACAATCAAAGTACGATGACAGTAGAATTGCCGAGGTGCCAAAATGCAGGTTCATCTAGCACATGTCTCATTAATGATCTCACTTTGCCTGTAAATTCTCTTGATACCTCTACAGCAAATGTTGATTCAAGTTACTTTAAAATACATTCTGGGGCTGAAATAACTGCAGAAAATCAAAATGTAGTGAACCTTGGTGATGGCGCTGAAATTATTCTGTCTGCAAAAGATGAAGTAAATCAAAATGTAGCAACAGATCTAGGGTTGTGGCTCGATTTCTCTGCTGCTGTCGAGGTGCTTATTGGACCCAGTGACTGTCAACACCACAATGGGCTATTTAACAAGTCTTACTGGCATTTCAGTAGAAGCAAACCAGTAAGGTATTGTTCACAGAAACTTTTTGTTGGGACAAAAGTCAATGGTAAGAAATATAAGAGAGAGTGTTTACTGTATTCACCATCAACAAGATCAGTTTATTGTTTTGTTTGTAAATTGTTTACTCCTAAAAATGTCTTGAATTTTGTTATAAGAGAAAGGTTCAGTGACTCTCAAAATACTATTGTAATTGATAATCATGACAAAAGCATTACTCACTGAGTCTCTATACCAACATACTTAACTCACAGACAAGGTGCACGTTGGAGCAATAGTTAGAGAAACAAATTCAAGAACAGTGTAGTTACTAGGAACATGTCTTGATATGCAGGCATAGCTGTTATTTGTACATTACTTAAACATGGCTTGGCTTTTTGAGGAACAGAAGAAAGGTTTGGGGTCATTGCAAAATGGGAATTTTTTTAGGGCTGCTTGAACGCATAATCCAGTTTAATGTATTTTTAGCAGACCACATTTCAAAATATGGAAATTCTGACAAAGGAAATCCTTACCTGTCTAAAAGCACCTGTGAGGAACTCATCCAACTAACAGCACAAAAGGTCCATTTGCTCATATGTTAATCAAGTAAAATCTTTTGGTTATTTTAATTTGTTAGTTGATTCAACATCAGATCTATCACATATCAATCAGTTAAGTGTTGTACTTAGGTACTCAAAAGATGGACAGCTTATTGGATGCTATTTAACCTTTCTGGAAATGAAAAGCCATCGCAGGTAAGGAAATTAGGTGTTGCAGTACTTACGTGAAGCCTGTAGGCAAAACTTTTCAAAATGTAGTGACAACACTGCTAAAATGTCTGGGTGTTAAGGGGATACAGCAAAAATTTTTAGAAACAAACAAGTTTGCTATATATGTCCCCTGTAGGGCTCATTTACTAAATCTGATATGCCGAAGTGTTGTTGACTGCTGTCAAGAGGCAGTTGATTTCTTCTTTACAGAGCTGTTCTGTTTAGTGTACAATAGACTGACTGGAACTCATTTCCCTTTAACGGCCCCTTTAGCTTGGGGGCTTCTTTCTGACCCTACACCGGATGACGTTTTTCGGTGGTCAGCCCTTTATCTAGTTTAGCTGCCCCCAGCAGGGCTGTATGGCATAGTTTCCATCCTTCAAATATCTCATCATTCTTGGACATCTCCAGTAAGAACTATCGCCTTTCTTCCTTCTTATTACGGAATTATTTAATGCAAGCCTTATTTTTTAGTATCATTTCCTTCCTATAAATGAACTTTGTTTACCTTCTCACCACGCGCGGAACCTCCATCTATCCTCTCGGAATTCGACTGTTTACTCAACCTTATTTGTATTCTTTTTCTTTCTTTGAGTATTTTTTATGCCCAAATGCTTTCTCTTCTGTTAGCTTTTCATACCTACAACTATCTTTAAAGCCTTAGTAATTCCTCACCTTCATTTTGTTTCTATGTGATTCTGAAGAAACGTGTTTTTTATTCCTTTCATTTTTACCTTTGTCAACTGTCAATAAACCTGCGCCTAAAACATACCATGTCTCAGAGTCTTGATTGTCGATGAGAGTTTATGTTAACTGTCTAAGGGTTGTGTACATTTCGACGAAATACACGCATCCCGGAAACAGTATAAGTGCAGTTACTCTATAACTTTTTCCAATCTCAAGCAACTGATGGAAAATTCTTAAAAGGTTGTGCTGTGCGAGAAAATGTGCTATTGGTTTCACTAACAAAGTGAATAGGTATACAGCATAAACATAAAAAAATGTTCAAAATAACCACAAAAGACTTCATATAAAAGACAGCATTCATATTTCTTTCAATTAAACCGTTTTTGACTCCCCTCTCTAAAACTTCTCTCTATTAAATTTTAATCCCCCACCTTCTCTCATCTGTTACACCTCTCTATAGCTCCAACATTCGTCCCACACTCTCATACTTACACCTTCTCTAAATTCTATTTTTTATTTCCAGAGTTGTTTTTTCTGTTTTCTTTTTGAATTTGTAGGTCTGATGAATTGGGTCGTATTTACGATTCAAATGGAATAAATTATGACCATGGAATATTAATGTTTAAGCCTTTTTATTATATCCTTACTCTGTCCTGGATATTTAGTTCTACCTAGATTTTATCCTCTTGGAATTTGTTTTTATACAAAGTATATATATTTATGTGTATGCATGTATGTATATATATTTATATATTTTGCATATGTATGTGTATATTTACCACTAATATTATCTATCTATCTATCTATATATATATATATATATATATATATATATGAAATGTTCATACAAGATGTGTATGTGCTTTTGTAAGAGACTTGATATCTAAAAAAAAAGTAATCTTTAGCACTTATCTTAAGTTGATTGTCACAAGCCTGAATAAGTACGTCTTTCTAGTCTGACTGTCAGGAACCAAAGAGGATGTTTGACTTTTGTGTCTAACGATCCCTCGGGCAGTTCGCGTGACTATCTCTATATCTATTTTTAGCTTTTTAAAGGGTTAGTCAAAGGGAGATAACTTTTGTCTCTCTCAACAGTTGTATTGTATATGAAAGTGTTGTAAAATCCCTCTCTGATACCAGATGGGTGGTATATGCTATAGCAACATCAACAATTTTGAAATCTTTCCTCAAAATTTCAGAAGCATTAGAATATATAGCTGAAGGCCAGTCACTAAAGGAAGATGCTAGAAGAATTTGTTTTTATGTCGAATTTTTGGAATGAGATTTTACAGAATTTTTAAAGAGTAAGCCAAATTCTACAAAATGAGGATGCCAACTTGAAAACATGTGCAGATTCATATGCATCATTAGCTGACAAACTGTGCTCTTCACAAGATGAATGTGAAAGATATGAAGCAGCTATAAAGGAAATGCTACCAGATATTGATTATAAGGCAGCTACAAATCGCAAACATATCACTAAGAAGGTACCTAATGACGAAGATGCACTACAAATATATCTGAATGCCAGAGATAAATTTCTTATTATCACCTTTTACACAATTGTTGACAAACTTGAAACTGAGATGAACAGAAGAGGAGAGATATACAAAGAAATAGCAGAAATGTTTTCTTTTCTAAGTGATGTGCCACATAATGTCACTTCATCATCTATTAACATTGAAAGGTATTTTTAGTGCTGTCAAAAGCTGATTGATGTTTACCCAGAGGACATCAATAGTAATGTCTCAGCTGAGCTTCAGCAGTTTCATTCATATGCATGCCATTAGGTTGGTGCAAACATAATGACGTAACAATGTCGTTTTTTGACGTTAAAAAATACATCAAAAAACGACATTGTTGCGTCATTATTTTTGCACCAACCTAATATAAGTTCAGTGCAACGAAAAAAATGTAGAAACAAGATTCAGTTATGAATTTTATAAAATGATTGTAGAAGTACAATACTGAGTGTGCCTTTCTAAATGTAGACATTGGCTTTCATATATTTTTACCCTTAATGGTCACAAATTGCTCAGCTTAGCATTCATTTTCTCAGTTGAAGTGTATTAAAAATCCTATGTGAACAATCATGCAACAAGGCAGGCTAGATGCCTGCTCACTATTAAGTATGGAAGCAGAAGTATTACATGAGATTAGTTTTGCGGATCTAATCAAAGACTTAGTAATTAAAAAATGGAAGAGAAAAGTTTTCAAATATAAATAAAGTGGAAGTGTACAAAAATAAACATTATTTTCCATCTTCTTTAATTTTTGATAAATAAAATTTTATTTTATGTTTTATTATTGTTAATATTTTGAATTAGATATATAAGATGGGTACTAAAATCTTCTAAGTGCTTTGGGCCTCTAAGGGTTTTAATCTGAACTTTGCTTTTTGAGGAAGAGAAGAAAGGTTTGGATCATTGCAAAATGGGAACTTTTTAAGGCTGCTTGAACTCATAATCCAGTTTGATCTATTTTTAGCAGGACACATTTCAAAATATGGAAATTCTGACAAAGGAAATCCTTACCTGTCTAAAAGCACCTGTGAGAAACTCATCCAACTAACAGCACAAAAGGTCAATTTGCTCATATGTTGATCAAGTAAAATCTTCTGGTTATTTTAATTTGTCAGTTGATTCAACACCAGATCTATCACATATCAATCAGTTAAGTATTGTACTTAGGTACTCAAAAGATGGACAGCCTATTGGATGCTATTTAACCTTTCTGGAAATAAAAAGCCATACCAGTAAGCAGATGTATTATATGAGGTTAGTTTTGATGATCTGATCAAAGACTTTGCAATTAAAAAATGGAGAAGAAAAATTTTCAAATATAAATAAAATGGAAGTATGCAAAAATAAACATTATTTTCCATCTTCTTTAATTTTTGATAAATACAATTTTATTTTATGGTTTATTATTGTTTATATTTTGAATTACATATATAAGACAGGTACAAAAAACTTTTAAGTGCTTAGGGCCTCTAAGTGTCTTAAACTGACCATCTGCACACACAGCACAATGCTTTCTGAACATATATAAAAATTTGAAAACAAAAGCCGAATTACACCAAAAATATTATGGAAAATAAGGAAAACAGCATCAGCCTACAATAATAAATCCCAAAACTATAAACTATGCCTAAATAAAGTCAAAAGGAAATCTTTTATTTATCAATTCCTTTTGTCCTCTGATAAACATTATCACAGTAAATGTATGGATTTTATTTTTCAGCATGTATTTTTAAACAAAAATAAAGATATCATTAGTTTATCACACAAAAACACATATATACATACATATATTTACACTACCAGTCAAAAGTATTTGGAAAACCCTCAAAAATTTTTATTTCTTATCCTAAAAGTATTATTTTTAATGAAACAAGCATCAAAATGAGTCTGTCTATATTTCTGAGATGAGGTATTATGTACAGTATTTACATTATGCGAACCATTGTCCTCATCTTTGTCGCCATATTTGTCACAACGTTTCGGCCGTTGTACGCTCCGGCCTTCTTCAGTTCGAAATTCCAACCACCTGAAGAAGGCTGGAGCGTACAACGGCCGAAACGTTGTGACAAATATGGCGACAAAGATGAGGACAATGGTACGCATAATGTAAAACCATCAAAATGGTTTTATTTATCATACTAAATACAATTCTTTCTCAGTAACTTTGATTTTCGTATAACCAGATATCTTTTGGAAAATTGATTTGAAGGCATTTTTCTTCTTTAGTACTGAGCATGTATAAAACTTTTTCCAAAAGTTACATTATACCATTGCTTGAACTCACATTAAACTATATTGTGTTGAATTACTTTTTGCAAGGTACTATCTGTTTAAGCTATGCTGCCAATGTACCTAGCCCTGTATTTAAATTTGTTATTCATATTTTGTTTAAATTAAAACCTAAAGTTTGCAACTTTCTTCCAGATCAAAACTTTTTTCTCAACAAAATGCCCAAAACATGTGAACTTACACTTGAACAAAGATAAGAGACCTTTACTTTAAAAAAGAAGGATTTTTCAATCAGAGAAATGTAAAAAAAAAAAAAAATATTCCTCGAACTGCAGTGGATTAGACTGTTAGGAGACATCAGGAAATGGGACAAAACAAAACTGAAAGTATGGCTGGTAGACTAAAAGCAACAAGAGCAGAGAACAATTTCTTGAGTCACCAACTTGCGTGACAAAAGGCTCATTGCTCCAGGCAACACTGCGCAACAGAACCAATGTTATGAAAAAATGTATCTGAAGCTGGTCTATATGGCAGAGTTGCTGTCAAGAAACTAGGAATCAAAACAATGTCAAAAGGCTCCAGTGGGCCAAGGCACACGAAGACTGGATAAGAGAGCAGTGGAATAAAGTCCTTTGGACTGACAAAGTTCAAAATCTTTGGGTCAAATATGGGTGTCTATGTGCGGCAAAGAATTGGTGAAAGAGCTGCAACACTACTTGTAAAGCATGGAGGAGGGTCTGTTATAGTCTGGGAGGCTTTTGCTAATTGCAGAGTCAGGGATTTGCACCAGGTGAAGGGAAAATTGGATCAGACCAACTAACGCAGCATACTGCAGCATCACACAATCACATCTGGAATGCAGCTTGTGGGTCAAGGATTTGTAATCATGCAAGATAATGACCCAAAGCATACTAGTAAACTCTGTCAGAGCTACATTGAAAGCAAAGAGGAACTGCATGTCTTTCAACTGATGTCTTGGACAGTGCAATCAGTGGACTTAACTCCCATTGAACTGGTGTGGGATGAACTTGACCGAAAAATCAGTGATGAACAACCCACAAGTGTGGCTCACCTCTGGCAACTCTTGCAGGAAAGCTGGGCAGAACTATCTTCAGTCTATTTCCAGTCTTTGGTAAAAAGAATGCTGAGACTCTGTAGCCAACTTTCCCTGATGATTCGTTTAGGTGAAACCTAGGTAGGTTTGACTGGCTCACTAGGTTTATCTCTCTCTCTCTCTCTCTCTCTATATATATATATATATATATATATATATATATATATACATACATACATATATATATATATATATATATATATAGAAAGAGAGAGAGAGAAAGACAGACAGAGAGAGACAGGGACAAACAGAGACAAAGAGAGTGGATGTGGGTGGGAGAAAAAATTGCTTCAGAGGGTGACCCAATGATAAAAGAAATTATAATGACAGACTGCAACTAGCTTGTAATTATAAAGTTAGTTCTTTGCATCAAGATGTATTCCACCAAAGTAAATAATCTGTTGTAGAGAAGAGAACTCAAAATCAGAGAGATCAAATTACCTATTGATCCTTCCTTATTGATTCAGCTGCAGATCAAAGTCAAATCTTCTGGCAGACTTGCTGATTTGTATTCACTCTCTTCAAGGACAAAAGCCAACATGTTTTCATCAGACAAAGAAAACTGGGGCATTAGATCAAATAATAGTGAACACTTTCTTAAATGAAATGATATATAATTCATTTTGAAATTCTAATTTTATGAAAGTCACTTTCTTGCAAGAAGTCATAACAAGAAATTTATATCTTGACCAATTGCTTTGAATCACCCTATAGTCGATAAAGAGTTAATACTTTAATAAATTTTGTTCAAAAATTGGACAGAACTTTCATTCCAATGTGATATGTCTGGGGAGATGATTTCAGTATACCCTTGGAAAATGCATGAAAAGCAATACCCCATGTTGGCCCAAGCCTTGGGAGTGAAATTGGTTAGACAGATATGTTCAGGAGCTGTTGATGTTCAATGAAGGCAAAAGTCATTGTGACAAATGGTTTGAGCATACAGGCATTCTTCAAGCTGCATTCTTTCAAGAAAGAGTAACTAAAGCCTGCACAGCATAGTTACAGTATAAATCACAGGTGAGTTATGTGGGTGTTGAATAAACATAAATGTGCCTGAGCAAATGCCACTTAAAGTGATTGGTCAGCTGCACTAGAATGTAATATCATATATACAAATTCTAGTGAAGACTGTAATATAATATATGCAAATTATAGTGAAGAAAGTAATACTAATATATGCAAACATCAGTGAAGAATGTAATAAATATATGCAAATTCAAGTGAAGAATCTAACAGCATATATGAAAAGTCTAGCAAAGAATATATCATATATGCAAATTCCAGTGAAGAATCTAATAGCATAAATGCAAAGTATAGCAAAGAATATATCATATATGCAAATTCCAATGAAAACTATAATACCATGTATGCAAATTCTAGATAAGGATTTAGTGAAAATATAAGCAAACTAGCAGGTATAACCCGTCTTTCCCCAGGCATTTCATTACTGGGAATTTCTGCCGTTCAGTTGAAGCAGTTTAAGTTTTAAAGTCAGCCAACCCAAAAATCAATATTAGTAACAACAACTGGGTGCAACTGAGCCACATTCTCAAATGGGTGGGGGGTTAACAATCTCAATGGGGCATGACCTTGAAAAGGGCCATTTTTGCGTTCTCAATCTTTCAAGGAAGGAACCTCTTTCATATACAGTTACAGTGGAAGGATAGAATTCGGCGAGAGAATGTTTCTTTGGGTTGTAGATGCATTTTCTATTGTTATTCAATGTGCTGGAAATGATGTCATTTCAAGGGGAGGTGATGTGTTTGAAGGTGGCCTGTGGAAGGAGAGATAGAGGCATTGATTAGCCTAAAGAAGATTGTCGGGATTGTAATGGAAGGCCTGGTTTAACCAACGCCCACTGCTGATCATTGGCATGCCCCACTGAGCATCCCTCTGTGCACTATTGGCATTCAGTCTATTTTGACAGGTAGCAGACGACTCTGTTGACCACGCAGTAGAAGTAGAAGTAGCATTTGAAGTAGCACAGCTCTTTGGTTTCAGCCTCACGTGCAGCAGCAGTTGAAGAGGCATTTCTCCTCAGCCATTGAGTCCTATGATTAGAATTCTCAGCATCATGCATAGCAGCATTTGAGGAGGCCATTCTCCTCAGCTGTTGAGTCTTTTAATCTGCAGTTTCAGCCTCACGTGCAGTAGCAGTTGAAGAGGCATTTCTCCTCAGCCCTTGTGTCTTTTGATCATCATTTTCAGCCTCATTCACAGAAGCATTCAGGTATGCTCTTCTGGAAGGTCGATGGCTATGTTGATGTTTGGACTCAGTAGCTCTGATTGAAGCATTTTATCAGGCATTTTGAGACAGGCAACCTGAACATTCTAAAGATGATTCATTATCCCTTATTTACATGGCAGACCTGGTGACAGTGGTTTTGTGATGTAGGCAAGTTCTTTTCTTTGGTGGTATGTCTTAGGCAACTATGAATTGTCAAATGGAATGTGTGGGCAAATACCAGAAGAGAATGCTGTAAAGCTACAGGGATCACTAAGCTCGAATAACTTTAGGAAAATTTGAAAAAATAAATGTTGAGTAATAAAAAAGCAAGTTTACTTATTACTACGGTGAATGAAATGCAAAAACTGACAGGACAGTAAAAAAAATTAAATTGGGAATGGCTATAAATGACAATGAAAGCAATGCCTTAAAACTGTAGTAGTAGGCTTTATGCAACGGAAAAGGTAACCTTACTTGAGAGAGATTGAACTCGGCCAAGAGAAGGGGAATGTGTAAGCAGAGCTGGACATACAAAAGTAGAAGTGGATTTGTGGAATTAAACGGTAGCAATGAGCTTAGGACTGCATAGACAATCAATATGACATGGTAACATTTGATTGGATGTGTAAAGTGGCTTTATGCTGCCAATGAGCAACTTGAACAGGTGTCGTGTTCCACAGGTCACGCGTATGTGAGTACTGTCAGTATGTGACACGGCCGCATATACAAGCATTGCTGCATGTGTTAATTATCAAGGTCAGCAGCTACCGATGGGCAATGTGTGCAGGTGTGAATCACGCCAACACAGGATGAGCTAGAATTGGAAGGTTATGTGTGATAAAAGTAATATTAGGAAATGTATTAAGCAAATGTAAATGAGAGAACATGGGCAAGAAAAACTTGGTAAATGGACACATACAGTTACAGAATGAGTGGATTTACTCGTATGCAGGCAGAATGGTGCCTAAACTTTGAGGTAGTCGGGCACATCAAAGAAGTCTTGCACCTGTAAAACTTATTTTAGGTTCACTACTTTTGAGCGGTTGTTTCACAGGAAAAATGACAAAAATAGGATGTTCCTGGCAAAATTTATCTTGCTTGATGCATCATCAACACCCCTCCCAAAAATATTATTTTGCATGCCTGTTGACACAGGCAGCTGCACACTGAACACCCCTGCAAATGCTCCATGACAATCTCTTCATTGTGCATCTTTTGCATTATATTTCAACTCTCTAAATTGATTGTACAATGTTTTTTACAGACATTAAATTTTGCTTTTTATTTTTGCACAAAGTGTAAAAAACAATTTTTTTCGATTTTTCATCTTCAAGGTTGTAATTTTTTCTAGTCAATTTGGACTCAAGAATTATCTGTCAAACAAAAAATCAGATGAAAACTGTGAAAATGCATAAACATTTGATCACACACACACACACACATACATACATACACACACATTTTGAGAATTATAGATATAGATATATATCCAAGAACAGATAGTAAATAGTAAAATGTTGCTGAGAGTTATAATGAACAGGAAGTAGTGGAGAGCCATTGTCACCAACAATTTGAACTCAAAACTGGCAACAGTCACATACTCACTATAGAACAGAAAAAAGGCCAAGGGAAATAAATAAATAAACAAATAAACAACTTCTGTCAAAATAACGTTCAAAATAGACTACCTGCAATGCACCACTGACCTGTATATAAAAATAGCCGAGAAAAATAACAGCATTCGTGGCCTGACAATTGCATCTAGCATGAAGCAGACTGTCACCTCTAAGTGTTGATTTCAATGTTCACTTTTTATATATATATATATATATATATATATATATATATATATATATATATATATATATATATATATATATATATATACATATATATATATATATACACAGCCTTGGCCAAAATTATGGAGCACCAATGAAAAATCGAAATTATGATTCAAACTTATATATTTAAAGGTTAAGAATAGTGGAGTAAACATTAATAACAACAATCAATATTTGGTATGTCCTCCTTTTGCCTTTATAACAGCTTTTATTCGTTTTTGCATATTATTGACTAAGTTGTTGCAGGTGGTAGGATCATAAATGTTATGGATGTGTATTCACATAAAAATTTCAATTATTACATCCAAAGTTTAGGAAATAGAAGCTGTTAACTTACCTCAAAGTTACTTTCGTCAGACCAAACAATTTTGCCCCAATCATCAGGTGTCCAATTTTCATGGTTTTTTGCAAATTCCAGTCGTTTTTTTTTCTTGTTGGCTTTGCATCCTTTTAATCCCACTTCTAATAACCTTCTTCTCACTGTTCAAGCTGATATGTTTTTGTTTGCATCCTCCCTAAGTTCAGCAGCAAGCTCTGAAGAACTTTTCCTCCTATCTGCAAGGGATGCTCTTTTCAAAGATCTGTCTTCCCTGGCGGTTGTAGACTTTTTACGGCCTTGTCCTTTTCTGTTTTTGAAAGACTTTGTTTCCTTGTACCTTTTAATCGTTGTTTGAACCCCCTTCCTTGAACATTCCATCTTCCTGGCAATTTCTACCTGAGAATATCCTTCACCAGATAAAGCAACAATTTGTGCCCTTTTAATCTCTGAAAGCTGCTTCTTTGGAGGCATTTTCAATTAAATATACACTGGTAGGAATCAAATATTACCCAAAAATTATGAAACAACCTTTAGTATGACAATAAATCATTTTGAATATTGGAATGAATTTAGTACGAAACTCAGCTAAAGCTCTTGAGAGAGGCTTTAAAGCAAAAAAAATACTACAATCTACTTTTAAATATTTTACATTTGCTCTCAATTGTTCACTGTACAATTCTTAACCTTGAAATACGTAGGTTTAAACTATTATCTCAAATTTTTATAGGTGCTCCATAATTTTGGCCATGGCTATATATATATATATATATACATAGATAGATAGATAGATAGATAACACTCAAAGAGTGGTAGATGAGAAGTAAGATAGCTGAAATATAAGCAGTGTTTTGGTTGCTGTTTGCTGTTAGAACAATAGCAGTCAGGTTTTGTTCTACATGTTCATTCTGAAGACAAAAAATAATGGACTCCAATTCCAAGTTCAATTAGTCAATCATTGTTCAGGCCAAAAGAGACAATCATGCCTAACTCACATAAAGAACACAAGAAAAGGATAAATGTTGACAATGCTCTATTTAGAAATAGAAGAAAAGGTCACTTTACCCAATGCTGTCTTTACACAGCTTCATAATCAACTTCTTAGAATCACTACATTTATTTGTGCACAATTTGGTACGAGAATCAAAAACCAAAATGAGTTGGGTGCGGGTCAAATCTTTGTTTAATTGTATCAACAAAGTCACTGCTATGTACGGTGATTCAACTCTAAAACCCCTCCTTTCATACATCATTATGCACACAATTTTTTAAAGAAAACATTTATTTTATGTAGTAAATATTTAATTTTCAACATAAACTCTTTCTTTGTCAATGCACTTGATTCACTAACAAATATTAATCATATAGATCAGACATTGTACAGTGAAAATTTCAGAATGGAATTCAGCCAGTATCTGTATCAGACTACAAATTTATTGATTCTCTCTACTATCTGTCGTGTACTGCCTTGTTCATTATTGGGTACATGAAAAGATGTCCCCTCGGGGTAAAGGGCAGATAACCCAACACGTTGGGTCACTCGAGACAAAGGGACACAACTCCACATCTTGGTTCAATATATCTAGGTAAATCAATAAATATAAACCTAATGATATAAAATGCACTTAATTTTACACAACAAAGGTATTGAATTGGTGAACATTAATTACATAACTCAAACATTATACAGGGAAAATTTCAAACTGATATTCACATAATAACTACACCTCATGCTACTGACTTAATGATCCATTTTTTCCTGAATTATTGCACTATTTACTATTGTCTTCATTTTCTTGATGTTATCGGTCATTGTGCCGTACTGCTTTTACTAGGAGTATATAGATCTGAGTAACCTAAATGGAATTCCAAACTGAACCCTTTATTTAATCTACAGTGAAAGATGAATAACATTCCATCATTTTTTAACAAAACTATGAATTAGAACATTATTTTTTTCAATATATTCCAACAACAATGAAGAAAAAAAAAATTATCATATTCCCACATTAAAGAGCATTTTCTGTTTGCCATACCTAAATGGTTGTTCATTTGTTCCAAGTCTACCATTTGTCCTTGTTTTGAATATTGCTACCACATATGATCTGGTGTTTCTCCTATATATTTAGAGATTCTTTATAAACTCCAGAGAAGTGTTGATAACGTCGAATGTCATGGGTCATCATTTTGTAGCAGAAGTGTGATGTATATTGGAGAGGAATAGAAGGTTTGAATGATGAGAAGGCTTAAAATTGTGTGTTCAATAATCTTCCATCTGCAACAATTAATACAAGACAGAGAAATAATAATTCAAAAACATAACGTATTGTTTCAAAATGTAACAATTGAATTTATTAGTGTTTGATGTACAAGTATAAGAGCTGAAGGTGTGATAGACTTGGAAATATTTGTATTTGAGCTCATAAAGCGAAAGTAATTATTAAAATGTAGTTTAGAAGTATAAAGTTTCTTTAGCATGTTTGGAATTGTGTATTGTACAAGTTGGTAAAAGTTCAGAAGAGATTTCAGAGTTCGTACTTGTGTGAATATTGGTAATGGTCTTTAATGTCTGACTGCATTAGTTAAGATGGGAGATCTTGAAGATTACACCATGGCAGCAAGGAATGAGATGTGTGAGAGAGAGAGAGAGAGAGTTTACATGTGTTTTGTTTTTATAATTTTGTTGTACCACATGACAGGCTCAGACTGAGTTGGCGCCAAAATAGATCTGTCGCATGGGGGTGATTTGATTGGTCAAAACTGACCAATCAGCAAGCTAGATTGAAGGTGATTAACCAATGAATGCTTGTCTATGTACTATGTTTATGTAATGTGGTGGTGATTACCAAAGAGGAAGGGTGCATTTTCCAATGGGGTATAACTGGCAAATGTGGAAGATTCCACAGAAGAATCTGCAATGTTATTGGTCCTGACCTGACAATCTCAGCCTCAATCACTTTCCCATCACCATAATGTAGCTACCCTGTGCATTTTCTATAAATAATTTCATGGTTATTGTTCTGATGAACCCTCCTTTATGGTACGTAGACTTTATTGATTTAAGCGCAGTATTAGATTGGTGGCAAGATCTCAATATTTTACAATTGAATTGACTAGATGTAACCATAAGTTCTTTATTAGCAGTTTCTTGCATGTCTCACCTGTGGATTTGCCTTCCAGCTTCCCACATTCCAACAAATCTTCAAAATTTTAAATGCAATATCAATTGTTATCCACTGTTTTCTTGATTCCTTTTCTTTTATCATCCCTGCTCCTTAATAACTGTTAACCTACATTGCATCTCCATTGCCTTGATTGGGATGTTATTTTGACTGTGTGGGTGTAAATGATACTCTTTATAGTAATTTCAACATCCTATTCTTTGTGTCTAACAGCCAACACAGATTTATTATATATTTCAATACAAGATGAATAGGTTTTGCAAGTCCAATAATTGTTGAGTATTGATGGAGGTTTCCTTCTTAACTTTTATTTGAAGTAGTGTTGAATGTCAACATCTTGATTACATGTTGGTTGGTTGGTTTGTTGGCATATTAATCTCTATAGGTTATTTAGTGCTGAAATCTAATTTTTTTGCACATAATTTTATGTTTTCAACTACAGATATTTGGGACATAATTTTATACTTGCAGAGTAAAAGATATGTATTTTAAATATTTATTTTGTAGATCATAAAATATATTTTGGGTAATTTTACCATAAAAATGTATTTTTTATATTTTTTTAGTGTTGCATTGATTGTCATTTTGCCATAAAAATGTTAGCCATTTTATTATAAAAATGTACTATTATTTTTTGTTTGGGTGATCGCTATTTGACCACAGCTGGGACCCTGACAGGTACTAGCACCCCAGTAATTAAAAGGTGGTTCTCTGCTCCTCCAATCCCCCAATCAGATGTCTTGCTGCCAGATGTAGTTTATTATCATACCTTGGATGATCAAGTAAACATGTGATATCAATTTTAATTGTTGCTGCTCTTGGTAGTCCTCAAGGAATATGTTTTCTGTTCTTTGTTTGCAATTCTGTAGCACTAGTCTCACAATATTCAAAGAAACATTATCGTTTCCAAGACGAGTAGGTTTCATTTGCTCAAAGTCATTTTTAACCACTGATCTTGGAAAGCGGCTGTATACAGCTGATATTTCTGAACAGATTTGGTAAAGCATTTTAAATGATACAAAACATATATAAGAAATAAAAATTAGAAAGAAAATACAATTATTAAAATAGAATATAATAAAAAAAATACATAAAATACTGTGAGACAGTAATTGCAAATTATGACTGAAAGGGAAACTTAAAGATAAAAAATTTAAGAATGTGAATGATTTAATAAACCAAATTATTTAAAATAATTCAATACAAATAAAAACGAAAAGGAAAACTTATCTTATCCGATGTGTTTCACCCTCTGGATTTTACATCAGCTAAGATAAATTTTCTTTTGGTTTTTATTCATTTTACAAATATATTTTTAGTTATATCTGAATTTTTACACCAAAAAATTTATATATTGTTTTTCCGTATATATAAACATAGAATAGCATACAGTCAGTGCTGGTGGTAATAAAACAAAGCTAAATGTAAAATAAAAGAGCTAAAATATATACTAATAATAAATACATATTTGTTCCTCACCATTTGGTACAACTGAGTTACATGCCTATGCCAATCATGAGGCTTGTACTTAAAACAGAGATGCACCAAATATATATTTATTATTAGCTGATAGCTCAGTGGAAAAATCTCCAACTGATTTGGCAGCAGTTGGGTTTCAATCCTGGCTTGAGGCAACTGGATCTAGCCCCACTGGTGAGCTGTGATACAGCAAAACAGTCTGTCTCTGGATGACACATATATACGCCCCCCCCAAAAAAAAATATGGTCAAGCACTTTAGAGGGAAAAGCATGAATTTTTAAACAGTGACTGCTACTGCTGATGCAAAAGCTCTTCTATGAATTGAGCACTGTGAATCTGTAGTGCATTTATTCTAAAAATAAATACATAAAAATTTACCTTTCTTTCTGCCAGGAGCTGATAGCTCAGGGAAAAATCTCAGACTGATGCTAAATTGGTTGGGATTAATTCCCAGCTTAAGGCAATCAGATGTCCACACTGATGAGCTATGATACAGCAAAACAGCCCATGGATGACACACACACACACACACACACACACACATATATATATATATATATATATATATATATATATATTACCAATTTGTGACTGGTAGGAATAATTTCAAGGAGCATATTAATCCAGAGAGAGCTCAATGTAGACTACAGAGCATTATAATAATAATCAAGAAGAAAATCTTAAATATTCATTACAGTTATAATTTATTTTGTGAATATCTATTAATGTAAACTCCAATCACCAAAAATCAATAATAAAACAAATCACTCGCACTGTAAATATCAATAAATTATTGTCCAAAAAAAAATATTTAATGAGAACAAAATAACTTATGATGAAGCCCTCAGCAAGAGTAATTTCAAACAAAAGTTGCTTACCAGGAATCTTTGGAGAATAATAAAACAAGAAGAACAACAAACAGAAAAAGAAAGATAATATGGTTCAAACGCCTTTTCTGTAAGCTATCCAAAGTAAATATTGGCAGACACTTCTTAAACTTAGTCAACAAGCACTTTAATCAAAATAATGCTCTACAGAAAATTTTCAATGGAAAAACTCTCAAAATTAGTTATTCCTGCACCAAAAACATGCAAAACATTATTAGCACACATAACAGCCAAATACTAAAAGCATCCCATGATGACAAAACAGTAGAAAACAAAACCTCTTGTAAAACCAAGACCAATTGCCCAGTTGGAGGTCCATGTAATTTGGAAATGTGGTATACAAAGCAACCATTTTTTCAAAAGAAAACATCAATGACAAAAAACATACATGGGGATATCTGCTGGAAATAGGAAACAAAGACTATACTGCCACCAACCTTCTTTCTTCAATGTTTCCTTGAGACATCAAATTGCTTTATCCAAACATTATTGGATGATTAAAGATAATAGTTTCACCCCACTAATCAAATGGGAAATCATCTGTAGGTCTCAAACTCCCAACAACTTCTGGGAAGATGCAATCTGTGTATACAAGAAAAAATTGCAAAAAGTAAATACACAAATGCTAACCAGTTCTTAAATCAATGGAACAAACTGATTTTCAAGTGTAGGCATAAGAACAAATTTAAAATCCACTAAAAAGGGTTTTTTTAAGGGGAAGGCACACTTAAAGTTTTGATTCATTTATATGAGCAATAGCACATATGGGTGTACATGCATTCATGTGTATGTATGTATGTATATGTATATGTGTATGTGTGGATGTGGACTGATATTGCGTAACACACAGTTTTGTGTTTTTTGGATGTTTCTTAATATTGTATTTGAATTTATGACACTTGCCAATGTATACAACATTTATAATTCTAAATTAACATCCTTTGTATTATTATCCATACATTATCTTACTTGGTTTTTATTTTTATTTTTCTAATTTTACCTTTATCATTTATAAGTATTTAAAATCCCTTCATTTATGTTTGATATTATAACCATTATTGTAATTTTTATTTATTATTTGTATTAAGGACAATTATTATTTGTATTGTCTCCATTTACTAAAAGTTTTTGATCTGTAAAGTTGAATATATAGATATTCACAAAATAAATTATAACTGAAATGAATATTTAAGGCTTTCTTCTTGATTATTATTATTATTTTATATACATATATATATATATATATATATGTGTGTGTGTGTGTGTGTGTGTGTTATACATATATATATATATATATATATATATATATATATATATATAAAATAATAATTATAAGATTATTCGGCTCAGTGATAAATTTTATTTGTACTAATTATATACAAGTAAAAATAAATAATCCAAATAAAAAAATTAATTAAATAAATAACAGACAAATTAACAAACCATTCCTGCCAAACTAACCGTTAGAATAGACTACAACAATCAATCCAAAAATTAGATAAAAAAAAATAGCTATGATTATCTTCTCAGACCATAACAAACTATTATATAAAGTATCAGAACTCACTCAAAATTTTTTACTACATTACTTAAAAATCAAAAAATGAAAAGAATAAATAAAAAATATATAAAGTAAGAATAAATAAGAATAAACAAGTAAAATAAATGAATCCAAATAAACAAATTAACAAACCGCTTCCGCCAAAATAACCATTAGAATAAATTAAAAATAAATAAGCAAAAACAAGTAAAAATAATCAATCCAAATAAATAAATAAATAAAATAATAAACAAATTAACAAACCACTCCCACCCATATAACAGTTAGAATAGACTACAACAATCAATTGAAAAATTGGACAAACATTTCTTTACCTTCTCAGAGACAAAAACAAACTATTAAATAAATGATCAAAACTAATCTTTTTTTTTACTATATTACTAAAACATCGAAAACCGAAAAGTACAAATAAATATATAAAATAAAGAAAACAAGCAAAATAAATTGATCCAAATAAATAAATAAATGAACCACTCTCACTGAAATAACTGTTAGAATGTACTAACCACAATGCACTACTAATCCATATATATATAAATAGTTGTGAAAAAACCCAACACATGTGGCCTGATGATTGTGTCTAGCATGAAACAGTCTGTCATCTCTGAGTGTTGATTTCAAGTTCACTTTTATATATATATATATATATATATATATATATATATATATATACCTTCACACACACACAAAGAAATTTGTATGATACTGTATATATATATATATATATATAATTATTTATTTAAAAATATGATTCCAACTTGCTACATAAGAGGTCTCATGTTTCAAAACAAGAGCCGAAAACTTCAAAATAATATTTGAATTAACTTGAGTTAAAGTAGGCTCTGTTCCATCTTCAAGCGAAATTTTTTGGGGAATGACTTATTTCTGAAATTTACGAGTTTTAATAGTGTAGTCAAAATTGAAATCAAAAATTTCCATGGTAACATCAAGGGCGGATTGTTTAGAATAGGCAGGGGTGGGGTGTTAATAATTTGTATCAGTATAGAGTTACTTTCATAGATGCCGGGTCAGGGTAAGGTGGGGTGGCTAAATTTACGACGGAGGAAGTTTTTGCATAGTCTGGCTTGAGCGTCTATGGAGATTTATTTATTTAGATTTTATTTATTTTTATTTTATTCTTTTATTATATCTCTTTATGAAAGGGATTTGTGTATATGAAAAGGCCGTAACATTTGTTATTTGATGACTTCATAAAGGGTTATCATTTTTTGTAGGGTATTAAAACTATGTATATGGGCTATGGATTTTAAAATTTATTTTATTGTATGCGTGTTTTTAGCTAGTTATTCAGAGCGTAAGTTCGGTTGTGTCGGCAGAAAACCGTTAATTCTTGCCTGTTGTTTAATAGGTTTTTATTGTTTAGAAGCTTAATAATGTGTAGTTTCTCATGGAGGCACAAAGGGCATGGGTCATCCCAAGTTTTGCAAGTTCTAGTCCTGTTAATGATCTTCCATTTTACTTTAGGTGTCCTATTTTTTTCTTTCAGGTGCCAAAAATATTTAGATAGAGAGGTCTGATGTCTAAAGTTTATGTTGTTGAAGGAGCATTTATGCTGCCTCCATCTGGTTTTAAAGGTATTTTTCGTGGACCCAATGTATATCATATTATTGTTAGGGTTCTCCGTGGATGATATAGTGCATTGGTATACCACAGATTTGATGCAGCACTTATTTTCTAATGGGCAGTCAACCGGGTTTCTACAATCGCATAATTTTTCCCTATTATTATCTGATTTGTTATTAAAACTATTCAGGTAAGGGGGTTTGTTCAGGATTTTATTATTGTGTCTTCTTATTATACCTTCTAGATTTTCAGTGCAGCTGTAACTCAATTTTAGTGTGTTCTTATTGAATATATTTCTAAGCCTACTTTTGGTGGGGAAGTGTTTATCGATTAGAGCTAAGAAGTTCTTAGCTCTAATCGATAAAGAGTAGTAGGACCACCAGACCAGAAATGGTAGCAATATTCAAAACAAGGACAAATGATAGACTTGATTCAAATGAACAACCATTTAGGTATGATGAACAAAATGCCCTTTAATGTGGGAATATGATGTGGCAGCAATATTCAATGCATGGACATATAGTAGACTTATAAATTCGTCAGATAAATTCTGGCAAGAAAAATTTCAATATAGTGAACCAACTTTCCTAGCAGTAGACCTAGCAATTGATTCAATATAATCTTGCCACTTTCTGTCAGTAGAAAATGTTAGCCCAATAATTTCCTAGTTGATATTTAAATAAAAAAGCCCTCTTTTATTTTGGCTGTAAACAAGTTTTGCATGAGGCAGAGAATGATCAGCAGATAAGCAAATTCTTAGTGCAGCACTAACTTAAACAAAGATTTTAATTACTTTTACCAAAGTTAAGAAACATTGAGCCTGGCCAGTACCTAGATGGGTGATAGCATGGGAATACCAGGTGTTGTAAGTCTGGATGTGTGGCTGGTGTAACAGCTCAGAATTTGAAATCTGAGAGCAAAGTTCTAATTCAAGTCAGGTTCATTATATTCAGTTATGTGCAAATACTATTGGGAAAGATATGACTCCACTATTCTTCCCCCTGCTATAAATTAATTAGTAGGAATTGTATTAATAAATTGCTATTATCTCTAAAAGAATTGTTATAATCTAAAAATATTTTCTGGCTTTAAATTTTGTTTTATTTTTCTAATACCAGTATTGATTTATGCCCATTTCATGTTGAAACACCAGTTCTTGTACAATCACCAAAGTTAAGCAATGTCACACCTGGTCAGTACCTAGATAGGTGAGTGCCTGGGAATACCTGGTTATGTAAGCTTGTGATGTTCTGGATAATGGCTCTGAATTGGAAATCAGTGATCTGAGTTTCAATTCCAGTCAGGTTTTGTTATATCAATTTATATTCAAATAGGAGAGCTTGTATCAATAAATCTTTATTATCTCCAAAATTTCTTATGATCTAAAAATATTTAGCTGTAGTTGCAAATCAGAAAGAGATCTTGGTTGACGTACGATAACAAATGCTAGAAAGAACAATAACAGTTATTAGAACAGAGCAAACTATTTTCCTGAAAAACTGTCTTAAGTTAAAGATTTTATAAATTTCACTCAATGATAATGAATGCCATATTTTTCCTTAGGAAAGAGCTAATATGACCATTACCATTACTATTCCTATCAATTTTGAAATACTGATTTTCTGTCTGTGGAGACCTAACAAACAGTTCAGTTTTGGGGAACTAATGTAGCAGATTAGTAGAATTATTATTATTATTAGTAGTAGTAGTAGTCAGATTTCTGTTTTCAGAAAGAACTGATAACAAAGAAATGACACACAGTGCACTATGAAGTTTCCAACCACCCTCCTCATGTTTTAATTTTCCTTCTCCTAGACTGGCAGCTACCAAGGCAAAAGAAGTTCACATCAGTCAGCAACTTTATAATATTTTGTTTCTCTTTCTTACAATTTGTGACAACCATTACTTTTTTGAAATCTAAAATTAAATATGAAAATCACTGTTACTTTTTTTTCTTTTCTATGAGCTGTGTCCCTTCAGGATGTTGGAGATCATGGCTGAACAGAATTTCCTGTTTTTTGTAGCCTTTAATAAATTTTATCTTTACTTATATAAGTAACCATTAAGCTGCATAATAACATTTCATACCATCAGATAAGTTATTGTAAACTCTTTGAATAAAAAAGATATACTTATATAAAATACATATGCTATATTTATCCTATGAAATATGTATTATCCTTAATCAGCATAATTTGGTTAATATCAATGTCATTGTTAAAATATAGCTTAGCATAAAGAACAAAACTAAGAAAAAATGGAAATTAAGTGCAGTTGGCAAAATTCTCAAGAAATGGAATTGACAAAGTACTCAGTAAAAAATAATAAAAGGAAAAAAAACAGGTCAAAATAATACTAAGCAAACACTATATATGCAAGTCAAAACTAGGCAAGACAACAGTAATAAAGCAAAAAATTTCACAAATCAATAATTATATTCACTCACAAAAGTTGTTAGATATCAACATACACATGAACATATGAAACTAACCTATGTAGATATAGCTGCTACTAACATTATTAACATACAAAACTAACTAGCTTTTTACATTGAAAATAAAGAAGTTGGATTTAGACCACCAAGTTGTTTGTTCGTTTCTTATACACACCTCATTTCCTTTGTCCTTTTATGAAAACATACTGTTGCAACCTAGGGGAGGTTACTGAATAGAATAATCACACAAAGGTTGGTAATGAACGATAATACTTAGGACAAGAACAACACATATAAGATTCACCAGCAGCATGTAGAAAAGTAATCAACTGCTAGAAATGAGTCAAGTGAATTCCACAATGAATCTCCAACTGCAGACCAACATACAGTATTTACTACTGTAATTATGTGAATGGGGACATAGCCATTATCATCCATAGGTATGCTACAATAAATACCCAGTATATGACAAAACAGATACAGTCAAGTGATTGTATTGAAGAACAAAATTATAGCAGATGAGACCAAGAAGTGGTTCATTTTTTTAGTGGTTAGAAACAAATCCCAACATGCATCTGTAGGATTTATCTGTAAATTTATGGAAGGGATGTTTTTAGTAATCATTCCTAGCAACAATAAGGAATTAGAAATCACACCTATTAGAAATCCTCTCTTTTATCATTCTTTTGCTCAACCTCTCCATAACAATTTTTACAGAATCTCATCTCGACCTACTTTCACATATAGTCTTTTGATATCTTGCAACAATCCTCTCTCTGTTGGTCTTTATTTCACCTCTTGCTCGGTGTCTCTCATCTTTCTTCCCCACCTTCTCTCCCTTTACATATATATATATATATATATATATATATATATATATATAGAGAGAGAGAGAGAGACAGACAGACAGAGAGAGACAGACAGACAGACAGACAGACAGAGAGATAGATAGATAGATATAGGTGGTAACTAATCCAAGTGAATCCTAGTAATATAAAATACTAAAACTGATCCAAAGAAGAGAGAGAGGTCAATGTATTTATTAATTACAGTGCATATATGAATTGCATGTCGATAAAACTTAATACCCATATGATTTATAGCCATTTCACCTAAAACAGGCTTAGCAACACTAAGTTGTTATATAAAAAAAACTTACTTTTTTTTTTCTTATCTAACTCCTTGGTGTTGATAAGCCCATTGTAGGTGAAATAGCCATATATCATATAGGGTATTCAGTTTTATTTACATGTAATTCTTATAATATATATATATATATATATATATATAATATAATTATAATAATATTTTTTGTTTAAAAATATGATTCCTTCGCTACATAAGAGTTCTCATGTTTCAAAAACGGGAGTCGAAATCATCCAAATAATTAATAAAATTAAGTTGGATTGAGGTGTTTAGTCACGTTTCATCTTCAAGCGAAATTTTAAACAAAAAATATTATTATAATATAAGCTCTACTTCTGTATGGAGCACTGTTTTTTAAAAATAAAAACAAAAATACTAAGGAACCCCGGATTATGCACCCAACGTGTTCTTTTCTATTTTCTGCATACCTGCACAAGGATACATATATATATATATATATATATATATATATATATATATATATATATATATATATATTTAACGTTCTTTTTATAGATACAAGTATTTAAGTAAATGCTCTGTTTATAATAAACAGTATTAAATAACATTTACCGGCCTGAATGTCTGAGAAATTTTCATAGAAAATATTCATTCTTTGACAGGATTCGAACCTGCATCCTATATGGAACCGTCATTTACGCTGACGTGCCTTACCGTTAGGCTAAATGACGGTTCCGTATAGGATGCAGGTTCAAATCCTGTCAAAGAACGAATATTTTCTATGAAAATTTCTCGGACATTCAGGCCGGTAAATGTTATTTAATACTGTTTATTATAAACAGAGCATTTACTTAAATACTTGTATCTATAAAAAGAATGTTAAACATAAAAATGTCTTTAAGAAATAAATTGTCGGACTTTGTCCATTTCGTAATATATATATATATATATATATATATATATATATATAGGGTGAGATGGATAAATTGTCGTCCAAATTTCACTAAAATGAAAATAACATTACACAAGGATATCTTAAAATAATAAAAAATAAATTTATTCAATAAAATCAACATGGATCTCAACAACGGCCTCCAGATGACTCCATAATCTCCTGTAACTCTTCTGGACTGTCTTCTTGCTTATGTTGGTGAATGCTGCCATAATCCTTGCCTTCAGTTCATCTTTGGTGTTACAAGGACTTTTTTGGTCTCTTGCACACCACATATAATAATCAAGAGGGTTGCAGTCAGTGGAGTTAGGTGGCCAGAGGTAAAAGGTCATGTGGACGCAGAAATTGTCTGACAGCCATGACTGGGTTCTTCTACTTGTGTGGCAAAGTACAGAGTCCTGTTGCCAGACATTGTGTCTTCCAGCAGCCTCCCCATTGACCCATGGTAGTGCTACCTCATCAAGGCATTTGATGTAGGCATTTGTGTTAAGTCTGTGGCCCTGTGGGAAGATGAATGGAGGCGTAACACATTCATAATCACCATTAGGCTCAGCCAACACTTTTTGAATTTTCTATTGTCCTCAGATTGACGCCCAAACACTCTGAAATGCCATATTGGAGCTTCTGTTACAAATGCCAAGCAGTACAGCATGCTGTTTCCAAATTTCTAGCAGAGTGAATTGCATCATGGTGCCCAACTGACTCTACTCTACTGTGTAGTCAACAAATCAAAATCAAACAATGTACATGCACAAAATTAAAAATATAAAATGGTGACAATTTACCTATCGCATACTGTATGTATCGGGTTGGAAAGTAAGTCCTGTCAAATTTTTTAAATGATCCCTTTCAGTGTAATTTTTCAGTATGGGGGTGGGTAGGCTGAAATAGTCAGCCTATGAACTTTTCAGCCCACTTTTGTAGAATAACGATTCATTTTTATGTTTTGTTCTTTCTTTTCAGAAATTAGAGAGAAGAGTTTAAATTCAAGTCAGTTTCGTTATATCCCCTCACACACAAATACCTTTGGGAACGGTATAAATCCATTTCTTCCCCCAGGTATGAGTTAAATAGTAAGACTTGTCTTCGGAAAGACACTTGTTATTTTCAAAAAATTTTAAATTTGTTCTGATTAACTTTTCTCTATGGTACCTAGACTTTATGAATTTAAGCGCAGTACTCGATTGGCTGCAAAGTTTCATCATTTTACAGTTGAAATGGCTAGATGTAACCATATGTTCTATGTTAACAGTTTCTTCAATCACACTTCTTGCATGTGGAACTCTCTTCTGTCTTCTTACTTCCCAGTCAATTCTGATCTTCAAAAATTTAAATGCAATGCCAATGGTTATTTTCTATCTTCTGAATTCTTGTTCTTTTGTTGCTATCTCACCTTAATAGTGTTTTTTCCTTATATTCTGTAACACTCAGTAACCCCTTGCATCTTAGTGGCTTTATTGCCTTGCTTGGGGTGAAATGATTATAAAAAATGCAATATTTATTTGCAAAAATGAATAATTCTTACAATACAAAATAGGTCTCAGTTCTTGATAAACATTTGATAAGCTGTTAAAAACAAATCGATCAAGTTATTCAATCAACTATTTTTCAGATAATTTAATATCAGTGTGGGAAAATTTAGCATCCATTTTACCCTTTTAAAATGAGTTCACATATTCTGAATGGTAAGAATATTTCCTGCAGACTTTCCTCTTTGGACATGGTGCTGATATTTTATTTGAGTGGCTAAACTTTTTACTTACCATGTAGTTTCATATGACAGGATTCTTCTTTTGCAGAAACATGGAAGAAAAGAAAAAAAAAAGAATATTGTCAAAAGAAACATTCAAAAGATCGACTACTGAAAAGGAAAACAAAAAAAAAGAAGAATTTGGAGTATCTTGTCTTGATAAGGACACCCATGTTTTAACTTTGGTCACACACTGTTGTCAACACAGCCTTCAGCAACATTCTATAAAGATGGTGAAAAACAGAAAAAATGTCAGCATCAGATTTCTATAATCTGCAAAGATCTGTCATTAAAAAAAAATATCTAAAACAAGTCAGTTTCAAATAATATCATACTGGAAAGAGACAAAACAGAAAAACCTGCAAGGTATTGCAATATCAGCATTAATTAAGCATTGATTTGTATAATATAGGCACAAGGACGTATGTGTGAAGAAACTCATACAAATGCCTATAAAAATGCATGTTAACCACTATGCAATGGTGACGTTATCAAAATATTTACTAAGCTCTAATCTGACACAAGGTTAAAAGAGTTGAGTACTGAGTTAGAACTTATTAAAAATGGCTTTCAACAAGTGAAACCTATTCTTTGAACAATGTGGACTCGGATTACACAATCATAAAGATCTGTATTAAATAACAGAAACCACATCAGTGGAGAACTTTCAAAAGAGGCAACAACTAAAATAGACAGCACATTTAATTTGTAAAGGTAAATAATATCTTTATCAAGATGTTGACATTCAACACTGCTTTAAACAAATGGCTAGGAAAGAAACTCCCATAAATACTGGGAAAATAGAGTGATAACAGCTACTGGATTTGAAAAACCTATTTTCCTGAATAAATGTTTTAAGAAAAAGATTTTATAAATTTCGGCTGGAAGCAGTATTGGCAACTCAGTCAAGGAATTTAAAATGTTTTCTTGTATGGAAACAGCTTATATTATCATTACCATAGTATACTAATAGTAAAAGCATTTTTGGTTTTTTTTTTTTTTCTTAATGGCATATTAGTTCCTCATGTCATTTAATACTGTAATTTTATCTTATGAGCTTTGGTAATTTTTTTTTCAATAATATATTTGGTCATTTAAATTTTTTTGTTTTACTATGAAAATGTATTGCTGGCAATTTTTTTCTGATGTATACTCATGCTTCTACCCATAGTTATGTGTCAGTAGGATTTATATCAGTAAATGATTATCTCCAAGAATTATTACAATCTAAAAATATTTTCTGTCTTTTAATAATCTGCAAAAATGTTGATAAGCCATAAAAAACAAATCAATCCTCCTATATGGCAGTGAATATTGAACAATTTCCTCAAAGATGGAGTCATGGGGCAACATGAGATGCAGCTCTACAGAAGAATGCTGAGAATATGACAGATGAAACATGTGCAAAATGAGGAAGTTTTAAGCAAAGTGGTGACAAAAAGACAGGAAAGTGGAGAAATTGATGCTGTCAGGTCAGATTGAAATAGCACAAGCATGCTCACCTCACATTGATAAAGCTTTTATTAATAAGCTAGAAACATTCTGGCAAAAAGTTTTATGGTTGGATGAGACCAAACTAGAGCTTTTTAGGATGGATAATAGGTGGTATATGTGGCAAGCTTCTTTTGAAGAGAAGAATTTGCTTCCAACCATTAAACATGGCAGGGACAGCATTATGATTTGGGGGTGCTTTGCTGCAGCTGGAACAGGCAAAATAGTATGCACTGATGGCACAATAGAAAGGAAACAGTGAGTAACTTTCTTAAAAAATCTTGTGGCAATGGATGGCAAAACAGTAAATGAAAAGGATAGTAGAATAGCAAATACTACTGTGCTAAACAGGATAGAAAGTTGTGGAAAGCCAGGATTGCTCACGTCCTGAAGGGACATGGCACAAAGAAGAAGAAAAAGAATTTTATCTTCTGTCTGATACACTGATTATGGACACATTTGTGCCGGACAGATTGAAATGAAAAGAAAGAAAATAGAAATATTTTTTCACAGACAAAATTTGGCCATCTTTTTTAAGTGCTTATACAAAATACAAAATGTCAAATAGTGCATATATGGAATATCTCAAGAAAGTTTTCTCCAAGCAGAAATACTATTGAAAGTTGAACATTAATCAGAAAACGGACAAAAAAAAAAAGACCCAAATCATTTATTATTAATTTAGCAGAGTATGATAAATAAAAACAAAGAAAAATGATAATTTCTATTATTTTGATAATTACCATTAATAGTTTTGGTGATAATTAGGCCTCATCAGGAAAGCCGGGTGTAATTTTTATAATTACTGTTACATCAGATTCTCTTATTAATTATCATTTTTGCTTATTTGATCATTAAAAAAAATTATGAGAAATTGATTTCAATTAACAAGCAAAGAAGAAAAAATAATGACCTTTCAAACTCTGCTCTCTGACACCAAAATCTGACCTTTTCATGTATAAGTGTTAAAAATTAACATGTCAAAGAAACACTTTCATTTTTCTCCAGATTCTAATTAAATAATAGTGATATTCATAGTTGATCAGGTATGATTTAAGATTTCACAACTAAACTATTTCTTTCTGTTTAAGTGCTATTTCTTTTCAAGACACAGGTGGTCATGACTCTTCATATCTTCCTTTTTCTTTTTGTGTATTGACATGACTGTTCTTTGGAAAGCTAGTGGTAGGTTTTACAGTTGGCTTTTACATGGTTTTAAATACAGAGTTTTCCTTCTCCTAGACTCGCTGCCAACCAAGGCTAGAGAGTACAGTCTGTATATTGCAGAGGGTGAGATGATATATTTACTAAGGAATTATTCTGAAGTGAATATAAACTATCTAAGCTGGAATTTGAACTTGACTCTGCAGTTTTATTCTCTTCACTAATAATTGCTTGGTCACATGCATCTTTGAAATATGTTTAGAAAAGAAACAAACCCAAAGATATTAAAAGTGAGTCAAAGATTTTCTTTTATCATATACAATACAACTCAAAAAACAACTACTTTTTTACAGTTTAGATATAAAAATACTGTATATAATCACATATCATGCGACTTTTGAAAACTCCATTTTGAAGCTAATTTGACTGTAGTAAATAAACAGTATGATCAATGATGTAGCCAGGGCCAGCAGAATATGCATTAATTTTATATCTTGTATATGATGCAACCATCTTCAGATTTAGCTTCAAAATTAGGTCATCAAAAGTCACATGATATGCAAGGATTATATGGTATGTACAATCTAAAATTAATTATATGGTATGTATAATTTAAAATTAACTCTAACACTAGTAGCTATGGTGTAAATAGCATGGTAGACTGGGGTCTCTAGGCAACCAGTGTAAGAGAGGGAAAATTCTGCCTTATGGAGAATGCAAATAAAGACCATTCCACAATCTTTCCAAAGAGAACATGGCAATTCAGAGATATTAAAGAAAGAAAAAGAATCTGTGGAAAGACATGACTGTCTACATCTTGAAAGAACATGACATTTTTAGAGAGTGCAGGCATCATGGCCAGTTTACAAGACCTTCTTTCAGAATTTCAGTGTCATTTGAATATTTTAATAATGAACGTACATGCAAGAAAAAGCAAAGATTATTTTAATACTGTTTTACTCATTCTCTCAATAAATGGTGGAAATATGGAGGTACTTCTATAATTGCATTGTTGTCGAGAAGAAAGATGAAGAAAAAGAAGAAGTAAAAGGAAGAGAGGAAGAAAAAGGAAGAGAAGAAAAAGAAAAAAGAAGTGAAGAAGATAAAGAAAAAGGAAAAGAAAAAGAAGGAAGAGAAAAAGAAGAAGAAAAAGAAGAAGAAGAAGGAAGAGATAAAGTACTTCTATAATTGAATAATTATCAAGAAGAAGAAAGAGATGACAGAGAAGAAAAGAAAAAAAGAAGAAGGAAGATAAAAATAAAAAGAAGAAGAAGAAGGGAAAGAAGAAGAAAGAGAAGAACAAGAAAAAGAAGCAGAAAGAGAAAAAAACCCGAAAGAGAAGACAAAAAAGAAGAAAGAGAAAAGAAAGAAGAGAAAATGTACTTCTATAATTCAATGATTGCCAAGAAGAAGAAGAGAAGAATAAAAAGAAGAAAAGAAAAAGAAGAAAGGAGAGAAGAATAATGAGAAGTAAGAGAAGAAGAAGAAAAAGGTGAGATGTAGAAGAAGAAGAAGCTCATAAGATATCAAAAGCTTGCTTTGTGTTTTATTGTTTATGTTCAAGATTTCATGAATATTAAAATAAACCAAGTAAACAAGATTCTATTCACTATTGAATAATAATTTCTGTATCACCAAAAGATTGTGTTGTATATGACCAGAAGTGTCCATTGCATAGAGATATGTTGTACAACTGAATCCAATTTGTGGAGAAACTGTATTCAAATTTCCCTAAACGAGTTTTTAATTTTAACTTTTACTTTTTTTATTTTTAATTTTTGAAACTCTACTCAAATATGTGGCTGAATCTAACAACACAAAAGTCATATTTTTTCTTTATTTGCAGTGGCCTTAAGATTTTGCTCAGCAGTGAACATACACACAAACACTGCTGTGCAAAAGTAAGTGAACTCCTAAGATAATATTTAAAAAATTGTTTCTTTTTTCCAGATTATCAACAAATCTTTAACTATACTTTCATCAAGAAAACCTTTATTAAGTCAATTACAACCACTTTCAAAGATTTTTTATTAAGCTGGAATAAAAATATTCATTCAAAATTGAAAATTAAGATGTTCAAAATTAAGTGAACCCTTACATTTAATATTTGGCCCTTTGAGGTTACAATGTCAAAGAGTTTTTTTCTATCATTTTTTCTTTTAATTTTTAATTTGTTGCGCAGTGAAGAAGTGCACTCCAAACCATTTTGATAGAATTTTGTCACCTTCTCCATTATTATAGGTTTCAACTATGCGATGTTTTAAAGCTTCAGAAAATTCTTTTGATCTTTGCATAAATATTTTTTTAAATTTAGTTTCTAACTGCACAATTTTGCATACACAATGAGTTATATTATCTGACAACAGTATATATAGCTTACCAAAAAAAATGACCATGTGTGATTTTAAGTTTTATATATGCACAAAAAATGATTTGCACTGGCAACCATGTAAAACTAAAATACAGAGTGTAAATGTAAGGGTTCACTTACTTTTGCATATCTCAATTTTTAATTAAGATTTTTATTCCAGCTTGATAAAAATCTTTGAAAGTTATTGTAATTGATTTAATAAAGGTTTTTCTTAATGAATATATAGTTCAATTAAGATTTGTTGATTATCTAGAAAAAGCGACAATTATTTTAAATATTATCTTAGGGGTCCATTTACTTTTGCAAAGTATTAGGTTGGTGCAAAAATAATGTCGTTTTCTCACATATGTTACTATGTGAGAAAACGACATTATTTTTGCACCAACCTAATATATATATATATATATATATATAAAAGTGAACATAGAAGTCAACACTTAGAGGCGACAGTCTGTTTCATGCTATATGCAATCGTCAAGCCACGTGTGCTGTTATTTTTCTCGGCTATTTATATATATACGGGTTAGTGGTGCATTGTGGGTATTCTATTATGGCGGTTATTTCACCGGAAGTCGTTTGTTTATCTATTTAGGTCAAATTATATTGCTTGTTTTTATTTTTGTTTCTTATTTTATTTATTTATTTATTTATTAACGTAGTAAAAATTTGTTTATATCACTTATTTAACAGTTTTGTTTTGGTTTGGGAATTTAATTAAAACTATTTGTTCAGTTTTGGGGTTGATTGTTGTAGTTCAGTCTAAGTATTATTTTGGCGGGAACAGTTTTTAATTGACTATCTTTATTTGGGATTGGTTTGTTTATTTATTTACTTGGATGAATTTAGGTTAATTTATTTTACTTGTATATTTTCTCTTTTCGGTTTTCGATTTTTAAGTAACATAGTATTTTTTTATGTTTTATTTCTATTTTTTTTTGTTATTTTTGCTTATTAGTATATTTATTTGTTTTTATTATATTTTTTCCGTTTTTAATTTTTTAGGTTACGTAGTAAAAATTTATTTTCATGTCTGCATTTTGAGATGAGTTCGGATCTTTTGTTTAATAATTTATTTTGGTCGGGAAAAGTAATGATAGCTATTTTTTCCTCCGAGCAAAGTTTGCAAGTTTTTGATTGGTTATTGTAGGCTGATGATTTTTTCCTTATCTTCCAAGATATTTTTGGTGTGATGTTCGTTTTGTTTTTAATTTCCCAGATATACTTAGAAAGCATTGTACTGTTTGCATATTTACTATTTGTGAAAGATGTTTTGTGTGTATAATTTCTTTGTTTCCAGGGTCCTTCAGTTACTCCTATGTATACTTTTTCTTCATTATCTGGTGATTTTATCGTGGCTTGGTATATTACGTTGTTTTGTAAACAATTTCCGTTTAAGGGACATTCGTTCTTTATTCTGCAGTTGCACGTGGGTTTAATTTGTTCGTGTGGTTTGTTGATAATTTTCCTATTGTGCTTTTTTATTATTTGTGCCATGCTCTCGGTGCAGCTGTAGCTTATTTTTACAGTGTTTTTGTTGAATATCTTGTGTAAGGTGCTTGATTCTGGGAAGTGTTTGTGTAAGAGTTTGAAGAATATTTTCCCTACGTTTGTTTTTACGTTCTTGCTGTACGGTGGGTTGAACCATATGATATTTCTTCTTCTGTTGGCCTTTTTTGTATTCTGTGGTGAGTATGTGAGTGTTTCTGGGAATCCGCTATCTTTTAGAGCTGTTTCATAGTCTTTCTTTAAACTGTTAAATAAGTGATATAAACAAATTTTTACTACGTTAATAAATAAATAAATAAATAAAATAAGAAACAAAAATAAAAACAAGCAATATAATTTGACCTAAATAGATAAACAAACGACTTCCGGTGAAATAACCGCCATAATAGAATACCCACAATGCACCACTAACCCGTATATATATAAATAGCCGAGAAAAATAACAGCACACGTGGCTTGACGATTGCATATAGCATGAAACAGACTGTCGCCTCTAAGTGTTGACTTCTATGTTCACTTTTATATTTACACACGCTCTATCTCTGATATTGAGCACTTTATTCCATAAATATAGCACACCTTAAGACTATATTTCTTTATATATATATATATATATATATATAATCATTTATTCGAAAATTATAACATAAAAATGTTATAAAATCACTACAAGAATAGCCATTTTGTTTTAACACTTCTGGTGTCTTCTCAAGTGATGGTGTTGAATGTAGAATACTTATTAGTTAGAATGAATTCTATTTTAGTCTAACCCTAACATTAAAGCATTAAATAATTATTATAATTTAAGTTTGTTGTCAAGTTTTTTGAATTTTTGTATACTTGTATTTTGATTGTTCATTGCTGCTTATGCAACAGCGTTTCCCCTAGCGAGGGGTGTTTGATTGATCTGAACCTTTTAAAACCCTTTTAAAACTCTACATTCAACACCATCACTTGATAAGACACCAGAAGTGTTGAAACAAAATAGCTATTTTTGTAGTGATTTTATAATATTTTTCTGTTATAATTTTCAAATAAATGATTATATTTGCTCTAATCTGTATTGAGCACTCTTTTAAGAATAGTATTCATTGGTTATTAGAATTTATTCCGTATACACCAATCCTATACTTAGATATATATATATATATATATATATATATATATATATATATATATGTGTGTGTGTGTGTGTGTATTTATATACCAAGAATAATTATATTTCTTCCTCACTGCTCTTCAAAGTTTTATGTATATAGAAATTGTCAGGCACAAATTAAAATTGTACAACCTAACACTTCTTTATTTATAGGCTACTGGCAAGATAATGGAGTAGTTCATTTTCCTATGGATAAAGATATAGATAAAATTATAAATATTATGACAAAGTAGAAAAAGTTTTTACAAAATGCAATTCGTCATTTAGTACTTTATCAAACTAAGTTTATATTTATGGTGATGTGATTATACAGGTGCATGAACAAGAGACCCTGACAATTTTAAATTTAAAAACAATATCTTTTTTAACTATGTTTTTTTGGTGTATATATATATATATATATATATATATATATATATATATATATATATATATATATATATATGCATGTTTCATTAAAAACGACAGACACGGTACGACGGTTAAGTTTTTATTTAATTTTTCTTGTGTTCAAACAAGAACTTTCTTTTCTGGACGAAGAGTGTGTAAAAACTGTCCAAATATTTTATATTTCCAAGCACTTTACCGTTAGCCATTATCAAGGATGATAATAAATAATAAATAATGGAAGCCTTAATAATAAAATGAAAAAAACAATTCTTAACAATATTAACTACGAACAAAGCCACAATGTGCTAACCGTATTCGGAAATTAAAAACATCCCTACCACACACTAAGACATACACAGAATGCACACACTCAATTAAGCTGAAAAATTGAATCATCCTTGATAATGGCTAAAGGTATAGCTGAAAGCGCTCGGAAATATAAGACATTTGGACAGTTTTTACACACTCTTTGTCCAGAAAAGGACGCTCTTGTTCAAACACAAGAAAAATTAAATAAAAAGCTTAACCGTAGTACCTTGTATGTCGTTTTTAATGAAACATGCATAAAAGAAGGACTGCTGCCTAAATATACAACTATCACACACACACACACACACACACACACACACACACACACACACACACACATATATATATATATATAGCCAATTTCATTGAGATTCTTTTTGTTTGTGTTTCCATTACTTTTGTTATTAAATATATCCCCCATTCTGATAATAGAAGATCTGCCAAGAATATTAAAACGTTGTAAGAACCTGGATGCAAAAAATACATATTTAAAAAAAAAATTTTAAACATCAAAATTCCAAGCATCTTTCATTTGTACACATGTGTAATGACATCAACATAAAATAAACTTAATTTAATTAAGTCCTAAGTTAAAAAATAAATTTAGTTCAGTGAAGTCCTAAGGAACGAAACACATCACAGAAAAACCTTTTATCTTAAAACTGTAGTTGATATATAAAAAAATGTATTTATTTTTATCCCAAAAATAGGTAAGAAAAACTAAGAATAAAAATAAGATTTTCATTACTTTTTTTATATTTTTAAATTATTTTATTATTAAATTTTATTATTTTTATTTATTCATTCATTTTTTCTTGTTTAACTTTATTTTTATTTTCTATTTATTTTCATTTCTTTTATTTAAATTCAAACCCGAGAAGAGCTGTTTGTCTATTTGTGTATAATCAAATCATATGCATGTACAATCTGGTGCTTCGATTATTAAACTGTACTTTTAGGCCATCATACATTGAAAATCGAGATGAGAGTCTACTAATATATATATATAAGTATCTACCTCAATCTGTGTATATATATATATATATATATATGTATGTATATATATGCCTACCAAGTTTTGTTTCTTGTGTAAGCAGTTTGTATG
>OZ010586.1:42036597-42064097 GCA_963932145.1 Acanthosepion lycidas
CATATTTTGAAGATCTGTACTACACTGGAAAAGAAGATATCAAGAGAATGCGTATTTGAATCAATTTGATTTTTAACATTCCTATTATAAAAAAGATGTGAGGATGTAGACAACAAAAGTTTGTCTATCATACAGATAACCTCTAGTTCTTGATAATGACTGAGAAGGTCAAAAATGCTTAAAAAAAATAAAAGAAAACATGAACTTGGACAATTTGGATTCAAATGCACAACATATTATCTCTATATAATGGACTCTTCTGGTTGTATAAGAGTCAATCTTTTGGTTATGTGGAAATCATTATTATTCAATAGTGAATAGAATGTTGTTTACTTGGTTTATTTTAATATTCATGAAATCTTGAAAATAAAAGCTAAAACACAGAGCAAGCTTTTGTTATAATTTTATAATCTTTTCCTTCTTCTCTTGATTTTTCTTCATCGATTTCTTTTACTTCTTCTCTTTCTACTTTTCTCTTCCTTCTTCTTATGTTTCCTCTTCATGTCTCCTCTCTTTCTTCTCTTCCTTCTTTTTGTTTTTGGTTCGGTCTGTCATTCGATGTTGGTTGACTGGCTGATCGGTTGAACTCTCTGCCTTCGGGCAGGGAGGAACCCGAAAGAGCCTATGCCGAAGGGCAGATTCTCTTTCGGGGAGGTAAACTGACCCTGACCCGATTTATATGGGTTCAATGGGCATATTTTTGACCGAGCCCATAGGGCTCGATGAGCACATGTTAAAAAGGCCTTGTGCCACATGCTGCCCTTGTTGTGGGGTGACTGAATATCGTCAGTCGCTCAAGTCTTGACCGGCTCTTCGGTTGAACTCTCTGCTTTCGGGCGGGAGGAACCCAAAGGATGCTACGCTGAAGGGCAGACTCTCGTTCGGGGAGATAAACCGACCCTGAACCCATTTATACGGGTTCAATGGGCATATTTTTGGCCAAGCCCACGGGCTTGGAGATCCCACGTTAAACCGGCCTTGTGCCACATGATGCACTCATGGTGGGGGTGACTAAATATCATCTTTTTGTTCTTATTCTTCTCTTATTTCTTCTTTTTCTTCTCTTTTTTCTTCTTTTTCTTTTTCTTCTCTTCATTTTTCTTATTTTCCAACTTTTTCTTTTTTCTTCTTTTTCTTCTTCTTCTTAGTAGCAATGCAATTATAGAAGAATTTCTCCTCTTCTGTCTTCTTTTTCTCCATCTTCTCTCATCCTTCTTCTTTTCTTCCTTCTCTTCTTTCTGCTTTTTGTCTTCCTTCACTTCTTTCTTTTTCCTTTTTCTTTTCCTTCTGCTTCTTCTTGGCAACTATGCAGTAATAGAAGTACATTTTTTCTTCCTTCTTCTTTTTCTCTTTCTTCTTCTTTTTCATCATCTTTTTCTTCTCTTCTTCTTCTCTTCCTTCTTCTTTTTCTTCTTCTTCTCTTCCTTCTTCTTCTTCCTCTTCTTGATTCCACCCTTTTTCTTCTTCTCCCTCTCCTCTTCCTTCCCCTCCTGCTCCTCTACACCCACCTCTTCCTTCTTCCCACTCTTCTATCTGCTTTTCTCCTTCGCCGTCTTCTTCGCCTTCTTCTTCCCCTCATCCTCCTTCTCCTCCTGCTCCTCCACACCCACCTCTTTCTTTTTCCCACTCTTCCATCTGCTTCTCCCCTCCTCCACCTTCTTCACCTTCTTCTTCTTCTGCTTTTCCTCGCTTCTTTTTCCTTCTCCTTCATCCCACCCTTTTTACTCTTCTTTTTCTTACTGATATTTAATCTATAGCTAGTGGGGAAATAGATAAGTTCATGCATTCTAGGAAAGCACTAATGCACAAGTGAATACAAAAGATCTAAACCAGAATTTGCACCTTGCTACCTAATTCCATGTTCTGCACCAGTAACCATCATGCTACCTGCACTTAGGACAAATTGAAAGAATAATAAGAAAATAGTAAAAATGAATGAGACATATTCATCAAATATTGGTTAAATGCAAAGCATAAGAGTCTTCAAAAAACATAAGTATAAACATAAGTAAACAAGAAATATGAATAAAACATTTACGAGTTTTTTGCTTGGGTGAGAAAAGTGATGGACAAAAGAATATTACTACAACATTAGTTGATGACATTAGAAACAAATAGTAAATTGGCTCCCTGTGATCATGCCAGGAAATTTTTCTCGCCGGTGTCAATCCTACAAATCTACAAATCAACCATTTGCCCTTGCATGGAGTATTGCTACTATATATGGTCTGGAGCTCCTTCTGTTTGTCTCAAGGTTCTTGATAAAATCCAAAGACATATATTCAATGTAATTGGCCCTGATCTGGCATCTCGTCTGCAGTCGCTCTCTCACAGATGTGCCGTCACCTCCCTCTGTCTTTTTTACAAATACTTTCATGGTAACTGCTCCAATAAGCTGCTTTCGCTGGTTCCCAGACTTCATGAATTTAAGCATTCTACTAGGCTGATATCTTACTCTCATCCTTTCACTGTCGAAACTGTTAAGTGTAGCCATCTCTTCTACTCATGTCTTGCATTTCTCACCTGTGGAACTCCCTCCCCTTTTCCTGTTTTCCTGATAGCTATAATCTCCAACTATTCAAATGTAATGTCAATCGACATCTCCAGATGCCTTGATCTATCCCGTATCTTTCTCTTCCTTCTTCCTCTATCACTCCTATTTGTTCTTGCTCCAACTCACTGTAACCCCTTGTGAGCTAGTGGCTTCGCACCTTGCTTGGTGTGAAATGCTTAAAAAAAATATAGAGATAATAAATTTTCACCAAATTTAAAGTTGCCTGAGTATATTAGTATTAAACATAAACTGATATTAAACATAAATATTAAACATAGAACAATAGAAACACAAACTGATATTAAGTATAAATGCAAAATTTGAATCAGATTTTTTTCCAATGGAAAACTACAAAATTATTCTTGATTTACCCATCTTGATACCACTTTTCCTGCAAAATGGCACTTTAACTCTAGAAATAAACAATCAGGATCAGTTAGTCACTGAAAATAGGTTAAAAGATGCATTCACTGAACGGCTGTTTACAGTGTAAAGGATGAAGACCTTATACTATTCTCAAACCTTCAAAAATTAAACAAAACAGGGCTCAAATTAAATAACACAACTAATGCAATTTGATTGCTTCAAAAATATCACATGTCATGTTGTCGACTACATCTGCACGTCTGACCTTAATTTGATCTGATCAAAGGTACATTTGCGCCAGAATTTTAACACATTTTCTGGAGCCTATCACATGACTTATATTGCTTATATAAGCAACAAAAATTAAGAAACAGAGAATGGGGAAAAAGTCAGCCAAAAAAGCTACATGCTACACGATGACACAGATCATGAAATAACTTTCGACTGAAGTCCAGACTATAAGTTAAAAATCCTTTCTGACACGACGACAGTCTATTTCCTTCATTCAATGCAAAGTAAACTCACAATGAAGTGACAGACACTCAAACATCAAACACAATGTAAGTTACATACACACACCCTTTTTTTCCCAAACTTTGAACTGTTTATTTTGAATACAAATAATATTACAGTGTAACCCGGATATAAGAGAGTTGCCGGGACCGTATAAGAAGTCTCTTATATCCGGGTTTGGTCTATTTTGTTTACATTAACACAGGCTCTAATTTGGGGCCAGAGAAAATCTCTCTTATATCCGGGTTTCTCTTATATCCGGGTTTGGTCTATTTTGTTTACATTAACACAGGCTCTAATTTGGGGCCAGAGAAAATCTCTCTTATATCCGAGTTTCTCTTATATCAGGGTCTCTTATATCCGGGTTAAACTGTACATTGAACTGAATATTTCCAAATTCACATAAATTACCCTAAAACTTGCAGTCTATCAAACTGGAACATTACCTCACGCAAAAATAAAAAAAGACAAGTTTATTTCAACATTTTAAACAACATTCATAACTATTGTTTTGTACGTTTATTATATAAAATCTGTTTATTTATACAATTTCTTTTGTCTGCATTTTCTTGCTTCTTCTTCTTGTTATCCTTTTGTGGCATTGTGTTTAATATAAATTAGTGAGAGCAATTGACCCCCCCCCTACAAGTGTACAACAGGCTGCAGGAAGTGAAATGAACAGATGAAGCAGTAGATATGTACGCCGACAGTATTAGAAGGCTGGTAGGGTTAATGGGATTTATGAGAGAGAAGCTGGAAAAAATTGTCAAATCGGTGTTTGCGAATAGCTTTCTCCATAGCGTTTCAGCAGTTTGAATACCTGGAGGTGCATTAACTGATCCATGACTGCAAGCACAAGGAAATGTGAATAAATATTTTCATCAAATTTGGTCTAATGAAAAGAAAATTAATATACGGAAATTGCACATGTTGGATATATAAATAAAAATACAAAGAAATATTTAATGTGACATCAAATTTTTGGTTTGATGTAGAGAATGATAAAATGGAGAATTTTTCATAATTTTATATTTTTGGGTTGAGCTAGCTCAGACATTCATAAGTGTACAGTGCTGAGCAATAGGAAGTGAACCCCTAAGGTAATATTTTAAAAATTGTCTTTTTTTCCAGATGATCAAAAAATCTTAAACTAAATATTCATAAAAAAAAAACTTTTATTAAATCAATTACAAGCACTTTAAAAAACATTAATTAAGCTGGAATAAAAATATTAATTAAAAAATAAAAATTAAGATGTGCAAAACTAATTGACCCCTTACATTTACACACTGTATTTTTGTTTTACATGTTTGCCAGTGCAAATCATTTTTTGTGCACATGTAAAAATCAAAAATACGCATAGTCATTTTTTTGGTAAGCTGTGTATACTGCAGTCAAGCAATATAATTCATTGTGTATGCAAACTGTGCTGTTAGAAACTAAATTTTAAAAAAATATATATGCAAAGATCAGAAGACTTTCCTGAAGCTTTAAAAAATGGCATAGTTGAAACCTGTAATGATGGAAAAGGCTATAAAAATCTATCAAAATGGTTTGGAGTGTACTTCTTCACTGTGTAACAAATTATTTATAAATGGAAGGCCTTTGGTATGACAGCATCGCAATCAGGAAGTGGCTGTCTATGAAAAATAACAGCAAAAGCAATTAGGCATCTAGTTCAGCAAGCCTATGCAAATTCTGCTATGACCCTTTGCAGTTTTTCCATGCTCACTGGTCAATGTCAGAATCAATGTTTATACATCTAAAGTGCAATGAAATCTGAACAAAGCTGATCTTCATGACAGAATGCCTAGAAAAAGCCACTGCTTATGAAATAGCACAAGCATGCTTACCTCGGCTATGCCAAATCACATCTTAATAAGCTAGAAACATTCTGGCAAAAGGTTTTATGGCCAGATGAGACCAAACTAAATCTTCTTGGATAAAATAATAGATGCTATATCTAGTGAGCTCCTAATAGGGCCTTTGAAGAGTAGAATGCAAGAAAACCAGGTAATAATGAGCAATTGTGGGAGTTTTGCCAAGGAGAATGGTCAAACATTAGCACTTACTACTGCCAGAAACTTCTTTAAAATTATAGAAAAAGACTGGTTGACATTGTAACCTCAAAAGGAGCAGTCACCAAATATTAAATATAAGGGTTCACTTACTTTTGCACATTTTAATTTTTAATTAATATTTTTATTTCAGCTTGATAAAAATTGTTGAAAGTGGTTGTAATTGACTTAGTAAAGGTTTTTCTTAATGAATATATAGTTTATTCTTTGAACATCTGGAAAAAAAATTTTTTTTTGAATATTATGTTAGGGGTTCACTTACCTTTGCACAGCACTGTATAATGCCAACCATCACTGTCCTGCATCAAGATCGGAAGATCATTAGGGTGGCATTCTGTGTCATACATAGCTGGTTAATGTAGATGGTTACTGGGAAACCAACTTCTCTTGCTCTATAGCTTGGTGTCTAGAGCAGTAGATCACTCACAAGTTCTCATTTTCTTCACCATCACTGTCCTGCAAAGTGCATTCTGTATTCACATAAGATTTTAGAAATATCAGGGATGAGTCCATAGAGCTGTAATTTAATTGGATGTTGTCTTTAAGTATAGCCCTCTACATCCTAATGCAGGTTCTGCCAAGTTTGTCCAGGCTGTGGCACTAACACTGCCTCTACAGTGGCTCAAAAGAATCTCCCCTTTTCAGATTATATTCATTTTATCCAAGGCAGCCCAGGCTTTAGCTTTGCAAATTTTTGCATTCTTTTCAGCAGAAATTATTTCACTTCCTAGGTATGCAAAAGATTTGACAGATGTTATTAATTCACCTGCAACGGTTTGTATTGAGCTTTCCTTTGCTTATGAATTTTCTTTTATGCTTTATTCTTATTCAATATATTTTCATTTAGAGACACCATAATGCAACCATATTGTATTTTTGCGTACTATATTTTTTTTTTAAATTTTGATTTGTTACTTCAAAAATATTGATGTAATTTTATTTGGATGTTGTCTCCAAGAGATATTAAGTATAGCTCTCAGCATCCGCCAAGCTTATAATCTAAAGTTTTAGTTAATGTCCAAGCAGTGGCACTATATATTAACACCGCCTCTACAGTGGCTCAAAAGAATCTCTCCTTGAAGTTGTCTGGTAGATCAGATTTCCAGATTACATTCATTTTATCCAAGATAGCCCAGGTTTTAGGTATGGAAATTTTCATATCTTTTCAGTAGAATTCATTCGTCTTACATCAGACATGACAATCCTTGATCAAACACGATAGATACAGTATAGGTACAGAAGAGCTTTACCAAATAGGTAAAACCATGCCACTTGCTGACTTCCAATAGTCTAATTTGTTAACGAGTCTAGTAAATATACAAAATAGAAAGGGGTATAAGAGAAGGATGCCTCTTCTCACCAAACTTATTTGTCTTGTACAGTGAGGCAATTCAGAGAGAATTAGAAGTCCAACAGGGAATTCATTAATGGCAGCCACAATCTTAACAACATAAGATGTGCAGATGACGCAGCGTTGATAGCAAACATGGAAAGGAAACTACAAGAAGAACACCTTCAGAAGGTAAAGAAGATAAGGCAGAATAAAGAACTAAACATCAATTGCAAGATAGAATACCTGGTTGTTAGTAAAAGGGACAGCTCAACATACAAATTACAAAATGGAGATGCAAAATCAAATAAATACAACCATTTAAACATCTAGGAAATGTTTTAACGGAGGACAGAAAGTGCTACAGTCAAATCTGGGATAGCGAAAGATGCTTCCAAAAGTAAAGCAAAGTATTAAGAAACAGGAAAATAAGTGTCCTCTTTATTTCCATTTTCTCTGAAACTTCATCATTGCTCACATGTTCAGTGCTTGGTATCCTCTGTAGAACTACATTTCTGTTTCTTCAAGTCTCTTCCTCATCTTTGAAGAGATTGTCCAGCATTCACTGCCATATATAGTGACTGATATTATGTAGTAGTTCAGTGCTCTTTTATTTGTTTCCTAATACTTTGCTTAGCTTTTGGAAGGCACCTTTTGATATCCTAATGCACCTTTGGATTTCAGTGCTGTTAAAATGCTTGACACAACACAAATAAAAGATTTCCGTCAAATTTATTGTTGAGTGATAAGTTGGAAAGAATGCAGAATTTTTACCTTCAGCATTTTTACCTGATAGAAATGCAATATAAACAACGTATTTTCAACAAATATTAGCTGGATAAAAAGAACATTTGGCAACGGAATTATTCATTGTAGAATACTTTGATAGAAAGAAAGGAAAAAATAAAAAAGAATAAAACATTTTCATCAAAGTTTTTGATGGAAGTTAAATAATGACAGTCTGAAGAATTTTTACCTGTGACACAGCTTGATAGAAACAAGCAAATATGAATAAAGCATTTTCATCAACTTTTTCGGATGGATGAAAAGAATGACAGACAATAGAATTTCTACCTGACAGCTGACATTGAAAAGTAAACAATTAAACCAAGATCATAAATAAAGTATTTTCATCAAATTTTGGTCAAACTGCAGAAATTTTACCTATAACATACTGCAGCTACGGCTGTTAAATGTCATTGTCCCTCAGTTCTCACAATCATTTGGCAAAGAGTCAGAAGATCCTCTGCTCGAGATCCTGAAGGACAACATCATTACACTGGCTCTGATGTCTGCTACAAGGTCTTCTCAAGTATGGCAATAATAATTTCATAATAAAATATGTAATATATATATATATATATATATATATATGTATTGTGTATTTAGGCAGAAGTCCTTCATTTATACATGTTTCATTAAAGACAACAGACAAGGTACTGCGATTAAGCTTT
This sequence comes from Acanthosepion lycidas, assembly GCA_963932145.1. Classification (NCBI taxonomy): domain Eukaryota; kingdom Metazoa; phylum Mollusca; class Cephalopoda; order Sepiida; family Sepiidae; genus Acanthosepion; species Acanthosepion lycidas. The sequence continues at coordinate 42,044,893 of OZ010586.1, forward strand.
AATTTTTCTTGTGTTCAAGCAACTATTTTCTTTTTTGGACACAGAGTGTGTAGAAACTGTCCAAATGTTCTATAATTCTGAGCTCTTTTGGCTATACTTTCAGCCATTATCAAGGATGATCTTATTTTTTCAGTTTAAATTGAGTGTGTGCATTGTGTGTATGTTTTTAGTGTTATAGAGATGTTTTATTTTCCAGACACATCACATTGTGGCCATGTTTGTAGCTAATATTATTGAGTGTTGGCTTTTTCATTTTTATTATCAAGGCTTCCATTATTTTTAATCTTTTTATACTTGTGGATGAGGTTATTATGTTTGTATTTTCTACTTGTATGTTTCAGATGGTCTCTGATAGATTTGTGTGTGTGTTTAAATGGGTTCTAATAGAGTTGTGGTCAGATTGGTGTAACGTAAAGTATCTGGATTGACGTGTAGTAGTGTAACCAATGTACTTAATTATGTATTTGATTTCATAGGAACACTGTTCCTTAAGGAGAATTTGAACTCATAATGTTCAATCATTATAATTCTGATTTTGCTGGTGTGCTATTATTTTTGAGGATAAGGTTAGCTGTTTTAGATTTTTTCTAAGTGAAGAGCCAACTTGTTTGTAGTTGATGTGCATTTGTTTTTGTAGAAAATATTTATGCTATTTTTGACTGTGTTTTCACTATTGTTGTTATTTACTTTGGGTAGAAATAGTCAAATTTGGTGGTCTATAAGGTGGTTAGGGAAGCCATTGTTAAATAGCATCTGTTTTGCATTATTGAGTTTTTTAAGGAGTAGTCGAGAGAATGAATTTTGGTGTGCTCTTTTTAGGAAGCTTTTTATTACTGCTATTTTGTATCTGAGTGGGTATTCACTCTTAAAGTTAAGGTGGCAAGAGTTTCTGCTAGTGGTCTTTTTATGCAATGAGGTGTTAAAAGTGTTGTTAAAATATTTTACTAGAATTGTCTAAGAATGGGAGTTTATTTTTTTGACTAAGTTTGTAGGTAAAGTTAAGGGCAAAGTTTTTTTCAAATTTGCTCTTAAGGCTATCTGTTTCTTTTGTGTTACTTGCTAAAATAAAAATATCGTCTACATAGCGGACATATATTTTAGGTATATAGACCTGTTTAAATAACATGATATTTAAACATACATATATACAGTATGCATTGAGTATATTGTTGCCATTTTATATTTTTAATTTTGCACTTACGCATTGCTTGTTTTTGATTTTGTTGACTCCACAGTATAGTAGGGTCAGTTGGGTACCATCTGTAAGAAAAAGCACCATGATGCAATTCACTCCACCAGAAATTTGGAAATGGCATGCTGTACTGCTTGGCATTCATGCCAGAAGTTCTAATACGAACATTTCAGAGTGTTTGGCTGTCAATCTGAGGACAGTGCAGAGGATGCTGTGTACTCAAAAGATGTACTGAGAGTGATGAAAACCAAATACCCAGTCAACATCATGGTGTTTGAAGTTATTACTAGTGATGGCAATGTTATACAGCCATTCATCTTCCCACAGAACCTCAGACTCAACACAAAGGCCTACATCAAGTTCCTTGAGAAGGTAATATTCCCCTGGGTCAAGAGGGTGGCTGCTCGAAGAGGATCAAGAGAGTGGCTGCAGAAATGTAAGTGATTTCAAAGTTGTCTGGAAGCTATTTTTGAAGTCAATGAAAAATAAATTTACTCTTTAGTATTTCAAGATATTTTGTATAATTTTGGTAAATGTACTTGTTAAAATGAGACATCAGTGTTATTTTCATTTTGGGGTAATTTAGATGACAATTTATCCATCGATCCTGTGTGTGCATATATATATATATATATATATATATATATATATATATATATATATATGTGTGTGTGTGTGTATGTAGGTATGTGTGTGTGCATGTGTGTGTGTGAAAAGTGTCTGTATATAAATATAAATATAAATATATACACACACATATATATATATATGTGTGTGTGTGTGTGTGTGTGTGTGTGTGTGTGTGTGTGTAATATATTATATGTATTATTATTTATATATTATATGCGTGGTACTTATTAGGAAGCGCTCAATATCAGAGATAGAGCTAACATATATGGTTGGATAGATGTGACCCTGTGTTTCATCATATATTACACACACACACACACACATATATATATATATATATATATATATATATATATATATATATATATATATATGTATATATATTTATATATATATATATATGTATATATATATATTTATATTTATATTTATATACACACACTTTTCACATGTGAAACCCAGGGTCACAAACTCACATCAATCCAACCAAATATATATATATATATATATATATATATATATATAACCTCTGGCACCTAGTATAAATCTCACCTTATTCAGCAGTGGAAGTGGTGTGTTGAAGTTTCTTTTTTTTAAATAGAAAGATACCAACCCAAATTCCACCCATGGCATGCCCAACACATGATGGTTGGAATATACTCTACTACTATTCAAACAGTAGAAAAACTACATCTTAAACATGAAAATAAATTAACAACACTTAAAATCAATTCCCTAAATGTGGCTAAAGAAGGTCCAAAAGGACTTGAGACAGTGGTTAATACGGACAATTTTTGCACTCTCTTACTGCCACTGAATGAAAAAATCTAAGAATGCCACAAAAGACTAAATAAAACATTAATCAACTTTTCCTTGTCAGTCATATTCAACAAAACATGTCTGAAAGAAATGTTGCTGCCTAAATATACCTATATATTGTGGGTATAATGGTTGCTAGAAGCACATTGTTTATTGATTAACGATCAAAAAAAGGCTTTTGACACAACATTGAAAATCTGCCTCTCGTTTACCAAAAAAAATCACAAATGACTAATATGTTGAAACAAAAAAATAATACCCTGTCTAGTGGCAAAAACTGCTGGTGGCACCAGGGGTGGTACTACCGCCTTAGCCAGTAAAACTGTGTTACCTACCTTTAGTTGGTGGCTGACGACGGTAGGGTATTGCACATGCTTTCACACGTTGTATGTAGAAATATATATATGTGTGATGGACTAATGCTGACGAGAAGTGGGGTTAAAATTCTGCTTAGTTTGAAGGATAGTTTATGTGGGGTACTGCCTATCCCTGATATGATAGGTCGCATTGGTATGATTGGTTTATGTATTTTTGGTAATCTGTATAAAACTTATAGAATACCATCCAAAAACACCCACATTATATGGATTACCACAAATATATAAACCGAACATACCAATGAGACCTATCATATCAGGGATACTCAGTGCCCAACATAAACTAACCCACAAAATATATATACATAAATGTATACAAAAGAAATTGTAAATAGGAATAAAAGTTTTATGAATTTTTTGTTTGCAGAAATTTTACATGATAGAAGTACAGGGTGACCCAAAAAAACGGGAATTTTTGAAGTGCATATTGCCAGACATGAGCAAGTGGCAACACTGCGAGAAAGTGACCTTGAGCAAGTAAACATTTCGCCATTCAGAATCCAAGATGAAATTCACAGTATCCTAGCTGAGATGTTGCAACAGTCAATGAGGAATCTCAACAGCAGATTTCAAGAATGTATTCATACAGGAGGACGCCATCTACAGGACGTCATTTTTAAAAAATGAAAATTCCATCATTATTTCTTAAATGACATGCTTTAAGGTTTCACTTACTACGAATAAAATATTTCTCTTCCATCACTCTTGGTTTTATTGGATTGTTAAAAAGTTCCCGTTTTTTGAGTCACCCTATACAATATAAATAAAGTATTTCAGCATGAAAAGAATATTTGACAACAGAATTATTCACTGCATGATCACCTATGTCCTAAAATAACATGGCACATGAAAAGAAAGAAAGAAGTATATTTTGATAGAAGCAAAGCACAGAATAAAGAATAATAAAAAATTTTCATCAAATTCTTGCTTGGATCACATATAAGAATATTGCATTTTTAACCTGTACAATATATTGATGGAAATACAAATGAATAGTAAATAGGAATAAAATTCTTCCATCAAAATTTTTGGCCAGGTGAAAAGTATCAATATTTACCTACAGTAAAGACAGATAATTGTAAATATGAATTTTAATCAATTTTTTTTTGCTTGGGAAAGAAAAATCAACTACTGATTTTTTTCCAGTGGTATAAACTGATAGAACCACAATAAAATAGTAAGCAATAAAATAGCATTCTAAGTCCTATAACCAAGATATGTGTGGTTCAAAAAAATGAAAAATAAGAAAAAGCTACTTCCAAAATCTCTCATACTTCTCTTCTTTCTCTCTTGCAAATTTTCTTGTATGAAATAAATCAGAAAAATCACTGACTCCTATTTTTTATCTAGCTTGTTGTGGGGTCTGAATGTCAACGTTAGACGAACCCTGGAAATATTAAAATTGAAGAAGTGATACAGGCCAAGGTCAAGGCTAATGAGAACAAGGAGTTTAGATATAAAATATGCCAAAATTTATTATTGGCAGAAAAAAGGCAAATACAATCAAAGAATCTGGATGTTTTAAATACCCTGGATGGTCGAGCTGTTCATTAACTGTTGGTCTTATATTCATTGATAGTTGATGATGACTGGAGCAACTTGAGTGGTGCTGAAGGTTGATAGACAGTTATTGTATTGGGTTGGTACTAGTTGGCAGTCATAGCCCAGGGCAGATGGTTGTTAGCAACCAGAAGCTGAAGACAAAACTGCTTGGGAAGTGTAGAAAGACAGTTAGCAAAGGTCGATGGACAGTCGGTGTGTTGTGTGGGTATTAGCAGGCAGTCATAGTCTAGGGTAAGTGATTGAAATCATGGTGACCCACAAGAAGATGGGCAGCAGAGAGTGAAACCTGAATTGCTGATTGGATGGTAGAAAATGTGGTCAGCAGGAGTCAGTTGGTCATTGGTGATTGCTTCTGGTTGCTAGTAATCACTGCTGGTCGCTGGTGGTTGCTGGTGATCAATGAACCTGGTACTACCCAATCATTCCTCCATTCAAACTACAACATGTTCTTGATATTGATGTAGGCTTATTTAGACTTCCATGTAAACATCTTTGAAACTATATATATTCAGCCCTTCCAGTCCTTCCACTGCAAGTAGAAGGAGTAGCTTTTCAACCTGAATGCTATCAGTCTTTGATTATAAATTAAATATATATAAGAATCTGTTTTTGGTGTTTGCTATTTTATTCCTTGTGCATGTTTTTCATTCATCAATTGACCCTTGACCAAAAAGTAATGAAAACTGGTTATGGTTTTGTGTTTTAAAAAAAAATTATAGAAAAGATGAATATAAAATAATTATAAATAATATAATATACTAAGGGGAGGTACAGTGGAGTAATGGAGAACAGCTCGAACTGACATTCACTGACTTGGAAAAGGTATGAATCCTCTTCTTCTCCCGCTAGCTATGGGTAAATGATACAACAGACCAGGTTCTATTTCCTTGGACGGCATCTGGTCTACCACAGAAATAAATAGCAACCTACTGCGGGAAAAAAATTTGCCTCATCAGTCATGTATCAAAAGATACATGATCAACTAAGCATGTATCACGCATGGCACATAACTGAAGTTTGTTTATTGCTCCTTCTTTTGAGGGGAGAATATAAAAATTTATATTAGAAAATGTAAATGAAATGAATGGCTAATAAAAAAATTGTGGATAACAAAATAAATAAATATTATAATAGTCTAGGTTTACACTTAATTTTAAGAGAAGTGATATAAAAGAAACTTAAAAGAAACTAGGTGATTAATAAAAAATAAATTTGATGTGAAACATTTGTTATTAAATTTTCGAAAAATAGATTCCTTCAAAAAATTCAGTCAAAGTGGACAGTTTGTAATTTTTTGCAAATTTGCAAAAGATATAGACCATTGTATTTTTCTATCTGTCAGAAGGGTGACTTGCACTGATGCAAATTTAAAATTTAAGATCATCTGGAGCCTATTTCAAGACTATATAAGAAAATGAGTTGGCAGAAAATTTCAGAAATCAAACAATTAAGACAAGAAGGTCTAAAAATTATGTAAGTGTCATGGGTCCTTACCTATAACTACAGAATTAACTCTTCCTAACATTATGTATCCCACGCCTCTCAAGAGAGAAGGTTGAATTGAGTCAAGCCGATAGTAGTTTACTCCAAACCAGACTGACAGACATAATAACACATTCCACATCTTGTATTATTATTTTGTGTAATATACCTTCGTTATTTCTACTCTTGTGTTAATATTGTTCTTCCTTGGTCCTAACCTGGACCATATCAGTAAAGTAGAGAAGGCTTAAGTTATAAGAATCCAGAAAGAAAAACTAATTTGCCTGTTGCTAGTGGATGAGCTGAACTGTTTCTTACAGAGGTGAATGGGTAAAAGAAGCAGAACCAAAGTGAAATCAGTGAGTGAACTGATCTGTGTTCACAAACAAGAAAATTTTGTTAAAGACAACTGGGGAATTTTTGCCAAAAAGGAAGTACATTTTTTGTGAAAGGACATGTATTTTTAACCTTTCTCTTAAAAGGAACTGTATTGTACTTTCTCTAAAGGTATTTAAATTTCTAAAAGTTTGTACATTTTGAAATGTTTTAAGAATTTAAGGAATTAGTATTATACCACATAAACAGATTGATAAAACACAAAGACAGAACTGGCCACTTTATTTTTAGAGAAGAGTTCTACAAGGGAGACAATTCAAAATCATGGCATACCTCTTTCCATCGGGAGTTTAGCATAATGTTGTATTTGGTGGTGGGGTCTTATGATTAACATGACCTTGTGGTCAAAGTGTCTGGTCTCTGAGTATGTAAGCTAATGTTACCTGGTAGGTGACTGGCTTTCAGGTTGATCTTGTTGGAGATGACCTCTCATGGAGAGCTGGGTGGGGTCCTCCATTGACTAACTGCAGTGTTGTTTCCAGTCTGGGAGCAGTCTTCCTTTAGATGTTGTCAGTTTCAGCAGATGACCTGTCCAATGGGAGGCTGTATTATATAAGATTTTAGTTCCAGTTATGTCCATTTTACAATTGCAGGGGTCCATTTACCAGTGTCCTCATTTTGAACAAGGACAGGTTGACCCACATGGAATATGGGAAACTCCCTGGTGTTTTGGTTGTAATATAATTTTTGCATTGATTGCCTTTGGTATAAGCAGTTTGCTATTTCAACCTTGCTTGCCTGATTGTTCTTGCATATGTCTGGTATGTTGCTGGCAATTTTTTGATTGTATAAGAGATCATATGGTGAAGGAATAAAGTTATTTATTGGTGCAGCTCTAAGGCATAAGCAAGCCATGTTGAAATCGCAGTTGCACTGAGCTGCTTTCTTCATGGCTGGCTTCAGATTGTATGCACAGCTCTGACATCCCATTTGATTTTGGGTGCCTCAGGGATGATGTGTGGTGTTAAACTTCCACTCTTTTGTGAACTCTTGGAATAGGCTGGAGATGCAGTGGTACTCATTATTGCTAATAACCCTTTTGGGTACTCCTTGTTCTCCAAATATTTGTTTAGTCACATTGACCACTTCTTGACTGGAGACCTCTTTCAGTCTATATATAAATGGTTATTTGGAGTAGTAGTCAACAATTCGTGGTGGAAGTGGAAGAGATCAGTAGCTACAATTTGCCATGTTCTTACTGGGATCTTATGCTGTAGGAATGGTTTGGAATGCTTCTCTTTTTGATGCTCATGGCAAATGTTGCATTGTTAAACAGTTTTGGCAATGTTGTTGTTGATGTTATGTGTGAACACACGGCTTTTTGCTCTCAATCTGCATTTGTCCATCCCTAGATGAGCATAGGGTATCTTTTGTTTAATTTCCAGCTGCAGAGGTTTGGGAATTATTATTCTACCACCCTTGAAGAGAAATTCATTTCCAATTGCGAGTTCAGCACAGTAGGATCAGTAGGACTGCAAATCTTGGCTAACCTCTCATCTCGAGTTGGGCCATCCTCAAAAGATAATGTCACTCAATTTACATAATACTGGGTTGGTGCTTGGCATATGTGTCAATTTTTCTGTTGTGAATTGCACAAAGTTGACCTTTATGTCGAGGTCTATGGCTTCCTTTACTCTCTTGTATTAAGTTTTGTTTACTCTGCACATGTTCACTGCTTCCTGTTGAAACAACATTTAGTCTTGAGAAGAGTTGTTTTGTAGCTCAAGATGTTTCTTTTAATTTGATTAATCTGTTTCATTAGTTACTCTTCAGTTTCATTTTCATCTGAAAATTTACATTTCTTTGCCTGTAAAAAGCACCTTGCCAGAAAGTTATCAGTATTCTCAGAATCCTCTTAAATGTATTTATACAAGCAAAAACGAGTGATTCTGAAGCTTATTTAGGGCTCTAATTGTTCTAGGAATTTTTTTCGTACCATGGCCGGATTAAAATGTCGAAGATCTTCTTCACTTAACAGTAACAATATGTGGTCAATCTGTTTTTCTTCCGGTATATGCTGCTTGAAGAAATGGAGCAATTCAACCATATTCTTGATTTTTGTCTATGACATGACTGGTTCAATTGCTAGTATGGACATTTTGATCTTCTACAAGATTAAAAAATGCATTGGGTAAACATCAGTATTCAGTTCCCGGTCGCAGAAGAATTGTTTACTAAACTCAATGGTGAAACTAGTTTTGCAAAAATTGACATTTGATGATGTTTACCTACAAATGGAAATTGATGAGGAATTCAAGAATCTTCTAACTACCTACACCTACAAGAGTTTATTTCAATCTAACCACATTCCATTTGGGGAAAAGACATGCTTCAGCAATATTCCAACAAACTGAATGCTATACTCATAGGATTGACAGGAGTCACTGCCTACATTGAAGACATCATTGTCACAGGTACAACCCAAAAGGAAATCCTATAACGTTTAATTTTTATGCTAGATCAAATCCAACAATATAGATTTTGCTTAAGTGTTGACAAATATGCAGTCTTCTCTTCTGAACATCAATAAAATAGCTTGGTATCATTTTTGACAAAAATGATCGGAGACCAGACTCAGAAAACGTACATGCTATAATGCATATGGCAGCATCAACAGATATTCAAGCACTACATTCTTTTTTCAGACTCACAAACTATTACAGCAGATTTTTACAGAAATAAATTAGGCGCATGGTGCCCTAAATAATCTTTCGAATAAAGATGCCCGGAAACTGGTCACCTGAATGCACATCAGCATTTGATAAGGTCAAATCTCTTTTGATTTCAGGACAACTGCTTACAGTGGGAAAAATAAGTATTTCATTCCTTGCTGATTTTCTGAGTTTGCCACCTTACAAAAATATGAACAGTCTATAATTTTCAGAGTAGGTCCATCTTGAAAATGAGGAATAGAATATAAAAAAATTCTAGAAGATCACATTATATTAATTTTTGAACATTGTGTGTCCCACTGGTAATGTAATCTATGATGTTGACGTGTTATCATCTATCAAGGTTAAACACACAAATCATTTATGTCTTTCTCAACTTTGAGAGACCGAATCAAATGACTCAGACATTCTGCACAATATTTTATTGTACACATTTGATCTCACATCAAAGTTTTCAAGTGAAACCCAATAAGCAACTAGACACAAGAAAAAGGTACAATGAGGAAGACAAATTGTAAGCACAAACTAACCACACCTCTACAGGTAGATCCTCATCAAACATCTTACAAACATCATGCTTCAAGTGGGTGGTGGTGCTAGGGCTTACACCATAACTAAGGGAGCTAACAAGCTCCCAAGATTGGAGCCAAGTTATGCCCCTTGATGCAAACTCTTCAGGATAAAAAAGGATTTTCAAGATAGCTGTCAGACATTCCCTCATGTTTACTCATGGGTACTCTTAATCCACCAGTAATCCACTGGCCATATTTACATCTACCGTTTACCAATAGGGAATAAAATCTGTCTATATTTCTGAGATGAGGTATTATGTACACTATTTACATTATTCGGACTATTGTTCTCATATTGTCACCATATTTATTACAACGTTTCCGCTGTTGTATGCTCTGGCTTTCTTCAGGTGGTTGGAATGTTGAACTGAACCCTTTATTTTGCTTGCTGGGGTAGACTGTTCTAGTTCCATGTGCCATGTTTGATGGATGTCAGTTATCAGTTATCTCCTGTTAATCCCCCTCTCCAAGTTCTCCACTGCCTTAACCGGGTATTGAACTCACACCCCTTGAGTCCTGTCACTGGATCTAACTAACACCTTTATCCTCTGTGACATGTGTCCTTGAGGAGTGTGAGTTCAATACCTGGTTAAGTTAGAGGAGAACTTGGAGAGGGGAATTAACAAAAGATAACTGACAACTGACATCCATTAGACATGGTATGTGGAACTAGAACAGTCTACCCCAGTGAGCAAAATAAAGGGATCAGTTTGACATTCCAACCGCCTGAAGAAAGCCAGAGCAGTCAACGGCTGAAATGTTGTAATAAATATGGTGACAAAAATGAGGACAATTGTCTGAATAATGTAAATAGGAAATAAAATTTATAAAAGTTTGAGTTGTGTGTTTGTTCTTATTAGACAAAAATAAGGATACTCATGGATGCAACAGTGGCACTGTTGGAGTCTACCAAAAAGCAAATATTTCCTACCTCATTCTCCTCTTTGCTCCAAGATGTAGAACCAAATGGTAATTACATTCTCACTGAGGAATGTTAGTTTCCCTGGTCCGTTGATGGCTGAACTCTCTTTTCACTTTCTAATGCATGGTATTTACATGTGTCTTTCAGAACCTTCCTATGAAGTAAATCAACCTTTTCTTTGGTTGTTCCAACTCAGTGCAAGTCTTTTCTTTTCTTAATCGATACCATTCCAAGGAAGGCAATAAAGCCACTAAAACAGTAGATAGTGATTGACATTTCATTTAAATTTTTGCAGATTAAAGTTGGCTGGAAAGCATGAAGCTGGAAGGGAGTTCCACAATAATAAGTGCAAGAACAGAAATTGTTAGCATAGAATTTACAACTACATCTAGCCAGCTCAACTGTCATTTGATGAGATCTCGATGCCAGTCTAGTAATGTGCTTAAATTCATGAGGTCTAGGTACCATAGCAAAGAGCTCATCCAAACAATTACCATTAAAGTATTTATAAAAAGGTTGCAGAGGCAGCCTTAAAGCAGTGGATCAGTGCCTGAAGCTTAGCTACCAGGTCAGGACAAATAATATTGCTGATTATTCATTGGATTTTTATCAAGGAGCTCAAGGTAAATAGCAGGGGCATCAGACTAGAAGCAAAATTCTAAGCATGGATGAATAGTAAACTTATTGATATGTAAGATAGATTCTGGTGAGAAAAATTGTCTCACATGACACAGTAAATATTCCTAGCAGTAAACATAGCAATGGATTCAATATAGTCTTTCCACTTCATGCCAGCTGAGAGCATTAGCCTGAGAAGGCACAATGAGTAAGTCTAACTTGAGTTTGACCATTAATATGATGCATATACAGGGCTGTTTGATAAAAGTGACTCACCTGATTTTTTTTACAAAAATATTTTTTGTCTATTGCTTTGGGGGTTAAAATAATTTTTAATCTTACTAATATAAAGACCCCTTCCCGACAACCTAGGAAAAAGTTTATTCACCCTAAGGTATTCTATTGATAATTATAAGTTTGGATATAAATGAGATTCAGGAAAAAAACTCTGTGCAAAAAGTGACTCAGATATCACATTCTAATGATTAAACTGCTAAATTTAAGGAGTTTTTGACAAAATATTGAAAACTATTTTACAATACGCTCAGAAAAATATTCTAGAGAATTCTAGAACAGGTTAAATTAAATTCTAGAAAGCCTCATACAGTATAAAAACAGCTTGAAATAGCCACTCAGAACCACTTAAGGCATCTATTATTGCCCTCTCAAAAGCAGGCAAGTCTACGAGAGAAATTGCAGAAATTGCTATAACCTTGCAATCAACTGTCTCTCAAGTGCTTAGGGCACATAACGATGCCACTCCTGCTCCAAGGAAGGAAACAAGTGGATGAAAGAAAAAGATTGATGATAGAACTGGCAGGGTAATCAAGAGAGAAGTTGTAAAGAATAGGACTATAACTAGCCAAGAAATTGCAGCCAGTTGAAGCGAAGAGCAGGGTGTTAGCCTTGCCTCTTCAACAGTTCGTCAGTGGCTGTTAGAACAAGGCTACAAATCTTGTACACGAACGTTTAAGCCACTAATAAGCAAAACCAAAAAAGCCAAGAGACTTGAATGGGCTCACTATTACAAAAATTTCACCGTAGAAGACTGGAAGCATGTTCTCTTCTCCAATGAAATGAAAATTGAGCTAAATTCAAAGGATAAGGTGAGTCACTTTTATTGAACAGCACTGTATTTACTTACTTACTCTTTACATCAGTTTTGAGTCTTGCTTGTTTTCATATGTATCTTATTTAATATTTAGGATAAGAGAGGTTATGCCCTCTCTTCTCTCCCTCTCTCCCCTCCACAAAAAAAAACTTCTTTTAGTTCCCCTCACCTTTCTGTTTGTCAATTTCCCTTTCTGTGGTAAGTATAATTTGTTATTTTTTCTTCTTCTTTGATTTAATATATCCATTTTTATTACAATCATCAAATCTTCTTTGACTGAAAAAAAAAGCTTACAACTTAAATTTTACCTGTAGCATACTTCAATGAAAACACCTACAAAATAGAAAGTGTGAATAAATCATTTTCATTGAATTTTGTGTTGTGTAGAAAAGAATGACAGGCTATTGAATTTTTTTCCTGTAAGTGTATATTGAGAGAAAGACAAACAAATTGTAAAAGTGAATAAAATATAGTTATCAAATTTGATCTGATAAAAAGGTTAGGATACAGAAAGTTTACCTGTTGGGTAGACTGATAAAAATATAATCAAATGTATCATGAAATCAATGGCAGACAGCCAAAATTTTATCCAAAGTATACATTGAAGAGATTGCAAGAGTATTTGTGAATGGAATATTTTCAGTAAATTTTGATTAAAAGAAATGCATCTAAGATAACAGAATTTTTAACAGCATTTTCAGAATCACAAGCAAATATTAAATGTGAATAAAAACAGTTTCCATCAAATAGATTGCAAGGTGAAAAGGTGAAAAGATGAAAACACTGTGGAAGTTTTACTTCTATCATATATTGATAGAAATACAAGCAAATACTATAAATAATAAAATGTTTTTCATCAAATTTCTGTTTGGGTGAAAAGATGAGACTATAGAATTTTTTACCAGTGGCATTGATTGATAAAAGAAAAAGGAAAATATTAAATATGAAAAAATATTTTCATCAAACCTTTCTTTAGCTGAAAAAAATGACTTACTTCTTAAATTTTACCTGTTGCATACATTGAGAGATAAAAAAAATTAGTAAACACAATGAGAATAAATTGTTTTCATCAAACTTTGGATAGTGTGGAAAGAATCACTGAAGATAGAATTTTTCCAATTGAGAGAAAAACAAGTAAATCCTAAAATAAAATATATTTATCAAATTTGCCCAGGTAAAAAGGTTAGGCTACAGAAATTTTACCTGTTGGGTAGACTGATAAAAATATAAGCAAATGTAGCATGAAAATTTTGGTTGGGTAAAAAGAATGGCAGACTACAGAACTTTTATCCATAGCATATATTGAAAAGATTGCAATAGTATTTGTGAATGGAGGATTTTCAGCAAATTTTGTTTAAAAGAAACAAAGCTTAGATAACAAAATTTTTAATTATTGACACAATCGCAAACTGATATTTTGTTGTAAGATGTCTTCAAGCAAACAAAAGGTGATAAAATATATAAATATACATTTATCGTATAAGTGATATCATGTGTAAGACAGCTTCCTAGGGCTGAAATATAACAGAAACGAATGTATCGTGAATAAAATTTTTCATCAAATTTATTACTGGGAAAAAATAGATTGCAGTATTTTTATCTGTAGCATGAATGGAAAGAAATTCAAGCAAACAATAAATACAGATAAAACATTTTCTTCCAATTTTAATCACATGGAAAGAAGTGGAGACCACAAATTAACCAATTTTTTTTAAATCATTTCAGTCCAAGCTGAGCAATAATGCCATTAGAATGCAATGGGTTACTGGAGTGAAAGAGAATGAGAAAACTTTAGTGAGGAGAAAGGACAATAAAAGAGCAGGTTTCAGGAAAACAGAATATGGCGACTGGTATTAGATTAAAATTTTTAAAGTTGTAAGTGACAGGAAAGCAAGAAATCAGAACGGGGTTCCACAAGCGAGAAGTGTGAGAAAAGAAACTATCAGAATAGAACATATGGTTGCATCTAGATAGTTCAACAGTAAAACGGTGAGACCTAATTGCTAATCCAGTAGCACACTTAAATTCATACAGTCAAGGCACCAAATAATTAAGTTCATCAGAACAATTGTCATGAAAATATTTTAAAAAAAAAACAGAAGGAAGGCACATCATGTTGGTGAGAAATTGACTAAAGTCGAGATGCCAGGTCAAGACCAGTAACATTACAGATATTTCTTTGAATTTTGTGAAGACTCTTGAGATATATAGCTGGAGCACCATACCAGATCTATCAGCTATATTAAATACATAGACAAATGGTAGATATATAAATGTGCAAGATGGATTCTGCCATGACACAATAAACCAACTTTCATACTTTTATAGCAGTAGACGCAGCAATTTATTCAATATATTTACTCCAAGTCATGTCAGTGGGAGACATTTTCCTCTAATTTTGATTGAATAAAAAGAAGGTTTGACCATAGAACATTTCCCTGTGTCATAGCAAATGTGTATAAAACCTTTTCCTCAGTCTTTTCCACAAATGTTGTGCTTGGAAAGTGAGAGAAAATATGTTGATCTTTCCCACTCTCCAAGGTCCACTACAGGCCTTAAATATGTCTGTATATACTAACACCATATGGCAATGGTAGAAAGAATTAGAATAACCCCATGGGATGAGTTATACATGAACGTATTTTGTGGACAAATATACCTATACTAAGTTGAAATACATAAATGTATGAATATCATCAACAAACAGTGCCTATGGGGACCTAAGCTCAATGTATATGTTCAGGAAAAAGTCAGTGAAGAAAAGAAATAATCTTCAAACACCACTCTACAAATTTAAATGATTTTATTATTGGGTATAAAATAATCTTTGTTTTCTTTTAAGTTGAAAGAAACAAGTTACAAAGTTCCTCACAAAAAACCATACAAAAATGTTTTTGTTTTCTTTCCACAACCCATAAATTGTGTTAATATTGGGTGAAAGGTATATGTGAAGTGATCATGTGAAAATTTACATTATGTTATGAAGAAGGAAATTACTGGAAAGTAATTGAAATTCACCTGAAGTGAGCTGAATGTGTAATGCTCCTCATGCCAATGACACTTCCACCGAGCTTCACTACGGCATATGACTTCACTGAATTTGATGTGTTCCTCTCGAATTTTAAACTGGGGTCATCAGGAGAGAATGTGCACCGTTTCGGGGCCTTCCTCTCAACGGTTTCATTTGCACACCGGCCCCCCTCACTGATGTGAGGCCCCATTATAACGATATACAAGTGTTGTAGATAAACTAGTCCAAATGTGTAACGGCGAAATTAAATTTACAAAAATTCCGAAAAACGGCAAACCTCGCGTTCTGAGAATGCAACGTGAACCTCATTACGCATTCACGATCAGTCATGTCATGCTGTCATGTTCGCTGAAACACTCCACGGAGTAATTCGTTTTTTCCATATCCACATAGAACTATTTTCTGCTACTTCTATTAGGCGTTTTATACTTTTGGCCCTATTACGCCCTTTGATTCCAATTTGGCCCAGAAATTGGGACAGAGTGCCTGAAACGAAACCCCTTGCTCCAATTTCCACTGCTCTAACAATTGCATTATACCCCTCCTTTATTAGCTCTGACTTTAGATTTTCATATTTATTAGTTTTATAATCGTGGCTTTGTTCCATCCGGCATTCATATGGTACTGTTAATTCAACCAGGATGATTTTATGGTTCACCCTTGACAAAAGAACAATATCTGGTTGCAGACCTTTACTTGATATTATTTTGGGGTAATCATTACGCCAACCAGGAAGGTCTGCAGATACCTCCCAGATGCCACCAGAAATAAGGAGATTTTTTCCGGGTATAGCATGACATTTGCTTGTTTGCTTAGAGCCGACATATTATGTATTTGTAGTGTAACAATTTAGTCATCAGGCAACCTGACAGCTGATAATATTAGGCTGGTGCAAAAATAATGACGTAATAATGTCGTTTTTTGACGTATTTTTTAATGTCAAAAAACGACATTATCACGTCATTATTTTTGCACCAACCTAATATTTGTATAGTACTACTGCTACCATTGTGCTTTGTTTATATATTAGATTGGTGCAAAAATAATGTCGTTTTCTCACATAGTAACATATGTGAGAAAACGACATTATTTTTGCACCAACCTAATATCTCGTGCAGGTACGTTTTGTAAGGTAAACTGTGCAAACTAGTTTATGGAAATATTTTAAAAATGAGAAATAATTTGTGAAAAGGAATTTAGTACTCAAAAAATTAATTTCAGTTTGTGAACATTTAAGTATTCAGTATTATTTAAATCCCCCAGTTGAAGATATACTGAAAGAGTGAAGACTATTAATTCACATTACACTATTTATCAGTGCTGCCATATACAGGCAGGAGTTGCCCAGTCTCCACTTTCCAGTTTCAATAGAGTCCGAATGAATCTCTGCGTCCTTCTGGGTGATTAATTATTTTCCGCCCAACAACCCCTCAGACAAAACTTTGCAAGCTACTCTATTGCTATTTTGATTGAAATTGCTCAGTTGAACTAAATTCTTTAGTTCCACCAGTTCTAACCTTTATGGCTAAGTCCCACCATTGTAGCAAACCACCCTCATTCTCTTTGTTTCCTATTAGTGAGATGTAAGTTTCACTTGAGCAGTTCCTTTGCATGAATCACATGATTGTAGCATCAACTCCCAAAAGTATGCTTCCCTGATCACTACAGTCTTAACCTGTTCAAGTCTAAGGTTAACCATTATCTTCCTCATATATCCCCCTAAATTGTGCCTCTTACTCAGTAGCCCAATTCCTTGAGTAGCACTTGGGCCTTTAACAGTTATTTCCTTGACACCATTATTACTGTAGACACTTTTAACTCCCTTGGGAATGCGTTATTTATTATTTACCTTTTATAAAGATTTATTATTTAGTATTTTATAGAGAAGTAAATTTGAAAATTTTTTGAATAAATTTTTATTCAAAAATTTATAAAAAAATTACAAAATTATCAAACTCTGCACACTAACTACAATGCAATGTTTATTATTTGCCATTTTATAAATAACTATGAAAACAAGATATTTTATTCAATCTAATAAATAAATAGTGTTTAATGTCTTTGTTGTCAGTTCTCAAGAATAAAGAAAATGTATAAATCCACTTTCATATGTTTCAGTTTTATTAAAATTCACCTGATCATTTTTATGAGCATGTAGCCAAGTGTTTAGAACATTCGTTTTTTGACCATGAGTCAAAGTTCAAATTCCACCATGGTGAATTTGTCAGGAAAGTGACTTCTTGATGCTATCAGTCTTGAAAAGTGCCTGAAAATCATACCATGGGTTGACCCAAGCCTTGTGAGTGAAATTTAGTAGATGGAACTGTTCGGGGAGCATCGATGGTTGGGCTAGGACAAAGTTGCAAGTCATTGTGACTGAAGGTTTGAGTGTACTGACCTTGTTCAGACTGTTGCTCATCACAGATTATGCGCTCTCATCCAGAAACTGTAACTAATGTTGGCTCAGCATAGTTGTAGCATAAACCAGAGGTGGGCTCTCTGGATATTGAACAAACAAAAATGTGCCTGAATAGAGGTCTGCAGTAGGGATTGGTTAGCCGCCCTAATAGACAAGCATCTTCAGATATGAGTGCCCAACCAATTCTTTAAATGATTGCTTTTAAAAAATAATAAACATTGCTGAGGGAGTGAAATGTGTATACAGTAATTGCAGTGTCAAGAGAATAGCCGTTCTTTTGGGAGAGCTTCTTTTTTTTTTGCAGGCATGAAGATTAAACATTCCTGAAATATTCAGCTTCTTTACATTTAAAATGAAATTTTTTCTTGCAAAATTTTTCATTGGAAACACTATTTTTTTTTTCAAAGATTAACATTTTTCCTAATTAGCTACTTGATACAGCAGTGAACATAAATTCTTTCTGTTAAACTCCAGTATTTAAAAATTTATTACCTAATTTATTTCCTTGAAGGATGTAGCAGCCAACAAAAATATATTATTTATGGATGACCAGAAGTGGAGAAAAGAAAGACGAGTGTGAAATTATCTTTTTAACACATCTTCAAGAACACTCGCATATAATTTCTGATGCAAGTTCTGATACAAAGAGATGTTAAGGCAGCCTTCTTGAGAGAGTTTCATTGCAAAATTAACCAAATTTTAAAAAATTACTGATATTTATTCACAGGAAAGTACTTGATATAACACTCAGGGCTGATGCGTACAACCCACAAACCTCTTGACTGGCAGAGAACTGACAAGACTGATTGGAAACCCTGACACCTGATATGTCCCCAAAAGTGGAAATGCCGATGGGGCTTCAGCAACCTTTGTCCCAAGTCACATTCCATTCGGGTGGATGTGCGGATAAATTCGTCCTAATCAAGCATACTGTCTTATTTCAAGTCTTCTACATCAGCCACAACGGACGATGAACCTCGGCTTTTGATATCAGGGAAGCCAGGCATAGGTAATTTTGTGGTCTGGGAACACTTAAAAAATTCCCTATCCAAATTAAAATTAAGTGCGTCTTTGTTTATTTTATTTCAGATAACGAAGGAAAGTTATACAAATATTTTGTAAATGTGTAGTGTTATATTGCTTATACTCTTCATTCGCCTGTTTATCAATGTTAAAAAAGACGCCCTTATCGCATTTGCAAGTAGTACGGATGTCTTTAATTGTATTATTATTTTCTCTTTTCCTCAAACACCTACAAGCAGAGTAGGTTTGTAAAATACCTGACCCCCACTCCAACCCTTCAAACCTGGTTGGCGGCCCCGGACAGTACTTTGTGTCCCTCCTTATCTTATCAACATTTGCTTTTATTCTACCTACATTTATATATTTTACAAATTAAAC
>OZ010586.1:42069097-42236597 GCA_963932145.1 Acanthosepion lycidas
AAACCCAGTGTCACAAACTCACATCAATCCAACTAAACATATATATATATATATATTAAAAAAATTAAAAAGACCTTATGCAAATGGAATTTATAAACGGGGATCATATCATTCATATACAGGTTTGGGGTTGATGTATCTTATTTATATTGTTTGCGACGATGTATTCTCGGCATTTAAATCATTAACCTCTATATTTGTTTTTTGTATGAATGATTCATGAATTTATATATATATATATGTATATATATATATATATATATATATATATATATATATATACATATATATATATATATATATATATATATATATATATATATATATATTCTTGGTGTAATAGCAAAATTCTCCAAATCATATACTAGCATGGGATAATTGTTCATCCCACAAAAAATTTTATTCCAGGTTTTCAAATGAGATGTTTAGCCATTTTGTTACTATTTGTAAGAATCACTGAAAAACCATTTGAGTTATTCAGCTAGAAACAGAACAGATTAAAATTGTTTCATGTCAACCCCATTATGTCTTCCCAACTGAGCAATGGTGAGGGGAAAAAGATCATTCAGACCTTTAGTAATGGTACCAACATTCATACTCTGGCTTCCATCTTCAAAGTCCAAGAACCATCAAGAGAACAGTGAATAAGTTTATAAAAGAGAAAACCTTAGAGAGGAAAACTGAATCAGGAGGTCACAACAGGAAGAGGGGTCATCATTTCAACTAAATACATTCTTATTGTTCAAAGGACCGTCTAATAGTGTTATAAAAACCTTGGAGAATTTCAGTAAGATATTTTTAATCATTTCTAAGATACAACGATTCAAAGCTTAATTTAACATTTGAACAATTTTGCTGTTGCATGATTTGGACAATTTTGCTGTCACAGCTGATATATATATATATATATATATATATATATATATATATATATATATATATATATATTTATATATATGTGTGTGTGTGTGTGAATTAAGAGAAATTTAAAAAATTTAATTATCAATGTGTTTTGTCCCGTGAGGGACTTTATCAAGGTAAATCAGTGTGTATTTACAAAAATCACCATCACAACGATCACAGTACCCTGAAGTTTGTCTTAACAATTCACGCCAATGATGATCTGGAAGGAGACTGAAATTACTTGGGCTAACATGAACTATGGAGTCTTCTTTGGTGAATTTCAACTTAACATCAAGTAGATAATTATTAAAGAACTAGAAAGGATTATTATACAAATAAATATGCATTCATGCTTAAATGAAGATATGATGCCTAAATAATATACATATTATATATATATATATATATATATATATATATATATATATAATATGTATATTATTTAGGCATCATATCTTATATATATATATATATATATATATATATATATATTACAAACATTATGTTTGCTTATTTTTATCATAATCCTTTCATATTCATGAATATTTTTCCACATATTACTATTGAATAAGGCAAGAAATGCATTGTAACATTGAGAATCACTTTTATTTCTCAAGTACTTTCCATCTCTTTCTAAGCTCATCATCATGGGTGAAACTGGTAAGGCAAAAACTATGTGTGGCTATTCATTACTGATTTTTTTCTTTTGCATTTAAATGCTATGGATGACAGTTATGTTTTAGCATTCATTAGAGTGTAATAATTATCCATTAAGGGCATTTTTACTTTTAAGTTGGAATGTCATGGTCAAGCACACATTAAAGTGTGAAAACTATTCTTTTTATAGGCATTTTAGAACATTATTACAGTATTTGTAGCTGATTCTATTCACTGCCAGCTTCAATTTTTAATGAAGATTGCTTTGAGGATTTGTAGTTTTAATTTGTTATTTTTCTTATTTGTAGTTTTAATATGTTCTTTTCAGGATAGTTGTGTTATCAATCAGTATTTTTCTATACTGTGTATGTGGACAGTGAGAGTGGTAGATTTAATTGTATGTATATGTAGACTTTTGTGTTCTTTGGGCTGAAAGTTGAGATAAAAGGGATGACTTTTTTATCTTTTTTTTCTTTTTGACCTACTAACTCTCAACAGTATCTCCTTTTTACATCTTTCCATCCAAAATACACTTGTCCCAACACTCCACTTAACCTAGCCAAATGAATTTGTACAATAGTCACAAACACAACAAGAGACCACAGACTAGAAGTTATGGAAAAATACTCACTAAAAGAAAATAGCCTGAAAGTTTAATCAACAATAGCATTGAAAAAGCAAAACAAATTAATATCAGCACACTCCGAGAAGCAAAAAGAATAAAAAATGTCATCTCTTATATATCAACTTTCAACCCAAAGAACACAGAAATCAACACACACATACAACTAAATCTACTAATCCTACTAAAGGAATGCCTAATAGACAAAAAAAACCCCCAAAAAACCTATTACAAAAATACCCAATCATAAAAAAGCAAATGACAACGAAAACCACTAGAAAAGATACTGATGAGTACAAAACTGCAGACCACGATTAAAGAGCCTCGGTTTAAAACATATAACAAACCCCTTTTTCGGAGTATGCAGCTGCCACAAATTTCACTTCAAATAGGGATACAAATTGAAAAGACCAAAGATTTTCTGGTGCAACTCAGAGAATTTAATATACATAATAACATGCAAAGGCTGCCACAAGCATTACATTGAACAAACTGGTCAGACACTCCAGCAAATGATGACAGTTCATCGCCAGCAAATTAGGGATCTCTACATAAAAAAAATACCCCTTAGCCAAAATATAGAAGAATGCAGAGGATGAAATCTGCCAAATTTTAGTATCTTTCCATTCTGCCAATGCAACTACAAAACCACCGAACAAAAGCGTATTAATAAAGAAACGTCTTTTATCAACAAGTATAAACCAATACACAATTCATTGCATAAACAAGAGGCACATATTTTCCTTAAGCAACATATAAAGCCATTTGTGCCCCTTGATTTTTAATTTGTTCAAAATATACGTGTCAACACGTGGAAATATAAACAGGTACAACTTTTTGAAAAGCTAAAAGTGGAACCGGTCAAAATAAAAAAGTTAAACAATTTAAAGTAAAAAAGTAAAATATCTTTTTCTGAAAGCTCACCTGTAAGTAACACAATTTTAATTTTAATATTTCTCTGTAAAAATACATGTAATATAAATATTACACACACACACACACACACACACACACATATATATATATATATATATATATATATATATATATATATATATATATACAGTGTTTTGAAAAAATA
Organism: Acanthosepion lycidas; assembly: GCA_963932145.1. NCBI lineage: Eukaryota > Metazoa > Mollusca > Cephalopoda > Sepiida > Sepiidae > Acanthosepion > Acanthosepion lycidas. Next base: position 42,072,361 of record OZ010586.1, read on the forward strand.
AGTGAACCCCTAAAATAACACTTACAAAATTTTTCTCTTTTTTCCAGATGATCAAAAAATCTTAATTAAACTATATTCATTAAAAAAAACTCTTATTAATCAATTACAATCACTTTTAAAAAATTTTATTAAGTAAGAATAAAAATATTAATTAAAATTTAAAAATTTAGATGTGTAAAAGTAAGTGAACGCTTACATTTACATCCTGTATTTTTGTTTTGCATGGTTGCCAGTGCAAATAATTTTTTTGCACATGTAAAAATCAAGTATACAGTGTAACCCGTAAGAGAGTTATCGGGACCGGAGAAGAAGTATCTTATATCCGGGTTTCTCTTATATCAGGGTTTGGTCTAATTTATATACATTAACACAGGCTCTAATTTGGGACCAGAGAAAATCTCTCTTATATCTGGGTCTCTCTTATATCTGGGCTACACTGTACAATATAACTCATTGTGCATGCAAAAGTGTGCAGTTAGAAACTTAATTTAAAAAACTATATATGCAAAAAGAACTTCCTGAACCTTAAAAAAAACCCACATAGTTGAAACCCCTAATGATGGGGAAGGCTACAAAATGGTATCAAAACAATTTGGAGTGCACTTCTTCACCATGCAACAATTTATTTATAATTGGCAGGCCTTTGGTATGGCAGCATTATAATCAAGAATTTGCCATCTATGAAAAATAACTGCAAGGCCAAGTAGACATCTAGTTTGGCAAGCCCAGGTAAATCCTGCTCTGACCTTTGTGGTTCTCCAATGCTCAATTTCTGCCGATCTTCATGGCAGAATGCCTAGAAAAAGCTACTGCTTATGAAATAGCACAAACATGCTCACCTCACCTATGCCAAAGCTTATATTAATAAGCTAGAAACATTCTGGCAAAAGGTTTTATGGTTGGATGAGACCAAACTAGAGCTTTTTGGGAGGAACAATAAATAATTTGTATATCTGGTGAGCTCCTAATAAGGCTTGTGGAAAGAAGAATTTGATGCCAACCATTAAACATGGCAATGACAGCATTATGATTTGAGGGTCATTTGCTGCAGCTGGAACATACAAAATAGTACACATTTATGGCACTATAGACTCTGCAAGATAACAAGCAATTCTGAATGAAAGTGTCTTGTCCTCAGTTCAAAAGTTGGGTTTAGGTCAGGGTTGGAATTTTCAACAGGACAATGATCTGAGGCATCAAAACAAATCCGCAAATGAATGGGTTCATAAAAACAAATTTCAAATCTCAAAATGGCTTGGTCAAAGTCCTGATCTAAACCCAATAGAAAATCTTGGTAATATTGTGAGAGTTTCACCAAGAAGGACGGTCAAAAATCAGAACTCCCTACTGCCAGAAACTTCTTAAAAGTTATAGAAAAAGACTGGTTGATATTGTAACTTCAAAAGGAGAAGTCACCAAATATTAAATATAAGGGTTTAATTACTTTTGCACATCTTAATTTTTAATTAATATTTTTAGTCCAGCCTGTTAAAATATTTTAAAAGTGGTTGTAATTAATTTAATAATTTTTTTCTTAATGAATATATACTTTAATTAAGATTTGTTGATCATCCAGAAAAGAGACAACTTTATAAATTATATTAGAGGTTCACTTACTTTTGCACAGCACTGTATATATATATATATATAAAGTTTGGCATTGTTTAAAATAGTTTTACTTTTGTCTTTGCTCAAAATGTCTTTTTGCAAATATATTTTATTTATATCTGAATTTTTTCACACACACGCGCATACACATATAGTATCATATCATAAAATTTACAAATTTTTATTTTCTGGCTAAGATAAAAAATTAATTTTCTGCTTTAAAAGGTAAACAAATACATCAAAAATAATAATAGAAAATGTTAATTTTGACTCCACATTGACTTTTATCCTTCAGCTCATTGGTAGGAAATTGCAGTATGGGTGCTTTGTCCCAAATGCACAATAAAGCCAATATAATTATAGCCTTCCTGTACAGAAAGCTAGTGAGAAGAGGACCTGAGACTCTAGAGATTCAGATACCAAGATGCCTGTTTCATAAGACAGAGGGCATGAATTACCTTTCAGGGATAAGGGACAATGGGATATTTCTGTCTTTAAATTGGAATTGGGAGTTAACTGAGAATTTTCCTGTTCAGACATGAGGCACATCAAATATCTCAAGGGAGAAATAAAAAATAATAAAGTTTTAAAAGAAAAGACTTTTTGTAATAGTTTCATTTCCCACACATCAACTGGCAAAATCACTCTTTTCTTTTCTACACAAACACACAGATTCCTTATATTTTATATTTCCATTATTATCAGACTAATATCCTTATCATTGTTGTGACTATCATTCTGCTTCAACCATTGTGCACCCTGTCCCTTTTCAGTTATCTTCTTATCTGGGTAACCTTCAAGGAATTTCGAATTGGACCCTTTATTTACTAGAGGTGATTGTTCTCATTTTGATGCCTCTATTTAAGGATATCTCTTCTTGTTTTTATTTAGTACTATTCAGTTATTTTGGTTTGAATTTCTGGGATGAGGATTTAACATTATTTACTTTATTTATATTCTGACTAATGTCCTCATTTTTTGTTGTTATTATCATTTGATCCCTTTCTGACTGAATTGATAAACATTTGGTGTTTCTTCCATTTTTTTATTATTGCACCAACAGTCAACTCCTTCTCACCTAGCTGCTTGCCAATTGTCTTGTAGCACATTCCAGTCTTGTGCAGGGATACAATTTTGTCCTGAATGTCCTTAGACAATTCTTTCATCATGCCCATTATGGAGAGATGAAGGATTCTATGAACTAGTGCCTTTTATACAGGTAATGAGTACCCGATTAGGAGTAATAATTGAGTAATAGGACTAGTCTATATGCCTCTTGGTCACATAACTGGTCTGTGGGGCCTGAATCATTGCTGGTTGATAGGGGGTGAAATATTTCTTTTTTTTCAATAAAAAAGAAATATAAAATGTTCAAAAATTAATATAATGTGATTTTCTCAAATTTTTTAATATTCAATCTCTCACTTTTAAGACGGACCTACCCAGACCATTCCTATTTTTGTAAGGTGGCAAACTCAGAAAATCAGCAGGGGATGAAATACTTATTTTCCCCACTGTATCTTTATTTATCTTCTGAATAATGTCCTCATCTTTGTTGTTATTATCATCTGATTCCCTTTTGTCTGAATTTCTGGAACATGGAGTTATCTTTATTTACATTCTTACTATTGTCCTCATCTTTGTTGTTATTATCATCTGATCCCCTTTAGTCTGAATTTCTGGAACATGGAGTTATCTTTATTTACATTCTTACTATTGTCCTCATCTTTGTTGTTATTATCATCTGATCCCCTTTTGTCTGAATTTCTAGAACATGGAGTTATCTTTATTTACATTCTTACTATTGTCCTCATCTTTGTTGTTATTATCATCTGATCCCCTTTTGTCTGAATTTCTGGAACATGGAGTTATCTTTATTTACATTCTTACTGTTGTCCTCATCTTTGTTGTTATTATCATCTGATCCCCTTTTGTCTGAATTTCTAGAACATGGAGTTATCTTTATTTACATTCTTACTATTGTCCTCATCTTTGTTGTTATTATCATCTGATCCCCTTTAGTCTGAATTTCTGGAACATGGAGTTATCTTTATTTACATTCTTAATATTGTCCTCATCTTTGTTGTTATTATCATCTGATCCCCTTTTGTCTGAATTTCTGGAACATGGAGTTATCTTTATTTACATTCTTACTGTTGTCCTCATCTTTGTTGTTATTATCATCTGATCCCCTTTTGTCTGAATTTCTAGAACATGGAGTTATCTTTATTTACATTCTTACTATTGTCCTCATCTTTGTTGTTATTATCATCTGATCCCCTTTTGTCTGAATTTCTGGAACATGGAGTTATCTTTATTTACATTCTTACTATTGTCCTCATCTTTGTTGTTATTATCATCTGATCCCCTTTTGTCTGAATTTCTGGAACATGGAGTTATCTTTATTTACATTCTTACTATTGTCCTCATCTTTGTTGTTATTATCATCTGATCCCCTTTAGTCTGAATTTCTGGAACATGGAGTTATCTTTATTTACATTCTTACTGTTGTCCTCATCTTTGTTGTTATTATCATCTGATCCCCTTTTGTCTGAATTTCTAGAACATGGAGTTATCTTTATTTACATTCTTACTATTGTCCTCATCTTTGTTGTTATTATCATCTGATCCCCTTTAGTCTGAATTTCTGGAACATGGAGTTATCTTTATTTACATTCTTACTATTGTCCTCATCTTTGTTGTTATTATCATCTGATCCCCTTTTGTCTGAATTTCTAGAACATGGAGTTATCTTTATTTACATTCTTACTATTGACCTCATTGTTTTTGTTATGACAATATATCAGCTATTGTGTCCTCCAGCCTTCATCAGATATATTAGGTTGGTACAACAATAATGACATAATAATGTCGTTTTTGACGTATTTTTTAATGTCAAAAAATAACATTATTACTTCATTATTTTTGCACGAACCTAATATATCGATCCAGGTAACAACAAAGATGAACAACAGTAGCCTGAATGCTAAGTTATTTTTTCCTTCTGTTTCCAGTGAGTCTAAATCTGAACTACATGGTGCAGTGATTAAACTCATAATTAATATACCACCAAAATTCATGAACCAGATCTTTAGAATCTCTAGACTATTGTTTTCTGGGTGATTTAAATCCGATAGTATTATGGGACCTTACCCATAATAACATAATGGACTATTCCATATGTAATAAATACTGCTCCTCAAGAGGAAGCAGAGAGTTCCGTCTGAAGTCTAGAGTTCCGTCTGAAGTCTGAGTTCAGTCTGAAGTCTGAAGTCCATCAGGAGTCTGTCTGTCAGTCAGAGGCAGTCTGAAAGAGAGTCGTGTTCAGACAATTACTACTAAATCTGATTGTTCATACTAACACTTCTACTTCTCTGTATATATTCCTGTTTGTAATATATCTGTGTTATTCCATATCTGTATTCGAGTTCTTCTTTATTGGTTCTACCTTGGACCATCACCGTGGTACAAGGAACCGGACCATAACAGATAGCAACAACAATGATGAGGATATTAGTCTAGCTATACATAATGCAAATATATAAATGTAAATAATGATCAATTCTAATTATAGAAATTCAGATCAAAGATATACTATACATTGAAAACTAATATAACAAAGGAGATTTATTAGTGGTGAGAAATTAAGACCTGTGTAGTGTTATTAATGTTAATAGAAAATGATGAACATGAGTGCTACAAAATAGAGAAGTTTTTATTTTATTTTATTTTTACAACACAAGAAATGTGGAAATATCTGAGAAGAAAAATTAATTATTTATGCATTGTTTTCTTTAAAATCTCTGAGAGGCACAGAGAAATATCAGCAGTTGTGTGACATTAAAAGCATTATCACCAAGTTGAGAATTGTAATTTGATACTATTCATTCAGTGGTCAAAGGATCGGGCTGCTGGTGAGACACAGTTGTGTTCATCTTGCTGGACAAATAAACTGTTCTGAAGCGTTTTGAAAATATTCTCATTATTTAAATCTTCTGATGGGATCATGCACATGCATGTTAGCTCCACAATTTTCTTACGAAGCAGCCGTATATTTTTGTGTACACCCAATTGGTCAAAAAATGTGGCTGAGTGTTTTATATTTTTATAAAACAGTCATAGACGTGGTTTTATATATTAAGAATTGTGCCAAAGTCAATCCGATTTTTCTCGAACTTTCCTTGAAGGGAAATTGTATGATTTCCTATACCTGCTTCACTAATGTATGTCCATATTATCTACACTTTACCTACATCTAATATGTAAAGTGCCAAAATTTTGGTGTGCCAAAGAAAAACGAGTTATATATATATATATATATATATATATATATATATAGTGGATAGGGGCAGCAGATCATTATTCAAATATATATTGTTAAATATAACGGACAACAAATGTCTATTATATTTTATCATGAGCCATTCCAAGTGCTGTATAACGGCCTTAGTTTCAAGAGAAAATATAACCACTTTGATGATGGCTCTTACGAAATGAAAGCTTAAATTGATGACCAATATAATAAAGAAATATTCAAAAGATTATCCTTATTTTCTCTTGAAACTAAAGCATTATACGATACTTAAAAGGGTTCATGATAAAACATAATAGACATTCATTGTCTGTTATATTTAAAAATATATGTTTGAATATATATATTAGTTGAATTGATGTGAGTTTGTGACCCTGGGTTTCACTCCCTTGTGATCATCAGCTCTGACAATCACAAGGTTGTGAAACCCAGGGTCACAAACTCACATGAATCCAACTAAATATATATATGTTATTGAGTGCTTCTCAATAAGTACTGTGCATATATAATATAAAAATAATATATATAAAAATTATATATAAATATATATATAACATACACATGCATACATACATACATATATATATATATATATATATATATATATATAATATGTGCGTGTGCATATGTATAAACATACATATATATTAATGTATATTTGGGTAGAAACCTTTCTTCTAAAAATGTTACATTGAATATGAGAGACAAGGAGATTTTAATTAATTTTTTATTTATTTTTTCCAGAATTCTCACATTTTTTCCTTTTGATAGGAATGATGGAATGCAAAAGTTGTTTATATTGTCCATTGAACATAGCATTTTTGCCCACTTCAATAAAAACAAACAAATTGGCCTTGCCATTCCAATACTTTTGAAGGGGACTGTGCATATATATATATATATATATATATATATATATATATATATATATATATATATATATATATATTCCATCACACAACGTTTAAAGACACATTCTTGTTTTCACCTTGACAATACAGAAAAGTACGTTTTGATAGAACTAGTATACTACACCATGAAAATAGAAAAACAAAACTTCAAATTCTTGAGGCCCTCTATATAAGGAGCAAACAACTAAAACTAAATAAGTCTAGTTATATGTATAGCAACAATGTTTTAAAATGTTTATAAAAGCAATGTTTTAAAAGTATTTTGAACAAAATCAAATAGATTAAAATTATACAAATTAAAGTTACCTCCCTTAGATCAAAAACATGTAAAATCCCCATAACTTCAACAGTTAATTTTAAAATAATTATAACAGATTGTGTTTATGTATGTTTACAAAAATTCACAACTATCAGTTACGTTATTTTTTTGTCTTAGCAATTCACCCCTGAAGATGATCTCAGATGAGATGGAAAGTACTCGGGAAAATAAAAATGAAAAGAAATGAAAAGAAAAAACCATGATACCTTCCTTAATGAATTTAATATGAACATTAAGAATTGATTAAAAAATTAGAGAGGATCAAAATAGAAATAAATAATCATAATATGTTCAGATTATTTGACAAAACATACTTGAATGCTTTCAATTCCCAGTACAAGACTGTGTTTCTTGTTTAAAATCAAATACCTGTATTGGACACACTACCACCTCCTTGAGTAGATGCCTTACATTTTACTTATTTGACTATAGTGCTATAAAAAAAAAATTAATTCATCCATGATCTACAAGAACACTTAAGAAAAAATCTGGTCAAAAATATAAGACTTCTATAGAAATCGCATTATCTGACTCATTTTGCTGTTCAAGAGGACCTATATATATATCAAACAATTCTCTCCTATCATCAACCTGCACATTATTTAATAGTTTAAATGGAGTGTTGAAAGTTTTTTAAAGATAAAAATAGAAAGATGCTCATGTAAATTCCAGTTGTGTGCAGCTTGTGAGGCATGGAATGAAAATTCCTTTTTCAAAAAACTACATAAACATAATTTACTATGTAACAGTCAAAAAATGGGAAAAAAATAACAACACCAGACACAAAATATTCTTGAAAATGGTTATAGAAGTGTCCAAGAGCGCTTGGGACAATGAAAATTATGTAAAATTTTTATATTCCTTAATTCTTACAAAACAGAAAAATGTTAGGATGCTGGAAAAAATTGAAAAATAATTAATTCAATTTTTATTGTCAGCCATATTCAGTGAAAGATATTTGAAAGGAAGGTTGCTGCTAAAATATACCTTAACTAATATATCTATCTATCTATCTATCTATCTATCTATCTATATATATATATATATATATATATATATATATATATATATATATTTTGACCATGTTTTGAAAATGAAAACATTATATAAATACATACATGCAACAATCTATTTCCTGTTAACAGTTAATATATTTCAACACGGAAAATGGCTAAATGTATAGCCGAAAGCACTTTGATATATATGTATGTATATTGAACAATATATATATATATATACATGAAAACAATAGACAAAAACTAAAAATCCTTGAAGCATTATACATAAAACAGTTGAAACCCAATCTAAACAAAATCAATTATGGCATTTCTACAAATATTCTTAAATGTCTATAATTGGTAACAGAATCCATTGGTTTATACCAACGGCTTCCCATACTTTATACTTCTCCAATTCACTCTCGTGTGGTCTTGTGTGACGTCATGAGATGCGGTGCGATTTTCACTTCTAGCGCCTTATATGCATATGTTTATCGTTGCTTAGAAATCAGCTATGTAAACAATGACAGACTATCATCACTGTTGTGTCCGTATATTGTTTAATATGTTGTAATTGACATCTTTGATAATGGCTTAAGTAAGCCGAAAGCTTAGATTGTATTAAAAAAATATGGGTCAATATTGTGAATTTCTTTCTTCATTCAATGATAATGTTATTAAACATATCAGACGTTATGAAAAAAATTTACATAAAAAAAATAGACAACACTTGTCTATATTATTTAATGAAACGTGTATAAATATATATATATATATATGTGAGTGTGTGTGTGTGCGCATGTGTGTGTATATATATACACACACATAGACACAAACACACACACCTACATACACATACATACAGATATACATCTATATATATGTATGTATATATGTCTATCACACTAGATAATTTCACATGTACAGCTTCCTAAAGAATAGCTAAAGACGAAATTCTTAATGCCACACAGAAACCACAGTGGTTCTTGATAATGACTGCAACAGCAAAAACTATTTGAACAAAAATATCCAAATATAAACTTCATCCAGTTTTATCCGCACCTTCAAGTACAATGATACTCAACAACTTTCTGAAAATTAGCGTCATGTAATAAAAAATTAAACAGGCAGACTTTGTCAGTCCCTTTTTATCAAACTTGTTTGGATGAATATTTGTTGCCAAAATACTCTTATTCATATATAGATTTATATATGAGAGTGTGCGTTTGTGTGTGTTTGTGTGTGTGAAAACATTAGACATAAAAAACAAATTTGATTCTATTAATTCTATTTAACATCTTTTTTAAACCTCATTGCAGTCAGAAATTAGTACCAAGCTTTACTGACAGAAGATTACTATATTATTTTTCTCTAGTTAACATATATATATATTAGGTTGGTGCAAAAATAATGTCGTTTTCTCACATATGTTACTTTGCACCAACCTAATAATATACAGTACCCACTAAAAACACTCAAAGTTAATTTTATATATATATATATATATATATATATATATATATATATATATATATATATATATATATATATATATTTCAGAGATAGAACATATGTAAATATAAATATAAAACTGAACATTGAAGTGAACACACAGAGGCGACAGGCTGTTTCAGATGGCCTGACGATTGCATCTAGCATGAAACAGCCTGTCTCCTCTGAGTGTTCACTTCAATGTTCACTTTTATATATATATATATATATCGTCACCGAGGCCCAGTGGAACAGTTGGTATGATTTTTGTTTGTCAACCTGACTGTCAGGGACTCGATGAATTACTTAAATATATATATATATATATATATATATATATATATATATATATATATTCACACACACACACACAAATAAACACATATATACACACACACACACACATATATATATATATATGTGTGTGCGTGTGAAAACATTACACATAAAAAAAACAAATTTGATTTTATTTAACAGTATCTTTCTAAAAACTCATTGCACTCAGAAATTAGTACAAGTTATACAGGCAGAATATTGCTATATTATTTTTCTACAATTAACCTATATATAATATATAGTACCCATTAAAAACACTCAAAGTTAATTTTTATATTTATAGATAAATATATATATATATATATATATATATATATATATATATATATAAATATATGTATATATACACACACACGCACATACATATATGTACAAATACATATATATACCCACATATAAATATATATACACATAGATATATATATATAGATACATATACACATATACACACACACATATATAGAGATTTATGTATATGCGAATGTGTGTGCAGAAAAAACATTAGACATAAAAAAACAAATTTGATTTTATTATTTCCATTTACCAGCGTTTTTCTTATATTCCCCTGATCACTGGCTTCACTTTCCAGTGTTTCAATTACCTGCAGTCAACGAGAGAAATAAACACTTCAAAAGTTCTTTTTAATAATGGTCCCCAAGTGCAAGAGGAGAGCCACAGGCAATTTGGATATGACAAAGAAATGCTGTCAAGTGCTTCCTTTAAGTGAAAAGTTGAAAGTTCTCTACTTTGGTTAGGAAAGAAAAAAAAAATCACATGCTGAGTTTACTGTGATCTTTGGTAAGAATGAATCTTCTATCTATCTCATAACTTTTATTACACAATATTGCGGAAATGTTTCTGTTTTATTATTAGTTTTTTTGATTCTTGTGTTGTATGACTTATCAACCCTTTTGCAGGTTATTTAAAACCAGAAAATATTTTTTACTTTGTAAAAATAATGGTTTAGTGATACAAGTCTTACTATGAAACTATGATTGGTGTCAAAAGTTGACGGGCAACCTACTTTTTATTTCTGAAGAAAGAAAAATATTTTTATGTTAAAACAATGCGATACCATGAATTATCTGATTTGTGCCACTTATGGAATATAGTGTGAGAGGTGAAGTTGTAAGCTTGGATGGAATTGGTCATTAGGTAAAGTCTTAGGTCTGTTTAACGAAAGTGTTGTTTTCACTTGGTTTAGGAATTGTTCATTGGAATGAGTGAAACAAAGCAAATCTTTACAGGTCAGGTTTGTTTTGATCAGGGATATAACACACTTTCAGATAGAATTGACAATGACACCTGTGATAATCAGATCAAATGAGGGTGAGATTTCGGAATATAGAAAATGTTCCACTGAAGGTGCACATGAGTGATGATAGGTCACAATTTTGATTGGCTCACCAAAGAGAAGCAGGCTGAGATAGACCTTGTCTCCCCCTCCAATACTTACAACACAGGTCCACTATTTTGATTGGACCAGCATTCATATTGGATTCTTTGGTGTTTTCCTTCCTCCCTTCAAGGTGTCTGCCACAAGACTATTGTTCAAGCATTATTATTGGTTGTTCAATACCATTGGCCCAAGCATTATTATTAGTTGTTTAATACCATTGGCCAAGCATTATTATTGGTTGTTCAATACCATTGGCCCAAGCATTATTATTAGTTGTTTAATACCATTGGCCAAGCATTATTATTGGTTGTTCAATACCATTGGCCCAAGCATTATTATTAGTTGTTTAATACCATTGGCCAAGCATTATTATTGGTTGTTCAATACCATTGGCCCAAGCATTATTATTAGTTGTTTAATACCATTGGCCAAGCATTATTATTGGTTGTTCAATACCATTGGCCCAAGCATTATTATTAGTTGTTTAATACCATTGGCCAAGCATTATTATTGGTTGTTCAATACCATTGGCCAAGCATTATTATTGGTTGTTTAATACCATTGGCCAAGCATTATTACTGGTTGTTTAATATCACTGGCCAAGCATTATTATTGGTTGTTCAATACCATTGGCCACGCATTATTATTGGTTGTTAAATACCATTGGCCAAGCATTATTATTGGTTGTTCAATACCATTGGCCAAGCATTATTACTGGTTGTTTAATATCACTGGCCAAACATTATTATTCACTAGTTAGCCCAGTGTAATTGAGGTTTGCATCCCTATAAAAGCAATTGCCAAAAGAGCAGAGAAGTAAGATCGAACTGGACACTCTCCCTGCCGGATGACCGTGGTGCCACAATCAGCGAAAGGCTTGTTCTCTGCACCACTTTTTGAATTCCCTTGATCAGCTGCCTTCATTTAAATAGTTGAATGACTCTGGGATGTTTAACCATAACTGCAATCACCAGTCAACCTCTTCCTCCCAGCTTAAGAATTCCTTATACGGGGAAACTTCTTCAAATCCCTTTTGTCTGTGTGTTCATGATCTTAATCAATCATAGTACCATAAATAAAAGTTGTTATTTTTACACTTGTTAGTGAGTGTTGTAGTTAATTAAGTTCACCAGCAACACCAGTGACTTTAGTTATTCCCAAGCAGATCTATGGCAGAGTGGAGTCAGGCCTGATATTTGACAGTTCTTCACCGATATTCCTGAAACACAACATGCAGATGCAGGATTGGTGCAGAGGGGGCTCGCCAGGGACAGACAGGGACCAGAGTAAGAGTGACATTCAGTGAAGCACACAACAACAGAGTCCAATTAACCCATAGCTGGGGAGAGAAATGGTGGATTTATAACTTTCCCAAGAGTATCTGCACAAAAGTAATTATAACAAACATCCCAGGAATTGGAACTCAACACTCCAATTATCAATTCCAAGCCATTATCCATTACACCATCTGCACCTCATCTGGTATTCCCAAATGGTCACCCATCTAGGTACTGACCAGGCTTGACATTTCTTGACATATATACAATCATACAGGAACTAGTTTCAACATGATGTAACAATGTAAGCCTTATTTTATTATTAGTTGTTAATTTATCAATTAAGCTTATGTATATAGGTATAGGAAAAAACATTGTGATTATCAGTTTTATATATAGGCTTTATGCATCTGCAAAAAAATAACTTAAAACATACCCTCACATATAAGTGGGGCTACTAGATATACACACACACACACACATATATGTATGTATATATATATGTATAGATGTATGTGTGTGTGTGTATATATATGTGTGTCTGTGTGTGTATATATATATATATATATATATATATATATATATATATATATATATATATATATATATATCTTCTATTTATCAAACTATATATATATATATATATATATATATATATATATATGTATGTATATAGAATTAATATAAGTAAAAGTTTGTCACTTAGCTCATTGATGTTACTTTCAGCATCCCAGGTCCAGAGTTTCATAGGATATCAGCAACGTAAATGTATATTTGGTGTATAGGGGCATCAGATTATTATTCAAATATATATTGTTAAATATAAGAGACAACAAATGTCTATTATGTTTGATCACGAGCCATTCTAAGCATTGTACAGTGCCTTTAGTTTCCAAAGAAAATAATGACAAAAACTGTTCAACTTCTGAAACTAAAGTCACTAAATGAAGCTTAGAACGGCTCATGATCAAACATATTTAGTGTAATGGGGGCAGCAAATCATTTTATTCAAACATATATTGTTAAACATAACAGACAACGTATGTCTGTTATGGGCTCAGACACTGCTAGTAGTAGTTTGTCATTTTAGAAATAAGTCAGGATTAATTAACTGTGATTTCTTGGCACTAAGAAGGACAAAAATGAGAGAGACCATTTCTAGATTAATTTGTACTAAACGTTATGAAATCTAGATGAAAGGAAAATGAGAGAGACCATTTCTAGATTAATTTGTACTGAAAGTTATGAAATCTAGATGAAAGGAAAATGAGAGAGACCATTTCTAGATTAATTTGTACTAAAAGTTATGAAATCTAGATGAAAAGAAAATGAGAGAGACCATTTCTAGATTAATTTGTACTAAAAGTTATGAAATCTAGATGAAAAGAAAATGAGAGAGACCATTTCTAGATTAATTTGTACAGAAAGTTATGAAATCTAGATGAAAAGAAAATGAGAGAGACCATTTCTAGATTAATTTGTACAGAAAGTTATGAAATCTAGATGAAAAGAAAACGAGAGAGACCATTTCTAGATTAATTTGTACTAAAAGTTATGAAATCTAGATGAAAAGAAAATGAGAGAGACCATTTCTAGATTAATTTGTACAGAAAGTTATGAAATCTAGATGAAAAGAAAATGAGAGAGACCATTTCTAGATTAATTTGTACTAAAAGTTATGAAATCTAGATGAAAAGAAAATGAGAGAGACCATTTCTAGACTAACTAGAGGTGAAAGTCATGAATTGTCATTTTCGATTCTCTACAAGCACTTCATCAGACTAAAGTAACATTTTTATTGATTCAATAGAGAGGAAGGGAAAGATATAATTTTAAAAATTGGTTATAATCAGACAACAAATGAAACTCCCATTTTAAATTTTTAGATCTTCAGTTTTAAAATTTCTGGCGTCCAATCTATCAAGACGCACACATCAGCTAATCACATTTGGTTTCCCAACACATTTTGTCTTTGTCTTTAGCACTGTTCTTTTTAAATATCCCAACATTGCAACAACAGAAGATTTACTAAGAAAGGTGAAATGCAGATTTAACTTTGTCCTTAATATTTTCAGTTATAAGTATTCGCCTTTGGTTGTAAGAGATTCCTTAACTAACGGAATGTATTTATCACAGAAAACATGAAAGGTTTGTTTAAATTTTTGCATTTTTCAGCACTTAATATCAATCAAGGAAACCAAATGAACAGCTAATTCAAGAAATAACAAAGAAAACACTGAGATTTGCATATTTCCATCTGTTAGTTTTAATTGCTAATTTAGTGAGGGCAAAGATACATTGATATCTCTATAAGGCATTGCTAAAGGGCTACACTAACAATGAAATTAATTTATTACTGCTTCTAAAAGAAAATATAATTATCTAACTTGTATAAATCTTATGAAATGAAAAGAAAGAGGGTTGTACAAAGTGACCTTTAGTAATTTCAAGATGAGTAATTATTGTCAGTCGAACGAAGAGTTGTTTAGAATACGAGAATCTTTATTCTTGTTTCTATTGTTGTTAGCACAATGTTTGAGCCAAACTATTCTCTGGCTTTCTTAAAGCAAAATACAATTCATACAGTTGAAGACAGAATTATTGGCACCACTACAAAGTATAATTCTTTTTGAAACATTTCCTAAGTGCTCTTGAACAGAGCAAGGAATTTTTAACAAAGAATTTCTAAATAGACGAGTTTTATTTAGGAAGCTTATACTATTTTACTTTGCATACTGAAACAAAATTAATTCCCGAAACAAAAAATATACCACGGTTAAAATTATTAGACCCTCTGATGTTAATAATGCATCCTTCATGCTGACATTGTCCACAAATACAACACAAAATGAAACACAATGCAAAGAAATGATCTTTTCAGAAAAAGAATAAAGTCAAGCTAAGTATGACAATAACATTTATACAGGCAGGTACATGCATTTGTATATTAAAAATCAATGTTCTTTGTTGTGGCCATGAAGAGGCGAATAGTTTGATTATTTGAAGAGTTTCAAAGCATTTCAAAACAGAATTTCAAAGCATTTCAAAACAGAGTTTCAAAGTGTTTTTGTGGCCAGTGAGGAAATTAAGCAATATTGACATCACTATGTTTGTATGTGTATGAAGGATGCACTAATGTGTGTAACTGATGACTGACTGCGTGTGATAGCAGTAATTTTGAATATGGTGAACAAAAAGAGAGAGGAGACAGGATTTACTTTTGTCACAGCTTTGTATGTTTTTCAGTATAGAAATATTATCACTGACTGATATGTTGTCATGGTAACATGTTGTTGATCAAGGCATGGCCTGGTTTGCTGACTGTCTTTCGCAGCTCAGGTTGCTAACTGTTTTTTTCACAGTCTTTCACAGTTTTGTGCGGGAATGTACTCACGACCCGATCCATTTTCATGTCATTGGAGTTTAGCTGCCCAGATGTCACAGAAAGCAAATCACATGACTTGACCTATCCAATCAGATTCCAGAAACTACTTATTTAATTTGGAGTCATGTTTGTACAGAATAGTAAAAAAGTTTTTCGTATCTACTGAATTTAGTAAGATTTATTTGTAGGTGTCTCATACTTGTTTGTGCTTCAATTATTGGCTGTAAAATATTGGAGTTTATATCCTATATCAGATGCATCACGTTAAAACACTGGTTCCTATATGATCACCAAAATTAAGCAACATTGAGTCTGCTCAGTACCTAGATGGGTAACCATTTTGGAACATCAGGTGTTATAAGTTTGGATGCCTGGGTAAGTTAATTATTAATGGCTTGGAATTTTTAATCAGAGAGCGGGGTTTGCTATATTCACTTATGCACAAATACCCTTGGAAAAATTATGAATCCACCTCCTCTCCTCCAGATATGGGTTAATTAGTAAGACATGTATCACTAAGTCATTATTATCTATTGAAAAATTCTTACACTATAAAAATATTTTCTGGATTTAAATAACCTGCAAAGGGTTGATAAGATATAAAAAAAAAAAAAACAGGTGAATCAGTCAGCTGTAAAAAAATAAATTTAATATATAAAGAACAAAGATTAAATTAATTTGAATCAAAAATTAAATGTGAATTTCACAAAAGTCTAAGTCATTCCCTTGCCACTCACTTTTGTTATACTATTGTTCACACAATACAAAGCCCAAGATCCACTCAATGTAGATTATTACTAAATGTGATTGTTATAAGGGCATACAAAGAAGGAGTAAGAGTTATATATTATGAAGATATGTAGAATAGTTGACCCTACATAAGAGAGCAAAAAATTATAGATATGAGTCTTTTTTATAAATTTTTAAATCTGCATTTTGTATGTAAATATGAAAAATTAATTGAAATTTTAAAATATTTTTTGTTCCTAATCTATAACAGTAAATATTTTGTTTACTATTTCTTTTATTTTTATTTTTTCCTCAATAGGAGTAGATATATTCATTGTTGTTTCGTCCGCACTCCTCCCCAGTTTTTTTACAGGAGTAGATGTTTATCCCATGTTTCTTGTTTAGGATTAAGTTTTTGGGTCCTTCTAAAGTTTTCTCATTCTGTTTCACTCCCAATAACTCCTTGCATGTTTGTGGCATTATCACCTTGCTTGGGGTGAATTGATTAAAAAAAAAATCCCTACAATTCCCTCAAAAAGTATTGGAACAGCAAAGCCAATTCCTTTGTTTTTGTGTTCATTTCTGTTTTAGTCCAATAGTTGAATATATGGCAAGAGTTCAGAATTTCAGTTTTATTTTCCATTTAGATGTGTTAAACAGCGTAGAACATACGACCTTTTGTATCAGATCACCCTATCTTTAGGTGAGCAAAAGTAAAAGAACTGATATTCTTAAAGTAAATAACATTCTTGCAATAACTGCATGAAGCCTACGACCTATTCATATTACAAAACTGTTACATTCTTCATTAGTGCTGCTTTTCCAGGCTTTTAACCCCAGCTAAATTGGCTTTCCTGTTGCAATATTTTTGGAGGGGACTGTGTATATATCCGAATTAGAAATTGAGATAATGGGCTGCTATGATTCTTTTGAGTCTGGAATAGAATATATTTGTATGCACTCGTATATTTTCAGCAGCACAGAAAATATATACGTGCATGCAAATTATCTACCATAAGGACTTCCCTGCATATGAAATGGTCAAACATTTGCCTGTTGAGTGTTGCGAGCAGGGAGGTGGTGGTGTGCGTGGGAGGGTGGAATTCTTTGAAAACAAACTGTGGTCAGCATGGTATGTGGAAGCAATCTTTGGAAAATAAAATATTTGTCAAAAATAAAATAAAAATAGAATAAAACTATTATTGTTTGTCATCACATCAATAATTTTGCTTGCCAAACCATTGGAACACACACACACACACACACACATAAATTTACAGATACACACACACATACATAAATACACACACATGCATCCATACACATATATGTGCATTCACTTACACACATACACACAAAGACACTCACATACATACATATATACACACATGCACATACACACATGCATGCATACATAAACACATACACATACACACGAACACACACACGCATACACACGTGTACACTTAAACACATACACACATAGATACACTCATATGCACACATACATATGCGTACATAAAGGTATATACACACATACAGTGTCACACAAACACACATATATGCACATGCATACATATACTCATATACACATACGCACATACACACATGCATATACATGCATACACTTACACACAAACACACACATATATATGTATATATATATACACACACATACACATGCATATACACACTAACATACATATGCATACACACACATGCATACTGTTACACACAAACACACAGTCAGAATAAATGCCACAGATAATGATAATCAATAGCATATACTTTTAGTTGCAACTTTTTGGTATGAATTTCAACAGGTTTTAGGCACATCTCCTGATGATAGCTAGCCTTGTCTACTTTCAATCAAATGCAGATTTGACAGGCTACTGGTAGATGTCCTGGTCTTCTATGGTCAGAGGTCTATGCAGGCCATTTATTAGCATTCACTTTGGCCCTCTACAGAAAGTTCTTTTCCAGAAATGCTGTATACTTTAGATCATTGTCATGTTGGAAGACAAAAACACAACTATTCAACTTGAAAACAGGACCAACACAGCCTTCCAAAGACACGATACAAGAAATTCAAGCCGACATAAACGACATGCTGACTGTCCTAAAATCAACTACTTTAACACCTCCCACCACTCAAACAAAGAGCAATTACAGCTTAATGATGCGCCAACAAACTATACGCGACATATTGAAGCTAGAGAGAACTTTTCACCCTGGACACAACGTGAACCGATTCATCACGGCCCTAAACAAAGCATACACAATCCACGTCACGCCAGAACTCACCCCCTATCCCAGCCTGGAATGCGAATTCGCCAAGTCTGCTAAAGATTTACTGGACCAAATTATCTTTCAGCAGATGGTTGACTCCAAAAAAAGACATATCCACCTTCGAACAACTGAAGGAATACTTATTAACAGCCCACGGAAACCAGATGACTAACTTCCAACACCTCAGTCAAGCCTGGGATCTGGAACGGCGAGACGCCGAAAAATTAACAGACTTCGCGGGTCGACTCGAAAACACCCTTAGAGAAACAGCCGTTCACATAAAAAACAAATACAAAAAAGTCAAAAATACAGACTTAACAGTAGACGGACTTATTTCCATCATCGGCGCTATGCTAATGAGCGAAAAGTTGAAAATTTGGAACTCAAATCTTTACCCACATTTTGTCAAGACAATGGACAACCACTATTCAGCCATTGGCATAGCCTCCAAAGGTCAAAGATACCTTGATTGCGGTGTAAAATCCAACGACACGACTTCGCACGACACTGTGTATTTCACACAAAAACCACAGCGGTCAAACGAAAGAAACGCGCCACTCCGACCCAGCAGTCAATCAAACGCACAGCAGACGGGCCTCACCAACCCTCCCGAACATGGCCACCATCCGACACGTAGAAACCATCAGCACACACCACGAATCAGCGTGTGCAAGAACTACTTCAGAGGTCGCCCCTGCCTCCATGGATGTAACTGCCTATATCGCCACCCACCTCGTACTCGGGCACAGACCCATATCGCCGCAACGAATGATAATATACAAGCCATAAATGATGTGGAACAGGATTTTCGCTTCAGGCAGGACGCGATGTGATGCCTCGTTCGCCGTGCCCCTACGTCAGCCATCACACCTTCAATCTCGTCCAGTCCACCTTCAACTTCAGGGACATCACCTTCTCTGGCGTCGCAATGCTAGACTGGATGCTCCACCTGCATCTTACCAATATCTCAGTTAACCAGAGAAGCCAAGAAACACATGACCCGCTCCGACGTCGTAGTAAAAGGAATCAACGGCAGCACTACCGCCCTTGGCGAACTGCCTTGCGACATCATCATCGGCAGTCGAGACTCACCCACATTCAAAAAGGTTAACGTGCTGGTAACTACTCAAACCACACCGATCCTGATCGGCCAAAATATCCTATGTCACAACACGCTCGATTCCTATCTAATCGACTACCAAAATGCGACTATAGAATTCAGACGCACACTTTCCTCAGGATACACAACACACACAGCCGCAATCATATCACCGTCATCGTCAATCAATGATCCAGCATATGGCGCCCAAGCTAAAGTCATCCAAAACTAGCTTACTATGGAACTACAGCCCAACATCCAGACCCTGGATCAAAAGCTAACCTGACTAAAGGATAGCACGGGGCTATCGCTACCAAACCACCCGAACCGAGACGAAGTAGAGGCCACTGCAAACTTACTCATTCGCTACGCTGACATTATTGGCACCGAAAAGTAGCAGCGAAGGCACATTCATCCGACCCATCCGCATACTAACCAACGGCCAGTCTCGCAGCCAGAAACAACACCCGATCGCCCAGGCTTTGGAAGCAGACGTTGATACCGAAATTAAGCGCATGGCCGATGAAGGTATCATTGAAAACTGCAGCAACCCCAAAGGCTTCAATAGCCTTGTATTTGCCGTATGCAAGAAAAACGGATTGATTCGCGTCGTCGCTAACTTTAAAAGAACTCTCAATAAGGTCTTAGTCGATCTTGACTCTTACCCAATGCCAAGGATCGACCACTTGTTCAAGAAAATTCACTTCTCTCGATCTACGCAGCGGCTACTGGCAAATTGAGATCGGCAAGCAAGACTGATACAAAACAGCATTTACATGGAAGGACCAATGCTATCAATACACGTGCCTGGCCTCCGGCCTTACATCTTCCGGACAAATCTCCCGTTGCATAGCAGAAGCCCTAGCCATGGTCACATCCCGTGACAACATTTCTTCCTATATCGACGACAACCTGGTCCATGCTAGGACATTTAGAGAGTACATACTCTCCCTCGAACAACTTTTTACTGCCCTCCGAAAATTCGGACTCAAGCTGAATCCAGATAAATGTTCCTTCCTTGCATCAGAGGCAAAATTCCTCGGACGCATAGTAAACAACAAAGGATTCAAGGCTGATCCAGAATACGTTCGTGCCATCAGAGAAATGAAACCTCCAACATTAAAAAAGGAATTACAAAGCCTTATCGGCCATTTAGTGTGGATCAGACAATTCCTAGAGACATGTCTTCATGAACAAACCAGGTCAGATATGTTTTCAAAACTTATGGGTCCCATACACAAACTCAACAAGGTTAATAAACCGTTTATATGGACGCAAAATTCTGACAGAGCCTTCAAAAAAAATCAAGGACTGTCTCTCTTCGCCAGACGTCATCTCGTTTCCGGATTTCTCCAAACTTTTCACACTCACCACCGACGCCAGTGACGTCGCATGTGGAGCAATCTTAATGCAAGAAGTCGACAACGGGAAGAAAGATATCATATCGCTTCCCATACATTCAACTCCACGGAATAGAACTGGTCCACGACGGAACGAGAGTCATATGCAGTAAAGTAGGGAATATTGAAATTTGATTATTTCCTTCGCAACCGCCCCTTCATCATCTTCCCCGACCACAGATCGCTGACATATCTGGACCAACGAGAGTTCAATAATGCCAAATTACGACGATGGCAAGAAGAAATGTCATGTTATAAATTCGTCTTAGAATATGTCGAAGGCAAATCAAATGTATGGGCTGACATGCTCAGCAGAGGTTGCAGACATAAGAAAACGAAAGCTTCGAACGACCCTACACCAACAGGCAGGACATTCGAGGTAAGTGGTTCAGACATCCCATCTTGGTGCCTCGACGAGTTTAACGGTTTACAGCTCATTTCTAAAACTCACACACCACAAAACGCCCGCACCAACAAGCGCGTCATCAACGCATTCTTCACCTATCACTCTACCACGACCATCCCCACTGAGAGAATCTGCAACCACCTCGACATCGCAAATAAACAACAGAAGGACGACGCCCTGGCAAAGATCATCAGCACCATCCAGTCACCTACTCCAAGCCAATCCCATATCGATCCTGACGACCACCGAGCTACGCTTTTCAAAAAAAAACATTTGCACCAATTTTTTCTAGAACCAGGCACCTCCGTTTTGATGATAAGAGACAGTAAACACTCTCCGGGATTGGTTGTACCATACAAACTACGATCCAGATACTTCTACCAGGCACACGAGGGCAACAACCACTCAGGTGTTACCCGTATGCAAGAACTCCTTTCCAGCTACTTGTGGGAATTCAAAAACCGCGACATCAAGGCCTATGTCGATTCTTGCGACACGTGTGCTAAGTGAAAGGGCAACTACGGTAGACGTACCCACTGGCCCATTGGCCACTGCTAACGCGGAAAGAGTCCATTCGATCTCGTCTTTATAGACTTTGTCAAATTGTCCAACTCAAAGGGAAAACGCTACATCGTAACCATCTTGGATAGCTTCAGCCGACACTTTACAGCCATACCATGCGCGAGAGACCGTGCTATCCACGCCGCCCGCGGATTGTACCAGTTCTTCCTTCGACACAGACAGATTCCATGCATAATATCCTCTGATCGAGGCACACACTTCACTGGAGAAGTCTATCGACAATTCTGTAACAAGATGTCAATCACGCAAGAACTTCACTGTCCTTGGCTCCTGCAAAGCTCAGGAAATATCGAGAGACAACATCGCACGATGAAGAAGGCACTTTATATGCTATGCGAAGACAGGAACTGTGAATGGACAGACGTTCTAGAATCTGTCGTTTCGTCCATGAATGCCACGACCAACAGCGCCACCGGTGTCTCCCCGCACTATGGCATTACTGGCCGTCACCCCAAAATCGGCCTACCTACACTACACAGAAAATAAATCGCAAGCGACGATCCTGGATCATTTGGAATGCAAATTAATGCCCTGCTAAAGCAGGTTCACCACCACGTGACCCTGGCCAACGATGAAGCTGACCACAAACTTGAGACTAACTTAAATCGCCTCACATACAAGGATCCAATACAAGTAGGCGACAAGGTTTTACTTCACTGGCCACACAAAACTGTTGCCCAATTTTCTCATCTGCCCTGGATAGGAAATTACACCATTATAAAAACGAACAATATGATGTGTCAGGTGCAAAACGATAATGGTGATACAATCTGGATTCACCGTGCACATATCCGACGACTGGCTCCACGTCCATCACATCTATCTAATAAAATCCCTCTGTCTCCACCATGTAACAGTCACGAGGATCATTCTCCTCCACATCCCTCGGGGACACATAATTCAGCAAATAACAAATGCAAATAAGAAGAACACGAGGACAACTTCCCACACGCTTCAGAGACTTTATCATGAATTAATCACCCAAATAGACATGAATAATGTTCACTGTAAATCAGACCGAGATCTGGGGGAGCCTTGTTATAAAATAAAATAAGACATATATCGGCTGATTTGCAGGCAAATAAACTAACATACTCAAGAGCAAGAACCGGATGTAAACGGGACAAAGCCCCGTCACAAAATGACCATTATCGTCGTTTACGCATAGGCCTGGCGCACGAGTTCTGGTCGAAAAATAAAATAATATTTTAAAGTGTTCCTATTTCTCGACCAATAAAAATGCTGCCCTCTTAGTTATACTCGCGTTGATTTTTGAGCCTGTTAAGCCATAAAAAACGCCATAAAACGGGTCATAGGGGGAAGTACAAGGGCAGTCAACAGGAGGCCGGGGAAGAGATCTGTCACAGTCAGTCTGGGCAGTCAGCAGCAGTCAGCAGGAGGAGCGCCACGGTAAGCAGTGAGAACTACTATGAGAGATCAACCCAGATCGGGAGCCAGCTTATGAACTATACCACAAGGTAGCTATCCCAAACCCACACGTTCCTATTGAAATAAATCACGTAAATCTATTTCTGCTGTTGTCGTATTTCTTTCTTGCAACCATAAGCTTTTCTATAACACTAGGAAAGTATAAAGATACATAATTATAGTGAAAATACCCCAATATATTTTACTTTGTTGCCTCCCTCTTCAGACAATGAGAAAATTGTATAAGGGAATAAGGATCTATATGCATCTCTGAGCAACCTTCATTACAAGCACCTTCTCCCAATGGGTCTTAATTTGTTAAGCTGTGTATATGGGTGTAGTGAGGCATATGTACCTCCAAGTAAAATTCTTTACCTCTCCCTTCCCCCAATGGGTCTTAATTTGTTAAGCTGTGTATATGGGTGTAGGGAGGCATATGTACATCCAAGTAACATTCTTTACCTCCTCCTTCTCCCTATGGGTCTTAATTTGTTATGCTGTGTATATGGGTGTAGTGAGGCATATGTACCTCCAAGTAACATTATTTACCTCCCCCTTCTCCCAATGGGTCTTAATTTTTTAAGCTGTGTATATGGGTGTAGTGTGGCATATGTACCTCCAAGTAACATTCTTTACCTCCTCCTTCTCCCTATGGGTCTTAATTTGTTAAGCTGTGTATATGGGTGTAGTGTGGCATATGTACCTCCAAGTAACATTCTTTACCCTCCCCTTCTCCCAATGGGTCTTAATTTGTTATGCTGTGTATATGGGTGTAGTGAGGCATATGTACCTCCAAGTAACATTCTTTACCTCCCCCTTCTCCCTATGGGTCTTAATTTGTTATCCTGTTTATATATTGGAATAGAAACTTCAGTGTTAACTTCAATTCACAAGCTTAGAGCATTGATAAGTTAAAGTCCATTCATACACAACAGTAGATTGTGTTATGCTTCAACTAAATGGTTGGTTCTTAAGAGCAGAGTAACAGCATTAACCTTGATAGGTTCTGGTTTGTTTGAAATAAACCTATTATTGTCTGCAAATAAAAAGAATTTACTCTAAACATCTCACATTAGACTTTCATTTCCTTCTTTTGTCATTCTTGTAGTCTAACATGTGACTCTTTGAATTTCTTGATAATATTTCTCACTCCAATTTTTTTTGGATAACTTTATATATCCTTATGCTGTGAGCATCAAGATTTCTTTTTCTCAAGTCTAAACTAATTCTTTTCTTGTTTTTGACATCATGTTTTTACAAATGGCACCTCAAACCCTCAGTTGTTATATTGTACATATATTGGAAGATAGTTCCATTAGTAAAAAGTAAGTTCCACTCAAAGAGCTTCTTCTTACTTTCTTTGAGACTTCAGTTTGAACCTCAGTTAAGTTATTCATTTATGTTTTGATATTTGTTCTAAGTTCTTTAGAAACATTTCTCTTTAGTCTTTCACTTTCTTTCATTAGTCTTGTTCTATAACATTTGACTCTCTTTGAACTTCTTGATAATATTTCTCACTCCAGTTCTTGACTCTTGGGAACTCTTTGATAACTTTGAAAATTCCCACTCTTGATTTGGGAGCATCAACAACCCTTTCCTCAAGTCTAAATTAATTTTCTTTGTTTTATAAGATGCTTTCAAAATTGACCACTCAAAACCTTACTTATGTTGTGTGTATATTTAAAGATAACCTTCAGTGTTAATTTCAGTTCGCTATCTTAGAACATTGATAATGTAAAACCCATCAGTACATAACAATAGGTTGTGTTATGGGTCAACAAAATGGACGACTCTTAAGAGACAAATAATAATATTGATCTTGGTAGTTTTCGGTTTGTTTTAAATAATTCTTTTATTGTGTACAATTAAAAATAATTTA
Organism: Acanthosepion lycidas; assembly: GCA_963932145.1. Lineage (NCBI taxonomy): Eukaryota > Metazoa > Mollusca > Cephalopoda > Sepiida > Sepiidae > Acanthosepion > Acanthosepion lycidas. The sequence continues at coordinate 42,098,209 of OZ010586.1, forward strand.
GTTTGAGTTAGAGGTATCTCTTCTGCAGAAGTGAAATGTGGAATTTTTTTGGTTTTGCAATTCATTCCTCGAAATGGTTCAATGTTTTCTTTAAGACATCAATTCCAAACTTGGTTAAGTTTGTTCACTCATTTCTTGGCATTTGTTCTTATGTCTTTAGAAACATCTCAAATTATTTTTCTTTCTAGACTCTTTGAAATCTTTTGCTTCCTACCTCTGCAAGTCTTGTTCCATGGCTCTACAGAAAGAGCAGTTTTCAGAATGGAGGCTAATAATACTGACCCTTGAACGATTTGAAATATTTTAAATAATTCTATCATCACATGTAAATATGAGGAAAGTTACTCTTTCAAAAGAAGACTGGTATCTTTACTAATGCTGCATTAAAAATGCATAGTCCTTTTACATATAACCTAATTCTTTTCTTGTTTTTGATATGACACTTTCACAAATGACACCTAAAAGCCTTAGTTGTCATACTGTGCATATATTGAAAGGTAATTCCATTAGTAAAAAGTAAATTCCACTCAAACAGCTTCTTCCCAGTAACTGATTTGCGAGCATCAACAATTCTTTTTTCTCAAGTCTAAACTAATTTCCTTTCTTTTTGATGCTTTCAAAATTGACCACTCAAAACCTTACTTTTTTGTGTGTATATTTAAAGATAATCCTCAGTGTTAATTTCAATTCACAAGCTTAGAACATTGATAATGTAAAGTCCATCAGTACAAGACAGTAGGTTGTGTTATGGTTTAACAAAATGGATGACTCTTAAGAGACAAATAATATTGACTTTGGTAGGTTTTGGTTTGTTTGAAATAATTCTTTTATTGTGTACAAATAAAAAGAATTTAGTCTGATATTTAAGTATCTCTTCTGCAGAAGTGGATTTGTTTTTGGTCTGTGATTTTGCATCCATTCATCTGTAGGGTTCTAGTGATTGTCTTCTTTGTGACATCAATTCCAAACTTGGTTAAGTTTGTTCACTCATTTCTTGGCATTTGTTCTGGGGTTTTTTAGACACATCTCAAATTACTTTTCTTTCCAGACTCTTTGAAATCTTTTGCTTCCTACCTTTGCCAGTCTTGAGCTATGGATCTACAGAAAGGGCAATTCTTGGGGTGGAGGCTAATGATACTGACTATCAGTACATAACAATAGGTTGTGTTATGGTTCAACAAAATGGACAGTTCTTAAGAGGGGAATAATAATATTGATCTTGTTAGTTTTGGTTTGTTTGAAATAATTCTTTTATTGTGTACAAATAAAAATAATTTAGTTTGAGTTAGAGATATCTTTTCTGAAGAAGCAGAATGTGGAATTCTTTTGGTCTGTGATTTTGCATTTCATTCCTCTATAGGGTTCTAGTGACCATCTTCTTTGAGACTTCAATTCCAAACTTGGCTAAGTTATTCACTTTTGTCTTAGCATTTGTTCTAGGGTCTTTAGAAATATCTCTCTTTAGTCTCACTCTCTTCAGACAGTTTTGTTCTCTAACATGTGACTCTCTTTGAACTTTTTGATAATATTTTCTCACTTCAAAACTTTGAACTCTTTGGAACCCATATATCAAGTTTTTTTTTTACCATATCAAGTATACTGACACCTATTATCTGAGACATTTATCTGACACTTTGACATTGTTCAACTAGTGTTTTTAGATGTTGATTGTCAATTGCAGATGGAATCCTGTAAGACCTTGATCTTAAAGACTTGTATCCTCATGGCATTACTTCAGAAACCAGCACCATGCTGTCTAATCTAATGTGGATCCTTCAACCTATGCTGTTAAAGTTGGCAGAAGTTTGAGAAACATTATAATCAAGCTAGAACTCATGCAAAAAAAAAAAGAAAATGCATCTCTTCTTTTTTCAGTGGTAGTCAGTTGGAAAGAGACCAATGGAATATGGTGGATGGCAAAGTCTCATATATCAAGATGATGAACTTATGTGATGTCATCCTGTGGCTGAGAATTTGTCACAAGGCAGAAGTGGACCTCATTGTTTAACTACTTCCAATTTCATCTTGATGGGTTGTGTTGTAACCTAGGAAAGGTTACTGAATGAGGAATAACCAAAACGGAAGTTGGAAATGAAATGGTAATCTTTATAACATCAACAAAATACAATACTCGCCAACAGTATGAAGTAGGTGTCATGGTGAAACACACCTATTCTAAATAGGAGTAGTAAGAGAAACAAGGGTCAGTCGATGTTGGACGACAGTAGTCGACATTTAGTCGAATACGAAAGTAGTCAGTGACCACAACAAGATTACTCTGCGTAATACCTATTATATCAAGTTCCTAACGTTTTGTACGTCGAACCTATTTAGGACCGATTTAGTACAAATACAAGCCTCCACTGCGAAATAACTCCACAACAACTTTGGCGATGAGGATTCGCACTCATACAGAGGAAGAAAAAATTTGCTTGCCACAATAACTTCGGCAACAAAGTCTTGGATTCACACTTAAAAAAAAAAATACTTTGCAAAGTTTTTCGCAAGCCTAGACATCAACTTAGTGACAAAAAAATCTGTCGTATTCTCAACTGAGAAAACAAATATTTTTTTCCCAATAATACAGTTCGCTCAATTTGCAAATTCATAGGACCCCCCCTCTACAGTATTTAGGCATTGTGTAAACTTTTTGCAAAGATGGAAGAATGCAAGTGTATATTCCGGGGATTCTTTAAGTTCCAGTTGGAACAACAGATGACAATATTAGAACAACAAAAAACATTACAGATGCAGCTACAGGAAACTTTCAATAGACAAATGCAATTCCAACAAAAAATGGAACAGATGCATAGGGAGTTTCAAAACAAAATTCTGGAAATAACTGAGAAGAGGAAAGAGAAAAATCTACAAAATGATTCTTTCCCAGAGAATACAATATGGAATTCAATTGAAATATTAATGTACAGTCCAGATGAAGAGATAACTTTTGAGGAGTATTATAAAAAATTGTACGGACGTGTATAATGAGGACTGCCTCATGTAGTCTGAAGGAAAGAAAGTTAGGCTTCTCTTCAGCAAATTAGGAACTGCTGAGCATAACAAATTGGTAAACTACATTTTACCAAAAAAACTAGCGAGTTGACATTTACTGAGGCAGTAAATATATTAAGTGAATTATTGAGTGAAAAGTCATCTCTGTTCCACAAGAGGTGGAAATGTTTGAATCTGGTGAAAGATGACGAACAAGACTAACATACGCAGCCAATGTGAATAAGCATTGTGAAGAATTCAAGCTGGCAGAGTTAAGCACTGACAATTTTAAGTGCTTGGTGTTTGTTCAGGTGCTGGTATCAGAAAGAGACGCAGAGTTGAGAAAATTAGTACTGGCACAATTGGAAAGCGATCCAAGTATTAGGGCACAGAAGTTGGCAGAAGACTGCACAAGATATGTTAGCGTAAAGAAAGATTCAAAAAAGATAGAATAGTCTGGATTTCGCATGTAAGGAAAATACACTACAAAGAAGAAAGTCAGTCTACCAAAAAGAATTCTAAAATTACGGATTATCAAGCAAAAAGAGAAATATCAGAGAAAAATAAACAAAAACTCCCAAAGCCATATTTTGCTTGCAGTGAACTACACTGGTATAGATATTGCGATTTTAGGAATAAAAAATGTTTCAACTGTAAAAGTGTGGGACATAAAAGCACACATTACAGGTCAAAAAATAAAGACAATAAAAGAAAATTAAAGTCCAGTGAGGTAAAAGATGGAATAACCAGAAAATTTGTTACCATCGAAATAAGTAATAAAAAAAATAAAAATGCAACTTGACATTGGTTCGAATCTATCTATCATAAATTTGCATACGTGGAAGAAGTTGGGGAAACCAACTTTAATGAAGACAAAGAAAATCGCGATGTCAGTGATGGGAGAAAAAATACAATTTATTGGGGAATTTGTTACAAACGTCACGTTAAATAAAAAAATGCGAAAAGTTAAACTATTTGTCATAGAACATACCACAAACTTACTTGGTACGAATTGGATAACAGAATTCCAAATATGGGATCTACCAATAAATTCCTTCTGTTACAAGGTAGAAAGTTTAAACACCGAAGTCCAAAAATTAATAAAGAAACTTAAGGAAACATTTCCTACTGTTTTTTCTCATTCGGCATTCAATGACTATAATTATCTTCTACCAACAGCGGAAGAAATATTTGCGAAGCTTAATGGAGGCACAATATTTTCAAAGATAGACCTCAGCGACGCATATCTGCAAATACCAGTAGAAAAAGAAATGTCAAATTTTTTGTGTATAAACACACATCGGGGTCTGTATAAATTTAACAGACTACCTTTTTGGGATTAAGGTCGTGCCTGCCATTTTCCAACAAGTAATGGATTCAATGTTGGGTGGTCTAGATTTTGCTCTAGCGTATCTGGACGACATCCTCATGAGAAGTACAAGTATAGCAGAACACGTGGAACATGTAAATGCAGTAGTTTCAAGAATACAGGATTTGGGACTTAAACTCAAGGAAAGCAAATGCAAGTTTTTTATGAAGAAAGTAAAATATCTGGGGCAGATCATCAATAAGAATGGTAGAAGGCCAGAGCGAGAAGCAGCTATAGAAGACATGCTGGCTCCGAATGATATTACCACATTACAAAGTTTTTTGGGATTAGCTAATTATTAACAAATATACATCCCTAAAATGTATGATCTGCGGGCACCATTAAATGAACAACTGAAGAAAGGAAAACCCTGGAAATGGACTAATGAATGCCAGAAAGCATTTGAAAAGATAAAGGATGTGTTAACGTTGGAATTATTTTTAACTCATTACAACCTGGATTTAGAGATCATAGTAGCTTGCGACGCAAGTGCGTATGGAGTAGGAGCATGTATCTTACACAGAATGACATATGGTCAAGTAAAACCAATTGCTCATGCTTCTAGAGCGCTACTTCTGGCTGTGAAGAATTACTCTCAGATAGAGAAAGAGGCGCTAGGAATAATATTTGCAGTAGCGAAATTTCACCGTTTTCTCCACGGTCGGCATTTTAAGCTACAGTGTAACCCGGATATAAGAGAAACCCGGATATAAGAGAGATTTTAACTGGTCCCAAATTAGAGCCTGTGTTAATGTATATAAATTGGACCAAACCCGGATATAAGAGAAAACCGGATATAAGAGACATCTTCTCCAGTCCCAACAACTCTCTTATATCCGGGTTACACTGTACAAACTGATCATAAGCCTCTAATTTTGATTCTTGGATTGAAAAAGGGTTTGCTGACACATACAGCCAACCGACTACAGAGATGGGTACAATACTTCAGCATGGAGTACATACCATCGAATAAATTTGCCTACGCTGATGGGCTGTCCAGGTTAATTCCTAAAATGAGCGAACCATTAGAAGACACGGTAATTTCCTCACTGAAGTCAGAAGAAGAGCTGAAATTTACTGTGTGCAATTCAGTTCGGGAATTTCCGGTAACTCTAGAAAAATTAAAAGATGAAGCCACCAGGGACAAGTATATCTTGAAAATAAAAGAAAAAATAGCTGAGAGGGACCAGTACACAACAAATGTTTTTTCGCTTTGCAATACAGTATTGCTATACAGAGAACGTGTGGTGATTCCATACACACTGCAGAAGCAAACACTAAAGGATTTTCATACTGGTCACCCGGGCAGCACTAGGATGAAGAGCCTAATGCAAAATTTTGTATATTGGCCGAATATGGACAGGGACATTGAGAACACAGTGGCAAAATGTAAAGGCTGTGCTTTAGCTGCAAAGGCACCCCCAATAAAATTTAACCCCTGGCCAAAAACAGACCTACCATGGTCTAGGTTACTTGTGGATTTTGCAGGTCCACTGAATGGATACCATTACATCATAGTAGTGGATAGTTTCTCAAAATGGCCTGAGATACAAAGGATAAGAAAACCGACGACGCAAAGTACTAAAAACTTCCTGCTGGAATTGTTCGCAAGGTTTGGTGTAGTAGACACAATTGTGACGGACAACGGAAGTCAATTTACGTCGAAACAATTTAAAGATTTCTGCAAGGAATACAATGTGGAACATGTTACCATAGCTCCATATCACCCAAGATCAAACGGGTTAGCTGAAAAATTTGTGGACACCCTGAAAAGATTTCTAAAGAAAGCTAGGGAAATACCTGCAGATGAAGCCCTATAGAAGTTTCTACAGGTCTACAGAATTACCCCCAAATAACGGAACACAAGCCTCACAGTGGCCAGCCGAGGTGATATTCGCACGTCGGGTAAGATCTGTCTTCAACAAATTATTACCAAAAAAGACAAAGCCAGGTAGAGAAAAATTTATTCAAGTAAAAAAATACAATCCTGGTGAAAAAGTATACTTTAAGCTCTATAAGCAGAATAAATCATTCTGGGAGATTGGAAAAATAGAAAAGCGGATTGGCAATATGATGTACTTGGTGAAAGGCGAAAAATTCACGTGCAGACGGCACATTAACCAGATCAGATGACGTTCTTCAGACGTGGTTGACAGCGGTGATTTTCGATACGTTTGATCTAACAATGCCTGCAATGATGTTACCTGAGGTACGCCGATCCAGGAGAAAAAGAAAGGCAACTGATCATTAAAAGTGGATCCAAAACATAGGAGATACGCTACGATGTTGCTAAAAAAATCATTTTTTTTTGTTGTTTTTTCTTCATATTTGCTGTAAAAAATAAATAAAGAAAACTGTTTTACTCCTACAGAGTAAAGTTTTAGGAGTGGAGTGTTATGGTGAAACACACCTATTCTATAGTTAATAGACTCTCCCACCTAATATAAATAGGGGTAGTAAGAGAAACAAGGGTCAGTCGATGTCGAACGACCGGCTGAACGGTTGAACTCTCTGCTTTCGGGCGGGGAGGAACCCGAACGAGGCTACGCCGAAGGGTGTAGTCTCGTTCGGGGAGGTAAACCGACCCTGAACCCGTTTATACGGGTTCAAAGGGTATATTTTTGGCCGAGGCCACGGGCTCGGAAATCCCACGTCAAACCGGCCTTGTGCCACATGATACCCTCGTGGGGTGGTGACTAAATACTAGTCGATGTCGAACGACAGTAGTCGACAGTCGAATACGAAAGTATTCAGTGACCACAACAAGATTACCCTGTGTAATACCTATTATATCAAGTTCCTAACGTTTTGTACGTCGAACCTATTTTGGACCGATTTAGTACAAATACAAGTCTTCACTGCGAAATAACTCCACAACAGTAGGTAAACCACTGCTAGTTGTGGGCTACTTATACAGCATATTACCCCCATTTACGATGGTGTCCAACATATTTATGAGGATTACCTATTTGTGTTCATAGGTATGGTATATAACAGACTAAATGTACATTTCATCCTGTTTCTGGAAGTAAATGTTGGTAGCAATGCCCTAGTTAGGTTACCAAAAGCAGGAATTGGTAATGATAATGTGAACCATTGGACAGTCACCATAATCTTCTGTTGGTGCAATTTCAGTTTTGGAAAGTGTTTTCATAATTTGTCATAATCAAGCCATTGAGCCGATTGATTACAATTAACATAAATGATCAATTTGATCAACAAATTGATCATTCAAATTTCAAAACTGCAGCAATGAACAGACTTCAAATTGACAAACTTTTTGGCTTTAACAATTTATTTATACTATATTATTTACTTATATAATATATATTCAAATATATTATTATTATTATTGGTCGCAGTATAATATAATATTTTGTTATTGTTATTATTATTTCCTTTGATTTCTTTGGCTTTGTGGAACCTGTTTATTGAGTTTCTTCCCTTTGCCAACTTTCTTGAGAAGCTCTGATATTGTTGAATGCTGACATAATTTGAGACAATTCTCTGAATTTTATACTTGATTTTCAAACATTAATGCTGAGAAATCATCACATTAGAGTGAATGAAACCTGCAGGTCTTAGAGAGGACTATCCTTCTTCAAAACTTGTGGACTTGTGCTACAGAATCACAAATGTAGAACTCTACCAGAAAACAAACCATATCAACTAAGGACTTTCAACAGCAGCAACAGCTAAATTGGATATCACATAAACTCAGAGAGAAAATAAAAGCATAATGAAGATTATGACATTTACTTCAAATAAAAGGGTTAGGAAAGAAATTCCATCAGTACTGTAAAGAACAATAACAGTTTGTGAATCTGAGAAAATCTATTTTCATGAGTAATTGTTCCAAGGGAAACATAATGAATTTAAATTGAAATTAGTACTGGCTGATTAGTCAGTGAATGCCAAATACAGGATGACCCCAAAAAACGGGAATTTTTTAAGTGCGTATTGCCAGACATGAGCAAGTGGCAATACTGCGAGACAGTGACCTTGAGCAAGTAAACATTTCGCCATTTAGAATTCAAGATGAAATTCACAGTATCCCAGCTGAGATGTCGCAACAGTCAATGAGGAATCTCAACAGCAGATTTCAAGAATGCATTCGTACAGGAGACACCATCTACAGGACATAATTTAAAAAAATGAAAATTCCATCATTGTTTCTTAAATGGCATATTTTAAGGTTTCAATTACTATGAATAAAATATTTTTCTTCTATCACTCTTGGTTTTATTGGATTGTTAAAAAGTTCCCATTTTCTTGGGTCACCCTATATTTCTTTATAAGGACATGGGTAGTATTAATGATTACCATTGAACTTGAGAAGAATAGATACTACTACACTTTGATCCTAGACCGAAGACCCTGGTATGAAGAAATGCATAACACAAGGAGCACTGGCTGCTCAGTTAATGACTGTTGAATGAATCCATAGAAGGTGAAAATGGCTCTTAATTCTTTACATGATGTTTTTCATTATTTTTCTCATTCTTCCTGTAGAACTCATTAAATTTGGAACCAGCTTGAATGCAAGAAACACTTCCAGTTGGCCATTGTAGAGGGAGAAATCATTGAAATAAAAAAAAAGGAAAAGGAGGTAAACATGGTAACATGCATACAGGGCAGATGTCGACAGATTTTTATTGAAAGAAAATTAAGAATAACTGGTACTGCACATCAGTCTACTATATATATATATATATATATATATATATATCTATATATATATATATATATATGTTTTCTGTCTTGAGTAGATCCCATTTTGACTTTCATCTGAATGTTTTTGAGACAATTTTTATTAAATCAAGATAACCTTCCTTATGTGTAAGCAAAAGGAATTGTTAAGTCTCAGTATTTGTAGCCTAAGTATATATATATATATATATATATATATATATATATATATATATATATATTGCACATCATAGGTGCCACAATAACAAGGTTCCTACTAAATGACATGTTTCTGCTGAACCAGATGCTTCCATAGCAATATTAAAGTCTGGGTTTCTTCTTTTGGTGCACAGATAACCATTATGGAATAATATAGGTTTTTGTACCTGCTTTTTGGTATTTATTCCATGATTGCTAATAGGACAGTCATTTTTTTTTTTGCTAAATATATACCAGAAAGTAGCAGATTCTTGGTGACAGACAGATAAAAATTACAAAAATGTACATTCATTCTTCTTTTTTATATTAGGAAACCGTTCTTTGGCTTCTGCTGTTTTGTGCACACTGGTTAATTCCTAGAGCATTTTTTGGGTATTTGCATGCTCTTTCAAGGATGTTTTTGCTGATTTTATCAATATTCTACTTAGTTGCATTGAGGGTTGTTTATATTTATTAATATATATATATCAAATATGTGGTGCAGTTCAATTTTCATTGCAATGAATCATTCATACAAAAAGTAAATTGGTAAAGTTAATGATATAAAATGGTGAAATCCCTTTGCTAACAAAATTTTTAAAGGTGCATTAACCTACAAATCATTCGATGAATGTTATGATCTTTGTTTTTTAAAATTATAAGCTGTATAAGGTCTTTCTTAAATAAACAAGTACTTTCGACTGTACATTCAGTCATCTTCAGGCATGGAAAATATTTTGTTTTTGGTAAAATTCAGGTAGCCTCCAAGACAAAAAATATAATGCAAATCGAAATATGTTTTTTTGAAATGTGTTATTGATAATGGATTTTGGAGCATGCAGTCGCAATGCTATGGTTGACTTTTTGGAAAATTTAAGTGAATGCGTTTTTTACTAAAATGGTAATTTGAAAATTTTTTTGTTGTAGGAGTTTATCAGTCAATGTGGCATGAACTAAATAGTTCAATAAATAGAGTAATGTCTCTGTTGTTATCCCGAAAATTTGCATGTCGGATCAGTTCTTTTAAATCAAATATGTGGTGCAGTTCAATTTATATTAAAATGAATCTTTCATACATCTTTAAAAATTTTGTTAGCAAAGGGATTTCACCATTTTATATCATTAACTTTACTAATTTACTTTTTGTATGAATGATTCATTGTAATATATATATATATATATATTATTTTTAAATGGATTGAGTAGTTAGTATTGTGGGTTGTTTATATATATATATATATATATATATATATATATATATATATATATATATATATATATATGTATATATATACGTGAATATCTTATTGATACTTATATATATATATATATATATATATGTGAATATCTTATTGATGCTTATATATATATATATATATATATATATATATATATATATATATATGTGAATATCTTATTGATGCTTATATATATATATATATATATATATATATATATATATGTGTGTGAATATCTTATTGATACTTATACATATATATGTATATATATATATATGTATATATAGATAAAAAGAAAGAACAGTAAGTTATATAATCCGGTGTTCTTATAGATATTTTTATTTTTACAAAATAGTGCTCAATGTAAATTTACAGAGCATTAATATTATAAATTGATTTATTTAAAATATGTTTTTTTTCGCTGCACAGTTCTAACCATGTTTCAAAAATTTTTGAAACATGGTTAGAACTGTGTAACGAAAAAACATATTTTAAATAAATCAATTTATAATATATATATATATATATATATATATATATATGTCAATATCTTATTGATATTTGTGTATTTCTTATACTCATTTTTCACTCTGTCTTCTGCTTCTTTTATTAATTTATTGATAGAACAATGAAAATGGTAAGAATGTTTCTAATATATTTCTCTTTTTCAAGTTGCCATTTATGATAGCTGTACCTTGATTTTGTCCTATTACCTCTTCTTTTTGAAATATGTCTTTGATTATCCCTGGACACTTACATTTTCTTTTAAATTTTAGGAGAGCTTGTACTTCCCTAATATCTAAGTTGTTTCATTTCATTGCTGCTATTTATTTTCCCTTTTTTTTTCTTCAGCTCAGTGTTCTAAATCCATTCTGCATACTTTTTATAATTCTGTTCATTTTCCCCCCAAACTTATTCTAAAATTCTTCACAGGATGGTGTTTTTTTCAAGAGGCTTCATTATTTTTCTGATTTCTTTATAGAAACATTTGTGTTATATGTGAAAATGTGGTTTTGTTTATAAATTTTTTGTTCCTCACTTCTTTTTGTTTGTACTTTTATCTTGATTCATTACCTTAGTATCTACTTTATAGCAGGTATGTCCTTTTCTCCTTTTGTTATAGTTAAACTCCATTTTTAACAATCTCTTGCTTTTTACTTTTATTCCTCTTTATTGTGAGTTCTTTTTGTAGAATTTAAATCTCTTTTCTATCTTATTTTGCCATATTGTTTTTATCCAGTGGTTTAGCCTTAGTCTTCCCCAGTTTTTGTATTGATTTTATTTTACTCCTGCTGCAGAGAGTATATCACCTCATTTATGATGGTTAAATTAAAATCAATCTTATTTATTATTTTTTATGATTTTTTTTTATCATATTTCATTTTGTCCAGTAATTTCTTTTCTTTCATTTTAGAATGTTTCCTTTTCTCTAATTCTCTTTTTATGTTTGGTTTCATTTTTCAACTTCCTTTCAATCTGTTTTGCTTTCTTCTTATCTTAATTGGTTTTCCTCTAACTGATGGTTTCCTGCCCATTTTTTAATATATATTTTTGTTGAACTTTCTTTTTTATTTTGATTCATCATATTGACATTATTATTATTATTATTATTATTACTACTACTACTACTACTACTACTACTACTACTACTACTACTATTATTATTATTTTCATTTTCTTTGATTTCTGGCGTTTACACATTTCTTTCCGGGTCCTGCCCAGGGACCTAAGGTTAGAAATGGCATCATGACACTTTCCACTGACAAAAAAAATAAAAAATAAAAAAAAAATAAAAATATATTTTACATAGATAGAGCCCTTCGTAAAGTGTGGGCTGTACTTGTCAGAACAATTTTTTGTATCTTCTTGAGGCATGGACTTCCAGGAATTCCTTCAATTAGTCTACTGCTCTCTTTTCCAACCAGTCCTAGGGCTCCAACTACAACAGGGATTGTTGATGTTCCCATATGCCACATTTTCGAGATTTCTATTTCAAGGTCTTATTATTATTATTATTATTATTATTATTAGGGATTCAGAAAATTTTTCACTCTTTTTTATTCTTCTTTTTGCCTCATATTATTATTATTTTAATTATTTGTGTATGTTATGTTTCTTGCTTTGTATCCTATAGAGCCGGGTTCAAACTATGATCCATAGGCCCTATAGGAGAATTGCCATTTAATTGATAGCACTTTTGTTAGTATATGGGATGTTCCTATTATGCTAAGAAAAATTATTATTATTATTATTATTATTTTTATTTTATTTCCTCTGGTTTCTGGTGTATGCACATTTCTTTCCTTGTGTCGACCAGAGACCTAAGGTCAGAAATGTCATCATGACATTTTTCTCTGAGTTTTGAAAAAAAAGAAATCACACATATTTTACATAGATAAAGCACTTTGTAAGGTGTGGGCTGTACATGTGAGTACAATTTTCTGTATTTCTTTAAGGTATGTGCTACCAGGGATTCCTTCAATGGGCTATGGGAATCTTTTACAATCAATTCGAGGGTGCCAACTACAATTGGAATTGTTAATATCCTCATGCGCCACTCCTTTTGAGCTTTTGATTTCAAAGTCCTTGTATTTTCATAGTTTTTCAAAGATCTTCAAAGATACATTGCAGTCTGCAGGGACTGACATATAAATAAGGAGGCACATTTTCTCTTTGTGGTCTCTAATCATGATGTCAAGGTGAATAGCTTTGATTGTTCTGTCTGTGTGCATTGTAAAGTCCTATAATTGTTACAGGTCCTATCTCCGTAACTGGGTCTGGGTGGGGTTCATACCAAATTTCTGCAGTTTCCTTTCCATAAAAGTTGCAGATTTTCCAGTGCATATATTGACCCACTCTGTTGGGCCTCATTTACAATCAGTGGGTGCCAATACCGTGCAACCTGATACAAGATGGTCAATTGTTTCTGGATATTTATCACAGAATCTGCATTTTGGACTAACACAGTTTTTCAGTATGTGGGCTCTGTAATTTCTAGCTAACAAACAGTAAAAAGTCCTGTGCAGTAAAAATAAAACCTTTGGTTTCAGATTTTAACCCTGCACTACATAGCCACTGATGAGTATGGCATTTGTCTACATCAGCTTGTTTGATACGGACAGAGTATTGACCATGAAATGCAACATTTTGCCATCATTTCTGTATCTGGTCAGTTGCTTTTGCTTTTGCTTTCTTTTTCAAGTATTTTGCAGCTTCACTTGGTGTACTATGCTTTACTTGTATTTCTTTACCCATTTGAAACTCCATTTTGAACTTGTTGACTTCCTTTGTTACTGGATAAAGACGCTTACTACTTTCATGTTCTTTGACATAGATCATCATCCAGTCTTTTGAAGGCCAATTGTTGTAGTTTTGTAAGACAATTCAAGTTGAACTAATCCTCTGCCTCCTTCAGGTCTGGGCACATACAGATATTCAACATCAGCCCTGGGATGATGCATGTGGTCGCAGGTGAGAAGCATTATTGTTAGGAGTCCATTCACTTAATATCAGCCATGGTCCAGTTAAGAATGCTAAAACTGTATTGCACCACAGGGAGAGCCAAGGTGCTTATGGCTGATATTCTGTTTTTTGAATTCAGCTTGGTATTCAGTACCAGATGCACACACCTGTAGTAAACCTTTCTTACATTCTCCTTATTATTATTATTATTAGTAGTAGTAGTAGCGATAGAAGTAATATATAATTTCATTATTATTACTCTTGTCTACTGTCACATAAAAAATGACAAATACCTTTTTGCTCTTTATTAATATTATTATTTATATCATTTATTTATATTATTATTATTCGATAATATTATTATTGGTAGTAGTAAATATAATATTTTGTTATTATTATTATTGTTATTATTATTATGAATATTATTTCCTTTTATTTCTGTTGTATATAGATTTCCTTCAAGCTCCCAACCAGAGACTTAAGGTCAGAAATGGTTTCATGACATTTTCCACTGATCATTTTTGTAAAAAATAAAAAACAAAGATCACACACATTTTACATCGATAAAGCTCTTTGTAATATGTGAGTTATACTTGAGAGTACAATTTTTAGTATTTCTTTAAGGCATTGGCTACCAGGAATCCCTTCAATGTGTCTAGTGGAACCTTTCCCAATCAATCCAAGGGCTCCAACAACCACTAGAATTATTGATGACTTCATGTGCCATATTTTTTAGATTTCCACTTCAAGATCCTTGTATTTTGATAGTTTCTTTGAAGATTCTCAATCGTACTTCCATGCCAATAAGAAAGTTCTTGTGGTCTTTGATACCAGTGTTTTAGCAATTAGCTTTGAATGCCCTGTCCCATAAAATTGCTTCAGGTACTATGTCAGTAACTTGATCTGAGTGAGGTTCTATCTATCTATCTATCTATCTATCTATCTATCTATCTATCTATCTATCTAAGTATGCTCCTATCTATCTATCTATCTATCTATCTATCTATCTAAGTATGCTCCTATCTATCTATCTATCTAAGTATGCTCCTATCTATCTATCTATCTATCTAAGTATGCTCCTATCTATCTATCTATCTATCTATCTAAGTATGCTCCTATCTATCTATCTATCTATCTATCTATCTATCTATCTATCTAAGTATGCTCCTATCTATCTATCTATCTATCTATCTATCTATCTATCTATCTATCTAATGCTAGTAGTCTGTGAACCGTGCGTACTTCGACCATAGGGTACATAATGATTTAAGTTTCTTTCCACGTCTCTCTTTCTACCTCTGCCTCTGTCAACCTCTCTCTTTCCATCTCTCTGTGATTGTGGGTGTGCTTTTATTTAAATAAACAATATTTTAAATATTTAATATATATATATATATAGATATAGATAGATATATAGATATAGATATTTGAAAAATATGTTTTCAAGTGAATATAATTTTAAAATGTTTTTGGTATATTAAAAACAATATTTTTAAGTTAATCTGATTTAAAATTATTATTATTATGATTATTATTATTATTATTATTATTATTATTATCTTCATTAATTTCTGTTGTATATCCCTACTGATCATTTTTGTAAAGAAAAACAAAAAGAAAAAAATGAGATCATATACATTTTACATAGATAAAGCTCTTTGTAATGTGTGAGCTGTACCTGTGAGTACAATGTTTTGTATTTCTTTAAGGCATTGGCTGCCAGGAATCTCTTCAGTGAGTCTATTAGAACATTTCTCAATCAATTTGAGGGTTCCAACTACAACTGGAATTATTGATGTTGTCATGTGCCACATTTTTGAGATTTCAGTTTCAAGATCCTTTTATTTTTTATAGTTTTTTGAAGATCTTCGAAGACACATTACAATTTGCAGGGATTTCCATGTCAATAAGTAAGCACATTCTGTTCTTGTGGTCATAGATGCTGATGTCTGGGCGATTAGCTTTGATTGTTCTGTCTGTGTGTATTGTAAAGTTGAGTCTGTGTGTATTGTAAAGTTCCATAAAATGTCTGTGTGTATCGTAAAGCTGTGTGTGTGTGTATTGTAAAGTCCCATAAAATGTCTGTGTGTATTGTAAAGTTCTGTGTGTGTGTGTGCGTATTCTAAAGTCCCATAAAATTGTTATAGATCCTATCTCTGTAACTGGGTTTGAGTAATGTAATACCAGTTTTCTGCAGTTTCCTTCCCCTAAAAGTGGTAGATTTTCCAGGGCAGATATTGGCCCTCTCTCTTATGCTGAGTGCAAGCTGATACAAAATGGTCAATTGTTTCTGGATATTTTATCACAGAATTTGTGTTTGGTGTCAACATGATTTTTCAGTGTGTCTGCTTGGTAATTTCTAGCTAGCAAGGATTGAACCTATAAAGCAAGAATAAAATTAATTAATTATTATTAATAGTAGTAGTATAATTTTCCACTGGCAGGCACAGTTACATTCATAAAGTATCTTCTGACTTGACACTTCTGCTGACCTTCATGTTATACAAATTTCCTCTGCTTTCTGACAAGCTCAAAGCGCTAACCCATTTTTCATTTTCTGTAGATCAACAAGAATCCATGACCTGACATTTTCTTCTTGTTTACATCTATTAGATCCTACCTTCTGGCCTGGGTTGGTTATGCTATAATGTTTCCTTATATTACCATTACCATTTGAATCTTAAAGTCTCAGAGGATTTTATATGATTCATTATTTAGGACAGGTTGGTTTGTAATGTCGTCACCACTTGACCCAACACTGCTTTTTCTTATGTTCTTTCTGTCTAATTTGTCACATTGGCTAATTATGTGACTGGTGTCATCTCACGTTTATTTTTATATTTTCTTCTGTTATTGTTATTACAATTTTCTCATGCCATCAATAATGACAGCATATATAAAAAATATTTTAAAAGTCTGCTCTTGATATAATAATGACACTACTGCCTTTAATGGAGATATAACTGTTTACAGTAAAAAGTTTCAGACGTTAAAGTCTAAAACATATTGGGATATATATATATATATATATATATATACATATATATATATATATATATTAGGTTGGTGCAAAAATAATGACGTAATAAGGTCGTTCATTGACGTTAAAAAATACGTCAAAAAACGACATTATTACATCATTATTTTGCACCAACCTAATATATATATATATATATATATATATATATATATATATATATATATATATATATATATTTTAAAGAAAAACAGACCACTTTAAGGTACCATTATGATAATTTATTTCACCAGAGCCCCTTCATCTGATAGGACTTTCAAAAATGAAATGAAACGAAAAATGAAATTAAAATTGATGGGTAGTATAAGTTTTTGTAATTTAACAGAGTGTAAAAGGAGTAGTTAAAGAAACATGGTAGAATATAGGGAGGGATTAATTTCATATCTCTCTCAAGCATACTTTGTATTGGGGGAGGAGGAGTGACCAGACCTTGACCCACATATATATATATATATATATATATATATATATATATATATATATATATATATATATATAAGGAAAAGATTACAATTGTTCCAATGAGAGAAGAGAAAAATGTATATTTTAAAAAAAGAGAAAAACCACAAACATTTTTGGTTATAATGTGGATTTGTTTTAGTGTATATATCATATTTTATTCTTCATATTTTTGCTACATGTGTTTCTGGTCTTGTGACCTTCTTCAAGCAAATTAAAGGAATAAATTTTTAAAGGAATAAAATTAATTAATATTTCATTGTTCATTTTCTGTATTTTTAGTAAGCCTTGGTTTCATTTTTTTTCACTTTTGACAACAGTGACTTTCTGCCTAAGAGCTAATAAAGTTATGTGGTGGCGATGACAGGTGTGTTGATGATAGATGCCCCCCCCCACCATCCACACATCACCACTGAGACTGTCAAATCTATTTCTATTTCAGTGTATCATGTGTGAGTTTGTGTGTGAGGAAATTGCAAGAAATCTAGACCTGCTTAACAAGAATGACAAATGAAAAATATACTAAAAACAACCAAAATAATTAAAAACAAAGACAGTCTCAGGGGTGATATGTGGATTTATCTCTTTCTTTAATATATATATATATATATATATATATATATATATATATATATATATATATATTTATATACACACACACACACACACACACACACATTTTACACATGGTGTAATGAATAACTTACAATCTAAATTATGAAAAAATGAAAATAACACTGACATCTCATTTTAACAGATATATTTACTAAAATTACACAAAATATCTCAAAATACTAAACTGTAAATTTATTCAATAAAATCACAATTGGCTACAACTGAGGCCTCCAGATGACTCTGGAATCTGCAACTCTTCTGGCTACAACTGGATGGTCTCCATGTTTAAATTGGTGAATGCTGCGATAATCCTTGCCTTCAGTTCATCTTTCATATTTTGTCTGTTGTATATATAAAAGTGAACACTGAAGTCAACACTCAGCAGTGACAGACTGT
Source organism: Acanthosepion lycidas (assembly GCA_963932145.1). Classification (NCBI taxonomy): domain Eukaryota; kingdom Metazoa; phylum Mollusca; class Cephalopoda; order Sepiida; family Sepiidae; genus Acanthosepion; species Acanthosepion lycidas. The sequence continues at coordinate 42,116,663 of OZ010586.1, forward strand.
TTAATCAGGCCTGATGCTTGCATCTAGCATGAAACAGTCTGTCGGCTCTGAGTGTTGACTTCAATGTTCACTTCTATATTTACATATGCTTTATCTCTGATATTTAAAACTTTATTCCATAAATATAGTATACCTTAAAGCTATATTTCTTCATATATATATATATATATATATATATATATATATATATATATATATATATATATATATATCTTCATTTACTAAGGAATATATATATATATATATATATATATATATATATATATATTAGTTTGGTGCGAAAATAATGTCGTTTTCTCACACATGTTACTATGTGAGAAAACGACATTATTTTTGCAACAAACTAATATATATTATTTTAGGATATTAAAACAAGGGTTCAGAGAAAAGTCAACGATCCCATGAAGTTACTGACATTTAGGCAACAGTGACATGCACAGGTTTCATAATGCCTGGGGGCCAGCTTCTTGATTATATGCCCTTAAGTAGGTGGACACCTATAGGGCCTAGTACTGAGAAATATGAGAAAGGAAGATGTTTTAAATATGTAAAAACAGATGAAACATGAAAAAAAAACACTTAATTCAAATTTAACATAAAGTAAATTTTTATTTCACTCTTTGTTTGGGTGACCTCCCAACATGGATGCTTGGGGCCATTTTTAACTAAACTATATGCAGTATCTTCCAGAAATTGAAATGGCAAGAGATGGAAAAAGGATATATATATATGATTTTCTGACAGCATTTTATTAATATCAGCAACATCAGATGTATATGTCAAGAATAACTGAAGAGTCCTTTTTGGATTTTTGTTATAACTGTCTTATACAGGCACTCAGTAAACTGCCATTAATTAACATTGTGGCATAGACTCAGAGCTTTCTTATAAAGTAGTAATATTGTCAGTAATTTCTTCCTTCAGCAAGGTTGCATTCTCTCCTGAAGATAATTGCAAATGGCTGCTCTCAGTATGGTTTCACTAATAATATTGCTGCTTGACTTCTAAAGGATTATTTTATGTAAATTACTGCTTTGATGCCGTCCTGTGTTGAGACAAGGCTTGACTCAAATACAAAGAATGCATTATTATAAGCCACATGCAGCTTTCGGTCTGTTATCTGATAGGCTTTCAAGCTTTCGATAAAGACGACATGCCTTTTAAGTCCAATTACAAACACTTCAGAAAATTGATGCTCTTTAATACTTGCACATGGCAAAAAAAAAAAGAAACAAAAACAGCAAGAATGTATTAGATCTCTACCCCGCCCCAAAAGTGAAGATATTTTCTCCTATGTTATTGTGTCCCTTCAGGATGTGGGCTCTCGGCAATTTCCTATCCTGTAATCCATTTGCACAAGCTTATTAAATAAATTACTGATTACTGCTGCACTATTTGCTTTCAATGTGTCATGTGAGTGTCAAATTCTCCGAGCCTTCTTTCCTCATTATGCATCCCAAAACTTAAAATTACCTCCTTTTGATTCTAAATACAGATGTCCTACTTTTCTTGTAAAACATTTCCCATTGCTTGCATGCTACGTCCATCGTATTTTCAGTATTCTTCTGTAGAACCATATCTCTACTACCTAAAGTCTCCTTTTCATCCGTGCTGAAATTTTTCAGCATTCTGCTAGGAAAGTCTGTCACAGTGTCATGCTAAACAATTTTTCTTAATAGCTATCTTCTACCATTCATCCATGTTTGAATATTGCTGCCACATCTGCTTTTCTGCTTCTGCTATATATTTAGAGATTCTTGATAAAATACAAAGAATCTGCAATGTTATTGGTCATGACCTTGCATCTCAGCTTCTGTCACATTCCCATCGTTGTAAAATAGCTTCTCTGCATATTTTCTATGAATACTTTCTTTTATCATAAATACAGCATACCTTAAAACTATATTTTTTTCCTATATATCGGGTGTAACAGCAAAATTGTTAAAATCATGCTATGCAAAATTGTCGAATTGTTAGATTAAGCTCTGAACGATTGCATCATAGAAATGATTAAAGATATCTTACTGGAATTCTTCAAGATTTTTGTAAAACTATTGAACTCTGTTTTGAGCAATAAGAATGTATTTATAAGAATGTATACTGCAATTTCTCAAAAATAATATGCACCAATAAATAATACACACTCCAATGAATCATCCAAAAATTAAGAAATATATCTATCCCTATGTATAATACGCATCTATAAATTTTGTCAAAAAAAATAAAAAATAATTATGAAGACATTTTGTCAACTTTGACATTAAGAATAATAATATTAGACTGGTGCAAAAATAATGTCGTTTTCTCACATATGTTACTATGTGAGAAAACGACATTATTTTTGCACCAACCTAATAACAATTTAGATATTGATTTTGTAATAGAAAGTGGTGATGATGATGAAAATTAAAATTTCAATAAATTTTTAACTTGATATCCTCTTTTCTTCAAAATTGGCTTTTTTATAGATATTTTATTTTTTCCCCAGATAAAAAATGCAGTTATTGATAAGCATCAAGTTATTGACAAAAAAAGTTACGATTATTATTGTTGGATTTAAAATGAAAAGAGGTATATATCTTTCTTATTTTAGAACAAGTACATATTTATTATCATAAATCAATAATGAAAAATATATTTTTGTTTAAACCTATTTATAATACGCACCTCTACTATCACTTGTAATTTACAGTAAAAAAATATGTGTATTATTTTCAATAAATTACGGTAATTACATTCTAAGCTTAACAGAAAAATCATGATGAAATTGATCATAAAAGAAAATATGTTTATCATTAGTCAATCATAGCTAAGGATCGAAATCTCATGAAATATTGAAATAAAGTTCAAATATATGTATATTATTCCATGATCATTTTCCAACTTATTCAAGATGATCTTTGCCCTCTCTAACCTTCTAATGTTCTTTCAAAGAGTAACATGGTGCCTCACACATTTCATGTATGATTTCATTTTCAAGTCTTTTTTCACTACTCTTTGGACTGTCATTGTTGAAACTCCTCTCTCACATGTCAAACGTCTTATGAATTGAGTTGGATCTTTTCTAATTGATATCTTTAGCTCTAAGTTTAAATGAGTATCCCTCTTCCTGTCATGACCTCCTGATCCTGTTTTCCTTGCTAGTGTTCCCCCTTTTTAAAACTTATTCACCCTTATCATAATGGTTCTTTAAGGGACTTTGGACATGGAATTAAGAGTATGAATGTTGCTATCACTACTGAAGGCCTGAATGATCTTTTTCTACTCACCATTGCTCAGGTGGGAAGACTGACGGTCTGATACAAAATAATTTAACCTTTTCTCTTTTTAGCTGAATAACTCAAAGGATTTTACAGTGATTTTTACAAAAATTGGTGTCAAGATAGCTAAACATCTCATCAGAAAACCTGGAAAAAAGAGACTCGATTAGTTTAATGGTTTTTTTAGGTAATTTTTAGACATTTTGTGGAATGGATAATTATACTGTTACACAATTTTGGACAATTTTACTGTTACACCCAGTATATATATATATATATATATATATATATATATATATATAATTTGTAGGTCTGATGAATTGGATTGTATTTACGATTCCAATGGAGTAAATTATGACCATGGAATATTAGTGTTTAACCCTTTTTTATTATATATGTATATATATATATATATGTATATATATATATATATATATATATATATATATATATATATATATATATATATATATATATTAGAGACTTTGAAATTTTGTGCAATAATCTTAAGTGGCATCCAAGACCCGTTAGTGATTTACAAAGGAGGCCACATATGGAGCAAGAGGGAGGATTATGAGATGAGATCATTGTTAGATTGGCTGACCTTTTAGATCTTGCTCTCGCTTCTTGAAGATAATTCAGATAAGCAGATTGAAAATTGCTGAGTCCACTAAAACACGTTGATCTCCATTCTACCGTCTCCAATATATATATATGGTTCATGCTAATCTGTATGAAGTGAACATTACCTTAGCAGATTGTAGACTAAAATCCATCAGCCATGCATTTTTATTTTATTGCTGCTAATGTCTAAGTGATTAATGAATCTATCAAATATTTAATAACTCTGTGTTATTTATTTCAATACAGAACAGATAGAAAAATTAATACAAAGAAGAATCTGCAATATTATTCATCCTGATTTGGCATTTGTTTCAATCATTTTTTTCCACTCTTTCTCTGTGCCTTTTCTATAAATATTTTCATGGCAATTGTTTTGATGAAGTTTCCTATTTGGTACCTAGACATCATGAATTTAAGAGCAGTGTTAGATTAGCGGCAAGGCTTCATTATTTTGCAGTTGAAATGGCTAGACGTTACCCTAAGTCCTATGTTTATTGTTTCTTTTCTCACATTTCCCATTTGTGAGACTCTTTTCCAGCTTCTTTCTTTTCAGTCAACTTTAATCTAGAAAGATTCAAATAGAATGTCGATTGCTATCTTCTGTTTTCTTAATTCTTGTTCTTTTATTGTTCTCTCCTAAATAGAGATTTTTTTCTCATATTCTCTAACACTCAGTAACCACCCACATCTTAGCGGCTTTATTGCCTTACTTTGGGTGAAATCTTTAAAAAGATTTCACTGCCATAGCAGTTAAGTATTCTTTGCTTTTAATTGAATTCTTGGCTTTTATTAGGGCTAAAACACATCTATCTCAGCGACTAAGTAAGTTGTGATAGATTCATACCAGCAGAATTACGACTGCTTGAGTGCAAATATATGAAGCACAATATACCCAATATGATATCCAGTCTGTTATGGGTATATCAGGCACATGTGTCACAGCCAAATGTGTGAGATATGGTGTCAGGTTTTCATAGGAGCTGTGCTTAAGCTTTCAAGTAGGGGCCCAGTTAGAATTACATTAATGTCAGGTAACTAGACAGTCTTTGATTGAGCATTTTTTATTTTAATTTTTTATTTTACTTATTTCACCTCAGCCTCATAATATATATAATATATATATAATATATATATATAATATATATAATATTTATATATATTAAATAAAGCAATGTGTAGCCAAATTCATTTGTTTCTTGTAAATGACTATCTTCATTAGAGAGCATAGAGAAAATGTATTCATTTTGGTTTTTGCATCAGTATAAATTGACAAAGAAATTTCTAGATTGTAACCATTTCAATCCCTTTATTTTTTTTTAATAAACTTATAGTGACTACAACTGCTGTCAGGGAAGAGTTGCCAGTAACTACTATGAAAACCCAGCCCAGACCAACACCACAGCCTCAATTAGAATCTGTTGCAATGAACAGAACAATAAAAGATAAAAGGTAATGCTTTTTCAAGAGTTCAATTCCAAAATTGTCAGAAGTTTAAATTGTGATCAAATTTCTATGAAAAAAGCCTTTCATGTAAGCCTCAAATGCATTTATAATTGGTAATTTATGTTAAAAATGAATAAACTGGAGACATCCTAAGTAAAATAAGTTTGTTGTTTGCATCTTGGATTTTGATTCTGGGGGTTATCAACAAGGGAAACAAACAGATGGGACAATAAAAAAAAAGACAAGATTCAAGGAGACATGATGACTTTCACTGTATTGTGGCTTTGATAATTGTTAGACAAAATTATTAATGCCGAAAAGGTTAAATAAATAAATAGAATATTTTCTTAAATTTTTGCTTTTGTATTTCAAAATGTAATAATAATAATAATAATAATAGAATGAAAAATATCTGGTTTTTTTTTACATCATTTCACCTCAATTAAGACAATAAAGTCACTATGACACAGGGGTTTAAAGAGATGGAAAGAAATGGAGAGAACAATAAAAGAGCAGGATTTTAGAAGACAGAAGATTGACATTGCATTTAAATTTTTGTAGATTGTTGTCAACAGTAATCTGGAAAAAAAATTAAACAAGAAAGAATTACAGGAGAAGACACTCTTAGCATAGAACTTACCATTACAACTAGCAATTTCAACATTGAAATTATGAGACCTAGCTGACAACCTACTGTGCTGAATTTCTTGAAGACAAGATACCAAAGAAGAAAGTTCATTGAAGAAAATACCCAAAAAAATATTTATATAAAAAGTAAAAGGAAACAACATGGTGTTAGGAAAGTTATTGAAGCTTCAAGTTTCTAGATATGACTCCCAAGTCTCCTTGGCTGCCTCATCCTTCAAGCATAAAACAAAAACAATCCTCTCAGCATTTAGCTATGATTTTTCCCCAATACTCCTACTCATGAACAAAGATTCACAGTGTACCATAGTCATTATTTCTCTTCTTTATCATCATAATCTCCATTTCCTCTAACCTACTTTTTTATTCATATCATACTCCTCATTCTTGGCATTCTTACTTGTCATATTTTGTGCCTTGCTTCTTTGAGGAACTGACTCCCAAGTGGATGTTTTCCCAATCACTACTCATCACTTCCTCTAACATATTGTTTCATTCATATCACACACTTCATTCATGGCATTCTTACTTGTCATGTCTGATGAATTGCTGTTTTGTGAAACTGACTCCCAAGTGAATGCTTCCCCGATCTCAACTCATCACTTCCTCTAACCTACACTTTCATTCATATGCACCTCATTTTTGGTATTCTTACTTGTCATGTTTTGTGAATAATTGCTTTGAGGAACTAACTCCCAAGAGGATGCTTTCCAGATCACTACTCTTCACTTCATCTCATCTACTCTCTCATTCATATCACACAGCACAAAGTTCATGGGAATAGGTTACTTAAGTAGAATTTACATCTCACCAATGGAATACAAAGGTGTTTTGCTACAATGTGCATGGCACTGCGATTCTTAAGTGTAAAGATTAAAACTGGTGGAACTAAAGAATATAGTTCATTTGAACACATTCCATGGAATTAGTAATAAAACAATGATGTTTTGTTTGGGGAAAAGAGTTTGGAGGTGGAAAATAATTCATCACCTACAAGAATAAGTTTTGGAAAGGTTTAAATTTTAAAGATTAACTCAAATAAAACAAAGTAATGTTCAATTGTAATATCTGGAAAAAGATCCTAAATATAGAAGATGAAGAATTTGAACAACTCCAGAAATATATATTTATTTTAAATAGTGGGCATCCTCAACTGACATATTATTGGAGATCAGTGGATATTATTAATTTTCAGAGATACCTATCTATACATAACTCTACAATGTAACAACAACTTTGAGCATATGACAGCAGCCCCCACAAACTGGGATATAAGGGTACAAGGTAGTAACAAAAATCAGAAAACAGCTTTGGTCTGCCTAGCCTATGTGAAGGGCTTATCAGGAAAGATACAGGAAGATATGTGGTTCATATAATATTAGAACAATCTTCAAGAGTGGTTCAACACTATGTAGACATCTCTTCCACCAATATAGGAGAACATAATTAAGGACTGTGTATGCACAATCCTGTGCAGCTGTGGCACAAAATACAAAGAAGAAATATACTGTCCTCTTAAGATAAGACTGCAGGAATACCATAAAGCCATATCATATGGGAAATAGAAAAAATCAGACATGGCTGACCATATATGGGGGGAAAAGGGAGATCATCACCGTCTGTGGTATAAAGTTGATATAACAGACAAAAAAAACATCACTGGAAAATACAAAAACTTAAAGAATCATATACTAGCCACAAAAATCTCCTAAGCTGGCCAAGCATAGACATGAATATAATATGGGAACCAGTAATATTAGAGTAAAACAATAAAAACAAAAAATTGTAATATGAACTCTGGTAAAAAATTGTTACTGAAGTATTACGTTTATAAGTCCCAAAAATTCAGTCACTGATGATCCCAAGGACAGTGGATAAAAATATTGTTTGAGTAATCCAAAAAATCACTTGACCCAAAGAATTGTAAGTTCAATACCTGACGACAGAAGAGGGAGCAAAAAATTATAGAGTTGAGTTACTAAATAGAATTACCATATGTACGCACATATCATGCAACATTTGAAGAGTGAATTTTGAAACTAATTTTAAAAGGGGTTGCATCATATGCAACTAAGAAAATTAGCATATATACTGCTGGCCCTGTCTACAGCATTGACCAAACTATGCATTTACTCTAGTCAAATGATCTTCAAAATTAGGTCATCAAAAGTTACATGGCACACAAGTATATATAGTATCTGAACTTGAGATATCTAAAATGGCACATGGAATTAGAACAATCTACACCCATAGACTAAATGAAGGGTTCAGTTCTAAATTACAACATATATCACCTGAAGAAGGCTGGAGTCTACAATTACTGAAACATTGTGAATATGTCAATAAATATGAGAACAACAGTCTGAATGATGTAAATAGTGTAAATAATAGACATCTTATGTCTATTTAATTTATTGATCTTTTTTAGCATGCAAATAATAGTTTGCAAATATGGCTGTTGTTTTTTAAATCCATACAAGGCACAAGAGCCACTTAAGGTAGATTTGTTTGTTTGTTTGGGTTTTATATCAACCACTGTGTGTTATTTAATGCCAAATCCAGTTTATATATATATGCCAAATATATGAATTATAAATGCCTATTTTGTATGGAACATTTTTAGCAAGCTAGAGCTTATTTGCTTGCACACTGCAAAATAATCCTAGATATTTTTTGTTTAAGTCAAGAATTTCCATTTGATTGTTGATTGTTTTATTTAACGGCATCTCAACCTTAGTGGTCACTTTATGCCGAAAATGATTTTGAATGACTTCAAAAGTCAAAAACGCATAGCTGGCAACATTATTGTTTCAAAAACGTATAACTGGCAACATTATGGTTTCAAAAACGTACAGCTGTCAACATTATTTTTTACAAAAAACGTATAGCTGGCAACGTTATTGTTTCAAAAACGTATAGCTGGCAACATTATTGTTTCAAAAACATAGCTGGCAACATTATTGTTTCAAAAACGTATAGCTGGCAACATTATTTTTCCAAAAACATTATCTGAGGCCTTGCTGTTGGATGTAGTTTATCGTCATACCCAGGACATGGGTAAGATCTGGAAAAACTAGGAGTTCACTATTTGCCCATAGCTGGGACCCTAACAATTGCTACCACCCTGGGTCAAGGTGGACCTGGGAACACCAGCAATTAAGAGGTGGTTCCATGCTCCTCAAAACCTCCTGATCAGAGGCCCTGCTGTTGGATGCAGTTTAACGTCATACCCAGGACGACTTAAGGTAGAGGTTTACTGTGTTGGTGTTGTGTGAGCATAATAATAAAAACCAAAAAGTAATATAGTAAAGATAACGGTTAACCCTAGACTTGAAGATTTCAAGATTGTAGTGTCTGGTAACCTGCTGTGAGTGTGTTTTAAAACAGAAGTTTTTGGCAAGAATCTGTCCAAATGGAACTTCTTATTCATGGGAGTAAGGATGATTCATCAGTGTGTATGTGACATTGCAGATCCGAACAGCAAAGGTGAATGCATAAAATAGCCAAAATTCATGATATCCAAGCTTTCAACTCACTTGAGTCATCATTATGTTTTAAAAGTGTCACTATTTTAGATAAAAAAAAATCAGTGACACCACCGGTTTTGTTCAGGGGAAAAACAAAATACACGTGAAAGAGTATTAAATCATCAAGCTCCTTGAATTTATAAAGTTTATATTAGTATAATTGGCTTTATTGATAATGCTAATTATCAATTAGTATAATTGAATTATTATTGATAATGCTAATTAATGCCAAAATGGCTGATAGAGAAGTAGATTTCATTTTGATTCAAGGGGCCTTTTTGAAAATCTACCACGATGCCAGATCAGGACCAGTAATATTGCAAATTCCTTTTTGGATTTTTACTCTTGATTGGTATCTTCAGTCTACCTATTTGAGGACTAATATACTCATTTTTGTTGGTTTTCTCACAATTTTTTACAGGATATTAAACTATACAAAGAGAAGATGGACTCCAATAAAGTAAGATAATCCAGACAGCATAAAATGATATGCAGAAAGTTGATATGTAGAAAAATAAAAAAGTAAAAGAACAAACAACTGCGTTAGATTGGTCATATTTTTATTGGAATTTTCAGAAAGTGTAGAAAATTATTGCTATGTAACTGAAAGTAAGTAAAAATTAAATAAGTATTGTTCAATTTCTTTTTGGGTTTATATTTACTTGGCTATTTGCTTTCATCTGAAATAGGAAAATTTGAAAGTCATTTTCCACTTTGTCTGTCATTACCAAGAGGAAAATAAGTCTTACCTGATAGAAAATAAGTCTTACCTGATAGAAAGATAATTGAACTTGGAATATTAGGATACAAAAGAAAAAACATATCCCAGCCATATACAGATTCTTTCTTTCTTTCTGACTATCTCAATATATATTTTTTTTATCTATCTCAATTTCCTATCTATCTATCTATCTATCTATCAGGTTGGTGCAAAAATAATGACGGTTTTTGACGTTAAAAACTACGTCAAAAACCGTCATTATTTTTGCACCAACCTAATATCTATCTATCATCTGTTCATAAATTTTCTTCAGTTAAAAAAAAAAATTAAAAAAAAAGAATTAGTACCAACAAAAAAATAAGGAATAGGTAAATAAAATGATTAAGAATGAATTTGAAAGAAATACATACAAATAAGATGGGCAACGATATACTTTTTTTTACTTAGATGAAAATTAAGCAAGGAATGACAAACAATATGGTTTCCACTTTGCCTGGTCTACCGCTGACATGCTCACGGCCATAATTGAATTTGTATAGCAAGCTCTTGATAATGACAGTGAAGATTGAGCTGTTGCTCTAGATATCTCTAAGGCATTTGATAGAATTTGGCCTACCAGACTTCTTCATAAGTTTCAGGGATATGGTATTACAGGACGATTATTTGGTTTAATACAATCATTCCTGTCAAACTGTGAAATGACGGTTGTCCTAAATGAGTTCTTCTCCAGTTCTTTTCATATGAACGCTAATGTTCCCCAAGGCTCTATCTTAGGTCCTACACTGTTTCTGATTTTCATCAATGATCTTCCTCATGTCATCAGTTCCCAAACAGGCATCTGTGCAGATGACACTACCATTTACTCTTATCTCAATAGCAAATCCGGCATTGTTGACAAAGTTAACCTGGCCGTTGGTCTCAAAAAGGACCTCCAATCTGTGGTTGAGTGGGGCAGGAAATGGCTTGTAATCTTTAATGCATCCAATACAAAACTGCTCTCATTTACCCACCATACAGAACCCACCCTGCCTCCTATCAGTATGGCTGATTTTGAACTCCATGAGAGTGTCTCTCTGCATCTTCTTGGTCTCATGTTTTCCACTGACCTACGTTGAATCAATAGCTTCATCTAATGCAAGGAAAGTTGGTCCTCTGTGTCATGCCATAAGGTTTTTCTCACAAATCTACCATTTGTTCTTGCATTGAGTACTGTTGGCATATATCATCTGGTACCCCGCTGTTCATTTCGAGATCCTTGACAAAATCCAGAGATATGCAATGTGTTACGTTCTGATCTGGCATCTCATCTTTCTTATAGATGTGATGTGGCTTTTCTCTGTCTTTTCTACAAATATTTTTCAACTGCTCTGATGAGATTCTTTCACTGGTACCCAAACTGCATGAATTTAAGTGTGCTACTAGGTCGGCATCTTGGTCCCACTGTTTCACTGTTGAAACACTTAAATGTAACTTCCTCTTCTTCTCCAACTGCTTCTTCTCTTGTACTTCCTGACAGTGGAACTCCCTTCCTACTATTTGCTTCCCTGATTCAAATGTAACGTCAATCATCACTTTCTGGTGCCTTGATCCTGATCCCCGTCCTTCCTTATATCCTTTCCTCGAATATCTCACTTTACTCTTTCATTAATAGTTATTTTTAATTTTAATTTCTTCTTCTACAGGTCAGCAAGAATCATAGATGAGGAATGAAGAAAAAACTTTGATCACAATGAAAGAATAATCTTGGGTCCTAAAGGATGAATAAACTAGGATCAGAATTAATGAATAATCTTGAGTCTCAAAGAAAGAATAATTTTGGATTAGAAATAAAGACAAATCTTTCATCAGAAATAAAGAATGATCTTGCATCAGAAATAAAGAATGATCTTGGATCCCAAAGAGGGAATAAGAGAAAGAATAAGCATGTGTCAGAAGAATCTTGGTATCTAAATTAAGAATAAACTGGGATCAGAAATAAAGACTTGTCTTGGATAAAAATAAGTAATAATATTGGATCAGGAAAGAATGTTAAATAAAGAATAATCTTCGATCCTAAAGAAAGAATAAACCTTGATCAGAAAAATAATCTTAGATCAGAAGTAAAAATAATCTTTGGTCAGAAATAAAGGATAATCTTGGGTTTTAAAGAAAGAATATAGTGAGATCAGAAATAAAGAATAATCTTGGATTAAAAATAAACAATAATCTTTGATCCTATATAAGGTATAAGTTTGGATTAGAAAAAATATCCTGGATCAGGAATAATAATAATTTCAGATCAGAAGTAAAAAATAATTTGGATCAGAGATAAAATGTATTCTTCTAGCAATTCATAAACATGCATTCATTTTCCTTCTGGTTACCCATCTAAGTATAACAGCTGCCTTACCCAGTTATCTCCACCACCAAGCAGATTTAAGGTTAATAACTATTTATACCATAGACGTAATGCATGGGATAAAAATACAAGAATGTATTGAAATAGATAGATAGATAGATAGATAGATAGATCAAACAGATTTATATTGAATAAATAGCTTAGATATGAATTGTCTGCATTAGTTGGATATGAATAGATTGAAATAGATGTGAACTGGTTGCATTCTCAAAAAAAAGAAATAAAATGCTTAAAACAGATGAATAGTATAGTAGCAAAGAAACTAAAATATGAATAAGAAAGAAGTCTCTTTTTTTGTTTTTGTTTGTGTGTCTCTTGAGAAGATTGCGATAATAGGGGGAAAAAAGCAAAGACGTTTGACTGTAAAAACAAAGAACTTATGGGTAGAAAAACTTTCACATGATGTTTGAGAATGTTTTTTGTTGATTTCTGGAAGATATTCTATTCAATCAGAAGTATTTTTTTTTTTTGATTGTGTGGGGGTGTTAAATGAAATTGTGTTTATCTCGTATTCATCTATTTAACTAAATCACAAAATGTAATATTTTTGTTCTTTTTTAAGTTCATTTTTATTTCTGATTTTAATATTTCAAACACAATTTCACTTGCTCTACCTAAAATTTTCAATATTTGAGTTTGATTAATATGTTTCATTTAACTATTCATGACTGCATAAAGTTTCAGTCAATTTTCATGACTCTATATACAGTGCAAGTCAATTTTCATGACTCTATATACAGTGCAAGTCAAATTTCATGACTCTATATACAGAGCAAGTCAAATTTCATGACTCTATATACAGAGCAAGTCAATTTTCATGACTCTATATACAGTGCAAGTCAAATTTCATGACTCTATATACAGAGCAAGTCAAATTTCATGACTCTATATACAGAGCAAGTCAAATTTCATGACTCTATATACAGTGCAAGTCAAATTTCATCATTCTTTGTGGAGTTTCACTCAAATATCATGACTACAGACTGCTTCATTTAACTTCCATGATTTTATCAATCTTCAGTCAAATTTTCATCACTTCATATTGCTTTATTCAAATTTCCTGACTGTATCTACAACTTCACTCAAATTTCATGACTTCATAATGCTCCATTCAGATTTCATGTTTCTATACAACTTCAGTGTATTATCATGACTTCATATAATTTATGTCAAATTTAATCACTTTATATGCAGCATGAATCAAATTGAATAACTTCAAACTATTTGAAATTTATTATGACAAAAATAAGCTTTTTATAATAAAATTTTGCTCTCATCATAATATCCATCTTCAGTCTTGATTAGTGTAGTACAAATCTTTGGCATTCATTGCAAAAGTTTTTCAAAGTATGAGTTTGAATAATTGATTCCATCTTTTTTTCAATCACACCAAGAGCACTTTCAGTTTTTTTTCAGTTTTTTTTAACTCTTCTGTCAAGTTCATCCCATGCAAATTCTGGGGGTGGCTTCAAACTTTTGAACTGTAGTGTATATATATATATATATATATATATATATATATATATATATATATATATATATATATATATATATATAGGGTGCTATGGATAAATTGACGCACTTTATATTTTTAATTTTGCGCATGCATGTTGTTTGCTTTTTCATTTTGTCAACTGCACAATATAGTAGGATCATTTGAGCACTGTCTGTAAGAAAAAGAGTGCCAGTGAAGTCCATTCCATGCTAATTCTAAGGCTGGCTTCAAATTTTTGGACTGTAGTACAAATATATATATATATATATATATATATATATATACCGTCATCCCCAGAGAGACCATTTTGCTGTATCACAGCCAATCAGTGTGGCTAGACATCTGACTGCTTCAGGTCGGGACTGAAACCTGACTGATTTGCTACCGGTCGAAGATTCTAACACCTAGGCCATCGATGCCCAACAAGGAGAAATTTTTGTATATTTATATTTTTCATAAATCCACCAGTTACTCAGAGAACTCAATCACTAGGAGAGTTTTGCATTATCAGTAGTAATAGTGACTGTTTACAAATTCATTCCTTACTCCCCACAGTGCTTGACCGATTAAATTATTTTATCAGGTGCTAATATTGCCATCCACAGATATATATATATATATATTTATATATATATATATATAATGCATATTTATGCAGCAAGAATTGATTTGAACAAATTTTGATAAATTCAACCAAACATTTTTCTTTTATCTTTTTTAAATTTTTTTTTAATAAATTGTTTTACATTGAAATCGAAATTGTGGATGAACTGTCCAGTTTTTATGTTTATGCTCAAGTACTTCTGACCATCTCAGTCATTAGCAAGAACTGATGTTGGAAATATGGTATACACAATTTTGCTGGCTACATTCTGGCATTTTCTGGACAACTAGATTCTAAATTCAAACATAAGCATATCATGTGTGGAACAGTATTATAAAACAGTTTCATCTGAAAAAAAAAACACACACATGAACTTTGGATTGCTTAAGAAATGAATTACATTTTTATTTCATTGATTGTCCTCAAATTCAATCCATCCCTAGTCAATGCCCTCTAATAACTCATAAATTACTGAGGTTAAATATTGACTACTGTAAACACCTCTACTGCAACATGTTGTTATCCTATTTGACATAGAAACCTCTAATAGTGAATCTGTTTTTTCTTGGGTTCATTAATGTTACCTTGAGTCAAATTTGACACAATCCAGAAAACTTCTATGTATTAAGGTATTATTTATTATCTCATTGAAAGCTTATAGTTATTTGTATATAATGCAGTTATTAGTATATTTCATATGTAAAAATCATGAGTAATTTTGTATAATGCAATCCCTGTGTATTTTGATGGTTGAGAAACAGTCAGTCATGAGATTGTACAATAGATGTTTTTTTTTTTCTCAATGATTTCTGAGGGCAGTGTAAACTTCACACTGGATATTTTTAGCTGCAAAAGTGGGCATAAGTGAAGGTTTTCTGCAGACTATGAAGGATCACTCTTACTTCCAGTTTCATTTCCCAATAGTAAATCCTGAAAATAAACAATTCCCAAGAATTGTCCCAAAGCACTTGAGTATTGAGGTTGCCAATTCAGATAAATGAAACAGAAGCTATAAAGTGCTTCTTGTAAGTTAAAAGTGACAATTCTTGACTCTGTTCAGTCAGGTATTGTCAGGTAAAAGAAAACCTATACAGAGGTTCCTATAATCTATGTTAAGAACAAATCTTCCGTCTGTTACAATAACATTTGTTCAGGTTATATATATATATATATATATATATATATATATATATATATATATATATATATATATACACTTGTTCTATTTTATTATTAGTTATTCTTGTTATTGTTGTTAATAAGAATGAATTTTCTTATCCATAACAGAATTTTAATTACAGTATATTCTTATAATTATTTTATTATTAGCTGTTTGCTTATTTACTGTTGTTAGTATTTTCTCTTTCTAATTTCTAAATCAAAATTTGTTTTATACATATATGTGTGTGTATGTATGTGTGTATGTGTACACTGTTAGATTCTATAATAGAACTTAATGTTTTTGCAATAATTATAGAAGTCAATGTTTTCACAATAATTGTAGGAGTCAATGTTATCCTAATGAACCAAAGAATTTTGGTACAATGTTGAAAATATATTGTCAACAGCAATATATCTTGTAAGTTTCTGCTTATATCTATCCATTATTGATTATATTTTTTTTGCAGTTGGGAGTGGGGTCTCCCTTATACAAAGTGTCATTTATATTAAGTTTGTCATCATTAATACTTAGAATTTAAACAGACAAATAATTACAAAAAAAAGCTTTGGAACTTATACCAAGGAAATACACGGGAAAAATTAAATAACCAAATTAAACGCAGTACTTTGTTAGCTATTTTTAATGAAACTTGTATAAAAGAGGGATTACTGCCCAAATACACAATATATATTTATATATATATATATATATATATATATATATATATATATATATATATTAATTCTCTATGCAGTTTTCTTTGTTGAGCTACTAAAGGTAGAAAAGTACTTAATAACAAACTTAAGTTTTATTGAATAAATATGAATAAATGATTTTAGCCAAAAATTATTGGCCCAAAACATTACTGACTACATGTCTTCTAAATCATATTGTGTGACAATCTTCGTGAATGATCAATCCTTTATATCAGCCAACAGGTCCATTCAATATAGTTCAATGTTCATTTCTAAAAAATAACTACTCTGAAATCAGTTTTCATGTACTTCTTCACTCCCTTTACATTTATTTATTTGTGATATTTATTTGAAAGATAGGATTTATGTCTTTAGCCAGAAAGCATGCAAAACTACTGTTTACATTTACAAGACCCATCCTGACCCAATCTTCAAATATTTTCTTGCTGATAAATTGACTTGATGCATTCTTAAAGCTAATTTCTCTTATTTTGCCAATATTTCCAATTTCTTTTTTGATTGTTCTCTGATCTCTATCAAAATTTTTTTATAATTTCTCATGTTGTCTTCCCATCACATAATCCCATTTAAATTTAAAATCAAAGGAAATATTTATATATTTGAAATAATATATAATATATATATATATATATATATATATATATATAGATAGATAGATAAACCTAGTGAGCCAGACAAACCTACCCATGTTTCACCTAAGCGTCTCGTCAGGGAAAGCCAGCTTTCCCTGACGATCAGCTTAGGTGAAACCTGGGTAGGTTTGTCTGGCTCACTAGGTTTATCTAGGTCTGCTCTACGGTTGTATTGAGGTCTTTTTAGTTAGTTGTTTACTCGTGTCGGGGTTTTTTCTTTGGGCTTTAAACCTGTATCTGTGTGATTTTTTTCAACAGACTTTCATGTTTCTAGCTCTTTCTTTTTTTAAAACCTTTTTCCTTCGTGATTGATTTGATTATTGGCAAATCAAGAATTCAAAGGTTTTTCGAAATGAGTATAGTTACCTATATTTTTATATATATATATATATATATATATATATATATATATATATATATATATATATTTTTTTTTTAAGCATTTCCCCCTAAGCAAGGTGGGAAGCCACTAGCAAGCAAGGGGTTACACAGAGAGGGAGAGAGCAAATAGGAGTGATAGAGGAAAGGATGAAGAGAAGGATAGGGGATAGATCAGGGCATCTGGAGACGTCGATTGACATTACATTTGAATAGTTGGAGATTGTAACTATCAGGGAAACAGGAAAAGGGGAGGGAGTTCCACAGGTGAGAAGTGCGAGACATGAAGCTATTGGAGTAGAAGAGACGGCTACACTTAACAGTTTTAACAGTGAGTGAGATGCCAGCCTAGTTGAAAGCTTAAATTCATGAAGTCTGGGAACCAGCGAAAGCAGCTCATCGGAGCAGTTACTGTGAAAGTATTTGTAAAAAGACGGCATGTATCTTAATTTAAATAATGCTCTTTAGGTTATATAATAAAATTTCGTACCACCAAATAAATTATTGTAAATATTTCAAATATATATATCCTGAAAATATTATCAACATCATATAAAATATCAGTTTTATAGTAAAAACACTGACTTTATAATGTGTATTTATTTGAAATAAGAGACTACCACCTTACATTCTCCAATGCATGTTAAAAAAACTTGCAGTGTTTTCGATTAATTTCATAAATTTAAAATATTGCGATACATTAAATGTACCACTTATTATTATTTTTGCACCTTATTTTACTTAAGTACTTATTGTTTTTAATGGTCAAAAATCATTGCTTACACACCTGTGATGATGAAACACACTTTTCAAAATCTAATTCTGCTTTGAAATGGTGTTACCTTATGCACATGGCATTTATATACATTATGTAAAATTTGTACATCTAGAGCAGCCAGTTTAGCAAAAAATGACCTTCAATTTAGAAAAAAAAGATTTCTATACTTTTTAATAAAATATACACACACAATATATATATATATATATATATATATATATATATATATATATATGGGCATGTGGTCGAGCGGATAGAACATTTGCTTTCTGACCATGAGTCCTGGGTTTGAATCTCACCCCAGTTTATTTGTCAGGAAGGAGAAAATCTCAGCATGTGACACCTTTCGAAAGTGCCTGAAAACCATGCAACAGGTTGACCCAAGCCTTGCATGAAGTCACAAGTCATCGTAACCAAGGGTTTGAGTATGCTGGCCTTGTTCAGATTTTTGATCATGCCAGATAACAAGCTCTCTTCCAAAAACTGTAACTAAGGTCTGCTCAGCATAGTTGCAGTATAAACCACAGGTGGGCTCTGTGGGTGTTGAATAAACACAAATGTGCCTGAGCCAGCGTCTGTAATAGGGATTGGCTAGATGCCCTAGTAGATGGGTATCCTCAAATACGAGAGGCCAGCTATATATATATATATATATATATATATATGTACGTGTGTGTGTGTGGTTTCACACGTTATGCAGATAACAATCTTAGGCATCTGCTGGCTGTTTAGGAAGATATGAGGGTTGTTCAAAAAGTTCTAAGCCTCAAGAGAAACAAAACAGTTTTTCACTATTTTTCAATATACTCCCTCTTCACATTCATGCATTTGGTCCAATGATCCTTAAGCATTGCAATCTCATTACGGAAGGTGACATCCTGGCCCTCCAAAAACTCCTTCACAGCATATATGATCTCATCATTGTTTAAAAATTGCTTCCAAGTAGTTGGGATTTGTGTTTAGGCAACAGGAAGAAGTCAGATGGAGCTAAGTCTGGTGAGTAAAGAGGATGGGGTAGCATCAGCCAGAGTTGATTGTTTCAGCGACTGAAACCTGAGCTGTTTTATCAGGCGTGTTATCCTGGAGCAAGAACACAACTGCTCTCAGCTTCCCTCTGCATTCTGACTTGATTGCTTCCTTTATTTGTTTTAATTCTTATGTATAGTACAGTCCATTAATGGCTTTTTTTTCTCTTTCCCAGGTAGTCTATCATGATCACAACTTCCGAATCCAAAAGAAAAGCCATCACCTTGCCAATAGATGCTGCCTGTTTGAACTTCTTCAGGGTTGGAGAACTAGAGTGTTTCCACTGTTTGCTTTGAATCATTGATTCCGCTTTGAAATGGTGCTACCTTATTCTTCAAATATTTCTTCATATCTTTTATGTGATTGATGTCAAAGGCCATTCCAGCATAAGACTGTTGACTTTCTTAACATATAAGAGTAATACCTCCCACATATACCTCCTGGAAATACCCTTGTGGACAGAATTATTTGCCCCCACTGAATAGGAAATGTGAAGATTTGCAAGTACTTACTGAATTTACCATAAATAGTTGATTCTTTATTTACATTATTTGGACTTTTTTTTTTTTCATTTTTATCGCCATATTTATTACAATGTTGTACGCTCCGGCCTTCTTCAGGTGGTTGGAATGTTGAACTGAACCCTTTATTTCGCTCACTGGGGTAGACTGTTCTAGTTCCATGTGCCATGTCTAATGGATGTCAGTTTCAGTTATCTCCTGTTAATTCCCCTCTCCAGGTTCTCCACTGCCTTAACTGGGTATTGAACTCACACTCTTTGGGTCCTGTCACTGGATCTAACCAATGCCTTTATCCACTGTGCCATGTGTCCTTGAGGACATCTGGGTATGAATTTCTGTGTATTATAAACCTAATGTTCAGTTCGACATTCCAACGACCTGAAGAAGGCCAGAGCGTACAACGGCCGAAACGTTGTAATAAATATGGCGACAAAGATGAGGACCACAGTCTGAATAATGTATATAATGTACATAATACCTCATCTCAGAAATATAGACAGATAGTTGATTCTGCATTTATTTTTGAATAATTCATGAAATTTTTAGATATTTCAATCTATTCATAGTTATAGATTTTTCTAAAAATTGTTGCAGTCCAAAAATATTCACCCACTTAAGGAAATTAATATTGCTCTCTGACAATTGTGTTGTTTTTTTCTTAATTTGACATTTAATACAAACACCCTTTGATAATGGAATAGTACTGACCTAATTCCATAACATTCTAAAAGGTAATGAGAAGACAAAATGTGACAAGTACCACAATAACTCATTTATTCAGCAAACGTAAGAAAGACAACTGAACTTGATAAGAAGCTCTGAATGAAGATTGTTCATCCATACAAACACGGTAATAGATATAAAATATTTTCCAAGTATTTAAATGTTCCTAGATTGACAATTCTTAGCATTATCAAGAAGTACAACAAGACTCATTATGTAGAGAATAAATTAAGGATGGCAAAAAATGGTTAATTTCTGAGAGAATAGAAAGGAAAATTGTTAGAGATGTCTCAAAGAATTCTCACTTAATGACAAAGGACATTGTCAATGATGTAAGGACATCATGGTTCAATGCATCGACAAAGACAGTCAATAGAAGCTTTCATCGAGCAGGACTTTGAGATTTTCACCCAAGGAAAACTTTCTTGTTTAAGGCTAAACATCTAAAATGCAGATTAGCTAGAAGATGGAAGTAAATATTGGAACTCTGTTTTACGGTCAGATGAAATCAAACTAGAATTGTTTCATCACATGAAGTCCTGTTATGTAAAGAGGAAAGTGAATGAAACTAACAAACTAAAAAATACCCTTCTTACAATTAGATACCATCATGGGAGCATTCTGCTCTGGGAATGTTTTGCTACTTCTGGACCAGGAGAACTTGTGAGAATACATGGTATCATGGATAAAGAGCTGTATTTGGCTATTCTTTAAAATAATATAAAACAAATTGCACAAAATTTGTTTCTGGGGGTGTCATTGAACATTTCACCCTGAAAACACTTGGCACAAATTGTTACAAAATACTTATATACAGAAAAATTATGGTATTGGTGTACTCTACACAAAGTTCTGACCTAAACTCCATTGAAAATTTATGGGCATATTTGAAGAAAAAATAAGAGAAATAAGTCCCTTGAATGTAAAGGAACTAGAAGCTATTGCCAAGAAAGAATGGAGCAAAATGTTTAAAAGCAATAATGAAAAATAAAGATTACGCAATCAATCATTGATGCAAAATGGCTAATATTTTTGTCCTATGTTAAATATTTTTGTCCTATGTCAAATATTTTTGATGTTTTTTTGTATTATTGTTTGAAACTAAAATAAATTTTTTGTTGTGAACATCACTACACATTCTTTCAAATCCATTATTTCATCATTTGTGAAAAAATGTATATGGAGTTTCCATGAAAATTTGAGGTATTACAGTTTTATTTGAAATTATGGAAAGTGGGGATGAATAATTATGTCCACAACTGTACCTCTCACATCATGATTAGTGCCAATGGTGTCTTCATCTAGCTAAAGTCTTACCATTATGTGGGATGAATTTCTAGGAGGTAAAGAGATTTACTAAATGTAGCTTAGCATAATGTTAAAAGTATGGAGCATCTAGTGAGGATTGAACTCACTACTCAGCCATAATTGATCTAGAGAGACAGGCTTGCTAGCCATTACACTACATCAAAGTGTCCCTTGATTTACTAAGAAAAACTTAGATGCGGCACAAGGCTTATTAACCATTACATCATATCTTTTTCCTAGAAATATTCTAAAATGATACTGAAGCACAACAAACTGCTGCATTTTATACCTGATCTCACCAGCCCAGGTATGTCAAAAATGAACCATTTTAGATCTGATCTGAATCTTGTAATGATAGAGCAGGGCATAAGGAGTCAGGTACTTTTTAAAGTGAGACAAGCTGGAAAGTGAGGATTGGGAAGCTCCAGCTCAGATATGCCAAAAATAAACCATTTTAGATCTGATCTGACACTTGTAATGATAGAGCAGGGCATAAGGAGTCAGGTACTTTTTAAAGTGATACAAGGTGGAAAGTGAGGATTGGGCAGCTCCAGCGAAGATATGTCAAAAATAAACCATTTTAGATCTGATCTGACTCTTGTAATGATAGAGCAGGGCATAAGGAGTCAGATACTTTTTAAAGTGATACAAGCTGGAAAGTGAGGATTGGGAAGCTCCAGCCCAGATATGTAAAAAATAAACCATTTTAGATCTGATCTGACTCTTGTAATGATAGAGCAGGGCATAAGGAGTCAGGTACTTTTTAAAGTGATACAAGCTGGAAAGTGAGGATTGGGCAGCTCTAGCGAAGATATGTCAAAAATAAACCATTTTAGATCTGAGCTGACTCTTGTAATGATAGATCAGGGAATAAGGAGTCAGGTACTTTTTAAAGTGATACAAGCTGGAAAGTGAGGATTGGGAAGCTCCAGCCCAGATATGTCAAAAATAAGCCATTTTAGATCTGATCTAACTCTTGTAATGATAGAGCAGTGCATAAGGAGTCTGGTACTTTTTAAAGTGATACAAGGTGGAAAGTGAGGATTGGGCAGCTCCAGCCCAGATATGTCAAAAATAAACCATTTTAGATCTGATCTGACTCTTGTAAAGATAGAGCAGGGTATAAGGATTCAGGTACTTTTTAAAGTGATACAAGCTGGAAAGGGAGGATTGGGCAGCTCCAGCCCAGATATGTCAAAAATAAACCATTTTAGATCTGATCTGATCTGACTCTGGTAATGATAGAGCAGGGCATAAGGAGTCAGGTACTTTTTAAAGTGATACAAGCTGGAAAGTGAGGATTGGGAAGCTCCAGCCCAGATATGTCAAAAATAAACCATTTTAGATCTGATCTGACTCTTGTAATGATAGAGCAGGGCATAAGGAGTCAGGTACTTTTTAAAGTGATACAAGGTGGAAAGTGAGGATTGGGCAGCTCCAGCCCAGATATGTCAAAAATAAACCATTTTAGATCTGATCTGACTCTTGTAAAGATAGAGCAGGGTATAAGGATTCAGGTACTTTTTAAAGTGATACAAGCTGGAAAGGGAGGATTGGGCAGCTCCAGCCCAGATATGTCAAAAATAAACCATTTTAGATCTGATCTGACTCTGGTAATGATAGAGCAGGGCATAAGGAGTCAGGTACTTTTTAAAGTGATATAAGCTGGAAAGTGAGGATTGGGCAGCTCCAGACCAGATATGGCAGCAATCCACCATTTTTGGTCTGATCTGATTCTTTTAAAGATAAAACAGGGCATAAGGAGTCAGGTACTTTTTAAAGTGATACAAGCTGGAAAGTGAGGATTGGGCAGCTCCAGACCAGATATGGCAGCAATATACCATTTTTGGTCTGATCTGAATCTTGTAAAGATAGAGCAGGGTATAAGGAGTCAGCTACTTTTTAAAGTGATACAAGCTGGAAAGTGAGGATTGGTCAGTTCCGGGCCAGATATGGCAGCAATAGACCATTTTTAGTCTGATCTGACCCTTGTAAAGATCGAGCAGGGCATATGGTGTCAGCTACTTTTTAAAGTGATACAAGTTGTAAAGTAAGGTTGTGCAGTTCCAGCTCAAATGTGAAAACAACATACTATTCTTGGTTTATAGGAAATAAAAATCCCAATCTAGTAATTATTAGGTTGGTGCAAAAATAATCACATAATAATGTCGTTTTTTGACGTTCAAAAATACGTCAAAAACAACATTATTACGTCATTATTTTTGCACCAACCTAATATTAGCTGAGCAACAGACTTGAGTCAAAAATATAGGCACAGGTCCAATTGAGCCTTGTCAGAAACATAGGCATAGGTCCAGTTAATCTTAAAGGGAAAAATTTAGAGATAGGTCTGTTTTAGGCTAGAGTACTAGGTCTGGTTGAGACAAGAGTCAAAAACAAAGGCATTGTTCCACTTGTGACCAGAGTCAGAAACATAGGCAAAAGTCCAGTTGAGCTTAGATTAAAAACATAGGTACAGGTCTAATTTAGCCGAGATTCAAAAATGTAAGTAAAGGTCCATTAATCTAGAGTCAAAAATGTAGGCATAAGTTTATTTGATCCAAGAGTCAAATACAGAGATGTTAATCAGGTTTATTCTTGTGTCTGCAAGGATCTACCTAGAAGGTGACTTTGATTGCATGGGAAACAGTCAGTAAGACATTCTTTGGAATTAAATGGAGTAAAATAAATTCAGAAGATAATCAAATTATAATGTCTGGGATATTTTATGACATCTTATTAACTTGCTTTCCACCACAATATTTCCATTTGCTCAAATTACTAAAATGCTTTCTTATGTTTCTTAACTTTCAAAGTAGAGAAGAGATTAGTTCAGCAATATTTATTTTTTGTCTATTATCACAGATTCTTTTAACAAAGAATCAAAAAACACTGGAATCATAATTTACTCCAGCAGACAAAAAAAATTCAAGAAACTGTAATTAACGTCTCTGTTATAAGAGCTAATTTCCCTTTCTGTCTTGCAACAACACCCGGATAACTCGAAAAAAAAAATATAAGCTGTAAATAAATTAAATGCAAAAGTGATACAAAAACAGCATTCAAACTAAAAATGAGGTATTATTGCTACATCCAAACTGGAATTGCCTATTCCTCTCTTTCTAGCCTTGACTGAGTTCAAAAGTGCTTGCACAGCCTTCTGGGTAATGAAATGTTTTCCACCCTTCAACCCTTTTCTTGATAGCCTATCATTGCTCTACCATGAGTTTATAGCAGATCTTTGAGCAAACTACGTTCCTTGGTTCCACCAGTTCAGACCCTCACATCAAGGACACACCATGCAACATACACCCAATTGACTCATCCTCATTCCCTTCATATTCCAATAGTAAAATCTGTTGCAATGGGAAATAGCCTCCCCAGCTGATGCTTTTCTGATCACTACAACCTTAACTACTTCAAGTTGAAGATCAACCATTATCTGTCCTACATATCCTAATAATATGCAACACTTGCTCCTCCCCATACACCCTTACTACATTCCCATTCAGTAACCCTCTACCTTCAGTGGTACTTAGGCCTTCTATTTGATGAACAATAGTAAAAAATATATGCATACTGACATGACAGCTGCTGTTGGTGATTTTGTTTAGTGTCATATCAATATCTCTTAAGGTTACTTAATGCAGAAATGTAAGTTAATTTTGGATGTAATTTTATGCTTTCAACTCTAAATACTTTGTACATAATTTTACACTTTCAGAGTAAACATTTCTATTATTTTGTTGGATGTATAGTTGTTAATCTAAGTTATAATGTTGTTATTTGTATTTGGAGTTGATAGAGGATTCCTCTTTTCTTTTTTTTTTTTTACTGAATATGAAAT
Source organism: Acanthosepion lycidas (assembly GCA_963932145.1). NCBI lineage: Eukaryota > Metazoa > Mollusca > Cephalopoda > Sepiida > Sepiidae > Acanthosepion > Acanthosepion lycidas. The sequence continues at coordinate 42,142,471 of OZ010586.1, forward strand.
GAATAATACATACAACAATAACAACAATAAGACTTTGAGACACGTGTTGACATTAATGACAAGAATGTGTAGTAATGTTAATTACGATATTGTTATTGTGTGTGTTTAAAATTTTCTCAGTTAATGTCTCTTTTGTTTCTTTAAAGGTTTGTGCTTACTTGTTTTTGCTTGTTTTGAGAATCGTTGTTAAGGGTAGCCTTTGAAACCATCAACTGTCGAGTTTCATGGAGAAATGGGGATATGTATGTGTTGTTCCTTTTTACTGCTGCTACTCTAATCTACTGTCTTTGCTTATAGTAGAAGGGTCGTTTTTATAATGATGAGGTTTAGTTTTTAGAATGATGAAATATCAACATCATGTATCATCACTAGTGACAAGAGTGTTTTAGAATGATAAAATTTTCTATCCTTATATCCAGAATGATCAAATATCCTTATCGTCATCATTCTGATCATAACTATTTTCTTATTCTTTATTTGTTTCACCCCAAGTAAGGTGATAATGCCACTAATGCAATAACAACAATAACACTTTGAGATATGTGTTGACATTAATGACAATAATGTGTTGTTTTCTTTTCATGATGTTAATTACAATACTGTTATTGTGTATGTTAAAAATATTCTCATTGTTATTGTTGCTTTTGTTTCTTTAAAAGTTTGTGCTTACTTGTTTTTGCTTGTTCCGAGAATTTCATTGTTAAGGATAGCCTTTGAGACCATCAACTGTTGATTTTCATGGAGCGATGGTGATACGTCTGTATTGTTCCTTTTTACTACTGCTAATTTACTCTACTATCCTTTCTTGTGAGGGAAGTGTCGTTTTTATAAGGATGAATATTTATGCTTGTTTTGAGAATTGTTTTTTACTTGTTTTTTGCTTGTTTTGAGAATTTTGTTAAGGATAGCATTTGTGATCGTTAATTTTTGATTTTCTGGAGCAATGATGATATGATGAGTCATGTTCCATTTTACTACTGCTACTTGCTACTCTACTCTAATGACCCTTCTGTCTTTGCTTGTGGTGTAAGGGTTGTTTTTATAATGATAAAAGTTCAGATTTTAGAATAATGAAATATCTTTATCATCTATCCTCACTGGTGCCAATGTTGTTTTAGACTGATGAAATTTTATATCCTTATTTCCAGAATGATCAAATATCCTTATCATCACTGGTGGTTTGTAGAATGATTAAATATCATCATCATTCTGGATCATAACTATTTTCTTATTCCTTAATTGTTTCACCCTAAGTAAGGTGATAATGCCACTAATACGACTGGGGTTACTGGCAGTGGAAGAGAATGAGAAGTCTTTAGGAGGAATCAGAAATTCAATATTGGAAACAAGGGATAGACCATTCTTTTCTTTTTTTTTTATTCCTTTTTGGCTGTAGGCAATCATGGCTGTCCATTTCCCTCTATCTCTTGCAGCTCTCAGCAAGTTCCTTCCCTCTGCTCAATCCCCCAGATCATGTTTTGCCATCCACCTGATCAGGCTTGTTAGGTATGTAACATAATGCTTCCTCTTGTCTCTCTTTCCCTCTATTTGACCCATGAGTATCAGAGTCTCCAAGCCCTCCTTCCTCATTATGTGTCTCAGAAACTTCAGCTACCTCTTCCTGATATTAAATATAAGCCCCCTTCTTCTTTGTCTCTCTTTCCCTCTATTCAACCCGTGGGTATCAGATTCTCCAGGCCCTTCATCCTCATTGTCTGTCCCAGAAACTTCAGCTGCCTCTTCCTGATATCATGTATAAGCCTCCTCCTTCTTTGTCTGTCTTTCCCTCTATTCCACCCCATGATTATCAGATTCTCCAGGTCCTCCTTCCTCATTATGTGTCCCAGAAACTTCAGCTGCCTCTTCCAGATAATAAGTATAAGCCTCCTCCTTCTTTGTCTCGCATTACCTCTATTTAACCCGTGAGTATCAGATTCTCCAGGCCCTCCTTCCTCATCATGTGTCCCAGAAACTTCAGCTGCCTCTTCCTGGTATTAAGTATAATTCTCCTCCTTCTTTGTCTCTCATTCCCTCTATTCAATCTGTGAGTATCAGATTCTCCTTCCTCGTTATGTGTCTCAGAAACTTCAGCTGCCTCTTCCTGGTATTAAGTATAAGCCTCCTCCTTCTTTCTCTAATTCCCTCTATTCAACCCGTGAGTATCAGATTCTCCAGGCCCTCCTTCCTCATTATGTGTCTCAGAATCTTCAGCTACCTCTTCCTGATATTAAATATAAGCCCCCTTCTTCTTTGTCTCTCTTTCCCTCTATTCCACCCCATGATTATCAGATTCTCCAGGTTCTCCTTCCTCATTATGTGTCGCAGAAACTTCAGCTGCCTCTTCCTGATAATAAGTATAAGCCTCCTCCTTCTTTGTCTCGCATTACCTCTATTTAACCCGTGAGTATCAGATTCTCCAGGCCCTCCTTCCTCATCATGTGTCCCAGAAACGTCAGCTGCCTCTTCCTGGTATTAAGTATAAGCCTCCTCCTTCATTGTCTCTCATTCCCTCTATTCAACCCGTGAGTATCAGATTCTCCAGGACCTCCTTCCTCATCATGTATCTCAGAAACTTCAGCTGCATCTTCCTGGTATTAAGTATAAGCCTCCTCCTCCTTTGTCTCTCTTTCCCTCTATTAAATCCGTGAGTATCAGATTCTCGTAGCCCATTATGTATCCCAGAAACTTCAGCTGCCTCTTCCTGATATTAAGAAGAAACCTCCTTCTTCTTTGTCTCTCATTCCCTCTATTCAACCTGTGAGTATCAGATTCTCCAGGCCATCCTTCCTCATTATGTGTCTCAGAAATTTCAGCTGACTCTTCTTGATATTAAATATAAGCCCCCTCCTTCTTTATCTCTCTTTCCCTCTATTCAACCTGTGGGTATCAGATTCTCCAGGCCCTCCTTCCTCATCATGTGTCTCAGAAACTTCAGCTGCCTCTTGATATTAAATATAAGCCCCCTCCTTCTTTGTCTGTCTTCCCCTCTATTCAATCCGTGAGTATCAGATTCTGCAGCCCCTCCTTCCTCATTATGTGTCTCAGAAACTTCATCTGCCTCTTCCTGATATTAAATAAAAGCCCACTTCTTCTTTGTCTCTCTTTCCCTCTATTCAACCCATGGGTATCAGATTCTCCAGGCCCTCCTTCCTCATTACATCTCTCAGAAACTTCTGCTGCCTCGTCCTGATATTAAGTATAAGCTTTCTTCTTGTTTGTAACCTCTCTAAGATCTCATTGTTGCTCACATGCTCGGTCCATGATATCCTTCACATCCTTCTGTAGAACCACATCTCCGTCGCCTCGAGTCTCTTCTTCATCTTTGAGGAAATCGTCCAACATTTGCTGCTATAGAGAACAGATGTCATGTAACAGCTCAGCATTCTTTTCTTTGTTACCAAAGATATCCTCCTGTCTTGCAATGCTCTGCTCAGCTTTTGGAATGTGTCATTGTCCATCACAGTACATTTACGGATCTCAGTGTCGTACTTACCGTCCTCTGTCAAGACGTTTCCCAGATATTTAAACTTCTGCGTCTGCTTGATTCTAGTGTTCCCGACCTGTAAATCGCATTTTACCTCTCTCAAAAGATGGGGAATGCGTGTCAATTGGATGATAGGTGAAACTTTGAGATTTGGACTTTGGCTAGGCCGATCAAGAGTATAATGATTCTATTTTTATAATGTATAATATTAATTTTCTTACTAAAATGTATTTCTTGCAATTTTTACTATAACAATGTATTTTTATACTTTTTTAGTTTTGTAGTGATTGTCATTTTGCTTTAAAAATGTATTGTTGGCCATCTCTCTCTATATATATATAAATGCCAATTTCTGTCTGTTGCCATCTAAACACATCAACAAATATTGATGAAACTTTGCATACATGCTAAACTAGCATCTAAGTAGGCAAATTGTTTTTTATAAAAATCTATGATCTAGATTGCTAGGGCCCCCCTAGATAGCAGCTTGCCCCTCAGTCTATGCTAAACTCTGTTTACAGGCTATCACTGTTTACAGGGAGATAATTGGTCTCACAAACGTGTTTTGAAATTAAGATACATGTGTTACAAAATCATAATAACTCTTATAAAGGTTAAAATTCCAGACAGATATCAATCTTTGTCCAATTTGAAAAATTATGGGGACAACATCAGAAGGAACCGCAGATTATTTTCTAAATAAAATCTTTATTTAACACATTAATTCAGCATAATCTTTCCTTGAATAGGATCTCCAATTAATTTGTTTATGCTGCAAAGAAATTAATTAATTTCAAATTTTGCCATGTGCATCATTAAATCTACTAGGTTCACATTTATTAATTACAAAGAAATTGACTCAATCAATTTGGTCATTTAAAAGTAAAATAACATTTAATATGTACTTATTTTGAATAGAAACTTTAACCAAGCTCATATTTCAATCTACCCTTAAAAAGTTAGATAGTGGTTGTGGTTGTTAATGTAGTCTGTTTAATAACAATTGGTTGAGGGCACTTTTGTGTTATATACCATCTATGTAAAACAAAATCTAGCTGTGTAAATAGACATCCTTCTTAAAAAATCCTAACATCCTTAATTGGCATGTACAACATCCCCTCCCCCGATAAGTCTTACTTTTAATTATGGCACTTTAATTAGACAATATCAATTCAAATTGCAACAAAAAGCAAAACTGAAATAAAAATTCCCATAAAGAATAGTTTTTAAACCTTTCACTTCATTGAAATATATCTCCACTAGTTCGGCAAAGAAAAATGATGGAAAAAGGCCCCAAACTTAATAAAAACAAAGTTATATTGTAAAAATGTTTATGTTATTGTTAAGAGAAAAGACCAAAGTATTTTTTGATGATTTTATTAAATTTTTTTATCCTTTCTGGCACATTTGAAATTTTTGTTAAAAGTCTTTTTTACATCAGCATTTTTTCTAATATTTACCATTAGTGTTTTAGCACCTTTTTTCAGGTGAGCAAACATATTGATTTTGAAATTCTTGCAAAAATAATTGTCAGATTTTAATAAAACTTTCAGAACTTATTCACAAATGAAGGAAATTATTTTAAACATGTTTTTATTTTTTAGAATGTCATAGTAAAATATTTTTTTTACACCTGTTACTGCACCCATAACTTAATTTTATTGAGAAATTCGATGGCATGGTCTTTATTGATCTTATTAGTTAAAAGCAGAAGACTTTGAAGAATATAAATCATCAAATTTTTTGTAAAATTGAATCACACAGTTACCCAAAATTGAGTCCTGAATTGTAACAACAAAACCTAGAAAAACTAAAACATTATTTAATTAGAAAAGCTTTTGATGGCTTTTATGAATAATATATGTTAAGGACAATATTGTCTGAAGCCAAAATATTTTTCTGATGAAAAATGAATTTTTACAAGAATTGTTTTTTTTTTTTCAATTTTAAATACAAAATGTGATAAAGTTATTAAATATTTTAAAATTAGGTTTCAATCCATGCAGTTTAAAGAATACTGTTATTAATTAAATTTATCTTTACATATCATAAATTTGAAATCTTATTACAATCTGTGACCCCTCCAACACCTGTATTTTAAAAAGAATTTTACACTGTTTTTGAGTTTGCATAAAATCTTTTTTCCAAATATATGGATGACCTTAATGTCACATATTTTCTGACCACCGAAAATGTTAGTTACTTCTTGTGCTATAAACATCTGTTGAATTCTATTATCATCACATTTTCAAAAATGTTTTTTTTTTGTATGTCCAATTTTAATAAATATTTCAATTTATTTTTTTAAATATAATTAATTTTTTTTTTCAATGAGAGACATACTGCAATTATTAATTATTTTCTTTTTTAGTTTCATTTTTAGGGACAGGAACAGTGATTCAGCCTTTGGATATATCTTCATTAGAATATTCTCAAAAAAGGCCAAATGAAAAAAACAAAAATGTTGGTTATCAAGAGGCCCTGCAAACTTAATGAGAAACACCCAGTCATCATGTGTTTATGATTGAACTGTACTATTTGTCAGTGTTGTAAATCTTTTGTTAGTCTATATGTTATTCTATTTGTAAATCTATATATAAATCTATTTGCAGGTCTGTTTTGAAACTATATGTCAGTCTATTTGTACCTGTATCATAAATTTATTTTAACACTAGCCATCCTAAGGGCTATATTCTCTTTAGACATGCAAACGCCTTTTTCAGTGATACTTAGTTTGAATTGTAACTTTTGGATAGCCAATTTGCCTGTTGTTACATAAGTCGCTAAACGATTTTGGTATTCATAATTTATTGGTATTTTCTCCAAAACTCCTAGGAGCAGTAGTTAGGTATTCTCTGTGAATGCACAAAAGCCCTTTTCAGTGATACTTACTTTGAATTGTAACTTTCGGGTAACCGAAGAAAGAACATGAGAACCAGAACTTTTCCAGGAATTACCAGGGATGTCAGCTAATATTACTATAAAAATGTAATATTTATTTTTATTTGGGGGTTCACTATTTGTTGATAGCTGTGACTCCAACAGGTACTACCACCCACGGTCAGAGTGGACCTAGTAACAACAGCAATTAAAAGGTGGTTCTATGATTCTCAAAACTTCTAATCTTCTAATCAGAGGCCTTACTTACTACAGATGTAGTTCATTATCATACCCAGGACAACTGGCATGGTGTACAAAGAAGTGGTATCCCTATGTTTTTTTACATAACTGGGTAATGTAGAAGGCTTGATTTGCTGATTGAGCCAGGGCTAGCATAATTGCCATTGAAAGAGAAGTCTAATGAATAATTCCAGCTGCGAAAACTTTAATATAATGGCAAGATAATGAGGTGGAAGAAGCCAGATATAGAAAATAGGTTTCTTGGCAGAATAAATTGAAGTGGAACTCTACGCTAAATTAAAGGTTCCTTCTACTTTATTGAATTACGGCATCGTAAAAATATTCGGAAAATATACAGAGAAAGAACTTAGCCAATGTGAGTTTATTTACCCTTCGAGCCACACACTTAAGACTTAGACTTGAAAGGAAACTATAAATGCTGACTTAGCTAATTTATGTTCGGCATTTAAACTTTAGAGTGTTGTTGAAAATATTTTCAGTTTTTAATCAACTCATTATTGTTAGGGAACCTCTTGATAGATTTGTACTTTTTAAGCTCTAAATTATGTAAATATGATATCTTCAAATTATATAAATGCAGCCAATTTAAATATGGTATTGTTAAATTACAGTGCTGCTTGAAAGACATTGTTATTGAGAATAAATTTAAAATAAGCCTATTAAATGTGCATCCAGACACCAATATCTAAAGTAGACTTTACAAGTAATGAACACAAACAAAGAAAAAAAAAATAAGGATATATTTTAATTACTTATATTAATAATGATTATTAAAACTGAAAATTTCACATGTGCAAAATATTGGGAGCCTTTTTGTTAGTACCTTTTAGTGTCTTCATTTGCAGTAATTACTTCAACTATACATCTTCTGTAAAAAGACTAATCATTCTCTTGCATTTGCTGTCGGAGATTTTTTGCCCAACCTACCTGACTTTGCAAAACTCATCAACCTGAGAGAGTTTGGAGTAACATTTGGTATGAACTACCTGCTTCAGTTCTGACCATACCATTTCTATTATTTTCTTATTTTTTAATCGTTTCACTCCATGCAAGGGGTTACTGGAAGTGCAAGAGGATGAGAAGACTTTAGGAAGAAATAGGAACCCAATCCTAAACTGGAAACAAAGAATAAACCTTTACACCTGTTCAAAAGATGGAGAAGGATTATGAACCAGGAGATAGGTGAACCTTTGAGATCTATGTCTAGACCAATCTAGAGTACAAATTCTTTTTCTTTTAAACCATTCCTTGGTAGTTTTGCTAGTATGCTTAGAGTCATTGTCTTGTTTCTGAACTCATTTTCAGCAAAGCTTCACTTTCTTGTCCGATGGCAACAAATTCTGATCCAGAATTTGTTGATAGGAATGAGAATTCCTGTTTGCATGGAGAATATGCAGTGGCCAAGAGGCATAAAAGCAGCCCTGGAATTTAACATTTCTGATCCAAAATTTGATGACAGGAAAAAGAATGAACAACAAAAAAAGGATATATTTTAATTATTTATTTAGCATAAACTAAAAATAAATTTGACATGTGCAAAAGTTTTGTGAACCCTTTTTGTTCATACTATGGGACACATCTTTTCACATTGATTACTTCAACTAAATGTCTTTTGTAATCACTGGCCAGTTTATCACAAACCAAAAAATCTCATTGAAAGAACTAAATCCAGTTTTAATTATGGAGTGAAGGTGTTTAATGGTTACTCACATCGAAAATGGAATTGATGAACAGAGTTTAAATTCCAGCTGAGGCAGATTCTTTCATATACTCTCTTTCTTTTTCTCTATCTCTTCACACACAAACAAACAAACATAAGTATCTATCAATGATCATTTCAGTTAGGTAGACATTGTCTTAAACCAATTACTAATTTATTTCAAATTGGGACTCTACTGCATCTATCTATCTATCTATCTATCTATCTATCTATCTATCTATCTATCTATCTATCTATCTATCTATCTCAGTCTACTCATATCTAAGTCTCATAATATCTATCAGTCAGTTTTATTAATATATACATATACATATATATATATATATATATATATATATATATATATATATATATATATATATCCATATAAGTATATATGTATTATGTTTATCTATCTATGTTATTTGCAAAAATACCCTTGAAAATCAACTTCTCCCTGAAATTTTTCCTATTGGCAGAAATCTTGACAACATGTCTTGCTACTGGCATGCCACAGCTGATGATCATGTCAGCAAAAAACTGACTTTTCCATAATTGATGTACATGTCATCACAAGTGGTATCAGCAAAATTGATAAATTTACAATTGACTATAGGTAAGAATCAATAATGTCTGGACAAATTTACTAAGCTTTTATGTGGCAACCCTGAATGAGAAATACTTGAGCTTCCTTTCTTTCACATACTCTCTTTCTTTTTCTCTATCTCTTGACACACACAGACACACACAAACATAAGTATCTATCAATAATCATTACAGTTAGGTAGACATTGTCTTAAACCAATTACTAATTTATTACAAATTGGGACTCTACTGCATCTATCTATCTATCTATCTATCTCAGTCTACTCATATCTAAGTCTCATAATATCTATCAGTCAGTTTTATTAATATATATATATATATATATATTTATCCATATATGTATTATGTCTATCTATCGATCTAGCTAGCTAGCTAGCTATCAAGTCTCTTCCGATCTATGTAAAAAATATCATATTTGTCACAAATGTTTAAAGATGACAATTACATTTTGTTGATTATTATCAATTTGTCATAATTGAAATTATAAGTAAGTTACTATTTATTATTAGAGTGCTCTGATAAATCTATCAAAATCTTTCCCTTGGAAAGATGAAAATACTTTATATATAATAATTGTACTCTATCAAATAATTTTTTTTACTGATAGTTCACCCAAAATATAGTCCAAGCTGTGATGGTCTCAGCTAGTGTAACTAAGGAATCTAACTAGTCTGAACATTTGCTATATTAATAGCAATAGAGTAGCGAGAAGAACATTATGTCTGGAGAATAAGGATTTCAGGATAGAGATTAATTCAGCACTGACAAGGTTTCTGAACTCTGTCAATACTGACCAGTTAGAATTGGGCAGCTCAAGCCCAGATATGGCAGCAATACACCATTTTTGGTCTGATCTGACTCTTGTAATGATAGAGCAGGGCATAAGGAGTCAGGTACTTTTTAAAGTGATACAAGCTGAAAAGTGAGGATTGGGCAGCTCCAGCCCAGATATGTCAAAAATAAACCATTTTAGATCTGATCTGTCTCTTGTAAAGATAGAGCAGGGTATAAGGATTCAGGTACTTTTTAAAGTGATACAAGCTGGAAAGTGAGGATTGGGCAGCTCCAGCCCGGATATGGCAGCAATCCACCATTTTTGGTCTGATCTGACTCTTGTAAAGATAGAGCACAGCATAAGGAGTCAGGTATTTTTAAAGTAATACAAGCTGCAAAGTAAGTATTGTGCAGCAACAGCCCAGGTATGGCAACAATACACTATTTTTGGTCTGTTGTGACTCTTTAAATTTCACACATGGCTGCAAATGTTCAGTATTCTCTGGAGTACTATAATAAACTGATAATTCTGCAAGCATATTTTGCAATGATATAAAAAAAATGAATTCCATTTGAGTTCATGATTCAGCTTTAAATCTAGCAGGTGTTAAAACAACGGATATATTTTGGGATATGCCCACTCATCAGTTTTTGTACAGGTTTATATTTTGCTCAGTAGTACCCTGATAATTATTTCTCCATGGTTTTCAATGGATTTATATAGTAAACTCATTAGCAAAGCTTTTACATTTAGACATATCAGTCCTTTTCTGTCTATCAGTAATAATTGTTTCAATTTCAATCTATTCTCTTTCTTGATTTTCCACCTGAATATTAATACCATGCCACTTTCTTCCTCCTAAAAAATGATTATGCTAAGATTGTGGAATCTGTATGTATTCTCTCTTGAGGCTGCAGAATTCAACTCAATTGATATTCGTCCCACCTGGATTCCCTCTCAATGACTTATGAGCATACAAATGATGGCACTTGTGGACCATTGACTTGAAATTAGCAGGTGGAAATGGATGAAAATCTTAAATTGCCTTCCCTGAATCAATAAAATATCCCCATTTACTACATACATCATGAACAACTCTTACATTGATGGAAAAATTATCTCTTGTTGAAAGACAAATCTGTTCTGAATGGTATTTTAGAAACCTTTCCTGTTGGAGACAGCTTTATTGCCAAATTGGCTACAGAAGCCAACTTGCAGCCATCATCCAAATACAACTATATTCTTGTTTTCTCAGATGAATTGTTAAAAATGGCTTTAAATGAATGCATCCTTTAGGTCTTAAAGACGACAATCCTTCATTTGACGCTATAGAATTGTGCTACAGAATCTCAAAGAAAGAGCTTTAACAAGATTCAGACAACTGTGTTTTCACAGAATCAGACAACTTTATTTTCACAGAAGAAGACAACTGCATTTTCACAGAATCACATAACTGTATCTTCAACAAAGCTGACAAGTCTTTTTGCACAGAAGCAGATAACTGCATTTTCACAGATGCAGACAGCTGTATTATCACAGAAGATAACTGAATTTTCACAGAATCACATAACTGTATTTTCACTGAATCAGAGAACTTTATTTTTGCAGGAGCAGACATCTACATTTTGATGTATGTTTATATTACCATGACAGCATTAACTTACATTATTGAAGGTAGAATATGTTAACTGAGTAAGTTTGTAAATCTATATTTCGAAATAATATGTAAAAAAATGCTATAGAAATTGAATTTCTGCAAGTGCTGTTATTTTTTATGATTGTACTCTCATATGGATAATAATTGAATGATTGTAACTTTTGGAGATGTGTCTAAACTATCTTCAAAATATAACCATTTTCTCAGATCAAAGATTACAAATGGTTTCAAGTGAATGACAGAAGACTGGCCTTCATCAGACCCTAGAGATTGGTACTACAAAATCAAAAAAGATGAGCTTTACCAAATAACAAAAACCATATCATTAGACAACTTCCAGCAGCAGCACCAATAAAAAAACGGGTAGCACATGAAGATGCTAACTTTTCACTGTAACTTAAAAACAAATTTTGTTTAATTATTTTTATTAATACCAATATTGGCCTTTTTTTTGTATTGATGTAGAAAAAAAATGACAAGATAGAAAACAAATACCTTTAATTAACACAGTGTGCTTGATTGTGTGCAGATTTTTTAAAAGGTTGGATGTTGGTGTATGGAATTTAAGGTTGGTGCATATTCACATGTAATCAGTTAAAGAAGGAGCATACAAAAGTTGGGTTTTTATTACGGACTGTTTATTCTCTTTTTTATATAAACTGTAGTGAAACAAAGTTCTCAATGTGTGTTGGTTATGTCCATTTTCCTTTTGGTCCAGGAGTTAGGGTAAGTAATGATAAGCATCATTATAATGGTCAAACTAAAGTCAGCCTTGTGCAGAGTTGCAACAACCAAACAAAAATTTGTACTTACTTAATTACTGGAGGGTTGGCATGGTAATATTGGTTGAGTTCAAGTAAGCCTAGTGTAGAGTTTGAACAACCAAAGAAAACTTAGTACTTACTTCATCACCGGAGGGTTGGCATGGTTATGATGGTGAAACTCAAGTCAACCTTGTGGTGAGTTTGAACAATAAAAAAAAATTTGATTTACTTCATAAACTGACGTTTTGAAGGACACATGTGAAAACTATATGTTGGAAGGTGGAAAGCGAATTCATTGAACTGGAGAAAAAAGCATGTCCCAGCAAGGTCATCTTTTTCCATGTCCTACTACAGCGTTTTTAAAGACTTAAACATCACCACCTAACTGGTGTCTTGTAAAATCAAATAGGGTAATAAGATTTCCTGTTGCTTTGCCACTAGAATTATGGGAAAATGTATTTCTTTTTCTTTTAATGATTATTATCTTATTTATTCATTTTATTTCATTTTTCGACAGGTGTATATAAAATTGAGAGTAGTTGCTTATCATGCATATAATATGTATATATATATATTATATATATATATATATATATATATATATATATATATATATATATATATATAGATATAGATATATAGATATAGATATATAGATATATATACATGAATATATATATATTAGGTTGGTGCAAAAATAATGACGTAATAATGTCGTTTTTTGACGTATTTTTAAGGTCAAAAACGACATTATTACGTCATTATTTTTGCACCAACCTAATATATATATACAGGGTATCCCAAAATAATATATACACTCTTTGAATTGTTATAACTTATTCAATTTATGTATTTTGACTATAAGATTAATACAAGAGAATAATACAAGAGATTAATAGAAGTTGCTTATCATGCAAACTAGTGCGCAAATAAGATTTGGTAAAGATGCTAATATATGTCATATACATATATATATATATATATATATATACATGAATTGAAAATTAACTTTAATAAGATAAAAGCTACTTGGGGCAATGGCAGAATGTTCATATAGTTATTTTCCAAGCATAGCTTAGATGTGGCACAAGGACGAAAGTATGGGGCATCTAGTGAGGATCAAACTCACTTTTCAGTTGTAACTGATCTAGCAAGACAAGCTTGCTAACCTTTACACTATGCTGAGGTTCCCAGAATGTTCATATAATGATGAGTTATACTTATCATCCACTCATAACCAGAATATACAAAAACCATCTCAGTAATTTCCCTTATTTATATGACAGCACAGATGTTTAGCAGATATTTAAATAAAAAGAAAACTTATATTTTGGGTGTAATTATATAAACCAAGTTTCCACAGATTAGCACATTCTTAGTATAGCCAAGAAATTACCTTGAATTTATATTCCAGTAGGTGTGTATTATGCATGTATATATAATCCCATAGTAGAAGTAATAAAAACTAACCTTGTGTGAAAAAGACTGCTCTGTGGACACTTCTTTCAATTAGGAAATAGAAATATGATTTATTCAGTGCAATAAAGAAGATGAGAGTGTGTACAACAGGAAATATAGCGAGGGATTTGAACCAGATGTTTGGTCATTGTAATATTGATATGTGAATAGCTTCAGAAAAAATCTAATCCATCCATTCACTGATTGGCTAATCATACTCCTTTTTACACTTTTTTGATTGGTTAGAAAAGATTAATGTTGAAATTCAAATTTATTTGTGCTGTAATCCAATTTTTGCACTGATTTTTTTCTTGTGGTAAAAAAATAGCATAAAAATAAAATCTCTTCTCTACTGGCTGAAAGAAACAACAGTAGCATAAAAGAACAAAGGAAAACCATAGATACACACAGAAACATGCACACATGCACACATATATATGTGTGTGTGTGTGTGTGTGTGTGGTTGTTTGTTAAGTGGGAGAAAGAAGCTGAACAATGTGATATTATTCAAGGAAGGAGAGAAAATTCCCATTTCATTGAAGTCTTTCTTTAAACATGAGCATTCATTCTAATAGGGGACATTTTGTCTTTAGCATCTGTCATTTTCATCTCAATTTCCTGTGGGGATAGCGACAAATATACTTTCTTTTCCCTTTAGGCCGACATGGCGATCACAATTTATCTAAAAAAAAAAAAAAGCATGCCACTTTCTTTCAGCTTCAATTCAAAGACTAACACAACTATTTACTCCTCAAGGGTAGAAATCCTGCCAGAACTGTCCTTCACTTCTTTTCCAAGTCTACTTCTGCTCAGACATCTTGGTTCCAATGAGCAAACCACCTTCATGCATCAATAATTTTCAAAACATATTGTCCTTCTCCTTCTTTTATGTGACATATCTCTTCAAGAGGTGGGTGATCATAGCTTGTCACAATGCTAATCTTTGTAGCTCTAAGCAATGTTTCTTCCTTAACTCTCTCTCTCAATTCCTGCTATGACATCCATTTACACAAGCTCATTTAGGTAGGGTACTTATTGTTTTCCTCCAATATACAGTGGTGAAAATAAGTTCCTCTGCTGATTTTCTGATTTTACCACCTTACAGAAGTGGGAATGGTCTATAATTTTTTGGGTAGGTCTGTCTTGAAAGTGAGAGATAGAATATAAAAAAAATTCTAGAAGATTACATTATGTTAATTTTTGAACATTTATTTCTTTTTTATTGAAAAAAAAAATAGTTCAGCCCCTGCCAATCAGCAATGATTTAGGCGACACAGACCGGTTATCTGACCAGGAGGCATATAGACTAGTCCTATTACTCAATTATTACTCCTAATCAAGTACTCATTACCTGTATAAAAGACACTAGTTCACAGAATCCTTCAATGAATCAGAATCTAATCTCTCCACAATGGGCAAGATGAAAGAATTTTCTAAGAAGATCTGAGACAAAATTGTATACCAGCACACAACTGGAATTGGCTACAAGACGATGATGAGAAAAGTGAGGAAACAACCCAGAACTACATGGCAAGAGCTTGTTTATGATCTCAAGGCAGCGAGGACCATAGTCACCAAGATGACCATTAGTAACACACTATGTCAAAGTGGACTGAAATCATATAGTGCCCGCAATGTCCTCCTACTGAAGAAAGAACATGTACATACCCATCAGAAGTTTGCAAATGAGCACCTGGATCATTCAGAGGAGGGTTGGGAGAAAGTGCTGTGGTCAGACAAGACTAAAATTGAGCTTTTTTGTATCAGCTCAACTCACTGTGTTTGGAGGAAAAAAAATGCTGACTTGGACCCCAAGAACACCATCCCAACCATTAATCATGGTGGTAGAAACATTTTGCTTTGGGGCTGTTTCTCTGATAAGGGGTCAGGTTGAGGGAAAGATGGATGGGGCTAAGTATAGGCAAGTCTTGAGTGAAAACCTCCTTGCCTCAGCCAGGACACTGAAGATGGGTCATGGATGGGTGTTCCAGCATGACAATGTCCCAAAGCATTTGGCTAAGGCAACAAAAGAGTGGCTCAAGAAGAAGCACATTAAGGTAATGGAGTGGCCTAGGTCAATCTCTGGACCATAATCTTTTAGAGAATCTGTGGAGGGAGATGAAGCTTTGAGTTACCCAATGACAACCTACAAACCTTAAGGATTTGGAGAGAATCTGCAAAGAGGAGTGGGCCAAAATAATTACTTGACCAACTACAGGAAATGTCTGGCTGCTGTACTTTCTAACAAGGGTTTCTTCATCAAATACTGAGTTATGTTTTGCTATGAAATACCTATTTTTTTCAATAAAAAAGAAATAAATGTTCAAAAATTAATATAGTGTGATTTTCTAGAATTTTTTTTTGTATTCTATCTTTCACTTTCAAGACAGACCTACCCTGAAAATTAAAGACTCTTCCTATTTTTGTACGTTGGCAAACTCAGAAAATCAGCAGGAGATGAAATACTTATTTTCCCCACTTTATACTGTGTGGTCAATATTTTCCAAGCCCTCTTTAGGGTAGCATGTGCTCCAGAAATTCTAATTGTCTCTTTCTGATTCTAAGTATCAGAGTTTTTGCTTGTATTTACCTTTAAAAACTTCTTCATTGTTCACATGTTCTCTCTGTGGTATTCTCAGCATCCTGCTGTAGATCCACAGCACATGTTTCTCAGAGTTTCTTCACCAGAAGCTCAACTCAAGACACAGCTTTTTACACTCAGCTGAACTGCTTTACAACGTAGCTGCTTTTCAGCATTTGCCTCTGTTGTGCAGCCACCTGAACAATGTGGAACACAGCTCTTTCTCTCAAAAGAATCCCTCCCCACTGGCTCCAGTGATGGCTAGTCTTTCTGGTCCCGCCTAAATCACCTCCAAACAGCTGTTGGTTGGGGATATGCCACAGATGTTTATCTCAACTGCAATTGTGGGTAATTGCAAACTATAGAGCATCTATTAGGTTGGTGCAAAAATAATGACATAACAATGTCGTTTTTGGACGTTAAAAAATACGTCAAAAAACGACATTATTGCGTCATTATTTTTGCACCAACCTAATAGTTTTCCCCATTTTTCAAGATCCATGTACACTTAACAAGCTGGTGTAGCGACTCTTCATTTGTAAACCATATTTTCTTAGGAATAACATTAACAAATTGCAACTTACATTCCCTATTTCTGTTGTAGAAATATAATACCAATATTTCCTAATAAATGATAATAAATTTATGAAATACTAGAATACTAACGCATGTAAATTTTATTACTCAAGACAAGTAAATTCAGTACTTGATACTTTAATGCACTGTCCTATTCTTAAAAGAAACACTAAATTGAGAAATGATGCAAATGAGTCTGGCTTTCTATATAACTTTGATGTAATGGGTATAACTAATGAATGCTATTACTTGGTACCATATACATTATATATAACGCTTTATATATGGCAGAGAATAATGAAACTGGTATCAAAATGAAATTTCTTTTTCGCTTCAAAATTACAAGTTTGTTTCACCATTTTCTAAATATTCTGTTTTACTTTTGATCAAATTGTACACAGTAACTTCAACAGCAAATGAAAAATGTTACCCTTCCAAAATTCCTTTAAACTCTGCGAATTCCTAGAAATTTAATGGTACCAAATTGTAGCTATGAGAGTGAAACAATTGGGAATTTCGGACTTCTCAGTTCACATTGATTGGCGATTCTAATGCAGATTTCCATTGTTATAATGAATTAAATAAAATTTCCTTTTAAAGCCATATTTTGCTTTCAACTTGTGCACAACCTTCAGTCATTGCTGCTTTATACATAACCCAGGCATAGTATTAGGTTGGTGCAAAAATAATATCGTTTTTTGACGTATTTTTTGACGTCAGAAAACGATATTATTTTTGCACCAACCTAATAGTCAGGACGAATAAATACCATCACACAGTGAACTGATAATAAGCATGTTAGAACAGGATTTTATATGCTAGTTAACACATTTTCAAATATGTCTCTATCACTGCACACCACAGGAAGGAGACCTTATTTACCAACCAACCCAGATCAGTGAGTGCATTGTTTGAGTTCTGAAAAGGTTTCATTACTTTTATTCACCTCTGAATTTCATTTGAAATAGTGCCAAATGTTTTAATACTGACAGCTTCTGTTTTAATATCTTGGACTAACGATCAATAAACATTATTACTAAATGCAATGATGCAGTGAACTTATACTAAGCATATTTGAACAGGACTTTATACAATACAAAATATATGTCTACAGATACATGTTTCAGGATCTATTATTAATGATGCTACATGTTTCAGGATGTATTATTAATGGTGCTACATGTTTCAGGATCTATTATTAATGATGCTACATGTTTCTATAACCATCAGTGACAGTGCTTCATGTTTATATATCTACTTTCAATTGTAGAATAACAAGACAATAAACAGCACTTACCGGTGTAAGAGTCCCAGCTAGCATCCAGCTGGCAGACAAAAATAAAGCAGGTTGTAACTTAATACAAACCCTGCAAACTAACTGATGAATCAAGCTGGTATTTATATAGAAATACCTCCACTCAGGTACCAGCAGCCAATCACAGCCCAAGCAATGGACTATCCCACTTTAGCACAATGAGATGCTCCATTGCACCATAAATAGCTCTCTTTCTCAAGGTTGAATTATTTTTTTACCTCAGCTTGCTCCACAACTGAGTGTTTATCTTGACCACATGATTGTTCGACATCAATGATGCTGCATGCTTCTATATCTGTGGGAAAATGCTAAAAAAAAAGTTTAAATAAAATAATAATAATAAAAGCAATGTTTTTCCCATAATGCCAGGAGTAAAGAAATTGAAAATGTGATTGCTTCACTTGGCTTCAAAAAACACTAGTAGGTGGTGCTGTTGAAGTCTATAAAAAGGCAAACATTTCTTGTCTCATGCTCTTTGTCCACATGCTAATTACATTCCACTGAGTATGAGAGTTTTCCTGGTCTACTGACAACTGAACTCTTTTCCCACTTCCCAGTGTATGGCACTCACACGTTTCTTCCAAAACCTCAACCTATGAAGTAAGTCAAGCTTTCTCTGGTTGTTCCAACTCTGCACAAGGCTGACTTGAGCTCAACCAATAATACAATACTTATACTTACTTACCCTCACTTTTAAACCAAGAAAAGGGAAATGGGCATTCCACAACTATGTTTAAACCTCCCAGTGTTTAAGTACAAACCTACCTTTGGTTGTTTCAACATTATGCAAGGCTTGACTTGAGCTTGACCATGAATACAATACTTATACTTACTTACCCTAACTTCTTAACGAAGAAAAAGAAAATGGACATACTGAAGAGATACTGAAAACTTTGTTACACTACAGTCACCATGTCTGTAGTAGAAACCAAAGTTTTTGTATGCTTCTTTGTTTATCATATGCGAACATGCACCTAACATAAATACACACATGCATACGTCCTTTTAAATTCCATATATCTACTGCCAGTGATGCCATATATTTCTTTATCTACTGTTAGAAATGGTGCATGTTTCTGTATCAACTATTAATGATTTATTATGTTTCTGTCAGTTATTAGCAATGCTGTATGTTTCTATTATATATTGACTGTGAGTGATGCAACATATTTCTTTATCTATTAACAATGGTATATGTTTCTATATATACTTTCTTATCACTTAACTCTTGTAGAAGAATGATTCTGGTGTTATAATATTCCAAGGTTCCAAGGGAAAATAAAAATGCATTGAAATGCTTTTTTACTTTCAACATATATTCTTCAACTGTGAAGAATATATGCATAGTTGTGCGACAAAAATCGTTAATAAGCAGTTATTTAATTGCCATTGGGTAGGAAAGCAATTAGGTGTAAGGAGGTTGGTAGGACCAGAAGTTGACTAATTTTTGGGGTTGGGTGGATGAGGTCAGCTGTTTATAAAGGGATTTCTGTTAAGCAAATATGGTAGCTCCTAGGAGCATCCTTTTTTTTACAGTGGGAATATTTGTGATTGGATTTTGCATTTTAGATTTTTACAAGGACTTATTTTTGTGGATTGGATATAATGTTTGAAGTGCCTGTGCAGAAGGACACTTTTTTTATTTTGTGTTTTGCTTTCTTAGTGCTCACATCTGGCTGACATGTAGAGTGTATCAGAAAGAGATCTAATTACAGCAGAGTATAACACTAGCAAGATTTCTACTTCATTTACATTAAAGTTAATTTTTTATCTATCTATATTTCTGAGATGAGGTATTATGTACACTATTTACATTATTCGGACTATTGTCCTCATCTTTGTCATCATATTTATCACAATGTTTCGACCTTTGTAAACACCGGCCTTCATTTCGCTCACTGGGGTAGATTGTTCTAGTTCCATGTGCCATGTCTAACGGATGTCAGTTATCTCCTGTTAATTCCCCTCTGAAAGTTCTCCACTATCTTAACCAGGTATTGAACTCACACGCTTGTGTCCTGTCCTTAAGCACACATGGCCCAGTGGATAAAGGCATTAGTTAAATCCAGATCCTTCTTCACTTAACCTTTTGTTCGAACGTTTTTCTTATAATCTCAGCAACTATGAGTACAATATGAATTTTATAAAACATCTCACTGGCAAATTTCAAATGTCAGTTTGAACACATTAACCATTTAGCATTCAACCTGCCCAAACTTCATAAATATTGGCTCTCAATGTTCAACTGCCATAACACACCTCTTTGCATCCTCTGCTATATTTGACAACACTGTTGAAAATAATGCAGGAAATCATTCAAACAGTGAAACTGACCACAAACAGTGAGACTCTCAGAGCTGATATTTACAGCGGGTGGTAGATTGTGCCGCATGCTAAAGGGTTAAGTGCTTGATGGCAATAAATGCTGGTCAACCACTTCACAGATGATGTAGAGATTGAAGTGGCAGAGATGTAGTTCTACTGACACATGCTGATGATAATTCACAGATTGAACAATAAAATGCACTGTGTTAGTCTTAAGGAAAAGAGCAACTCCAAGAACACTTCCAGTGAGAATGAGACAATTGAAATTCCTGGGATGCATAATAAGTAAAGAAAGCCTAAAGAGTTAAAAAATTACAAGACATATATCATAGAACCCCCAAATGTCCCTTAATTCTTTAGCATTCAACCCACCCAAACTTGCCTCATAAATATCAGCTCTTATTGTTCAACCCACCATAATCTCATGCATGCTTTATCATAATATATGATGACACCATTGCAAATGATACAGGAACTTATGCAAACAGTGAGTCCTTGTGAGCAAGTAATTATGGGTCTGGTTTGAGCATGTTGAAGGCTAAAGTGACCCGTACAAGAACAAAATATTAATTAAATATAGATTAAAACTGTTTTGTCTCTATCTTTGTATCAAAAAATCAGAATCATCTTCAATTTATTTCTTTGGATGGCAATCAAATCAAGAATTAATAAAATACAAAAAGAAGGAGGGAATAAATTAAAATTGGCAAATTACAGAGAACTAAATACAATAGTTTTCAAAGAGACTGATATCCCAGAATCTATATTCTGATCTTTAGACATTGAAATACATATTTTGGAAAGTAGGTCAGACCAAGAGGTTTTTCAGTATACCAAATATAATTTTCAAAATTTTCAAAATAAAATATAAATACTTCAATGGTAATTGTTCGAATGAGCTCTTTGCTATCATACCTAGACTGGTGACAAGGTCTCATTAATTCACAGTTGAGTTGGCTTGATGCAACCTTTTTTTTTTCTTGCTGTTCTTGCTTTTTGAAATCCCTTGCTGCTTCGTGCATTCCAGCCAACTATAATCTGCAAAAATTTAAATGCAATGTCAGTTGCTATCTACTGTCCTTTTGATTACTCTTTTTTTGTTCCCACTCCTTTCTGTTTGCTAATTCTTTCACACCCAGTAACGTTTTGTGTCTTAGTGGCTTTACTGCTTTTCTTGGGGTGAACATGATCAAAAAAAATAAATAGATAAATAAATGGCAGCCGCAATCTTAAAACATAAGATATGCAGATAACACAATGTTGAAGGCAGACAAAGAAAGAAAACGGTAAAAACTCCTACAAAATATAATTAAGGAAAGTGAGAAAGAAAGTACTAAACATCAATAACAGGAAGACAGAATGTGTGGCTGTTAGCAAAAAGAAGAGAAAATTACAAATTAGAGATATCAAAATCAAACAAGTACACAAATTTAAATTTAAGTGTTTTAACAGAGGTCGGAAAAGTGCAGTGTTGATGGAATTTTGGTACATTGTTCGGACTGTTGTTCTCATCTTTACTGTCACATTTACAACATTTCGGCTGTTGTACGCTCTGCCCTTCTTCAGGTGATATCTGTTTGAATTTCGAACCGAACCCAGAGTAGTCAGTCATTATGCTGGCATTTCTGAAGATTGGTTCAATGACGTTTGTGTAGACATTCTTCCCATGTTTATTTCTTGAAGTAGGCTGACATCTAACCTTCACGTACCTGGGCTGCTGTTGAAGTAGGCTGACATCTAACCTTCACGTACCTGGTGCGCTCTTGAAGTAGGCTGACATCTAACCTTCACGTACCTGGGTTGCTCTTGAAGTAGGCTGACATCTAACCTTCACGTACCTGGGTTGCTCTTGAAGTAGGCTGAAATCTAACCTTCACGTAACTGGGTTGCTCTTGAAGTAGGCTGACATCTAACCTTCACGTACCTGGGTTGCTCTTGAAGTAGGTTGACATCTAACCTTCACGTACCTGGGCTGCTCTTGAAGTAGGCTGACATCTAACCGTCACGTACCTGGGCTGCTCTTGAAGTAGGCTGACATCTAACCTTCACGTACCTGGGTTGCTCTTGAAGTAGGCTGACATCTAACCTTCACGTACCTGGGATGCTCTTGAAGTAGGCCGACATCTAACCTTCACGTACCTGGGCTGCTCTTGAAGTAGGCAGACATCTAACCTTCATGTATCTGGGCTGATCTTGAAGTAGGCCGACATCTAACCTTCATGTACCTGGGTTGCTCTTGAAGTAGGCTGACATCTAACCTTCACGTACCTGGGCTGCTCTTGAAGTAGGCTGACATCTAACCTTCACGTACCTGGGCTGCTCTTGAAGTAGGCTGACATCTAACCTTCACGTACCTGGGCTGCTCTTGAAGTAGGCTGACATCTAACCTTCACGTACATGGGCTGCTCTTGAAGTAGGCTGACATCTAACCTTCACATACCTGGATTGCTCTTGAAGTAGGCTGACATCTAACCTTCACGTACCTGGGCTGCTCTTGAAGTAGGCTGACATCTAACCTTCACGTACCTGGGCTGCTCTTGAAGTAGGCTGACATCTAACCTTCACATTACCTGGGTTGCTCTTGAAGTAGGCTGACATCTAACCTTCACGTACCTGGGCTGCTCTTGAAGTAGGCTGACATCTAACTTTCACGTACCTGGGATGCTCTTGAAGTAGGCTGACATCAAACCTTCACGTACCTGGGTTGCTCTTGAAGTAGGCTGACATCTAACCTTCACGTACCTGGGTTGCTCTTGATGTAGGCTGACATCTAACCTTCACATACCTGGGTTGCTCTTGAAGTAGGCTGACATCTAACCTTCACGTACCTGGGTTGCTCTTGAAGTAGGCTGACATCTAACCTTCACGTACCTGGGCTGCTCTTGAAGTAGGCTGACATCTAACCTTCACGTACCTGGGCTGCTCTTGAAATAGGCTGACATCTAACCTTCACGTACCTGGGTTGCTCTTGACGTAGGCTGACATCTAACCTTCACGTACCTGGGCTGCTCTTGAAGTAGGCTGACATCTAACCTTCACATACCTGGGATGCTCTTGAAGTAGGCTGACATCTAACCTTCATGTACCTGGGTTGCTCTTGAAGTAGGCTGACATCTAACCTTTCACGTACCTGGGTTGCTCAGTAAAGTCACTGAGAATATGTTCCATTGCCTCCATTTCAGCAAATGAACATGGGAAGATCTACATTTGAGCGTGTCTTTTGATATTTGGGTTAACAATATGTTTGTTTATAAAAAAGATCTTAGTAGCCGTCCAGAGAAAAGTCCGTTTCAGCTCGGTAGTGGGTATTTTCGACAGTTGAGAAGTCAGAACTTGATAGTAGTAGATCAGCATCAATCTATTGTTTTTTTTTCAGCCCTAAGAAGCACAGGAAATATCATTAACAGATAACCTTGTAAGTATTTCATGTGTTACACATGGCTGGTTTCCCTTGTTTGCTGATTTTGCTTACCAACCTTTCTGCACATCTAGCATAGAGCTGTCAGCTTATATCATTTTGACCAGACTCTGGCATGGACCTTTCTTTTGGCTAACATCAAAAGGCTCTTTGTGTTAATTTTTTTGATTGGCCAAAATTATTTTATTTTCCAATATTCCTTTCTTTTTCATTTTCTTATGTAGCATAAATTATGAGTGAAGCCTGTCTTATTTTGGTTTATTTATAGTCATAAATAACTAGGCTTTGGTAATTTTTTGTCTGTGTTTAGTCTTTTCTGTTTCTTCCTCTTTTTATTTGAGGGTTGCTTCCTTGTTAGTTGAGAAAGAAGTATAGAAAGAGGAGGATAGAAAGAGAAAGCTAGAGAGAGAAGGATAACGTGAAAGAGAGAGAGAGAGAGAGAGAGAGAGAGAGAGAAAACACATAAGGGAAAAAAGAGAAAACAAATTTTAATTTGAATTCTTTTTATTTTTCTTTATATATTTTAATTTCATATTTTATTTTATTTTTTTCTCAGGACTCACTATGCAACTCAGAAATGGAAAGTTTTTTTTCATAAGGAGAGAAGTGATAAATTTGGCTATGCATATTAATGTAAGGGTGTAGCTGAGATGACAGATGGACTACACATAGAACAGAAAATGAAGATTCTTTTCATAGCAAGAGATTTGATAAAATATCGAGGTTGAAGAGATATGCAAGGTGAGAGATAACCACCATGAACAACAGAAAAGGAGAATTTCTTTCATAATGTGGGGACGAATAGATTTGATTTTATATTGGGTGAAGGGGACACATGTAATGTAAAAAAACAACTATCGTTAAAAAGAGGTTTGACAGAAAATTGTTGAATAATATGAAATTTCAAAGAAGAAAGATGTGTTTTTGATCATTGACATAACTGAAATAAAAAAAAATTTCAACATTATTAAAGAAAAAGATAATTGCCAAAGAGAATGAACAATTTCAAGATGAGTGGGAAAATTTATATTTTATGATGGAAGTAAATACAGTTAATAAATGTCCCACAAAATATGGGATTGTCTCGTATTTTGAGAATCAATGATTCTTTTTAGTGATAATGTGTAACTTTTGCATTTTTTTAAGTTGTACTTAATAAATATGAACAGCTGAAATATTGAATTCCAGCCAGCCTCTTCTATATTGCCCTCTCTCTCTCTCTCTCTCTCTCTCTCTCTCTCTCTCTCTCTCTCTCTCTCTCTCATTCACGCTTTCACAATTCCCAAAATTACAAAACTGATTTACTTCAAATTTGTGGGTCTGTTGAACATCTTCCTTAGGGAGTCCACAGACCCCATTATTGGGAAAACATCCACATTCACACGCTCCACAGTCCCATGATTCTGAATCTGTCCCTCAGCACATTGTGTGTCCTTGAGTTTGTAACCTCTGTCTTACACTATCTTCAAAATTATATAATTTATTAAAATCTTTTCTTTTTTTTTTTAAAAGAAAAATATTCCCTCCTCAAACCTAACTTTGATCAACAGCCAAATCTACAATTCCAAACAAGTCATACTTTATCTAGTTATGTAGGCAACACAGAATATATACAATGAAGAATCTGCATTCTGTTATGGATTTTACACTGCAACCCATGCCAGTGAACTATATCAATCAGGTTGATATTGAGAGGTTTTGTTTGCCTTCTCTATCTCTCATTATAAGATGAACTCTCTCCATTGATTTTGATGTATGTGGGTTCAACATAACCTGCCCTTGATACCTGACATAGGTTTGAGCCTTCAATGATATTTAAGGCTAGCTTGAGACCCACACTGCACTTCAGATACACGACAAGGAATAGCACCCCTTGTTAAGGCTACAGGAAGGTTAGAACCACATTTAGTTGTCTGCCTTTTAATACATTGATGTTCAAAAGTTGTAATACCGTTTATGCACATACTCCCCTACATGACACAAACAGAGGCTACTCCTCTGAGGACAACAGAGGGATTTCAATAGAATTCAGGTTTTGCTTGGCCCTTTAGGATTTATTTTAGTTATTCCTGCTCTACTTAGTGTATTGATCACTCTACGTTTTAGTCTTACTACTTGCTTGGTTTTTTTTTCTTTGTACTAAAGACTTAAGGTACTGGTTGATTTATTTCACCATGTCCGAATGTTTTTAGTTCTTTCTTTTCTTTCCAATTTTTTCCTCGGCTACTGATTTTTTTTGACATATCTACAAGTTGAGCTATCTGAGGTTTTTACCAAACAAGTTTTACTATTAGTATAATATATATATAAGATAGATAGATAGATAGATAGATAGATAGATAGATAGATATTTACAGATATGTGTGTGTGTGTGTGTGTGTGTGTCAGTGTCATTCCATTCAACATCAATAATAATTCCTTCTGGTTTATCTTTTGCTCAGCAAATATTGGCCCTTGTGTGACCTTGATTTTGAAACCCCTGTACTAAACAAACTCATTAAAATAAATTTGTTTTTTTAATTATTTCACCCCAAGCAAGGCCAAAAGGATGAAGTGAGTTACAGAATGACAACAATTTGGTAAGGAGAAATAAGAAATGAGAAATGAGAAAAAGAACAGAATACTAGGTTTCAGGAAAATAGAAGAAAGCAGTTGGCATTGCATTTAAATTTTGTAGGATTGTAGGTAGCAAGGAATCAAGAAATCCGAAGTTGGTTTCACAGGTGATAATTTTGTTAAAGTTGTTAAGCTCAAATATTTCACCATGCAATAGGTGAATTTCTTTCAGTATTTTATAGTCACAGAACTCCCAAGGAGATTATTCAAACATTAAATTAAGAATTATGATTCATCAGAAAATTTAAATGGGGAAACTGTAAAATTTCCCATGAGATCTTCTCATGGTTATTATTTGTATGCTTTCATTAGATAGTCAAAGAGATAGATAGAATGATGTACACAGATGGATAGAAGTAGTCTGAGACAGTAAGAGTTATAAAAAGGATATGCATCATATGATATATATATATATATATAGATATATATATATATATATATATATAGATATATATAGATAGATAGATATAGATATAGATAGATAGATAGATAGATAGATAGATATAGATAGATAGATAGATAGATAGATAGATAGATAGATATAGATAGATAGATAGATAGATAGATAGATAGATAGATAGATAGATATAGATGGATAGATAGATAGATAGATATAGATAGATATAGATAGATAGATAGATATGAAAAAATGGGAAAGGGAGATAGATAGATATGAATAGATAGCTGAATAGATAGATATGAAGAGAATCAGATATATATATATATATATAGAGAGAGAGAGAGATAGAGAGATAGATAGATAGATATAGATACATATATATATATATATATATATATATATATATATATATATATAGATAGATAGATATAGATAGATAGATAGATATGAAAAAATGGGAAAGGGAGATAGATATATATGAATAGATAGCTGAATAGATAGATATGAAGAGAATCAGATAGATAGATATGAATAGGTTGAGATAGATATGAAGAAACTTAGATAGATAGATATTAATAGATTTAGATAGATATGAATAGATTTAGATATATATGGAGAGACTTAGATATTAAGTTTATCTGAAAAATGATGCAATTATTTAATTTAATCTTTCATTTTTTTAAAAGCAGCCTTTTTAAGCAATTGAACAATTGGAGCATTTAGTCACTTAAAGTCACAAGAAAGGACTAACTATTAATTTGTTGATTGATATAGATTATCAGCACTTTGTAGGTTATATAAAGTTGAAACTTACAGGGTGTGATGGGTAAATTATCACCATTTAATATTTTTAATTTTATGTATGTACATTGTTTTTTATTTTGTCAACTGCACAGTATAGTAGGTTCAGTTGGGCACTGATATGCAAAAAGTGTACTATGACACAAATCCCTCCACCAGAAATTTGGAAATGGCATGCTGTACTGCTTGGCATTTCTACCAAAAGCTCCAGTGTGAACAATTCGAAGTGTTTCAGTGTCAATCTGAGGACAGCATAGAGGATTCGGAAAGAGTTAGATGAGTCTAATGCTGGTTGTGAAGGTATGGCAACTTGGAAAACTTACTCTGTGATGTGAAGTCGAAGTTTAGCACCAGTCAGTCACTAAGCTTGTTTTCGTGCCATGTTATTCTCAGTGACCAGTTATATAGGCTTTCTCTTGCAATTATGCAAATTAGGCATATTAATTGGCCAATGTCACTACACTCTGATAAGAAAAGAACACCATAATTTGTTAGTGAGAGCCTCAGGCTCAACACAAAGGCCTACATCAAGTGCCTTGAGGTAGTATTGCTGCCCTGGGTCATGAGGGTGGCTGCTGGAAGACTCTATATCTGGCAACAGGACTATGCACTATGCCAAACAAGTACTAGAACACAGTTATGGCTGTCAGACAATTTCTGCAACCATATCACCCATCTGGTCACCTAACTCCCCAGACTGAAATCACTTTCATTATTATGTGTGGGGCACAGTTGAGTGAGAGATAAAACAAAACTTCTAACGCCAAAGATCAACTGAAGGCAAGCATTATGGCAGAATTCATCAACTTAAACAAGGAGACTGTCCATAAGAGTTGCAGGAGATTCCATAGTTGTCTAGTTCAATGGTGATTTTATTGAATAAATTTACTCTTTATTATGGCAAGATATTTTTGTGTAATTTTGATATATATATATCTGTTAAAATGAGATATCAGTGCTATTTTCATTTTTGTGTAATTTAGATGACAATTTATCCATCGCACCCTGTATTTTGAATTGTATAGAATCATTTTTAATTTTTTTTACAAGTGAATATTGCATCTAATATTTTTGAAAATAATAATGATTTTTCTAGATGCAAGTCCTACTATTTAACTCATAGATGTGGGGAGAACATGGATTCATACTTTTCCTAAGGGTATTTGTGTGCAAGTATCCATTACACCTACTGCATGTGTCTACTTTGAGCAAATCTTAATGTACAGAAACTCCAAGAGATTTTGAAAAATTTCATATCATGGAAACCTTGAAAAAATTGTCACATTTGTGAAAAAGCATCAATTGAAACGACAATGGTAATATTAACTATTTTCTTATTAGTTTTCTCTGTTGCCGATGGAGGTTTATAAAATCTTTCTCTTGGAAAGTAGATTTCTTAAGTCCAGTAGCTGCCAGTATTGATGGAGGTTTCCTACCTAACCTTTTATTTGAAGTTGTGTGGAATGTCAGTATTTTGATTATGTCATTATTTTCTCTCATGTGATATTTTTTTTTTATCTTTGCTGCTACTGAAAGTCCTTAAATGATATTAATTAACTTTGATCTGGTAGATTTCTTTGTCTGTGATTCTGTAAAGCCAGTCCGCAAGGTTTGTTTAAGTGTGGCCTTCTCCAATATGCACACTTGCACAAAGCCATTTTTAAGCATTTTGAAAGCAAAAAGAATTAGAATGAATAAGTACAGATGAATAAAATGAAACATTGTAAATAGAAAAATAAAGAGAAGAAAGAAAAAAGATCATCAAACATGTAGCTTCATACCTACAAAGAAACAGAGAATCAAAGAGATGGTTTTTCCTTTGACACCACTATTATTTTAACTACCTTCACCTCTCGGCAATGTTTATTGTTTTGTGATGATTAGAATTGAGATAAATTCTAAACAAATCATGAAAGTGAATTTATTCAATTTTTTCTTTGTTCCTGAAAATTTACAACAAAAATATTAAACATTATTTATTCATTAGATTGTCTATTTGCAAGAACAATTTTATATTTACAACATTATAAAAATGGACACAATTAAAAGTAATGTAATGCAATATTTAACATTTACCAGTTTATAAAGAAATAAATATGAAAACAATTTTTTATTCATAAATTTATAAAAATATTATAAATTCCTAAAATATGTGAACCAACTATAAGGAAATCTTTATTATTTACCATTTTATAAAGTTTGAATCAACTGACACTTAGTCAATGTTTTACCGAACATTCCAATAAGCAGTATAATAAATAAATAGTGTAAATAAACAATCTAATAATTATGTAGCATTTATTATTTTTGGTGTCAGTTCTCAAGAACAAAGAAAATGTATAAATTCATTTTCATGTTTATGTTCTATCACAATTCTAATCACTGCTTTTCAAAGCAATGAACATTGCCAAGGAATTTGAAGGTAGTTAAAGTAATAAATAGTGCTTTCAATAGAAAAAAAATGTCCTTTTGACACTATTTTTCTGCAAGTATGAAGATTCAAGTTTTCTAAAAGATCAAAAGTGAAAAATGCTTCTAACAGAAAATAAACAGTAAAATGAAGTAAATGTCTAAATTTCTGGGCTAGGCAAGTGGCATCAGTCGTCCATAAACATTAACCTCTTGATGACATTTATTAACTCATAAATCCTCACAAAAATATCATTCAGTGGAAAGCTTCTTTTTTTTTTGTTTGTTTCTATACAAACCATTAAGTAGAAATTTACATTTGCTAAAATTGTTGCTCCTTGAAATCTTTTTTGAAATACATATACGTATTTAAATTAATTTTCATCCAAACATTCCTGATGGTGAGGATATTCAAATCAAATTTGATTCAATAAACCCTTTGTTAAATCCTATGATCTCCTATTGGGATTCCAATTCTTTCACAAGAAGTAGCTTAAAATCATACCTGTATGGCAGGTTTGCAGCTTTGTTAGGAAAACCTTACTAAACTTTGAAGTTTAGCAATCTCTGGATTCTTTGAACATTGAAACTCTATGAAAAGAAAAGAAGTAATATTTTTTTTTACCCAAATGGAACACTGTAAGCAGTAGAAAGTTGAAGAGAAGAAAAGAGATGGAAATTGAAAAATTCTATCAATAAGAGAAATAAAAAGGATATAAAAAAGAAGGAATTGCCTAAACTTCTGGTATGAGCAATTTTCTTCAGTGGACCATAAACATTAACTCCTTGTTGACATTTCTAATAAAGAAATCTTTTCAAAGCCTCATAAATCTTCATAGAAATATAATTCTGCATAAAGTTTGTTTTAATTGCTGCAATAAAATCCATAAAAGGGAAATCAAGATTTTCTAAAAATGCGGCAACTGTTTTTTTTGTGAAATCCTGGCAGATATTGTAATGAAATGTAATCCAAGAATTCTCGATGCCAATAATTTTCAAGTACAGTTTGATTCAATAAATAAACATTTACAATATTACAAGCCATTATTAAGACACCATTTGGGTCTTTTGCTAGAACTGACTTAAAGTCATCACATCCGTAGGAGAGATTTACAGCTTGTGTTAGGAAAATCTTCAAAGTTTGTTCCCTCTCTTGATTGTCTGGTCATTCAGACTCTATGAAAAGAGGAGAAGAGATATTTATGTTTTTACTCAAATGGAACATTGCACACAGTATAAAGTTAAAGAGAAGAACGAAAGTGATAAAAATGGAAACAATGTTTTTCAATTGGAAAAGCATAGCAAAAAAAGAAGCAAATTTTTGGTGCAAGCTATTGCCACCAGTGGTCCATAAACATTAACCTCTTAATGACATTTATTAACTCATAAATCCTCATGAAAATATAATTGAGGGAAAAGCTTTTTTTATTGCTGTAATAAAAGCATTTCCTAAAAAGTTAAGTCCTTGAAACCTTTTTGAAAATCCTTCGACTCACTATAAATTTAAATTAAATTTGATCCATGAATTTCTGATGGTGATGATTTTAAAATAAATTGAGGTTGGATTTAATAAATAAACTGGTAAATTCCATTATCTCTTCTTCAGAACTCATTCAGGCTTTTTTTCAAAAGCTAAAAATCACAGCTGTACAGTTGCATACAGAAGTGGGGTCAGAGACAGAGTGTGCAACACCCCCTGGGTATCCATATCAGGAGGACATCTAATTAAAGAGTGAAATAAAAATTTTTGAAATTTGAAATAAAACATTTATTTTATGTTTCATTTATTTTTACATATTTAAAATCTCTTTCTTTCTCACATTTCTCAGTACTAGGCCCTATAAGCCTTGCTGCTTGATTCTTAAGTGTATACCATCAAGGAGTTGCCCACAAGCATCACCAAACCTCTGCATGCCACTACATCTGTAGAGGAGGTTTACAGGTCATGTTAGAAAAATCTTAGCAGCGTCTTGTAAGTTTCTTCATCTCTTGATAGCCTGGACATTCAAATTCTATGAAAAGAAAAAAAAAAGGGTATTTTTGTTTATTCAGATGGAACACTGAAAGCAGTAGAATGTTAAAAAGAGATGAAAATTGAAAAATGCTATCAATAGGAAAGATAAAAAGGCAAATCAGAAAGCAGAAGAAAAGAGATGGCATCTCTGGAGCGCAAGACATTTCCTGGTTGAATAAAAGCTCATCAATAGTTTTCTTGCCTATATTACTTTCATTATGCTGCTAGGTTTCATGAGCAAAGTCATAGCATTAACCTTTCTCAACGGGGCATCTTGCTTTGACTGTAGCCCTCAGTGCTCTATGGTCAATGCTGACTGGATGACAATGGTCAATTTTACAGTGCTTAATACCAAGTGGCACAAGTCAGCAAGGAAGACACAACCATCAATATTGATTTGAGGCAGCAGCTTTTGTAAAATGTCCATTTCTTAAAGCGATGAGATAAAGGCGTTAGGAATAGACAGTGGTACACAAGTAAGAAAGTTGAAAGGTGAGCAGAGAATAAGGCGCTGAGCGCTGTATTTAACAGTCTGCTTTTGTCCTCGGCCCTGTCTCATAAGAATTCATAGCTAGAAAGCTGGAACAGAATATATTCAATGATGTCAGTCTGGTTTGTTGCTGAAAAAAAAAAATCAGAAATATAACTTTCGTCTATTAATAAAAACAGTTCTTCTAGGTCTTTCTTGATGAACATTATAAATTTTTAACCTTTAGCACTCTGAATTAATATTATTCCCCCTGCATTCTTTTTCAAGGGATCTCAGTTGTAGTTAATGTCGATCAAAGTTATAGTTAATGTTGCTCAAAGTTGTTTTCTGTTGCCATAGCAGGATATGACAACACAACTATGAAATTCAAGCATTATTCTTCAGGGATCAGAGTCACCTTCAGTGGCAGAATAAGCAAATGAAGTAACATACATAGTGATAAAGGTTAATGAAATAAACAGTAATTTTGCATTCCAGTATCCAGGCCTGGCTGAAGGTACTGGCAACTTGGGCAGTTGTCTGGGGCTCCATCGATGCTGAGGGTGTCATCAATAAAAAATAAAAAAATGATCTTGCCAAGAAGATATTAGGTTGGTGAAAAAATAATGTCGTTTTCTCACATGTGTTACTATGTGAGAAAACGACATTATTTTTGCACCAACCTAATACGTGTAAAAAGTGCCATGCAAAGAACTGCAAATCTAAAGGTTAGAAAATTATTTTACATAGGATAATGAATGTTTTCTTTAGCTTTCATTAAGTTGTATATTATAATAAACTACATTTTCAGTTTTTCTCCTTGTGAAAATTTTTTATACTTATAAGGGTATCAAAGTTCGGCTTGCCCCGGGGGTACCAGCAACCCTAGAGTCATATCTAAGAAGCCAAAAATGTAAAAATGTCAACTATCGGCACTCAACCAAGAAGTAATTTTGAAATAATTCTACTGAAGAATGAATAATATAAGAATGAATTTTATTTTGCCTGAAAATATATTTCATTTAGTTTATAATTCTTTTAGTAAAAAATTAATTTTATTTTTTGCATTTTTGAATTTATTTTACAGTATATAAAAATGATTTAATGCCGAATTCTCTCATTTTGAAAAACAACAGGTACTACATATAGATTTGATTTGCACATGAGTCAAAAAGCTAGATATTGTTTGGGTTTATACATGAGTTAAAAAATTTTGGTTTGCATGAGGTTAAAAAATTTTAAATGCAGATTTAGTGTAAACATGAGTCAAAAATATTGGCAGAGGATCAAAACATTTTGCATGAGAATCAAAAAGGCAAACATAGGTTTCTTTTGAAGGAGTATTAAAAAGGTAGACATAGGTTTGGTTTGTACCTGAGCCAAAAGGTTTGGCGCATTTCTTTGCACAACAGTCAAAAATGTAGATAGGTGTGGTTTGCATGTGGGGCAAAAAGTTTGATCTGAGAGTCAAAAAGGTAAAGTTTGGTTTACACTAGTGTCAAAAAGGTATGCTCAGGTTTGATATGCATGGGAAGCAAAAACACAGATATGGGTCTGGTTTATCATTATTTTCTCTTTGACTTACATGTGATATCAATTTTAGCGATTGTTGTCACTGAAAGTCCTCAAGTGATGTGGTTTTTGTTATTTGGTACAGTTCTTTGTGATTAACACTAGCCCACAAGGTTTGAAGAAGGACAGTCTTCTCTAAGACCTAAAGAGTTCATTCACTCAAGCAACTTAGCCATTGATCTGAGAAAGCAGTTGTATACAGTTGACTGTTTAGATATTTTTAAACAAGTTTAGTGCCATGCATCTATACAAATGTCTTGATATGACAAGTCTATTTAAGAACATGACACAAGTTTCTAAAAATATTTCATTTAATATAAAAATTAGAAAAAATAACTAGGTACCAAGTAAGGAATATTATAGATTTTGCAGCTATTACAAGGATTGATCAATTAATATATAGCCTGACAAAATTATCAGCTGAATTTTGATCTGAAATGTTCACTGTATAATATTTGATCTATCTTATTCATCGTGAAAATGGTATAACAATAGAGCAGTAATAGACATGTGAGACTGGGGAGTGGGGTGTAAGTCTTCCTTACAAGACCATGTAAATGGTTCCAATATACTCCATTTTTGGTCTAAACTGATTTATATAAAGGTAAAGCATAGTTTTTAAAACGAATATATTTAATATCATGGGTTATAGAAAGATCCAGCTGCCGTTTGTGCAGGTGTTAGCGATGAGAACAAGGGCCAAGAAAACTTTTTCCAAAGCTGCTTGTTACATTTTGGAAAGCATATTAATTGCCTTGTTATGATCAAATAACCAGGAAACATTTTGCTGAATATCATTTAGAGAAGAATTTGAAAAAAATAAAAAACAAGATAAAAAAAAAGAAAATTCCTGTAAACACGCTTCTGAAGAAAACACTACATTTTAAATAGCATGATTAATGATCCTTGTGTCTTTTTGCCATGGAGACTGCAGTGATGAACGTTTTAAAAATATCAAAAGGTTAAGCTCTTTCAGAAGATATCCAGGAACATGCAATTATACTTTGTAAAATAAAAGAGAAAAAAGATGAATTTGAATATACATATGAATTTGTATCTAATTGCAAGAAAATGCATATGAGCAGGTAACATAATGAACAAATTATCAGATAGGAAGAAACACCTGGTCGCAGTCTGGAAAGTTCAATAATATCAAGATAGTTCCACGTGCCATGTTTGATGGATGTCAGTTATCAGTTATCTCCTGCTAATTTTTCCCTTTGAAAGTTCTCCACTGCCATAACCGGGTATTGAACTCACACTCTTTGGGTCTGTCACTGGATCTAACCAACACCTTTATCCACTGTGCCATGTGTCCTTGAGGCATAGAACAGTCTACCCCAGTGATCAAAATAAAGGGTTCAGTTCGAAATTCCAACCACCTGAAGAAGGTCGGAGTGTACAACGGCCAAAACGTTGTGATAAATATGGCGACAAAGATGAGGACAATAATCCGCATAATGTAAATACTGTACATAATACCTCATCTCAGAAATATAGACAGATACTGAAGGATTGGATAAATATGGCAACAAAGATGAGGACAATAGTCCGAATAATGTAAATAGTGTACATAATACCTCATCTCAGAAATATTGACAGATACTGAAGGATTGGATAAATATGGCAACAAAGATGAGGACAATAGTCTGAATAATGTAAATAGTGTACATAATACCTCATCTCAGAAATATAGACAGATACTGAAGGATTGGATAAATATGTCAACAAAGATGAGGACAATAGTCCGAATAATGTAAATAGTGTACATAATACCTCATCTCAGAAATATAGACAGATACTGAAGGATTGGATAAATATGTCAACAAAGATGAGGACAATAGTCCGAATAATGTAAATAGTGTACATAATACCTCATCTCAGAAATATTGACAGATACTGAAGGATTGGATAAATATGTCAACAAAGATGAGGACAATAGTCCGAATAATGTAAATAGTGTACATAATACCTCATCTCAGAAATATTGACAGATACTGAAGGATTGGATAAATATGGCAACAAAGATGAGGACAATAGTCTGAATAATGTAAATAGTGTACATAATACCTCATCTCAGAAATATAGACAGATACTGAAGGATTGGATAAATATGTCAACAAAGATGAGGACAATAGTCCGAATAATGTAAATAGTGTACATAATACCTCATCTCAGAAATATAGACAGATACTGAAGGATTGGATAAATATGTCAACAAAGATGAGGACAATAGTCCGAATAATGTAAATAGTGTACATAATACCTCATCTCAGAAATATTGACAGATACTGAAGGATTGGATAAATATGTCAACAAAGATGAGGACAATAGTCCGAATAATGTAAATAGTGTACATAATACCGCATCTCATAAATATAGACATATATATATATATATATATATATATACCTGCCTCATCAGACCAACTACATTTTATTAAATGATACAAATTTATCTAGACAATTTGAAAAAACAGACAAAAAAATGTAGCAGAATTAACTTGACCCTAAAGATCTTTTGCGGGGCTTACATAATTGAAGAGAGAGAGGTGGGGTAAGAAAAAAAAAACGTATGTATAGCTGATGAATCGAATTTTTAACCGATTTATAGGATGTTTTAAGTTTTTTTCCTTATTACTATTTATATTTGCTCTGTTTATAAATTTATACATTGGGCTCTTTTCATGGATTTGACTTTTTAATATTTTTATATTATTAGGTTGGTGCAAAAATAATGTCGTTTTCTCACATAGTAACATGTGTGAGAAAACGACATTATTTTTGCACCAACCTAATAAAAAAAACATCTTTGAAATAATCCTTAGCACTTACAGATTACGGTATTATTTATTCATACATATATATATATATATTGAGAGAGAGAGAGAGAGAGAGAGAGAATGAGAGAGAGAGAGAAAGACTGGTACTATTATTGATATTTATTTTTTAATTTCAGATATATAAATAAATATATAAATAAATATAATAAATTTGGTTGTAAACTTTAAATAGAAACAAGTTATTGAGTGATTGGAAGACAATATCAGAAATTATGTAAAATTTGGACTGAGATCAGAGAATAACCAGAAAAGAAATCGTAAACATTGGCAAGATAACAAAAGAGATTGGCTTTAAGAATGTCACAAATAAAGACTTGGAAAAAATGAGTGGGGCATCAAAATTGAAGAGGATTTGATCTTGTAAAGGTAAACAGTGGGGAAAAGAAGTAGTTTTGCATACTTTTATGCCTATAACCAAAAATTGGCTAAAGACAAAAGCATGCATGAATACCATCTTTTAAGTAAATGTCACAAAGTAACATGCAAAATGAATGAAGTAGTACATGAAAACTAAGCAGTACTTTTTGTGATGAATATTTAAATTGCAACTCCTTTGAATTTTCTGAAGAATCTTGAGATATACAGCAGGAGTGCCAGACTAGATATAGCAACAGTATTCAATGCATGGATGAATGGTAAATTTATAAAAGTGCAAGATGGATTCTGACAAGAAAATTCACTGACATGACACAGTTAATTTGCTTTCCTTGCAGGGGACAAAGCAATTTCTTAAATATAGGCACTCCACATCATAACAGTGGAAAATATGAGGTCAAGAAGGTATAGCATGCTGTTCTCCAGGAGTTTAGCATAAACCATACAGAAAAGGTTCTCTATGGTGATTAAATGAAAGCAGTTTTGCATTGGAGTTATTAAAATTTACAAGCCATTTCTTGCCCCAGTTAATCACTGTTTGGAAGTCATTTTTCAAGAGCAGTTTCCAGGTTTACTTTGTTAGATGTGACATCTTTGCTACTGAGGCAGGGGTAAATAGTAAAGTCAACTGCATAAATACCTAGTTGGTTGGTTGGTTGGTTGGTTGGGTTTTATGGCATATCAACCACTGTGGGTCATTTAATGCAAAATTAAGGTATATATATATATATATATATATATATATATATATATATATATATATTAAATATACAGTACTAGTAAACATGCTGCTGGCAACATTATTTTTTCAAAAACACATAGCTGGCAACATTATTCTTTCCAAAAAACGCATAGCTGGCAACAGTATTGTTTCAAAAATGTATATCTGGCAACATTAGTGTTTCAAAAACGTATAGCTAGCAACATTATTTTTCCGAAAACATCTGAAGCCTTGTTGTTGGACGTAGTTTATCATCATACCCAGGACGTGGATGTAGTTTATCGTCATACCCAGGACGCAAAACGTATAGCTGGCAACATTATTTTTTCCAAAAAACGTATAGCTGGCAACATTATTTGTTTCAAAAACACATAACTGGCAACATTATTTTTTCAAAAAACGTATAGCTGGCAACATTGTTTCAAAAAGGTATAGCTGGCAACATTATTTTTTCCAAAAAACGTATAGCTGGCAACATTATTTGTTTCAAAAACGTATAGCTGGCAACATTATTTTTCCAAAAACATTATCTGAGGCCTTGCTGTTCGACGTAGTTTATCATCATACCCAGGACGCAGATGTAGTTTATCGTCATACCCAGGACACGGATGTAGTTTATCGTCATACCCAAGATGCGGATGTAGATTATCGTCATACCCAGAACACGGATGTAGTTTATTGTCATACCCAGGACGCGGATGTAGTTTATCGTCATACCCAGGACGCGGATGTAGATTATCGTCATACCCAGGACGCATAAATACCTAGTTGGAAACTGATGATGTGGAAAAAAAACACACAATTCATTATCATAAGATATCTGATTTATAATAGTTGACCATGGTGAATTTTTAATGTCCTTGCCAAAGATATACCCAATCAATAAGACAACACTGAATCAATGCCTATCTCTCAAAAACTCATTTCATTCACAATTTACAACCTTGTAATTCCAGACAAAACATGACTTTAAATAAAATAAACAAAACATTGTAATTAAAGAAAGAAAGAAAATTCAGTTTTGGAAGCTTTGCTTTTAGGTGTGTATAAAATTACTGATAAATAAAAATAACCAAATGTAGTCTTCAGTATTTTAATGGCTGTTGTAGCCAAACCAACTACAGCAGTGTTTGCTTGTTCTGATAGTCAAAATGTTTTATTTCTATTTAACAGAAATTCAGGGTCTTCTCAATGATACTGGAATTTACTATCTTTTACACTATTTTATATTTTGGCTATTGTCCCTTCCTTTGTTGTTTTTATCACAACATTTCAGCCGCTGTGCTCTCCGGCCTTCTTCAAGTGCGTGTCAATCTGAGTAACCTACAAAGAGTCATTGTTTAACCCATTATTTAATCTACCAAGTAGACTGTTCTCGTTCCACTGCTCATGTCTTGGGTTATCGTTTAGGTCTTATTTTTTATTTAGTACTGTTCAGCTATTGCTTGCCCATTTCGACTGAGTTACACATACATACTGCCTGACCCAAGGATTGAACACACAACCAGTATGTTGCCAAATTCACCAATATTTTTACCAACTAGGCCTCATCCCAGAAATTCAAACAGGAATATTACTTGTTTGTATTTTGAGGTACTCAATGTGACAAGCCAGTTTTCCCAATATTGAGCTGATAGAGCACTGACCTGATTCTAGTCATCTAGAAATTTGAAGTTGCATCATCTGCATAGATATACCCAAATGATAACAGGATACCCTTAAGTGGATCTTTAATGTAAAGCAGAAAGAGACTTGGACCAATGACTGGTCATTAACAACTAGCTTCGTGGGCCTACCATTAGGAAGAACTTGATAATTGAGAAGACTCTTTCAGTGGTTCCATAGCTGGGGAGCTTTTGCAGCAACCCTCCAAGCCACACCTTGAGATGTATTTGTGCCTCACTGTGTGTAATGACTGGATATCAGCAGTGGACCAAGCCAATCAAATCAGTATTGTTTGTCACTGAAATGTTGTCCCTCTTGAGGTGATCAACAACTATCCTATTGATTATAGTCTCAAAGAGTTTGCTGTTGATACTGAGGAGCCTTTGGTGGGTGGTTGATACTAGAGATGGCAATGAACACTCACCTGCATTCAAGAAAATGCATTCCACAAAATTGGGAAGAATTTCTATGCCAAGTAGTGGTTAAATAGTTTTACTAAGTTTGGGGATAACTCAGGGTTAATATTCTTAAGGATAACTACTGGAATTTTATCATGGTTGGTTGCCTTCTTAGAGTCAAGACTGATAAGTCTTGAGACTTTCAGGGCTGTGATAGATTGTTACAAGTGTCAATTTATACCAAAAATGAAGTATTGTCACCATATCTGAGTTCTTATGCCCTGCTCTATCTTGATAAAAGTCAGATCAGACAAAAAAGTGTGTATTGCTGCCATATCTTGGATGGAACTGCCTAATCCTCACTTTCCAGCTTGTATTATGGAATCCTCTATATTTGCCTGTCACCCCTGAGGGAACATGCACTCTTCCGCCAATTCAACTTTAACCAATCATTATTTCACTTTTCTAAACGTGACTTCTCATTGGTTAAAAGGACCCACAAATCTGTTTTCCCGCTTACCATTGAAACCCAAAAAGTCAATAAATATGATTGCTTCACTTGATTCAAGCAGCCAGTTACTAAGTTGCAAGAGATGCCAACAAACTCTGCATGCACCAACACACTGACTCAGCAACCACCATGCACACCGACATACTGACTCAACAACCACCACTCTCTCTCAGCAACTCAACACAACCCACACAGCTATTGCCGCATGAAGATACTTAAAGTACAATTGACTAAAAAAGTGACATTATCACTATGACATAGTAATTGTACATTTAATCAACCTCAGCATACCAGTCGGTAACTAAGTCTTTGAGAGATGCCAACAAACTCCATGCGCACCAGCACACTGACTCAACAACCGCCACTCTCTCTCTCAGCAGCTTAACACAACTCAGAAAGTCTTGTCACGCGAATTAACCCAACTTACAATTTATTAGAAAAAGTGACATTATTACTACCAAAGTAGTAATTGCATTTAGTCAACTTACATTATATCAGTCAAAGGAACATAACTCCTTATGACTTCAAACAATATTTACAATTGTCGCACACATACACACTAATATTTCAACCCACACAAGTTGCAGAAAGCAAACTGCTTTAATTTCATAGACAAACCTTAACTACAAGCTTTCATACACCAGATCACTGCATGGTCACTCCTTTTATCTCACTTATCACATTGAACAAGCAATCTTAAAATTCACTTGATTTATATCAAACATATATAAATGCATTCTTATTTGTTGAGATCTATAACTACATTGTTTCTCCTTGATTTCTTTCAATTGAATTGCCTTCAAATGTTTGTTTATTTTATTTGTTGTGGATGAATGTTTGACAAACACGCACATTTTTAAGCCTTCACACAATTACACCTTCTGATACATCCAATTAGCTCAAATTCCGCAACAGTATCACTCCTATGCCTTGTTCTATATTTACAAATGTCATATCAGACTAAAAATGGTGTATTGCTGCCATATCTGAGCTGGAGCTACCCAATCCTCACTTTCCAGCCATAAGAGAATTCCAAATTGTTTTCATGGTCTTGTGGAGGACAAAATTTCCCAATTTGCAGCCTCTTTCCAAAAGATGCTATATTGCAAAATGATCCCTATTTCCATGGAAAATGCTTAGATGAGCAACATTCTTCAGTTCCACCTGTTCGAACCTTTAATGTTAAGGCATATGATGCCGCCACCACAGACATAAATCACCCTCATTTCCTCGATCCTCCAAAATAGGAATGAATTTCCACTCAAAAAGCTTTTTTCCAAAAAAGACACATACATAGGTGCTTCACCGAATGCTA
Organism: Acanthosepion lycidas; assembly: GCA_963932145.1. NCBI lineage: Eukaryota > Metazoa > Mollusca > Cephalopoda > Sepiida > Sepiidae > Acanthosepion > Acanthosepion lycidas. The sequence goes on from OZ010586.1 coordinate 42,184,378, forward strand.
CAATTTTTTTATGCAATTGTTCCTGCAATACAAGACCCAAGAGCCACCCAAGGTAGAGTTTAGTTGATTTTGTTTAGCAGCATATCGAACTCTACAGGTTATTTAATGCTGAAATCTAAATATTTTGAACACAATTGTATGCCTTCAACTACAAATGTATTGTTAGTTATTTTGCTATAAAATGTATTTTTGGTAATTCTACTATAAAATGTATGGTTGGTATATCTTAATATAAAATGTATTGCTGGTCATTTTGCTTTAAAATTGCATTGTTGGTAATTTTTTACTATAAAAATATATTGCTTGTAGTTTTACTATTAAAATGTATTTTTATATTTTCACATAGTTTTGTTTCTGTTTAGAGGTTCACTATTTCCTTATAGCTGGGGTGGTAACATGTGCTACCACCCTGGGTCAGTGTGGACCTATAAACAACAGCAAGTAAAAGGTTGCCCATTAAAACTGCCAATCTCCTGATCTGAGGTCTTGTTGCTGGATGTAGTTTATCATCTTACCCAGGACTACCCAAGGGTAGAGGCTTACTGAATGAGATTGTTGTAAGCGTGTAAGAGGAGGAAGTAAAAAGTGCATATTATGAGGATAATTAGGACAGACAAAATTTCCTACACTTGAAGATGCTTAGTAATCAGTGATGCATTCTCTTGTGTGTTTTTCCACAAAGTAACAATTCTTGGGTAGAAGCTGTTCAATTGGAATTTCCTTCTCACTAATGCAATGTGAACAGAATGAAGATGAATCAAACCTATGTAGATGGCATGGTGAAACTCTTCAAGTCATGAGTCAATCATTATCATTCGTCCTTATCCTGATAATTTTCATTTTTTACCATCTTCTCTTTTTGAGCCTTTTATTAGGTTGGTGCAAAAATAATGACGTAATAATGTCGTTTTTTGACGTTATTACATCATTATTTTTGCACCAACCTAATATTAGATGATCTCTCTTATTAAAAAGAAACTTTCTCTTTCTTTTTCCATGTGTCGAGATCCCTTCATGACATAACTGAACATGACCCTACACAAGTTCTTATTCTTTGTAGCTCTTAATAGATTTTATCTTTTTGCTATATCTCCCAAACCTTGCTCTACCATCCATCGACTCAAGTTCACCAGGTAGGTTATGCATTGTTTTCCTTCATTACTCTTGCATTCAATATATCCTGTGAGTATAAAATTTTCCAAGCCGCCTTTCTTCATTATATGTCCTAGAAATTTCAACTCTCTCTTCCTGATATTAAGTATAAGTGTCCTTTTTATTTCCATTTTCTCTAAAACTTGCTAGGTAGGTTATGCCTTGTTTTCCTCTATCCATCTTTGCCTTTATCCTGTCCTGTGAGTATCACATTTTCTAAGCCCTCTTTCCTCATTATGTTCCCTAGAAATTACAACTCTCTCTTCCTGATGTTAAGTATAAGTGTCCTTTTTGTTTCCATTTTCTCTAAAACTTGCTAGGTAGGTTATGCGTTGTTGTCTATCCCTCTTTGTCCTGTGAGTATCATATTTTCCAAGTCCTCTTTCCTCATTATATGCCCTAGAAATTTCAACTATTTCTTCCTGATGTTAAGGATAAGTGTCCTTTTTGTTTCCATTTTCTCTAAAAGATTGTTGTTGCTGACATGTTAGGTCCATGGTATTCTCAGCATCGTTCTTTCTCACATAATTTTAAATCATGGCCTCACAATCAAAAGTTTAAGCATGCATGATATTAAATATCACTGTACAAGCAGATAGAAAACAATCTAAGATCTCATGGCTTCCAGAAAGTTTTTTTTTTTCTGATTTATATTTTTGAATTGTGCTTTTAGAAAATGTAAATATCCATGCAAAGATATCATCTGCTTCTTTCAAACAGGAAAAAAAATCTGTACGAAAAAATTGCTGCTTCAAAATCCTATCTCATGGATAGAAAATGTCAAGGCTTAAGCTTTCTTCTGTATGAACCTGACAGCAAACGTGAGGTCAGCTTTGCATTTTGTTCTGTTTTTCTCTTTTATTTACCTTATGTTTTTTTTAGGCTGTATATCTTACCTTCAGCATTTAAATTAAGGTCCTTCCTCTTGGGACATAGTGGCATATTCCATTACCATAGATGTGTCAGTTAAGCCCCGCATATTTGACTGCAAAAAACGCCTGATCAGAGGTTCTATCTTTAGAGAAAGACAAGCTGAGATTTATAACTGTCTGTTGTTATCTGGTCATTAAGCATTTATTTATAGGCCTCCACTTTGTGGAAGGTAGAAAAACAGTTGCTCAATTCATACCACAGAAAGATAATCCATACAAAGATGAAGAAAAAAGTCAGTAGGATAAATTAGGGGGTTGGTGGTATAGAATGGTTGAATGAAATTCTCCAGCACAAAGGTTTTTGTCTTCCATGGCCCTTAGCCTGTGGTCCTGAAACAGATCTATTTTTAAGTTCTCATCTTGCAGTTTCTTGTTTCTTTACATCAAAGTCTATAAATATATTTTCACCAAAGATCACAAAAAGTGAGTGGAAATAGAAAATAAAATTGAGATAAGAAAAAATTTTCAGATCATATGAACTGTGCAGTCTGGTGGTCAAAACCTTAGGAATAGCATAAACAAATTGGATTTCAGGCAGCTTGGTTGTCAAAGCACTAGGAATTGTATAAATAAATTTTATTTCAGGCAGCGTGATGGTCAACGCACTAGAAAATGTATAATCAAATTAGATTTCAGGTAGCCTGGTGGTCAAAGCACTAGGAATTGTATAAGCAAATTGGATTTTCAGCAGCCTGGTGGTCATAGCACTAGGAATTGTATAAGCAAAATGGATTTTTCCGCAGCCTGATGATCAAAGCACTAGGAATTGTATGAGCAAATTGAATTCAACTAGGTAGCCTGCTTGCATAAGCACTGCAAAATGTATGAAAAATCTGAATATAATGTAGCCTAAGGATATAAACTCACTCCTGATGTATCAGCAATACAAAAGAATTAAATATTTACAATTTTTGTCTTCTTTTCCATTCAACATCATTACTTACATTTTATTTCTTTCATGCTACCATACACATGTTTATAACATTGTTAAATCTTGTACCCTTTTTAAGATATTTTATTTAAATTTTTATGAATGAATATTCACCGAATATAACTGATAGACTGGAGGACAAATCATCTATAATGCTGTGGTTATATTAACCAAGAAAAGAATATTAATCCTAATAGAATATTGAATAAGAATAATGTATTGATTTAAATGCTTAAAGATAGTAAAGGAATATTTAGCAAGGACCAAACTTACAACATTAGATTTTGATAAGCTTAGCTTTGTTTATCACAGGACCACGGTAACTAGATATTCACTGAGGACTGAACATAACAGCAATGGCCAAATTGATGAGCCTGCAGTCATTGAAATGATCGCATGTATCCGTGTGATTGTGGTGCAGTCTGTATTAAAAAGCATCAAATGATTATCCAACAAAACTGATAACCAACAGGTCTGCTCATCAATCACAAAGCTGAACTTTTTTATCACCTTCCCTTTAATTAGAAGCTTTACTATATGTATCAATTTGTGAATGCAGACGACATCGTTTCCTTTGGGTAGCTGACTGGCTGGTTGAAATCACAAAAGCATTATACTGAAAACATGCTTTTGCAAAAGTTTCTTGTTTGGTAACCAACTAATTTAGCATGGCATTTCCCACTTATAACAGAGTGGAATTTGTTCAAAGGCCACAACACAGATACAATCATCAATTATGATGGTAGCCATGATATATATATATGAAAAACAGACCTTCTTTGATATATCTGATAATGTAAATTATTGATAATCAGTATAATAAAATGAATTATGAACCAGTTAGAACCAGGATATTTTTGCGTATCATCATATTAGTAAAATATCTTGTTAGCCATTTGCATTTAACAAGATCTATGGCTTCTCTTGATTAACTAATCTCCTTCCTTTTACTTAAAGAATCCTTTGACTATTTACAATCCCTATGTGTCCTTGTTCTATTACAAATTACTCATTTCACCTGCTTCACCTGATTTTATTAAGTCCTTTGACTTCAGGATGTCGGCAATCATGGTTCTTCACAATTTCCTGTATCACTAAGCAGATTTTACAAGCTGATTAGTTAGGTTAATCTGTTTCTCTCTGCTCTATTTTGCCTTCAATTTATCCTGTAGGTGTCAAATTTTCCAAGTTCTCTTTCCTCACATGTGTCTCCAAAATTTCAGCTATCTCTTTCTGATTCAAGTACATGTCCTTTTACAGATAACTTCCTGGTTGCTTATATACTCTGTCCACGGTATTCTCAGCATCCTCCTGTAGAACCAAATCTCTGTTGCTTTGTACCTTCTCTTCATCTTTGAGGAAATTATCCAGAATACACTGCTATGTAGGGAGATTTATATTACATAGCATTTCAGCACTCTAGTTTCAAAAATTCTTCATTACTTATACAATCAGTCAATAGAATTCTTAGCTTCCTTCTGGGGGATCACATCTTTGTCGCCTCAAGTCTCCTTTTCACCACTGCAGAAATTATCCAGCATTCACTGTCATATATGAGGTTTTATGTTACATACGATTTCAGCACTCTTTTTTTTCAAAACTTCTTCATTGTTCACATGTTCCATCCATGGAATTCTCAGCATCATTCTGTAGAACCACATGTCTGTTGCTTCGAGGCTCCACTTCATCCGTCCGGAGTTTGAATCTTTGCTTGTTGTATCCTATCAGCTACAACATAAAGAAATAATTCCAACATCTGATCCATGACCAATATTTGAACTCCAATTGTAGCCTTAGAATTTGAAATAAATTAGATAAAGAACAATCTATAATCATTCTGTAATCAAAAGAGATATTGGTTGACTGCTTACTGTTCAACTTTGTACTTGTTTTGGCATTAATTTACACAATCTCATTAGTTAGGTTATTCACTGTTTCTTTCTGTTCCTCTTGCCTTTACTACATCTTGTGAGTGCCAAATTTTCTAAGCCTTCTTTCCTCATTATATGTCTCAAAAATTTCAACTATCCTTTTCTAATAAAGCATGTCTTTCTAGTTCATATTTATCTTAGAACTTCCTTGTGGTCATTTATTCAGTCTTCAAGTCTCTTCTTAATCTGTGAAAAAATTGTCCAACATTCAATAGCCATATTGGAGTATTAATATTACATAATGGTTCAACGCTCATTTCATTGTTTCTGTTGTATGAAGAATTATAACTATATTTGAATTCTGTGTTTCCATTTTTCTGAGTCATTGGCTTTCTTTTTATAACTGGGAATTTATGTTTATTTCTCTCTTTGTAATTGAGATATCTACTGCCATTGTAGCTTTAGAATTTGAAATAAATAAGATAAAGAACAATCTATAGTCATTCTGTCACCAAAAGAGATATTGGTTACTGTTCCAGCATGTATTTGTTTCATTAGTTAGGTTACTCACCATTTCCCTCTGTCCCTCTTGCCTTTACTGTGTTAAATTTTCCAATCCTTCTTTCCTCATTGTATGTCTTAGAATTTTCAAGTATTTGTTTTCAATAAATGTTGTCCTTCTAGTTTGGATTTACTTTAGAACTTTCTCATGGCCATTTGTTCAGTCTGTGAAACCACATTTATGCTGCTTCACATCTCTTCTTCGGCTGTGAAGAAACTCTCCAAAATTCAATGGCCATATCGGAGGATTGATATTATAAAACAGCTCCACAGTCTTTTCTTTGTTTCTGTTGAAATCTTCTTACAGAAAGGCAAGGAATCGCATCTATGAAGAATCACTTCTATTTTACTTCAAGTCTCTTCCTCGCCTGGGAAGAAATTGTCTAAAATTGAATGGCCATTGTTATCTAGGAATAAAGTGTTTCTGCTGACACTTGAGATTGAACATAGATTGCCAGTGAGCCAACATAGGTGATCTCATTATTGAATTAAGTAGACCACATGACTATAGAGGAAACGCATAAGTAGGTGGTAGCGTGGCATCTATACAATTGGCATTTCTAGTCTATCCTCTATACAATACAGATCACTATTTCTAGTCTATCTTCTATACAATACAGATTGCTATTTCTAGTCTATCCTCTATACTATAAGAATCACTATTTCATTTGTAATCTATTGTCTATTACTGTACAAACTGCTATTCTCTACTCTCTTCATTATACTATTTCTCTATTCAGATGATTACTATTTGAGCAAGTATTATCGAGCAAGTACTATTTGTGTGAGTGTTATTCAAAACCATCTTACACCGGTATTGTTCAATAGCATACTATAGTTGTATTTGCGATTACAAAGTCTCTACTACAACAAGCATTATGAAAGTGACAACAAGTATTCATTGAGATCACAAAAGTCATATAGACAGATTGATACTACATAACAGTTCAGCAGTCTTTTCTTTGTTTCTATTAACTTTTTCTAATGTTATCTCTATTTTTAATTGAGATGTTCACTCTGATTGTATCCTTAGAATTTTAAGTAAATCCATAGTCATTCTATAATGGAAAGAGAGATCAGAATCATATCTATGTTAATGACACTTTCTTTTTGTAGATTATGTATTGGGGTTGATGGCACGTAACAGCCAATGTTGCACTGTATGTCTCTAATTCCCATCAGTGGCATAAAAGTTAGCACGATGCCATGATTCTAAATGTTTAAACCATGAATAAGTAATATTTCCAGGCTCATAAAACTTTAAGAGACAAAGAGGAGAAAAACAAGTCTCCCAGAAGGGAAGTAAAGTTTGAAACAAGGAGAGAAGTTCGACAGGAGTTGGAAGACAAGGGAAACAATGATGAATATTAAGCAAGTGTCAACAAATATTACCACGACAGAAAAATATCAAAAGACTAGAATGCCGCAAGCAAAGAGGAAAACAATTTAGATAGAAAAGTTTTTTCCCTTTATACAGAACACATAATATTTATGATGGTGAGAAATTGTTAAAGTTTTATCACCATATATATAAATAATGAATATAGTACAATCTCTTTACAGATGAAGAAGTGACTTGAAGGAGTTTTCTGCTGTCGAATGCTAAGAATAGCAGAAATGGAATATGTAAGTAATTAGGAGGTTTTAAGGAAGATAAGAACTATGAAAAAACTGATACTTGCACTTGGAAACTTATCATTTCTATGACATATAATGAGGAAAGAAGTCTTGAAGAACTTAACACACACAGGATATAATGAAATCAAGCGAAGTAGGTGAAAATATAATTTGCTTAATGAATAGAGGGCAGAACAAGGAAAGTAAAAATTCAAAGGATACTAAAAAAAAGGAAGTTGTGGAGAACCATGATCACCTAGTTCTTGAAAGGATCTGAAAGAAGAAGATATAAATTTTGTAATGGAAAGGCAAATAAGAATCATATTATAGTTAACATTTAGACAACATGCAGGACAAATAAGATTGCAACGGACCGTGACTTTACGTGCTGTTAAATTGGGAACATGTGTGTAACTCCTGATAGAATATTAAAAAGTTCACTACAAGAATATGGCAGACTCAAGTTGAGTCCAACCAAAGATATATAAAGGAAACAAAGAAGACAGATATATATATGTCAACAAGTATATGTATTAAACAACAAGATTTACAATAGACAAAGACATTAACATTTGTGTTTGTGCGTGAACGTAAAGAGTTTGTATTTTGATGAATGTTTGTAGGTACATGTATGTGTGTATGTGTTTCATGGTGTTTTCCCACAAATGGACAAAATGCAGATCTCCGCGAGAGATCATATTTTTTAAATGTGTTCACTGAAATGCAAAGTAAAAAAGAGAATGAGGCAATAAATCGCCCAGTATTTGTAGTGTAGAGAGAGCGACCCCGAGTGAATAATTTGGGCAATTAACGAGGAGTTAACCCTGAGAAGATCCATGCCTATTTATGGTATATTATTTTGCAGTCTGTGGGTTGTTAGTCAAAATTTGCACCTAGTAATGACAGGATGAGTAATATATTGAATGATATAAGTTTAGTTGATTATTTAGTTGATTAGAACCATATTGGGATGATTCTTACAAGCATGGGACCAATTAAAATGTATCAAAGATTTCCTTTTTTTGTCTTGATTGTATGCCCATAAGACTCAAGTTAGCCCAGGGCATCACCAAACATCACCAAATCACTACGTATTGCTGATTGTCTTACCATGTTCCATAATGTATACAGCCCACCAAAATATGATGCCAAGGGTTAGTCTTATGTAGGTACCTCTACTAATTCATGATACTTATGGTTTAAAATGAATTAAAAAAATAAAAAGCTTTCTAGATGCTTTAATTTTAGCTTTAATGGAAAATTAATGATTAAATTTACTATTTCAAGTAAAAAAAATACTCTGTAGTGTATTTAAATAAGAAATTCTATTGGTTGGAGTTGATTCACGTTTTTTTGGCTAAAAATAACTGATCTGTGTCCTTTTTTAGTCATCTGTTATTGCAATGAAATTTTCTTTATTAAAAAATCTTCCAAAAATAAAATATACTCTTCTGAAACCTTATTTGAAGAATTTTAGCTGATTTAAAGTATAATTAATCCTATTTGAAACAAATATTATTTACTTTAAGCTGAAAATAACTAATTTTAACTATTAAAAAATAAATGCATTCATTTGTGAAGAAGTCCGGAAATTTCATTAAAAACAATTATTTGATTTTTACAAGAATTTTCAAATTAATGTGTTATTTTACCAGAAAAGGCACTAAAATTTCCATAGTCAACACCGTAACATTGTTGATGCATAAAAAAATCAAGATTTCAAACATGTTAGAAAGCATTTAAAATTTTTTTAAAAATAATAAAAAATACTTTGGTTTTACCTCTTAATAATAACATAAATGATTATACAATAAAACTTTGTTTTTATTAAGTTTGGGGCCGTTTTTCATTATGCTATCATGTTTATTTAGTGAATTAGTGGAGGTACCTAGTTTTATATGTCATACATGAATAGACTTTGGATAATTCTATTTCTTAGCTCAATGTTGCACACTCAAGTGTTTACCACTTCAATGAAAGCAAAAAATCATCTCAACACATTGACTCAATGAAAACATATTGTCCACTAATTCAGGTGAGTTTCATATGAAATCCCTGAACCTGAGCATGATGCTGTTGTTACAGAAATAGAAATCTGGCTAGAGGTATGAAAGAATATCCAACAGCTGCAAGTAAACAATTTCAAAATGGGTAAAAGTAAACAATTTCCAATTGCGGCAAGCAATTTCTAACAGTTGCAAATAAACAATTACCAACACCTGCAAGTAAACAATTCAAATGGCTAAAAGTAATCAATTTCCAGTTGCTGCAAAATCAATTTTTAACAGTTGTAAATGAACAATTACCAACAGCTGCAAGTAAACAATTTCAAATTGTTTCAAGTAATTTGTAACTGTTGTAAATAAACAATTTCCAGTTACAGCAAGTGAATAATTTCAAATTGCTGCAAGCAATTTCTACCTGTTATGAATAAACAATTTTCAACTGCTGCAAATAAAAATATTTCCAACTGTTGTGGATAAGCATATACCATTTTCTACAAATAAACCATTTGAAACTGCTGCAATTAAACAATTTCAAACTGCTGCAAGAAATTCCTAATTGATACAAATCAAGAATACCCCTGGTTGCAAGTGAAGAATTTAAAACTGCTCCATGCAATTTCTAACTGTTTTGAATAAATTATTTCAAAGTGTTACAAATAAACAATTTCCAACTGTTGGGGATAAGCAATTCCCATTGTATAGAAATAAACAATTTCCAACTGCTGCAAGTAAACAATTTTTAATTGCTGCAAGCAATTTATAAATATTGCAATTAAAAAATTCCAGCAGCTCCAGATAAACAATTTCCAACTGCTGCAAGTAAACAATTTCAAACTGCTGTAAGTAAACAATTTTCAAATGTTGCAAGAAATTTACAAATACTGCAATTAAAAAAAATCAATGGCTACAAATATACAATTTCAAACTGCTGTAAGTAAACAATTTCTAATTGCTGCAAGCAATTTAAAAAATTTAAAAAATTCCATTGACTACAAATGAACAATTTCAAATTGATGCAAATAAACAAATTCCAACTAATGCAAACAGAAAATTGCCATTGTTTATTTTATTATTTCCATTGCTACTTATTGATGTGACTCCAGAATGGTACAGATCTGACTGGGATTTTACAGATGTGTCCCTAAGATATTACAGATGTAACTCTAGGATTTTACTCATACAAATGTGTCACTAAGATTTTATAAATGTATCCCTAGCATTTGTGTTACAAGGATTTTAGAAATGTGACTTCAGAATGGTTCAAATCTCACTGGGATTTTACAAAATGTGTCATTAAAATATTACAAATGTATCACTAAGATGTTAAAAATGTGTCACTCAGGTGTTACAAATGTGAAACTATAATTTTACTCATACAAATGTTTCCTTAAAATGTTACAAATGTGTAACTAAGATGTTACATGCGTGTTACTAGAATGTTACAAATGTGATTATGATGTGAAAGAATGTTTATAAAACTTGGGTGTTACAAATGTGATGCTAGGATGTTACAAATGTGTAACTAAGATATTACAAATGTGTCACCATGATGTTACAAATGTGATTGAGAGATTTTACAAATGTTTTACTAGCATGTTATAAATGTGTCATTAGGATTTTATGAATTGGTGACACTAAAATATTATTGTGGATGACATAATGAATTTATGGGTTCTTAAATTTAAAAGATATTCTTACTCTTGCATTCCGGATAGATATAAATGGTGCAAAAAAACAATAAAACAAAATTCAACTTTACAATACACATTAGCCCCAAATTTTTATTGTGCAATTAGGCAAGATGAAAAGTTTTAAAATTATGATATGTTAGGCTCATAAAAGTAAAAAAACAAAAAATAGTCACACTTTCATACATTAAAAAAGTCAAAAATCTTTGAGGAGGATAGCAAAATGGGAAGTGTCAATGAGTTTTTAAAGTGAAATTAAATATTGAAATAAATTTAGTTTCTTTTAAAAAAGTTCAAAATCAAATCTACTTTCAGTTTTGTTTCTGCTTTCTTTCAGCTTCTTCATTTTCTTTTTCTTTCACCTTCTTCCTTTTCTTTTTTATTTGACTTTTCCCTTTCCTTTTTCTTTTAGCACTTTCTTCTCTTTTTTTCATCTTCATTTCTTTTACTTTCAACTTCATTCTTTTCTTTTTCTTTCAAAGTCTATCATTTCTCTTTCTTTCAACTTCATTCTTTTTTCTTTCAACTTATCTTATTCTTTTTTCTTTCAGCTTCTTCCTTTTCTCTTTCTTTCAAATTCATTCTTTTCTTTTTCTTTCAAAGTCCATCATTTCTCTTTCTTTCAACTTCTTTCTTTTTTTCTTTCAACTTCTCTTATTCTTTTTTCTTTCACCTTCTTCCTTTTCTTTTTCTTTCAAATTCATTCTTTTCTTTTTCTTTCGGAGTCTCTCATTTCTCTTTCTTTCAACTTCTTTCTTTTTTCTTTCAACTTCTCTTATTCTTTTTTCTTTCAGCTTCTTCCTTTTCTTTTTCTTTCAAATTCATTCTTTTCTTTTTCTTTCAGCTTCGTTCTTTTTTTTCTTTCAGCTTCTTTCTTTTCTTTTTCTTTGAGTGTCTTCCTTTTCTTTTTCTTTCAATTTCATTCTTTTCTTTTTCTTGTCAATGGTGTCATGATTGGTTTTTAGTTTTTCTTTGTTCGTCTTCCTCTTCATTGCCAGCGTCATCCTTGTATATGCCAAAACTCTTCAGCATTTTACTCTCTTAGAGGCTGCTAGTAAGTTTTACCTATGAAAACCAATACCATTCTGCTTTCTTCCTGCCAGCAGCCAGACAGCAACTTTCACATGTAAAAGCTAGTTTTCTTCTGTCAGTTTGATTGGCCAGACTTCTTAAGTAGCCATGAATTGGCTCCCAGTTGAATCAGAAATTTGATAACTTAGATTCATAATTTTCTGTCCCTACTGGGAAATGTATCTCTGAAATCATGCCTCTTTGCATGCATTATTTAGCTGAGTTTTGAGACCATGAGATTTGAGTCTAATTTTTTTACAAATTTGAGAAACAAATTTTACAGATTTATTTTTTAATATATCATCAATCTTCATTTTGGCAGTATTTACATTATCAGATCTGAGCAGGGTCAGTCTGTACTGTATCTAAGCACACCGACTGGGGAAGGTGCTGATTACAAATTAAACTATGCATAATTGATTATTAAAGGATGAAAATTATTCATGGATTTTGATATCATTCCGTTTTTTTTTTCATCGAAATCTGTGAATTTTTATGCTCCTGTTAAGTCTCAAAAATCACTATATAAAAGTCACTATATAAAAAAAACACTATATAAAAGTCACTATATAAAAAAAATACTATATAAAAAAACACTATATAAAAGTCACTATATAAAAAAAACACTATATAAAAGTCACTATATAAAAAAAACACTATATAAAAGTCACTATATAAAAAAACACTATATAAAAGTCACTATATAAAAAAAACACTATATAAAAGTCACTATATAAAAAAAACACTATATAAAAGTCACTATATAAAAAAAACACTATATAAAAGTCCCTATATAAAAAACACTATATAAAAGTCACTACATAAAAAACACTATATAAAAGTCACTACATAAAAAACACTATATAAAAGTCACTACATAAAAAACACTATATAAAATTCACTACATAAAAAACACTATATAAAATTCACTACATAAAAAACACTATATAAAATTCACTACATATAAAACACTATATAAAATTCACTACATATAAAATTCACTACATATAAAACACTATATAAAATTCACTACATATAAAACACTATATAAAATTCACTACATATAAAACACTATATAAAATTCACTACATATAAAACACTATATAAAATTCACTACATATAAAACACTATATAAAATTCACTACATAAAAAACACTATATAAAATTCACTACATAAAAAACACTATATAAAATTCACTACATATAAAACACTATATAAAATTCACTACATATAAAATTCACTACATATAAAACACTATATAAAATTCACTACATATAAAACACTATATAAAATTCACTACATATAAAACACTATATAAAATTCACTACATAAAAAACACTATATAAAATTCACTACATAAAAACACTATATAAAATTCACTACATATAAAACACTATATAAAATTCACTACATATAAAACACTATATAAAATTCACTACATAAAAAACACTATATAAAATTCACTACATAAAAAACACTATATAAAATTCACTACATATAAAACACTATATAAAATTCACTACATATAAAATTCACTACATATAAAACACTATATAAAATTCACTACATATAAAACACTATATAAAATTCACTACATATAAAACACTATATAAAATTCACTACATAAAAAACACTATATAAAATTCACTACATAAAAAACACTATATAAAATTCACTACATAAAAACACTATATAAAATTCACTACATATAAAACACTATATAAAATTCACTACATAAAAACACTATATAAAATTCACTACATATAAAACACTATATAAAATTCACTACATATAAAACACTATATAAAATTCACTACATATAAAACACTATATAAAATTCACTACATAAAAACACTATATAAAATTCACTACATAAAAACACTATATAAAATTCACTACATAAAAAACACTATATAAAATTCACTACATATAAAACACTATATAAAATTCACTACATAAAAACACTATATAAAATTCACTACATATAAAACACTATATAAAATTCACTACATATAAAACACTATATAAAATTCACTACATATAAAACACTATATAAAATTCACTACATAAAAAAACACTATATAAAATTCACTACATAAAAAGCACTATATAAAATTCACTATTTTTTATTCATAAATGTTGAATGCATTAAACTTATTCAATTTTTCAACACAAAAAAATCTCAAGTTGATGTTAAAAATTGTTGCAAAACATTTTTGAATTATTTAAGATACAATGATTTATTATATGTATTTAATTTGTATTCAGAGATGTATTTATTTTCAATATTCTTAGTTGAATTGCTCACCTATATTGCATATGATCCATTATTATTATAGATAATTGAGTTACATTAAAATTTGTTTTTTATATGAATACTACCTTATGAAAATTAAGTTGTAATAGGAAGCATATCATAGATTCAGGCAGGGCAGGAGATATTTGCAGATGATGGCCCAACTATGTGAGGAATTCACTCACATCATAGCAGAAATTGGCCTCATGTTCATGGAGATAAAAACATACTTGACAAGAAATAAAATGCACACAAATAACAGGAAAGGCATTGGTAAATTGTACGTTAATTTCATGCAATTTATTTATATTTTTGTGTGTATTTTTTAGCTTACAATTGTTTTATGGTACATGTAATAAAAGGGAGAATTTACTCTATAGTATAAAAAAGCCATATCACAGAGAGAAGTTACACACATGTTGCCCGTTAACAATGTTCATGGTAAAGAGACTGAATTTAACATCTTTTGGCAGGTTGTCTGTATTTCCAACAGGAACAGATTTCATTGCATGTTGGGAGTATTTTTAATTTTATTTCATTTATTTTATACAATATTTTTATGTTATTGGTTTTTTTTATTTATGTTATGGTCCAGTTCCTTGTACCATGTTGATAGTACAAGGTAGAACCAATAAAGAAGAACTCGAATACCGGTATGGAATAACACAGATATATTACAAACAGGAATATATACAGAGAAGAAGAAAGTGTTAGTACGAACAATCAGGTTTAGTAGTAATTGTCTGAACGCGACCCTGTTTCGGACTGCCTCTGAATCGACTGACTGACTGACTTCTGACGGACTTCACTCCAGACTTCAGACTGAACTCTAGACTTCAGATGGAACTCGCTGCTTCCACTTGAGGTGCAGTATTTATTACATATGGAATAGTCCATTATATTATTATGGCTAAGGTCCCATAACAATTTATAATTTTCATTATTATTATTATTATTTTATATTTTGTTTTTATTTATTTATAATAATAATAATATTCCTACACATATGGCACTTAACTAACTGATATTCAGAATTAGAAAGAGGTATTTGAAATTTTTAGAGTATATAATGTGGAAAGAGGGCTTGAAGAATTTAACACTCACAGGATATATTGAATGCAAGAGATGCAAAGGGAAACAAACTTGTGTAAATATCTGGCAGAATGAGTGTGAGGAATGATGAAAATGCTAAAAGCTTCAAAGGAAAGAAAGTTGTGGGATTTTTCATGACAGGGAAACGGTACATAGAAAAAGAGTTTGAAGTAACCTCAAGCAGATTTTGAACTCTCTTCACCAATTCTGTTTTTCTATATCAATAATCAATATACTGTTCAATTTGGACAAAGTTTTGAACAATGTTTTCTCCTGCCAGCCATGTTCTATAATTTTTTCCTAATTGTCTTTATACATTTGAAGCAAATCTGATATTAGAATATTTTTTCTATTCCTTTATTTGATAGACGATGTCTCTCTAACTTAAAGCAAAAGATCAACCAAATCCCTTCTTATTCTGTAGTGCCCCATTCCTTCTCAATGGAAAGGATTACAACTCTCCACTGCTCTATATTTTAATATCTGTAAAGTGTACATTACCACAGTTTTTCTTAGGAATTTTAGTTTATTTAGATATAAAAGTATTTCCTGTATTATGTACAAAGATATGTATTATCTCAAGTGGTTAATATTGCTACAAGAGTTGGCTCATCCTGGGTATGATGATAAACTACATCCAGCAGCAAGGCCTTTGATCAGGAGATTTTGAGGAGCATAGGACTACCACTTACTTGCTGTTGTTCCCAGGTTCACTCTGTGTTAGGTTCCCAGTTATGGGCATATGGGGTTAACCCTCAAACTGGGGTCAAAAAAGTATGAAAGTATAAAAATACATTTTTGTGAGTGAAAATATCAGTAATGCATTTGCATAGTAAAATATTTACAAGCAATATATTTCTGAAAAAAAAATTACCAGAAGAACATTTTTGTAAAATAAAAATAATAAAAAATTACCAGCAATACATTTTTAAAGGAAAAAAATTACCAGCAATACATTTTTGAAAAAAAACAATATATATTTGTAAAATATAATAAAAATTACAAGCAATACATTTTTGAAGGAAAAAAAATTACCAGCAATACATTAATGGAAAAAAAATTTCCAGCAATAAATATTTGTAAAATATAATAAAAATTACCAGCAATACTTTTTTTGAAGAAAAAAATTACCAGCAATACATTTTTGGAAAAAAAAATTTCCAGCAATAAATATTTGTAAAATATAATAAAAATTACCAGCAATACTTTTTTTGAAGAAAAAAATTACCAGCAATACATTTTTGAAAAAAAAAAATTTCCAGCAATAAATATTTGTAAAATATAATAAAAATTACCAGCAATACATTTTTGGAAAAAAATTATTAATATTCCCCCAAAATTAACTATCAGCCAATGACTTATAAGGAGTTGGTATGCTGCTAAACAAATGAACAGACAAACTAGAGTTGGCATAGATTTTTAGGTACACACTGTATGTGTTTTTGAGTTAATCTTGCCAATTTATTGATTGATTCATTCATTTTCTAAGGCTTATTTTTTTCTATCTTATTTTTTTCAGTATAGCTTTTAATTTTTGCTCCATTAATACTTAGTGACAATGTGTAACAATATATAAATGTTTTTAAAGCAAGAAAATAAAATAATTACATTTTTTTAAAAAAGTACTAATTCATAAAATTTGTCTTTCTGAAATGACAAACTGCATATCCATCTCCACTACCATATGTGATGGGAAAAAGAAGATAAAACTTTTGTTCCCCTTTCTCAAATTAGATCAGGCAAACTTCATAAAAGTTGGTTTCTAAAAACTGTATAAACTGTAGGGAGACAGTAAGTAAGGGGGAGGTATTAAAACATTACTGACTTTATCCTTTGATGAACTGTCAGACGAGTGAGTTAGGAAAGGCAAACATAGTAACAAATAAAGATGGCATTTGGCAAATCTAATTGTTAGAAAAAGAATTTCTGTTTCAAAATCATGATTTCTGTTTCAAGTAGGCCATTCCATTTTTCTGTACGTTTTTTTTTTTCCACCTGTTCTCATGTGTGTTTTTCTGTTTTCACAGAAAATAAGCCCCTATATATATATATATATATATATATATATATATATATATATATATATATATATATATATATATATATATATATATATTTCTCCAGAAAGACATTCATTTCTGTAGTTCACTGCTACCAGCAATCAGAAATATTTCTTCTCCCGATGATGGCCATTTTGGCCGAAACTAGTCAAGGAATCTAAATGGAATAATAATAATAAAAAAAACGAAAGAATATTAATCTACAACCCAGTATGTCTGAAGATTTTAATTTTTTAATATTTTTTTATTGTTCCAAATATATATATATATATATATATATATATGTTGGGGGGGTGTAAAATAATACATATTGAGTGCTGATCTGAATTAATAAAATAGTGCCCAATGCAATATAAAAGAGCTATAAACTATATATTAACAAATATCCTTTTTTCCTTACAGGTATCATGACTTGGAGTTTCATACACAACACAATCTTTATTTTGCTGAGATAATGCTGGTTTAGTGATACAAGTCTTACTAACTAACCCATAGCTGGAGGGAGAAAAAGAGCTGATGTTTCAACCTTACCAAGAACTCTCTATCATCTAACATTATGTTCACGTATTGATATTTTAATAATATCATTTTGACAGCAAACCAATTAATAAAATATTTTTTTATATTTCTTAGGCATCAGCATCTTAGTGCTAGAACTGTCAATATTCAACTCAAATATTTTTAGTTTTAATTATTAGGTCATCAGTATCTTTGGAATATTTATTTCAGCGTGAATAAAACCTGGGATGAATTTCTTCAGTCATATTGTTTTACCATCTCCAATCGGAGGAACATATATCAGGAACCATGCCAAATCTGATGCTGACATTTCTGGTAACACTGGAGCCAACCTGGCACTGACTAAATCTGACCTTCTCTGGCTGACTGCTCCTTGCTGGCTACTAAGTTCTGACTAACTGCAAAAGAAGAAGAACAAAATTACCAAATTACCAAGTTGTCAAATCACCAAATCACTAATATGACTCACTAATCATGTTTGTTTTTATTATTTTAAATGAGAGGCTGAACAAGTGATTGGATTTCTTCTAAACAAGGAATCCATTTCATCTGATCACCTCTGACAGCACAGAAGGGCAGGTAAAATTTTTCTGCTGAAACTAACCTCACACTGCTCATATCGACTGCCTATGCTGGCTGAATGACTACAGATTATTCAAATGACGAATGGCCAAATGGCTGAATTACTGACATGGTTAGCTAGATACTGTTTTCTATGTAATTATGGCCAGAAACACAGAAGCACACATATACTTAAATTCACGTGACCAGATTACCTTGCCTTCATTGGACAACATTTAATATTGATGAATTACATCGATATTTTTCAATTCTTCTCAAGGCACACTTTTGAATATATTACAACAACCCTCTAAAAAAATGTAAAATCATATATCATCATTTTTATTGTTATGAATAAAGTTAAAAGAGAACTCTCCAGTTTTAAATATTATGAATTTGGGACAAAAACATGGAATTTAAATAAACAATTCTCATGGCTGCAAGCAATTTCTAACTGCTGTGAATAAATAAACACTGAATTTGAATTAATTGCCAATCCACAAAAACAACTTATTATTTTCAGTTTTTAATACAGAATGTTAATGTATTTTTTTTTATTGCTGAAATTTTTTTGCAACACGCTGATGCATGTTGAAATACTCACAGTATTTAGTATTGTTGAAGTTATCACTAACATTTTTTGTCAAGATTTAGAAACTTTATATTTTACTCAATTTCAAAAAACCAATTGATGAAATCTGAATAAGTTGATTTGTTTGGAAAAATACTTTGACAAAAAACCTACTTCATGGTTAAATAATTTCTTTAATTTTATAGGATTTCTTGGTAAACAATATTTTTTAATAAATTTTTTTTTCCCTTTCTAAGAGCAAAGAATAAATTGTTAGGATTTCTTACTCTTGAGCATACAACATACAACTGGTCATGCACAATTTTTTTCTTTCTGGAGACAAATTCCAAATTTTAGAAGCATTTGGCCTTGTGATTTTTTTTTACAGTTCTTGCAAATGTAGAGAAACTGGAAAAGATATGCAAAAAACAATAGTGCATTTTTATTAAATAAGTATTTGTTATTTTAATCATTAAATTGTTTTTAAAATAGTGGGAGTATTTTGCATGTTAAATAATGAAAAATTTATTGTACTAAAAAATTTATGGTACTAAGATATGCACCCTAGTAAAACCAATTGTACTTTGTATCCACTTACCTGTTTGCACTTTTCCCAAAAATTTGCTTACAGTGGGTCAATGTGTGGCTATTTTAGAGGGTGTGATGAATGTTTGGATGGACTAACAGATTAACGGAAGTCAGACAATTTTATATATAGATAGATACTGTTAAAACTATCTATCTATTCAATTCAGATGTTTTTTTATTTTATTCATAACTCTCTATCTGTCTTTGGCTATTCATAACTTTATTCATACCTATCTATCTATCTATCTAGGTCCTTCCTATCTATCTATCTATAAATCTAAGTCCTTCATATCTATCTATCTATCTATAAATCTAAGTCCATATCAATCTATCTATCTATCTATCTATCTATCCGTTTGTCACAGTCTCTATCTATCTGTTTGTCACAGTATCTATCTATCTATTCTATAAATCTAAGTCCTTCATATCTATCTATCTATCTATCTATCTATCTATCTAGGTCCTTCATATCTATCTATCTATCTATCTATCTATCTATCTATCTGTTTGTCACAGTCTCTATCTATCTGTTTGTCACAGTATCTATCTATCTATCTATCTATCTATCACAGCCATTTTCTATTTATCTTGGACTATTTCAATCCATCTCAGTCTATCACTTCCTAAGCAGAGAATTTCAACAGAAATAAAGAAAAGACTGTTAAACTGTAATATGTAATCCTCCTGTATGGCCATTGAATCTTGGACAATTTCTTCACAGCTGAAGAAGAGATGTGAAGCAGCATAAATGTGGTTTCACAGACTGAACAAATGGCCATGAGAAAGTTCTAAAGTAAATCCAAACTAGAAGGACAACATTTATTGAAAACAAATACTTGAAAATTCTAAGACATAGAATGAGGAAAGAAGGATTGGAAAATTTAACACAGTAAAGGCAAGAGGGGCAGAGGGAAATGGTGAGTAATCTAACTAATGAAACAAATACATGCTGGAACAGTAAATAGTCAACCAATATCTCTTTTGGTGACAGAATGACTATAGATTGTTCTTTATCTTATTTATTTCAAATTCTAAAGCTACAATGGCAGTAGATATCTCAATTACAAAGAGAGAAATAAACATAAATTCCCAGTTATAAAAAGAAAGCCAATGACTCAGAAAAATGGAAACACAGAATTCAAATATAGTTATAATTCTTCATACAACAGAAACAATGAAATGAGCATTGAACCATTATGTAATATTAATACTCCAATATGGCTATTGAATGTTGGACAATTTTTTCACAGATTAAGAAGAGACTTGAAGACTGAATAAATGACCATAAGGAAGTTCTAAGATAAATATGAACTAGAAAGACATGCTTTATTAGAAAAGGATAGTTGAAATTTTTGAGACATATAATGAGGAAAGAAGGGTTAGAAAATTTGGCACTCACAAGATTTAGTAAAGGCAAAGGGAACAGAAAGAAACAGTGAATAACCTAACTAATGAGATTGTGTAAATTAATGCCAAAACGAGTACAAAGTAGAACAGTAAGCAGTCAACCAATATCTCTTTTGATTACAGAATGATTATAGATTGTTCTTTATCTAATTTATTTCAAATTCTAAGGCTACAATTGGAGTTCAAATATTGGTCATGGATCAGATATTGGAATTATTTCTTTATGTTGTAGCTGATAGGATACAACAAGCAAAGATTCAAACTCCGGACGGATGAAGTGGAGCCTCGAAGCAACAGACATGTGGTTCTACAGAATGATGCTGAGAATTCCATGGATGGAACATGTAAACATTGAAGAAGTTTTGAAAAAAAAGAGTGCTGAAATCGTATGTAACATAAAACCTCATATATGACAGTGAATGCTGGATAATTTCTGCAGTGGTAAAAAAGGAGACTTGAGGCGACAAAGATGTGATCCCCCAGAAGGAAGCTAAGAATTCTATTGACTGATTGTATAAGTAATGAAGAATTTTTAAAACTAGAGTGCTGAAATGCTATGTAATATAAATCTCCCTACATAGCAGTGTATTCTGGATAATTTCCTCAAAGATGAAGAGAAGGTACAAAGCAACAGAGATTTGGTTCTACAGGAGGATGCTGAGAATACCGTGGACAGAGTATATAAGCAACCAGGAAGTTATCTGTAAAAGGACATGTACTTGAATCAGAAAGAGATAGCTGAAATTTTGGAGACACATGTGAGGAAAGAGAACTTGGAAAATTTGACACCTACAGGATAAATTGAAGGCAAAATAGAGCAGAGAGAAACAGATTAACCTAACTAATCAGCTTGTAAAATCTGCTTAGTGATACAGGAAATTGTGAAGAACCATGATTGCCGACATCCTGAAGTCAAAGGACTTAATAAAATCAGGTGAAGCAGGTGAAATGAGTAATTTGTAATAGAACAAGGACACATAGGGATTGTAAATAGTCAAAGGATTCTTTAAGTAAAAGGAAGGAGATTAGTTAATCAAGAGAAGCCATAGATCTTGTTAAATGCAAATGGCTAACAAGATATTTTACTAATATGATGATACGCAAAAATATCCTGGTTCTAACTGGTTCATAATTCATTTTATTATACTGATTATCAATAATTTACATTATCAGATATATCAAAGAAGGTCTGTTTTTCATATATATATATCATGGCTACCATCATAATTGATGATTGTATCTGTGTTGTGGCCTTTGAACAAATTCCACTCTGTTATAAGTGGGAAATGCCATGCTAAATTAGTTGGTTACCAAACAAGAAACTTTTGCAAAAGCATGTTTTCAGTATAATGCTTTTGTGATTTCAACCAGCCAGTCAGCTACCCAAAGGAAACGATGTCGTCTGCATTCACAAATTGATACATATAGTAAAGCTTCTAATTAAAGGGAAGGTGATAAAAAAGTTCAGCTTTGTGATTGATGAGCAGACCTGTTGGTTATCAGTTTTGTTGGATAATCATTTGATGCTTTTTAATACAGACTGCACCACAATCACACGGATACATGCGATCATTTCAATGACTGCAGGCTCATCAATTTGGCCATTGCTGTTATGTTCAGTCCTCAGTGAATATCTAGTTACCGTGGTCCTGTGATAAACAAAGCTAAGCTTATCAAAATCTAATGTTGTAAGTTTGGTCCTTGTAATTTGCAATAGAACAAGGACACATAGGGATTGTAAATAGTCAAAGGATTCTTTAAGTAAAAGGAAGGAGATTAGTTAATCAAGAGAAGCCATTGACTTGTGGCAACAGAAATGTGGTTTGACAGAAGGGTGCTGAGAATACCATGAATATGAAAAATGAGTTCTGAACCATGACATGCTCAAAACTATTCTTGTCACTTGTTGTTGAGTAAATAAAACACACCTGGTAATACGAATGAAGTAGGCAAGACGCCTTAAATAAAGAACTCCAAATGAGTCAGAAGAATTTCGAAATTTCGTGTGCTTAAGCAAGAGATAATATTATAACTACTTGGAGTGAGTTAGAACAGTAGCAACAAGGAATCAAAACTCATACTAAGTAAGGAAAAAAGTACATTTTTTTTGCTTCAGTGCAAGTAATAAAAGTGACAACAAAACATTGTTTCATTTTTTTTTCTCTTTGGTGTCAAAAAGAAAAAAGAAAGAAGGGTAAAAAAAACAGATATTCTTTAAATATAGAAGATTTATTAGCTCAAGTGGTAAAAATATTGCAACAGCAACAAATGCAGTTGTTGGAACTCTAAAAACAACAAAATATAATTGAAATAATACAGAAAAAAACAGAAAATTCTTCAAGTTCTTTCATTCCCGATGCAGTAGAAAATACCATAACTGAATTCACATACAATTCAGTTGATTGAATTACCTTTTCTGCTTATTTTAGAAGATACAAACAATTTTTAGAGAAGAATGTAGTGACTGGGAAGACAAGAAAAAAAACAAGACCTTTGTTGAGTGTAGAATAACAATACAATAAACAGCACTTACTGGCGTAAGGGTCCCAGCTAGCATCCAGCTGGCAGACAAAAATAAAGCAGGTTGTAACTCAATACAAACCCTGCAAACTAACTGATGAATCAAGCTGGTATTTATACAGAAATACCTCCACTCAGGTACCAGCAGTCAATCACAGGCCAAGCAATGGACTATCTCACTTTAGCACAATGAGATGCTCCATGGCACTATAAATAGTTCTCTTTCTCAAGGTTGAGTTATTATTCACTCAGCTTGCTCCACAACTGAGTGTTTATCTTGACCGCGTGATTGTTCTACAAATTTATCACCAATAGAACATGAAAAATACTGTAATTTTGTACTGATGAAAAAAACAGGAGAAATTTACTTTGAAGAAACAATAAATATCTGACTAAAGTTTTTATCAAGAAAAGTTTGTTATTCAATATTCGTTGGAAGTATATAAAGAAGACAAAGATTTTGTTACATATCCTGGAATTATTAACAAGGAGTGTGAAAGATTCAAATTAAACGAACTGATTCTGGATATGTTCTAAGAGTCGATTTTCGTTCAAAGGTTAACGACGAAAAACGATGGAGAAATATGGGCTTGAATTCTAATGAAACTTGAAAAGAATAAAAAATGAACACTGTGAGAAATAATGGACGAATGTCAGAGAATCCTAAATCTGAGAGGTGATAGGGAAGGAATTGAAGAAAAAGAATGCGCATACATACAAGCTAAAGAAAAATGTGAAAAAAGAAAAATTAATCCATGTTTCAGATGTGGAAAGTTACATCTTGGAGACAACTGTCCCTTTAAGAATTCGAGTTGCTACAAGTGTGGAAAAGTAGGGCATAAAAAAATCACACTTTAAAATGTAACCAAGGAAAAGTTCTTACAGAAAAAAATTTTGTATACAGTGTTGCTATGGAAGAAATAATTACAGAAAACCAAAGAAAATTTCTGTATGTGAAAATTAATAATATGGATGTGATAATGCAACTAGACACTGGTAGTGATATTAAAATAATTGACGAAACTACATGAAAAGCAAATGGAAAACCCATATTAAAAAGAACTTTAAAAATCGCAAATGCACGTCAGGTAAAAAATTATTTTTATAGGTGAAATTACTTGTAATGTTTTATTCCGTAACAAGTTTGTAAAAGCCAAGGTTTATCTGTTAAAAAATATTACAAACTTATTTGGTACAGACTGGATGGAATTATTTCAGTTGTGAGATTTACCAACAAATATTTATTGCAAAAATGTGAGTGAACAAGCAGCCAATTTAAAAAAAACAGTGTGAAAATTTAAAGGATAAAAATGAAAAAATGTTTTCTGGATGTTCTGTTGGATAAGTTCAGTTGGTGTCCTAAAGTCAAGGGGAAATTTCAATTGACAAAAGGTTGGTGACAGTGTTTAAACTGAAATATAGTATACCGTTCACAGCACTGGATGAAGTCAACAAAGAATTAGTCAGACTTGATAAAATAGATCTAAAGAAAAATAAATGGAGTGAGACCAACCCAGAGCCGGGTGACAGGTAGAACACTTTTTGGTTTCTCCCTGAAAATTTTCAATTTATAGTTGCTTGCCATTTCCACAATCAATGTCCTTCATTTATAGACTTGTTTCTCTGAATTATTAAATGTCTGACCACGGGGAAGAGGAAATTGGGATGGCAGAGGTAGAGAATGTTGAGGTGGAACAACAGATGTCCATTGAGTTGAGGGGTCTACTAGGGGGCCCAGAGTTCCGAGTTTTGGGCAAGATGTGGGAGAACTAAGGGGCTGGCTAGCAGCGGTTAACAAAAGCCAGTTAATCTATGAATTAGCTGAAAGAGAGACAGTCTGCATTGCATTCAACACTGCGACAGGAGCACCATCAGAGTTTATTAGCAAATTATTAGAAAGAGATCCACAGTCGACGTGGAGGAGGTTAGAGGAAAGCTTGATAGCAGAGTATGCAGATGAAGGAATGGCAATAGAGGCCATGAGAGGCCTCATGAAACTGGTCCAGGAAAGAAATGAGGGACCAGAGGAATTGGGGAAAAGAGCGGAGAGACTAGCCTCTCTGGCTTTCCCCAAAGAAGTTAGAAAAAATGCAGCAATCCAGGTTTAGCTGGCAGACCTCTATGTTGGAGTGCTCCACAATGAGCATATCCAACACAACGTGCTAAAAGAATGTCCCGTTAGGTTGGCAGCAGCAATAACACTGGCCAAAGAGAGCCAGGGTTCTGGAATAAGGTTAAGAGTAGCAGGTCACAGGATTTAGGTTGGGAGGCAGGTAAACAGAAGAAAGAATCCCAGGTGGAAAAGGGATAATAAACAAGGAAGCAAAATGAATTCCCCAGTGTTCACTGTATGGGTCAAGAAAGAAGAAGAGAAATGGGAGGAGGACCCCTGAAAGAAAGCTGTGAACCCTAAAGCACAAGTTTTATAAATCCACACCAGGTAGATATAACCTGGTATGCTGGATGTGCCATTATGAGGGCTACTGTGCAGCAGACTGCCCCACAAGATGAGGGCTGTCCCCAGATCAAGAGGAGGAAAGATGCATGAAATGCGGAAGTAGGGGGCATGTGGCCAAATGGTGCGGATTGAAGAAGGGAGCCCCACCAATATGAGAGGCAAAAGATGGGACCTGGAAAGTCAAACCAGGGAAACGCCAAAGGGCCACCCCAGAAATAAGAGGGTGGGTGGCCATATAAATAAAAAAAATTTGTTGCTGGGAGTGTAGGCAGATGGATCATTTTGCAGTAAATTGCCCAAGTAGAAGGTGCTGGTTTTGTGGGAAACCAGGGCACCTGAGGAGAAACTGCCTCTGCAGAATTAGACTGACAGAATCAAGAAAGATTCGCTCTGAAGAGCCTCAATATAGAGACAAAAGAAAAGGAAGACTCCCGTAGTAACAATAGTGAAGGACTACTACTACCAGCACCCATGACTGGGTGGACAGAAAAACTGCAGTGAAGGAGAGAAAGAGCTAAGATATTCTCCTTGCTGACACAGGAGAGAGTGAGGTAGTGGTTGGGGGGGGGGTCGGTAGTGAAAGCCTTAATAGACACTGGAGCGTCAGTGTCGTTATTGAGGGTAAAAGAGTATAGGAAACTGAGGATGGATAAGAAAATCCAAGCGGATGATGTGTACGAGGATAAAGGGGATGGTGAAACTTCCATTAAAAGTAGGAGGGACACGGAGCATCCAGAGGTTCTATGTAACCCCCAAACTGTGTGCAGGAATGATTTTAGGAGAATATTGGCTGCATAAGCATAGGGCTGGCATTGAATTTAATCCTACTCTATTGGTAGTGGATGGTGTAAAGATGCCCCTGGGAGATTCGCTTGACAAATGTATAACAGTAGTAGCAGAAGAAGACCCCCTAGAACTGCAGTATCAGGCAGAGGAAGACTGATGATGGAGAAAAAGAGGAAGAGAGGGATCATTTAATTAGTTCCTGTAGAAGAAGTTAGACCTGAAGAGGACGAAATAGTTATGTGCAAAACGTTAGTGAATGCGAAAGAAATACTACCCATGATGCTGGTGAATGAAGCCAGCAGGACAGTTAAAGTCAAGACAGAGGAGGAGGTAGGAAGAGCCTTACCCTTGAGGACCATGCAGCGAATTAGATAAGGTTAGATAAAAAGGAAAAAGAGGATTTAAAGTAGATAGACAGTATAACAGATGAAGAAATAATGGATCCTGAGAGGTTTAGGGCCAAAGTGAGGGATCTGTTGAGAGCCAACCGTGATGTGGTGGCTAAGTCAGATAAAGAGTTGGGCCAAACTCACATCATAAAAATGAGAATTGATACAGGTGACCACCCACCAATTAAGCTAAGGCCTTACGAAACACCTATTTACAAAAAGGCCCTTAGTTGAGAAAGCAGTGAAGAATATGTTGGAGACAGGCATGAAAGAAAGGTCAAGGTCTCAATAGTGGTGGTAGATAAAAAAGATGGCGGGCACAGATTTTGTGTAGATTTCAGGAAACTGAATGCAGTTTCCAATTCCAAGCTATTAATAGTGCCTTTGCCATTGATTGACAATATATTGACTTTGTTGGAAAAAGCTAAGTGCTTTTCCACGATAGATCTGAGGTTGGGGTATTGGCAGGTAGCCCTTGATGAGAAAAGGCTGCATTTTCATGTCACATAGGCCTGTTCCAATTCAAGGTCATGCCATTTGGCCTGACCAATGCACCTGAGATTTTCCAGCAATTAATGTCAATAGTGCTGGAAGGAATTGAGAGCTTTGCTATGGATTACCTGGACAATATTCTGGTATTCTCAGAGATACCAGAACAACATTTTGATCACCTCAGACAAGTTTTTGGATGATTGAGAAGTCACAGATTTAAGTTGAAACTGCCCAAGTGCCAATTTTTAAGAAATGAAACCAAGTACCTAGGCTTTATAGTGAGTGATGAAGGAATTGAGCCTGACATGGATAAAGTAAAGATGATACAAGAAATGCCTGAGCCAAAGACAGTGAGACAGGTACGAGGCCTTATAGGGGCAATAGGGTATTACAGACGTTTTATCCCAGTATTAGTATGGTGGTAACTACCACACAAAGTTTACTGACTATTTTGTGTTAGGAAGAATAACATGTTTTAGCCTTCCAGTAGCACACCAATACTAATATTAGCATTAGTATAGCCATTGATACACTAACACTGAATATGAATATAGAAAAGTGAAATATACGGGCGTAACAAACAAAACATTTAATAATGCAAACAACTTACGTACATATATTAAAAAGATTTACATATGTCCCAAAACAAATGATTGTCTATATTGTCCCAAAGGAACGAGGAGGTTTACAGAACAAGAAAAAAATAACATACCAGCTATATGGCCTTTGATAGTCCGTAGATAGGTGAAGGGAAATTACTTTTTTCTTTCGCTAGGCCGTGCACATGTTGACCATTTTCCATGTGTGGACACCCTAGTGGTCAGGAAGGTAAAAAGGCCGTTCCTCAAAAAAAACGGAAGCAAAGACAAAAAAGGACAGAAAAGTT
Source organism: Acanthosepion lycidas (assembly GCA_963932145.1). Lineage (NCBI taxonomy): Eukaryota > Metazoa > Mollusca > Cephalopoda > Sepiida > Sepiidae > Acanthosepion > Acanthosepion lycidas. The sequence goes on from OZ010586.1 coordinate 42,212,833, forward strand.
CTATTCTCTAAAGGGGCCAAAACTGCCATGAGCTCAACCCAAGGGAAACAACTGTAGTCTCCCTACACCAGCATTTTCTAGGATAGCAATTCCTTTGATAGCCTTAATGAAAAAGTACATGAGATTTAAATGGACAGGAGACTGTCAAAAGGCCTTTGATATGTTGAAAGAACAACTAACTGCTGTTCCCTTGCTGACGTATTCAGATCTCAGCAAACCAATGATACTATACATGGATGCTAGTGAGCGATGTATGGAAGCAGTCCTTACTCAGCCATGTCCTGATAAGGATGGCCCAGTGCCTGGTATACCAGAGGAGGTACCAATATACTTCTTATCCCATAAGCTCTCAGAGACACAGCAGAGATGGCCAGTGACAGAAAGGGAGGCGTACACTATTATGTACGCCCTCCAAAAACTGGACTATTATTTAAGCGGAGTTGTGTTTACCATAAGCCTCTCCAGTTTTTGCTGGAAACAGATTGGGTGAACAAGAAGATACAGCAGTGGGCACTGAAATTAAGTGAATACAACTGTAAGATAGAATACCTGGCAGGGAAAGATAACACCTGTGCAGATTTACTCTCTAGAATACCCAAAAAGTTAGAAGAAGAATCTGTGAGAGTAGAGCCGGGGGTAGATGATAGAGCATATCAAATAGGAGTAATCAACTCCCATAGGTTGAAGGATTGCCCTGTACAATCCCAGTACTTGAAGATAAATCCAGTTGTCACTGAAGAAAAACTCTGACGATAAACCTTATGCCATTTTGAAAATACAAACAATAGTACTTGAAGTTAAAACCAGTTGTCACTGAAGAAAAACTCTGATGAATAACCTTGTGCCGTTCTAGAAAGTACAAATCACAGTACTTGAAGATTCTTTAAAGAAGCTATTCACAATTTTCGTTCCATCAACAATTATTAGAACGGGTTAGGAAAAGAACAAAGAAAGAACTGTAAATATATATTTTTTTTTAATTCTGATATAAACATCATATCGTGACTTATTCGAGCGTCATCCATTTTATTTTTCATTTTTGTGCATTCATGTTCAACTCCTTGGTTTAACGTGGTTAAGATACCCCAGGGAAAATTCGGCTTGATTCTCTTAAGATCGAAATCACAACATGAGTAAGAGAGGTCACGGTTGTAAAGGTCAACTTAAAGACCAGATGCTGTCAAACGCTGTCAACGACCGACGAGTAGGCTGAAGCCTTGTTCTCTGATCCCAGGATTGATCCTGACCAAGCAAGTAGACCGGGATTGACCCTGAGTATCACCATACCTGGTGGCTGAAGCAGACCAGACTCTGAACACCATCATATTTGGGGGCTGTGATCAGGCCGTGGCCCTGAATGTGTCATAACAGGAGTAAATAGTAGTGCCATCTGCACAGATTCCTATTTGAGTTTACAGTGAATTTTTATACGATCTGTTTGCAAAATATGATATTCTGGATGACACAGTCTCAGATAACAAAAGATAATTCACTGCTTACAAATTTAAAGAATTTTATAAAATGTTCTCAATTGAACATATTACTATCCAACTGTATTACCCAAGTTAAAACAGACAAGCTGAACATTTTGTGGGTACTCTTAAAAGAGTTTTGAAAAAAGCAAGTGATGAAAAAGTGAGCAAGAAAGACTACAAAAATTCTTGAGAGTATATCAGATAATGCACAATCACAATACACCAACAGGCAGGTCACCGGCAGAATAGATGCTCGCAAGAAAAGTTAAATTGGTGTTAAGTTGTTAAAAAAGAATAAGAATGGATAACAAAAAGGATACAAATTTTTCAAAATTGGCAAAAAATCATTTTTCAGAGAGTATAAAAATGGGAAGGAAATATTGGAAGATGGTCACGAATTGGAAAAATGATATTTATGGTAAAGGAAAAAATGGAAAATCAAAAGTCATTGGAATCAGTTAAAGAAAAGATTTATTGAAGAAAGGCCCACAAGAAAAGAAGAACCTATGCAAGTACTGTATGATACTTTTGACATACGAACAACCCAAGAATTCATTGAATATATAAGTATGATTACCAGAAAAAGGTAATGTAAGGAAAAAACTAGAGGGTGACCCAAAATGAAAGAAATACAAAGTTTAATACAAGAGGAACTTACCAGAAAAAAAGAGGAGAGAACAAGAAATAAAATAAAATATTTACTTGTGATAAAATAAAGAAAGATTTAAAAAAGGTGAGTGTGGTGGTTTAAATAAGACACTCCCAGTAACACAAATGAACTAGGCAAGACACCTTAAATAAAGAACATCAACTGAGCCAGAGAAGTTCACTGGGGTCAGTTGGAAAGAATTTATTACATCAAGACATAATATTATAACTACTAGAAGTGTGTTATAACATCAGTCAAATAAAAGTTTTGGGGTTCTTTTTGTTCCTCAAATTTAATAAATGAGGATGACTGGAGGGGTCAAATAAAAGTGAGTGCTATTTTTTTTAAAAATAGAAAAATAATAAAAAAAATGGTTACAAAAATTAAGATTAATATTCATTTTTTATGACATGTATTATTTCCTGCCAGGGAATTTCAATAAACAAGTTAAATAAAGTACTGGGGTGTTTTTTAAATTTTCAGTATTAGTGTATTTAAGAGGCAAGATTACATGCTATTGTGCATTAATGCTCACCATCGATTCAAATCTGCTTGGAATGACTGCTAAGAATATCCCCTCCACACATTTATCAACAAATCCTACAGATGCATGCAGGGATTTCTTCCTAACCAATAAAAAAAAAGGGATTCTCATTTTCTTCCCTCATATTTTTATTCTTTCATGCTTTGAAGTCAGAACACTATAACCACTTGACTCTTATCTTTGCAAAATTTTTGCCATGATTATGTTGCTTTGCCTTACATTTTATATATAATATATATATATTTCTACACCAATGCATAAGACTTATCCCTTCAGGCATGGTACCAAGACTTTCACTTAATTCAATCTGGTCACCAAAAAAAGGCATTTGTACAAGAAAGAATCCAGCACAACTGTTGGATAGAACATCAGTTGCAATCTGATATCTCCCAGAGGCTCAAGGCCTTCTTCAATAGAATTACCAACAAAGAAAACCGGAATAGAATCCAGCATGACCTGCGTAAATCTTACAGACATGAATCCAATGCATTTAAGGCCCACCAAGTACAGAAATTGAACAGGTTAAAAGATCAAAAGGTGATGCACAAGGTCCATCACCCTGTAGTGAAGGCAACGGCCAACATCGGTCAATAAGAGCTGAGAAACTCTGAGGAGTCAGTACTGAACAAAGATCTCAACTTCACAACAACAAGACTTGGATATCATAGCCCCAATCGAGAAAATAGTCTTGAACATTCCTCGGGCTCAGGCAGATGAGCTAAGATGGAAATTGAGACAGATACTGGAAAAAGCCAAGCTGCCCAAATCAAACATCACAAAACTGGAGAAGCTGGGACTCAAAACACAACAGATAAATGACAATATCATCACACTACCAGCTGACAAAGTCAAAGCAACTGTAGTGATGGACAAAACATAATATACAGGAATACTGGATGACCTCATTAGAAATAGTAGCTATAGTAAAGTAAGAAAAGAGCCAATAATGAAAAAAAGAAAACTAAGATCCTAATGAAGAACAAGGATCACTTCCAGCCTAAAACATACAGGCAGCTGTCACTATATTATAACAAACTACCTCACAAATATGGTCCCCACAAAATTCACAAAGATGATATTTCTCCCAGGCAAATTGTTAGCTGCCAAGGCTTTGTGTTACTTACTCTGAGTCACTTCCTAGGGGATATAGTTGACCCATTAATATGAAATTTACCTTCATATATCCAAAACTCTGTCAGCTACATGGAAATCATAAAAGTTGCTCCCATCCATATCAACCAGATGAATATGGTGAGTTTGTTCACCAAGGTACCAACAGAGAATAGACTGACCTCAGAGAATGTTCCAGTATAACCTGATGGAGATGCTGACTTTCTGTATACAAACAATATACTTTGGAATGGGATCAACAGGATGAAGGCTTGACAATGGGCTTTCCGTTACCAGCAGAAATGGTTAACATATACATGGAATACTTCCAGGAAATTATATTAGAATCACCATCACTAAAACCAACTCTACAGATGAGATATGTAGATAACACCTTCATACTCTAGCCCTACCAGGAAGAGGTTCACCTACTTGACCATATGAGCTCAATAAGACCATGAATATGGTCCACAATGGAGAAGGAAAACAGAAACAAACTAGCCTTCCTGGATATACTAATATCTCGGAGATTGCAATGGCCAAGTCATAATTTCCAAAATGTTGTCCTTATTTTAACTTGTAGTAATTTTGACATAATTTAAAAGAGTGTTTTGAATTGTCTCATTGCAAGTTTTTTTTCCAATTATGCAAAAACAAGATGGTATACCATCTTTGCAAAATTGAATGACATTCTTCTTTTCTCATGATTCCATTAAACTGAATAAAATCTGAAGCCATTCTGGTCATCTCAAAAAGTTTACTGAGGGGTTAATGATGAAAGCAAAGTATAATGTTTTTTTCATACAAAATATTTGTAATTTAGCAAAATGTAATTTGGACAGATGAATCCAAATATGAAATTTTCAGTAGTAAACAGAGCCTGGAGATAGATGCAAAAATAAAAGCAAATACACTGTAGATATCGAAATTTATCTTTTACTTTCAAACAATACAAAAATATCTTATTTTAAGGTGTCTTTTAATGTAATGCAGGGTGGGACCAAACTTTTAAACTGTAGTGTAGAAGATGCAATCACTTGCTTGTTCTGGGGTATTGTATATCAGTCACAAGAGGTTGAAAGTTTTTAGGGGGTATAAAACAAGATAGTATTTGAGATATATATGTGGAGGAAATCTACACATACAAGGTATGATGAGTAAACTGTTGCCATTTTATATTTTTAATTTCATGCATATGCATTGTTTGCTTTTGATTTTGATGACTGCACAATTGGGCACAGTCTGTGAGAAAAAGAGCACAGTGAAACAATTCACTCTGCCAGAAATGTGAAAACAATATGCTGTACTGCTTGGCATTCATGCCAGAAGCTCCAATACAAACATTTCAGAGTGTTTGCATGTCAATCTCAGGACAGTGCAAAGGATTCAGAAAGAGTTTGATAAATCGAATAGCGATTCTGGAGGTGTTTGGAGTGATCACAAGTTATGGTGACATTATGCGTCAATTTATCTTTCCAAAGCCCCTCAGTCTCAATAGGAAGGCTTACATGAAGTGCCTTGAGAAGGTAGTGCAGCCGTGGGTCAAGAGTGTGGCTGCTAGAAGACCCTATGTCTGGCAACAGGACTTTGCATCATGCCACACAAGCAGGGGAACCCAGTCATGGCTATCAGACAAATTCACTCCTTATATCTGGCCACCTAACTTCCCAGACTACAACCCCCTTGATTATTATGTGTTGGCCACAGTTGAGTGAAAGACCAACAAAACTCCTTGTAACGACAAAGATGAACAGAAACAAGGATTATGGAAGCTTTCATCAACTTAAATAAGGAGACCGTCCAGAAGTGTTACAGAAGATTCCAGTCTGGAGGCCATAGTTGAAGCCAATGGCGATTTTATTGAATAAATTCTCCCTTTGGTAGTTCAAGATATTTTTTTGTTATGTTGATAAATGTATCTGTTAAAATGAGATATCAGTGTTATTTTCCATTTTTGCATAATTTAGATGACAATTTATCCATCGCACCCTTAGCAATTACATTTTACTAGTCTGGGTTCAATACTTCCAATTTGTATATAAAACACAGAAGAATATTTTGTCAGCTATTTTCAGTGAATAAAGGAAATACTTATATGTTTATCTTATATGGTATATCTTATACCATCAAATATTTTTTTTTATTTATTTCATCGCAATTTCATTTGCTTTCAATCACTTTTTAGACGATTATTTTACAATTGTCAACTGTAAATGAGGAATCACATTGTGACATGAGAGTTGAGGCAAAAAAAATGTGGTTCTGCAGAAATGTGCTGAAAATACCATGAACTGAACATGTGGGAAACAGTGAAATTTTAACCAAAATGGAAACATAATGTACTTATACATGACATTAGAAAGAGAAAGAGAGATGAGAGCTGAGAGGGAGAGAGTTGAAAGAGAGATTTGAAAGAGAGAGTTGAGAGAAAGATTTGAAAGAGAGAGCTGAGAGGGAGAGAGTTGAAAGAGAGATTTGAAAGAGAGAGTTGAGAGAAAGATTTGAAAGAGAGAGCTGAGAGGGAGAGAGTTGAAAGAGAGATTTGAAAGAGAGATTTGAAAGAGAGAGTTGAGAGAAAGATTTGAAAGAGAGAGCTGAGAGGGAGAGAGTTGAAAGAGAGATTTGAAAGAGAGAGTTGAGAGAAAGATTTGAAAGAGAGAGCTGAGAGGGAGAGAGTTGAAAGAGAGATTTGAAAGAGAGAGTTGAGAGAAAGATTTGAAAGAGAGAGCTGAGAGGGAGAGAGTTGAAAGAGAGATTTGAAAGAGAGAGTAGAGAGAAAGATTTGAAAGAGAGAGCTGAGAGGGAGAGAGTTGAAAGAGAGATTTGAAAGAGAGAGTTGAGAGAAAGATTTGAAAGAGAGAGTTGAAAGAGAGATTTGAAAGAGAGAGTTGAGAGAAAGATTTGAAAGAGAGAGCTGAGAGGGAGAGAGTTGAAAGAGAGATTTGAAAGAGAGAGTTGAGAGAAAGATTTGAAAGAGAGAGCTAAGAGGGAGAGAGTTGAAAGAGAGATTTGAAAGAGAGAGTTGAGAGAAAGATTTGAAAGAGAGAGCTGAGAGGGAGAGAGTTGAAAGAGAGATTTGAAAGAGAAAGTTGAGAGAAAGATTTGAAAGAGAGAGCTGAGAGGGAGAGAGTTGAAAGAGAGATTTGAAAGAGAGAGTTGGAATAAATTTGAAAGAGTTGAGAAAGAGGAAAGAGGGATTTGAAAGAGTGAGTTGAGAGAGAGAGAGAGAGTTGAAAGAGAGATTTGAAAGAGAGTTCAAAGAAAGATTTGAAAGAGAGAGCTGAGAGGGAGAGAGTTGAAAGAGAGATTTGAAAGAGAGAGTAGAGAGAAAGAGTTGAAAGAGGGAGCTGAGAGGGAGAGAGTTGAAAGAGAGATTTGAAAGAGGGAGTTGAGAGAAAGATTTGAAACAGAGAGCTGAGAAGGAGAGATTTGAAAGCGAGATTTGAAAGAGAGAGTTGAGAGAAAGATTTGAAACAGAGAGCTGAGAAGGAGAGATTTGAAAGCGAGATTTGAAAGAGAGAGTTGAGAGAAAGATTTGAAACAGAGAGCTGAGAAGGAGAGATTTGAAAGAGAGATTTGAAAGAGAGAGTTGGAATAAATTTGAAAGAGTTGAGAAAGAGGAAAGAGGGATTTGAAAGAGTGAGTTGAGAGAGAGAGAGTTGAAAGAGAGATTTGAAAGAGAGTTCAAAGAAAGATTTGAAAGAGAGTTGAGAGAAAGATTTGAAAGAGAGAGTTGAGAGAGAGATTTGAAAGTGAGAGTAGAGAGAAAAATTTGAAAGAGAGAGTTGAGGGAAAAATTTGAAAGAGAGAGTTGAGAGAAAGATTTGTAAGAAAGATTAGAAAGAAAAAGTTGAAAGATTAGAAAGAGAGTTGAAAGAGAGAGTTGGAGGGCAGATATGAAAGAGAGTTGAAAGAGAGATTTGAAAGAGAGAGTTTAAAGAAAGATTTGAAAGAGAGAATTGAAAGAGAGAAATGAAAGAGAGAATTAAGAGAGAGAGTTGTAAGAGACACTTGAAAGAGAGGTTAAGAGAAAGATTTGAAAGAGTGAGTTGAAAGAGATATTTGAAATGGAGATTTGAAAGTGAGAGTTGAGAGATTTGAAATAAAGATTTGAAAAGTGAGCTTAAGGTGAGTTGAAAGAAAAAGTTGAAAGAGAGAGTTGAAAACAAAATTTGCTTACTGTGACGAAATGGTCACTTATACTTCAAAGTTGAAAGAGACAATGAAAATTTCTAAGACACATAAGGAGTGAGGAAAGAGGGCTTAGAAAGTTTGACACTCACAGGAAATATTGATGGCATAAGAAACAGGGGAAAGCAGTGAATAACCTAAGTAAGCTTCTGTAAATTGTTGGCAGAACAGGGACTAGGAGGGATAGCAAAAATAAATACCTTACTATAAGTTAGAAATGCTAGGAAGTTGTGGAGTGGCATGATCGTTCACTTCCTGAAGGGATTCGGTACATAGAAGAAGATTCATTCATACTGTGTTGGAAGAAAATTTTCAATAGAGGAACTAGTTTTTACTTTCTCACATACACTTTTCATATTTTTACTGCAACATTAATTTTAATTAGTAACCACAGAATTATTGTCCTACAGAAGGATGCTGAGAATATCATGAACCAAACATGTGAGCAACAACAATATTTTGGAGATATAGAAGCAAAAAGGACACTTATACTTAACATCAGAAGACAGAGCTGAAATTTCTAGGGCACATAATCAGGAAAGAGGGCTTGGAAAATTTGATACTCACAGGACAGATTGAAGGCAAAGAGGGATAGCAGAAAACAATACATAACCTACCTAGCAAGTTTTAAAGAAAATGGAAACAAAAAAGAAACTTATACTTAACATCAGGAAGAAACGGTTTAAATTTCTAGGGAACATAATGAGGAAAGAGGGCTTGGAAAATTTGATACTCATGCAATAGATTGAACGCTAGAGGGGTAGGAGAAAACAATGCATAACCTCCCTAGTGAGAAGGTTGAGAAGAGATAACAAAAAGACAAAATTTATTAAGAGACAAAGGACAGGAAATTGTGGAGAGCCATGATTGCCTATGATTCTGAAGGTACATGGCACATAGAAGAAACATGGTTATATTAAAACTATTAGTACCAATCAAATACAAAACATATCAAGGTAATATTGTCTAATTGATTTTGAAGATAATTACATTTTGTCCGAGATCGTGTTATTAACACGGAGAAAGGAGAGTAGAGAAAGAGTTTTTGTCCATTTGTCAAAACAGAGATTGCAAAAATTATTTTTTGATTAAAATTTTTTTCCCTAAGATAAATTTTCTTTCTTTCTTTTATTGGATTTTATACATGTCAAATAGAATTCTCTTTATTTCATTTTGAAGTTCAATTGCCTGAGATGGAGAGGAAGACAAGAATTGATAATTAAAGAAAAAAATAATTGGCTTTAAAATAAAGGTGAGAATTTTTTTATCTAATTAAGTTCAGCCTTTGTTTCATATCATAAGACAAATTTATACATACTGTCCAAAATACTTCATCAACATCTAAATAAAATTTTATCTGCCAGACACATTTAAGTAAGATTTTAGCTGTTTGTAATATTTAAATAAAATTTCAGCTATCAAAATATTTAACTAAAATTTTAACTGTCAACAATATTGAAGTAAAATTTTAGCTGTCAGCCATATTGAAATAAAATTTTAGCTGTCAGCCATAATGAAGTAAAATTTGAGCTACCAATCATATTTAAGCAAAATTTTAGCTGTTAGCAATATCTAAGTTTGACGCTTTAGTTTTACTTCCCACCATTATATGTAAAAGAATTAAATTCAGCAGTGAGCATCTCCAGTCATTGGAAAGCCAATTACATTTGACCAAAAGGAAATTGTAGTTACTACAGCAAATTGGATTTTATAGGGTGAAGTTGCCAGCCTCACTACTTTACTGGTTCTGAATTCTGTTTTCCTTCTCCTAGACTTGTTCCCAGCCAAAGCTAGAGTATCCTGTCTAGCATGCTATTTATATTACAGCACAAGAAGTCTGAAGACTTATCAAAAGCATTGACCATAATAAAGTCACTGGCTCGGACAAAATTCTGATGGTTGACATTAAGAATATTAAGCCAGAATTATTCCTTATCCTAGGGAAGTAATTCAACCACTGTTTGTAGGAGAAATCCTTCTCAAACCTGTGGAAGGTGTCAAGCATTGCCTGGTATTCAAGAATGTAGGCAAGTGATCTTCCCCCTCCCAGTAGAGAACCCATCAGTCTCCTCAGTGTCCTCAACAAGATTTTTGAGGATATAATCAACAAGTAGATCATTGAGCACCTAAATAAGAACAACCTCTTGAGCAATGAGTAGTATGGGTTTTGACTGGCCTAGTCCACTGCTGATGTCCTAAGTATGATTACTCACAGAATAAGTGATACTCTTTATGACAAACACCACGAGGATCATAGCATTAGATATTTCAAAGGCCTTCGACAAGGCGTGCCACAAAGGTTTGCTACTCAAGCCCTCCAGGAATCACAGGAAGGGTCTTCTGAATAATAAAGTCCTTCATAAGTGGTAACTCCTTGGAGGTAGTTATTAATAACCAGTTTTCCATGGCCCTGGTTGTGAACACAGGCATCCCTCATGGGTAACTTCTTGGACCAACCCTATTTTTGATTTATATAAATGATCTGCTTAAGAATATTTTCAAATTATTTGTAAACATCTAAGCTAATGAAAGACAACATATGCAGCTGCACCTCTAAAACTCTTGATAATCAGAGATTGGGAGGTTCTGTGGCTTGAGAGAATATTTGGCTTAAACTAACAGCTGACCTAAGATGGAACTTGTACATACTCAGATCCAGTAAGTACCTGAGTGCTCATGCTATCTTCTACCTTTACAAGAGCCAGATCATGCTGAGAATGGAATACTGTTGTCATATTTGGGCAGGAGCTGTCCAGTCCTCACTTTCCAGTTTTGATAGAGTTCAAAAGAGTTTCCAAGTCTTTGTATTACCCACCCTCTAACCACTCTCTCATAGGTGGGATGTGCTCTATTGCTACTTCCATGAAAAGTGCTCAGGCAAACTACATTCCTGGGTTCTGCCAGTCTTAACCCTAATGGATTGGACACACCGTGCCATTTACATTGTAGAAAAGCACACACAATCCCTCTGTATTCCATTGGTGAGAACTAAGTTCCACCTGAACAGCTTCTTCTCATGAACCACTACTCTGGAGCCAACTCTCAAGAGGATGTTTCCCTGATCATTAAAATATTAACCAGTTCAAGTCTCGTGTTAAACATTATCTTCCCTTCTTATCTGTATAAACTGCCTCTTAATGTAACCCTTTACCTTGAGTGGCTTTGTACAATTTGAACCTCACAATAAAAAAACAAAACAAAAAAAATACATTGCTGTGCATAGAAGGAATGGATTCATATCTTTCTCAAAATGTCTCGCACGTCTTGCCTGTGGAACTCCTTCCCCTTTTCCTGTTTCCCTGATAGCTATAATCTCCAACTAATCTAATGTAACATCAACTCATGTTTCCATATGCCTTGATCTATCCCCTATCCTACTCTTCATCCTTTACTCTATCACTCTTCTTTGGTCTCGTTCCAACTCTCTGTAACCCCTTGCGTGCTTCGGGTGAAACCACTTAAAAAAAAAAAGAGTATTTGTGTGAAAATCAATGCAGCAAATTCAGTTGAAATTTGAACTCAGCTCTCTCGTTCTCCTTCTGTATTAATTGCTGCTATGCTACATGCACCTCTTTAAACTAGTTTATTTGTGCAAATAAAAAAATGTCAGCACTAAATAATTTTGCAGTAGTACTATCAAAATATTTTCTTACATTTTTTTGACTATGTTCAGTTTATCTTTCCAACTGAGAGATTCACAAATATGACATCCAAAATATATTTAAATATTAGGATAATATAAACATAAGAAAAATCCTTAACAAATATTAAGAAAAGTCAAATAAACTAATGTTCAATAAATACAGTTACTTCATATTTATTTAAAAAACTTATCGCGCACATTCAAGAATATAAGAAAATTTTTATTATAGCAAAATCTGCTAAGACATATAACTGGATTAGATTATGTCATGTGATATTTCAAATGAACTGGTGTAAAACGTTAATGTCTTTATATAGAAAATTAAGTAACGTCTTTTATGAATTTGATGATTTCTGTCAATAAATAAAGTGGTTCTACAGAAAGATGCTGAGAATACCATGGACCAAACATGTGAACAATGATAAGATTCAAGAGAAAATGGAAACAAAAAGTACACTTATACTTAACATCAGAAAGAGACAGTTGATATTTCTAGGGCACATAATCAGGAAAGAGGGCTTGGAAAATTTGATACTCACAGGACAGATTGAAGGCAAAGACGGATAGAGGAAAACAATGCATAAGCTACCTAGCAAGTTTTAGAGAAAATGGAAACAAAAAGTACACTTATACTTAACATCAAGAAGAAACAGTTGACATTTCTAGGGCACATAATGAGGAAAGAGAGCTTGGAAAATTTGATACTCACATGAGAGATCAAAGGCAAAGGGGAATAGCAGAAAACAATACATAACCTACCTAGCAAGTTTTAAAGAAAATGGAAACAAAAAGGAAACTTATACTTAACATCAGGAAGAGGCCATTGACATTTCTAGGGCACATAATGAGGAAAGAGGGCTTGGAAAATTTGATACACACAGGACAGATTGAAGGCAAAGACGGATAGAGGAAAACAATGCATACCCTACCTAGCAAGTTTTGGAGAAAATGGAGACAATGTTGGTTGGTTGGTTGGCTGGGTTTTATGGCATATCAACCACTGTAGGTCATTTAATGCCAAATTAAGTTATATATATATATATATATATATATATATATATATATATATATATATATACATATATATACCCATATATATATTAAATATATAGTACTATTAAGCATATAGCTGGCAACAGTGATTTTTCCAAAAACATATAGCTGGCAACAGTGATTTTTCCAAAAACGTATAGCTGGCAACATTATTTATTCAAAAACATTATCTGAGGTCTTCTGGTTGGACATAGTTTATCGTCATACCCAGGACGTGGATGTAGTTTATTGCCATACCCAGAATGTGGATGTAGTTTATTGCTATACCCAGGATGCGGATGTAGTTTACCGCCATACCCAGGATGCGGATGTAGTTTATTGTCATACCCAGGACGTGGGTAAGATCTGGAAAAAAATAGGAGTTCACTATTTTCCCATAGCTGGGACCCTAACAGGTGCTACCACCCCGGGTCAAGGTGGACCTGGGAACACCAGCAATTAAGAGGTGGTTCTATGCTCCTCAAAACCTCCTGATCAGAGGCCTTGCTGTTGGATGCAGTTTAATGTCATACCCAGGACGAAATGGAAACAAAAAGGAAACATAGTTAACTTGAATATTTTAAATTTCTAGGGCACATAATGAGGAAGTGAGGCTTGGAAGAAGAGGGACAGAGGAAAGCAGGGCATAACATACAGGATACGCTTCAGTAAATTGATGTTAGAACAGGATTTGGGCGAAATAACGAAAAGAGAAAACTTATTATGGGGACAGGAAGAAGTGGAGTGCCATGATCGGATACATCCTGAAGTGAGATGGTACATAAATTCAGTTTTACAATCAACCTCTCTGTATACCAAATTTGTAAAACTCCAAGTTTGAAGATAATAAGTAGGCTCTTTGGCTTCGTATTAGTGGAACAGTAGTAAAGAACAAATTAATAATCAATTCAAGTTTCCCTTCTTAGCTACAAATTCCTGTTGAGAAGGGTTGAACTCCATACATAATATCCATATGAGAGTCAAGATCTGATAAGACCCTGTAACAGTAAAGATGTCTTACCTGATCACTATTAGCTGCTGTCACCTTTAAATTATTCCCCTTGTAAAGCTATGGATGATATGAGACAAGGGTGTCATGGCGTTGTATAAATTAAGAGTTGGTAAAAGAAACAAATTAGACAAAGTCAAAATATTAGGACATATTCTATTAAAACATAAAATTATTAATCTGCAGTTTCAGTTTTTAAACATGTAGAGTTATTAAGCTATTAAAAATTTGATACTAAAGTAATTCACATTCAAATGGAGCTGGGCATTCTGTTAAATATTCATGCACATTTTGTGTCTACTACTACACCTGTGTCCCTGGTATAAATAAAGAACAATGTATGAAATTGTCAGTGTGATAGTAAGATCAACAGATGGATGTAACAGTTCAAGTTGGAGCAGTAAGAAGTGTCATTAACAAATCTTTCTCTGTCTAATCTATTTCTTGTTATACAAAAGAAAAACACAAGAAAAATCGAAGGAAAAAAATCAATTTTTGTAAAACGCCAACAATTTTCTGGAGTATAAAACATTTTGATTTACACTTTATCTACTTTCATTTCTTGCTTTGGTATATTGACAAGTTGGATATTTATTTAAAAAAAACACATTTTCAGCCCCTCAACCTTCCATAACTGAAATCAATTCAAACTCATTTTCAATCAGGGATTTCATCAAATTGCTGTCCTTTCAGCCCTTTTTTTAATTTTTGAAATAGCCAATAATGACAGAGGGCTAAGTTTTTCTTTGGTACCTAGACTTTATGAATTTAAACTCAGTACTTTATGGTTCTACAGGAGGATGCTGAGGATAGCATGGACCAAATACGTGAGCAATGACAAAATTTTAGGGAAAATGAAAACAAAAAGGAAATTTATACTTAACACCAGGAAAAATCATTGGAAGTTTCCAGAGTAAATATTGAGGAAAGAGGGCTTTCAATAGAAATTAATATTTATAAATAAATCCAAAGGATTTTGTATTTTGTTAGCACAAAATCTTATAAAACATAATGAATCATGTCTATATTTCTGAGATGAGATATTGTAAATATTTACACTATTCACATCATTTGGACTGTTTTCCTCATCTTTATTGCCATATTTACAATGTTTCAGCCATTGTATGCTCTGGTATTTTTTAGGTGATATACATTGAAATTTCAATCCAAACCCTTTATTTAGTCTACAGAGTTAGATTGTTCTAATTCCATGTACCATGCTTTTTTTTTTGTGGGAGGGATATCTCAGTTTTTTGAATATCTTGGTTTTTGGGGGATATCTCAGTTAACTCTTTTTAGTAACTTAACTCACTAAGTTTTTGTTACCTCTGTTGTGGCCAGGTATTAAACTCACAACTCTTTGGGTCAAATTACTTTTTATATTACTTCTACCAATGCTTTTATTCAGTGATGGCCCCAAGTACACATGGTTTTTGTGGCCATATTTGCCAGAGGAAAACAGTTTGATGATAGAAATTATAGGATATTATATGGATGAATATCATGAAGGAGTTCTTTCATGATGGTTATTTGGTTGGTTGATTTTGTTTAGTTATATGTATGGGTCATTTAAGGCTGAAATCTAAATATTTGGGACAAAGTTGTATGCCTTCAACTACAGATAAAATAGTTCTTTTGCTATAAAATATATTGTTGGTAATTTTACTATAAATAGGTAATTTTTTTTATATAAATATGTATTACTGGTATTTTTACTATACAAATGTATTTTGATACTTTCATAGTGTTTTGCTTTTGTTTGGGAGTTCACTATTTGCCCATAGCTGGGACCCTAACAAGTGCTACCACTCCAGGACAGGGTGTTTCTGGGAACAACAAAAATTAAGAGGTGGTTCCACACTGCTTGAAACCCCAATATTCCAATCAGATGCCTTGCTGCCAGATGTAGTTTATCATCATACCCAGGACTACTGTTACTAAATTTTGTTATAAGTGCATATAAAATGTGAACAAAGCCTTGATTTTCCTAATAGTTTAACCTCTGTCTGGCTTCTTAAAAGTCATGAAGCCATTTTAAGATGTAAACATGTACGTATTTGCATATTTATCAATTTATTTAGTTTTCTTGATATAACATACAGAATTAATTTACATATTAATTTTTTTTTTTACTTCTCTCACTATCAGTACTTTTGATTGCAGTGCCTGAATTATGCTGAAGATATTTCTAATGTGATGCTTGATCAGGTTGGGCTTAATTCATGCATACATGATTTGTAAAGCAGGAATTTTGTTACTTTGGGAATATTCCATAACAGTAAAAACTGTAGTAGTAGCAGAAACAAAGTTTTATTTCTATCTTATTTTGTTGCTTAGAACAGGGTTAGTTCAGTTAAAATGTACTCTTATATACAAATTGTTCCGAAGAAGTTCTGTAGAAAGAAAATTATAGAAGAAGTATCTAGAATTGGCTAAAAAAGTGTGGCAACAAAAAAAGTATGCAACACAAAGAATGAGCTCAATAATCTGAAAAACTCTTGGAATGATAATGTTTTGCTCAAAATTATAGAAAGTAGACATAAAATGGACTGACTGAAACATTGTGATAACACCAAAAGCAATACAAAGAATGAGTTCAATATTCTGGAAATCTCTTGGAATGATAATGAATCTTCCGGAAATTATAGAAAGTAGATATAAAATGGATTGACTGAAGCATTGTGCTAACACCAAAAGCAATGCAAAGAATGTGTTCAATAGTTTGGACACCTCTTGGAATCATAAAGTTTTTCTCAAGATTATAAAAGGATATAAAATGAATTGATTGAAACATTGTGGTCACACCAAATGCAATACAGCGAGAGAGTTCAATAATTTGAACAACTCTTGGAATTCCAACAACACAAAATTATAGAACATTAAATGGATTAATTCAACATTGTGGTGATAATAGCAACCATTATTACTTTTTGATTAGGATTTCTTTCATTGTAATTTTCATTTGCTTTATTTAACCCATTAGTACTGGCAGATGGGTTATTTTGTATTGTCATTGGATGAGACTTTGTTGAATATCATTAGTTTTTGACTGGCATTTCTGCCATCTTAGTATCAATTCCATTTTATTGAAACTAATTAGAATTTTGGTCTACCACAGAGATAAAAATAAAGCCTTTTTATGTAACAGTTTTTGTACCATCTTTTGATTTTTTTTCCTAAATATTTACATTTTTAAACATATTTTAAAACTTTAGCTGCAATTGGCATATTGTGCAAAAAACTGTAAAACTAAGTCTAGTTGGTTCTATATCTGACCCAGAAATTGTAGTTTTGTGTCCTCACCACAGTTTATATCTGCCAATTGGTATTTCAGCACTGCAACAGAATCTTTACTGATGCTAACCTCAAGAAGAATGTTTAATTGAGCCTTCTTGAGCTAACTTTCTCAGTTTACATCAATTGCTAGGTCTACTGCTAAGAAAGTTAATTCTCTGTGGTCATCCCAGACCATTTTTCACTACAGAATCTATCTTACATATTTATAAGTCTACCATTTTTCCATGTTTTGAATATTGCTGCCACATATGATCCGATGCTCCTGCTATATATTTAGAGATTCTTATCCAAGCAAGAATCTGAAATATTACTGGTCTTGTCCAGGCATCTCAGCTTCAGTCAAATCCCCACTGCCATAATGAACCATCCCTGTGATTTTTCTGTGAATAATTTCATGGTAATTTTTCAATGTGTGTGAGTGCCTCCAGACCCCTTATATGAAATATGAACCTTACATTCACATCTGCAATTATCAAAAAGAGGGAATCTGGCCTCTTACCACTGGGGTGGGGGTTTATATATTTATCTTTGTCCTGAATCTTTTTCTCAATCATGTATCCCAAGTGTACTTGGGCTGATCTAATTTTCACCTGTTGAGGTCACCAATGACAATGCATTTGAATGTGCACTCAGTGGCTTGGAGATCATCTCTCAGGTCAACGTATTAAAGCACTTTCCAACACTGAAGGACACTGAATGGTGTGTCTGTTATGACATAACTGGCAACATGAAGTATAGCATTATATTTTTACAATTTCACTCACTCAAATCCCATATACTCTAATTGTGGAGTATGAGGCCACAGCCACAATACACTTGGTGTTACTGCTACCATTTCTGCAACAAGTAAGTTTTTGCAAGATGGCGCCCCATATCCAACAATTAAATTTTTGCAGGTGCTATCGGTGTATATTATTTGTCTGCATTCTTTAGATAGATATGAATAGACTGATATAGATAGATGGATATGAATTATCTGAGATAGATAGATAGGCAGATAGATAGATAGATAGATAGATAGATAGATAGATAGATAGATAGATAGATAGATAGATAGATAGATAGGAAGGAAGGAACTGTGATAGATAGATAGATAGATAGATAGATAGATAGATAGATAGATAGATAGATAGATAATGTACAGCCTGGGATATATATATAATTAACTATATTAAACAGACATTAAGAGACTAAAGAGGATAGGTAGATATTAAAGATTATTATAGATAGATATGAATAGACTGAAATAAAGATAGAGAGATGAACAAACTGAAATTAGATAGATAGATAGATAGATAGATAGATTGATAGATATGAACAGACTGAGATAGATAGATAGATGTAATTATTTAATCTTTTATTTTTAAAAGTAGTATTTTTTAGCAATTAAACTATTAGATCATGTAGTCAATGAAAGCAAGAAGAAAAGACAAACTATTAATTTGTTTATTGATTTGTGCTTTTTATATTAGATTGGTGCAAAATAATGACGTAGTAATGTCGTTTTTTGACGTATTTTTAACGTCAAAAAGCGACATTATTACGTCATTATTTTTGCACCAACCTAATAGCTTATCAACCTATTGTAGGTTATTAAAAGCACATTTAAACATATTTTGAATTGTAATTGTACTTTTTTGAGTGAATATTGAAGTAACAATTTTCAAGAATAACAATGATTTTGCAAACTTTTACTACTATTTTACCCATAGCTAGGGGAGAAGACATGGATTCCTACCTTTTTCAAGGGAAATTGTGCAAAAGTGAATGTAACAAAATTTTCTGGAATTCAAATTCCTCTCACAAATTTCAAAGCCACTAACAATTCAAAGGTGTTCTCCTTCTAGACCGGTTGCCAACCAAGGTTGAAAAGCCCAATCTGCCCTACTATTTAATCCATAGCTGTGGGAGAAGAGATGGATTCCTACATTTTGCACTTACACAGAAGAGCTCCTTTCTGAGTGTTTTCTGGTTTGGTTTTGCAATTTTGCCAACAAGTATTTCTTCGCTGATCAACACTGACTCTTTACAGCCTTTCCAAAAGATTGAAATTTACAGACAAGTAAATAAGCCCATATATAATGAATGAGAATTAGCACAGAATGTTATTGTAGCCAATGTACAATAAAAGGTACTCCATTTTCAACTCAACAGATAACCAGAGATAATATTAGTGCCAGGGTCAAGCGTTAGGATTAGAAAGTGGTAACTGCCAAATGGGAAAATGGTCAGGAAAAAAATCCCTGAAAGAATACAATACTGTTATTGTTTTGAAATTTTCAGGTAGTGCTTTTTCGTAAGTCTCGTCTTATTACCAATTATTCACAGAAAATAAAGAATTATTCCTACAATCTAAAATAAATTTTGGATTTAACCCACAAAGTGTTGATAAGTCATAAAAAAACAGATCAATCTTCATTTTGGGGATTCACCTTCAAAAGTCCTCAACTTTTTTTGCTAATTGTAATCATAGCAACTGACATCTTGCTAACAAAAAAAATGAAGATTTATAGGAATTAAATTCTATGTCTATTTTTCATTCATTAAAATCCCATCAGTAGGTTTTTGGATAAACAATCATTATGGTGGCAAATACCACCCAATAGTTGTAGGCCTACCTTGTGTAATTTTTGGAACATTTAGAAAACAACAATAATAACTCATTTCACCACTCCCAAAAATTCAAAAAAGATTTTCACAAGCTAGTGTGAAACTATTTCCTAACTAATGAAAACATAGTATTCAAAAAGTTCACACTTCTATGTGAAATCAGATTTTGGATCTCCCTTATGAATATAAAAATAGAAGCATACTGCTTCTTGGGGCTCAAAACAATTTCAGAGACCTGTTTGCATACACACGCAACCACATACATGCATACAATGAACAGATGAGCCAGCAGCTGCCAACTAAGACCTTGTCCATTCACACAATAGAAGGGAATAATCAGCAGCTGCCACCTAAACCTTTCTCTATGAACTCACAAACACATTAGGCTGACCGTCTTAAAGTAAGTCTATCCTAACATTTCACACAGATGAAGAACACTTAATTACTTGATAAAACAAACTTCACTGCAAAAGAAATTGAACATTTTATTTTCATTGTGTATTTCTTTAAAGAATATCTAAATGTTATTTCAACTGATACTCTGCTTGTACTTTTCCTTCAAAAAATAACCTTTTATATGCTTCATTTCAAAGATGTGTTGTTGTTGTTATTGTTGTTGTTTAATGTTTGGAATCCTAACACTCAGACAGCAATAAAAATCTGGGTAGACTGTAAATACTATCCTTTATTTAACTTCAGTCCTAAAGCACATCATGCAGAATGAACTTGACTTACATTTGTTTTACAGGAAGTACTGACCTCTTTAGTGTAAGAAAAAAAAACTCAGATCTCTTCTTGTATTATTCATTTCCATTCTGCATTACAGAGGTTTGAATAATTTTGAACATTTTTTGAGGTGCTTTCGATTTACTTTATAACATTGTTCAACCATTCATTTCTCTGATACTGAATTCATTACAACAGTTCCATATGCCGAGATATTTGAAGTGTTTAACGAATCCATACCCTGAATTTTTTCATTCCAGATCATAATGTCTCTTTTGGAAAGGTTTATTTCGAGTCCTATTTTTTGGAACACTTGAGATAGGATGCTGCGAGTTTTTTGTTCAAGATCATTCTTATCCTATGAATACCTATGTCATCAGCGTAGCACCCTTCAATCTCTTCATCAGTACATTGGCCTCAGTAAGGAAAGTATGTTTGTTGTTTGAACTAATAAAATGATAACGGCAAAATACTTAGAATATATCCCAGTTTCTTCGATAAAAATGCCAAATGATTTTTCAGCTGATGTTTTTAGTAGATTTATTTACAATAATTTATTTGGTGGAGTGAAATTTTAACTTGAAATTTGAGAGTATTTCAACCATTCTTTAAGTATCTATCTATCATTTTATCTATCTATCTATCTATCTATCTATGTATATATATATATATATATATATATATATAGATAGATAGATAGATAGATAGATAGATAGACAGATAGATAGATATAGACATATATATATATATATATATATATATATATATAGATAGATAGATAGATAGATAGATAGATAGATATAGATATATATATATGTTTACTAAATATATATATATACACACATATATATATATATATATATATATATATATATATATATATATATATATATATATTGACATTTGCCAAAAATTGAAAAAATGAGATCAAAGCTTATTGCAAATTTGTTCTAGCTGTTCCATACTCCGAAGTATCTGAAGTGTTAGTGATTACTATTTCCACATCCTGAATTTTTATGATGGAATCAGGGTAGGTGCCATCACTGCTTTCATTCCAGTTCCAGATCATAGTTTCTGTTTTGGAAACGTTTATCTTGAGTTCCATTTCTTGGAACACTTGAGAGAGGATGTTGATCTTCTGTTTCAGATCATTCTTACACCAACTTTGAATACCTATGTCATCAGCATAACCCTCCTCATCATGGCTTTCCTTTATCAAATGGTAAATAATAATTCAGTGAAAATGTCCATGCAGCAAAACATTCTTCTCTAATAATACTTTTAGTAATATAATTACTTTATTATTTGTGTTACATCATCATATTCTGGTTACTTTTTAGATGAAGCATTATCATTTTTTTTTTGTATTATCATAACCCTCTGTAGCAATACTATCTTCATTATTACTATTATTTTATTAATATTTTTACCCCACCTTATTATTGTAGCTTTTTATTATAACTATCTATAATACTGGTGCATTTTATCAAAAAATAAGCATTAACAATAAGAAACTGCATTAAAACTACTACTACAACTATTGCTACTACTAATAATAATCCCTTCTATTCCCTTGTGATATCACTTACAAACATTGCCGCAACAAGATATGCTTAAATCTCCACTAGCATCTCAGTAGGAAAGATGGCTTTGATATGAACTAGAAATGGTATTGCCACAAACTAGAGAGAATTATAGAGAATGAACGAGCAAAACTCTTGTGGGATTTCCAAATCCAAACGAACTATAAGCTTGGACATACGAAGCCTGATATTATTGTGGTTGATAAGGTCAACTGAAAGGGTGATCTTGTTGATGTTGCATGCCCCCGAGATCAAAACGTTGTTAAGAAAGGGGATGAGGAACTCAGCAGATATAGAAAACTCTCTGCTTGGCCTGATTGTGAAATATCAATACTACTATGGTCTCCATCATTGTTGGTGCATTAAGCTCCATCCCAAAGACTTTGAACAGTAATCTGTAAATACTTGTCACCAAACCCCATCTTCTAACCTTGTAGAAATTAGCATTACAAGATAAATCCATTTGTTGCTTTTTACACACAGCTATATCTATCTATCTATCTATATATATATATATATATATATATATAAATGCGTGTGTGTGTGTATAAATCTATTTGTTTGAATAAAAATAGACCACTTTAAGGTACCATGCAATAAATTATTTCACTACAGATCTTTACTTCCAAAGTTTGAAATGAAAAAAATGAAGTAAAGTCTGATGATCCAGAGTCCTTTAAAAGGGCTGTGGTGAAATAATTTATTACATGGAACCTTAACGTGGTCTGTTTTTATTCAAACATATTTGCTCTGAATTTACATTGAGCTCTCTGGATATCATCCTCCTTGGGTCTACCCATACAGATTACCTAGTTTTGCATAAACTAAATATATATATATATATATATATATATATATATATATATATATATATATATATATATATGTATATATATATTATAAGCAGAGCATTTACATATTATTATAAATTATATTATTATAAATCATTATAAGGAGACCATTTACTTAAATATTTGAATCTATAAAAAGAAAATATAAACATAAAAATGTCTTAAAATAATAGAAACAATTAGAAAAGGCAATAAAAATGAGGACAACAGTCCGAATAATGTAAATAGTGTAAATAATTACAATACCTCATCTCAGAAATATAGACAGATATTGAAGGATTAGTATGGACCCGATATACGGAAAATATGGAGACAATTAGAAAAGGCAATAAAGATGAGGACAACAGTTCGAACAATGTAAATAAGGTTTTTATGTAATAAACATTCAATACTGGTTTTAATTCCTTTACAAAGAAATTGTTGCAATAATCTGAAAAGATTACAATTAGATGAAGCATGATCCAGATGTTAAGAAAGACAAAGCAGAAGATTTTTCCAAAAATTTAATGTGAATTTCTACAGGTCTTTTTGTACATATGAATGTTTTTTTGTGGATGGAATTATATATGTGTTGAAGGAGGAGATATATAAAAAAAAAAAAAAAGATAGATGCATTAGTCATATTATGCTGAATTAAATTAATTAGACCACATGTCCAGACATGTCTGAAAAAAAAATTAAATTTCAGCATTCCAACTTTCTTCTGTGTTTCCGGTCAGTAGATAATTATAAGCAACACTTGTATTTTTATATCTCTCCCTCCAACACATAATTTCATCATTTTTCCCCAACACTGGCATATTCTATAATATTTTCTTTTCCATGGCTTGGAAAACAATTATACCATTACTCTAAATAATTTGCTTGGGGTATATTTTATGAAGCCATAATGTCCAGCTCTTAAATAAAAAAAAAGAAGTTTTCTGTCTAATCTGTTCTTAGTTTATCTAAGTTAAATAAAATCATAAATGAACATCTTCTAAATTTGATAATTCCAAGATGAAGAAGCCTAGTATTACGTACGATCACCACTGTCCCAGCACAG
>OZ010586.1:42241597-42296597 GCA_963932145.1 Acanthosepion lycidas
ATGTTTGGTCAAATATCCCTGAGTTTTGCCAGCTATGCAAGAGAGAGCATTATCTTTTCGGTACATAGTAAAGCTTCTCCAGAGCTACCTCTTGATCCAGGGCTTGATAATAGTATAACAGTATCTTGATGTAAACTGTCACATTGATCTTAAGGCTTTTCAGAAAAAATTGGGGTGGCCTGATATGGCCTTCATTGCTCATGATCTCCAAGACTATTACAGGCAATGGTAACTTATGTGCATAACAGTGGGAATGCTGCACAAGAATCAGTCCTTCTTTCTGATCACTTTTTGATCTTGAACAAAGTTCTCCACTGAGAAAAAAAGAAAAAAAATAGTGACATGTCAGGCTCTTTGTGGTGCTTGACTTTGTTTAGCAAGTGCTTCAACTGGATCACACAGTTCCCCCAGGCATCATTCGATATCAACTGCTCACTCCTCACAACATAGGATGTGTATCTAATATCTTTGTGCATCAAATGTCTTATTGTTGATTCTGACACATGGAACTGATTGGCAAATAGCCTTCATTGATTTTCCAGCTTCTCATCAATGATACACTGTACTTTCTGGATGCACTTGATATTTCTGACAATGTCTAGCTTTTTTTTTCCATTTGGACACAGAAAACACATTTTTGCATAAGGCCTTGATCTATTTTCTTATCTTAAACATGAAAGTTATGGCAACATTTAAGAAGGCTACAATCTCTAAATTAAACTAATGTCCCCATCTTTGATATTATTATTATTATGATAATAATAACAAAGATAGGGACATTCGTTCCAATGTAAATTATATAAATAATGACAACTCCTCATCCATTTTTCCTTCATTATTATTTGTCCAACCTTATTTAAATATGCCCCAGTTTTTTATTCGTAAATACAAAAATACCTTCAAGAAATACCTTTAAGTGCTATATTTGATATAATATATATATATATATATATATATATATATATTTATATATATATATATGATAGAAATTATTAGAAGGATTTGATAATTATATTAAAGTAATTCCTTGAGTCTGAAAGAAACCTCAACAGAATGCAGAAAGCACTGGATGGCTGTTTCGTCCTATATTTGGGACTCATCAGCAGTGCACATCCAATACCAAGAATTGAAACCCTGACAGTTAGGTTAACAAGGAAACATCATATCAACTGTTCCAACTGTTGCTTTTGTATATAAACACATTCAACAAAATAAATCCATATAGTTTCCTTGATAAATCCCATCAGAGGATAAGACGCCTTGGTTAAGAATAATTTTTCATTGTAAAAAACAAATAAAGTAATTTCTAAAGAATTAATGAATTTTATTTTTAATCTGGCATTATTTCTATTTGCTTTAGATGACTGCCAACCACAAAATTACTTATGGTTGGTATTTTTTTTTTATTTTGGTGCTGACTACAAGTTATCTTGTGCCAACAATGAGTTTATTCACAGTTTATTCATTTGAGAGTATAATCAATGTTATGACTTCAGTTGAATGTATAAATCAGTTCATAAAATTTTTTTCTTGTCTAAGATGGCTATTATAAAGTTTCCGTTTGAAATCATATTCCATAATTAACTTCTGGCAGTCAATGCGTTAAATGTTATTTTAATGGATACATGTGCTTAAGTAGTCATCTACCAGCAATCATTCGGATTGTTTTGTAATTATTTCATTTAAATACTCAATTAAATGTCACAAAAGGCGGACATTAAGCTCACTGTCAAGTCTTTTTCTATCTATAGAATTAATATAACTGCTTGCAAATAAAAATAAATAAGAAGAGACTACACCATAATCACCACCTCTAAAATAGTCATACCTTGACTAAACAAAACCAAATTTTGCAGAGAAGTTCAAACAGGTAAGTGAGTACAAAGTACAGTTAGTTATCTTAAAGTCTGTAGTTTCATACAATAAATTTTCAAAAATTAAAAGTTTTATTATTTAACATACAAAGTACCCCAATTATTAAAAAAAAAAAAACAATTTAATGATTAAAATAAATACTTATTTCATAAAAATGTAATAATGTTTTTTTGCATATTTTTTTCTTTAAGTTTATATATATATTTCAATCTGGTAAAAAATAACGCATTGTAAATATAAACTCAGTAGAAAGAGTCGTTTGTGTAAATCTCTACAAAAAAAGGTTAGCAACAATACTAAATATTGTGTAGATTCTAATATTAGGTTGGTGCAAAAATAATGACGGCTTTTGACGTATTTTTTAACGTCAAAAACCGTCATTATTTTTGCACCAACCTAATAGTTAAAATAGCTAGATGAAACTTTAAGTTTTATGTTTAACAGATTTTCCTATCGCATTTCTCACTTGTAGAACCCTCTTCCAAGGTTTTTTGCTTGCCAGTCAACTTTAATCTTCATAAATTAAAATGCAATGTCAATCGTGATCTTCTGTCTTTTTAATTCCTGTTCTTTTATTGTCCTCTCTCCTTAATAATGTTCTTTATTTTTTTCATATTCTCTAACAGTCAGCAACCACTATCATCTTAGTGGTTTTATTGCCTTGCTTGGGGTGAAATGATTGAAAAGATACATATTCTACTTGGCTGAAATCTTTTTTTCTATGTACTATATTCAAGTTGTATTTTGTTTTTCTAATACTTTTCTACTGTTTTTCAGAACTTAGACTAACACAGGCAAATTACCCAGGAAAAAAACTCACAACTGAAAAATTATAGAATTAATCTTGGGTTTAGTCAAACTTTCGACCACAAGATAATTTCATGAAATTCTAAAATTTTATGTCCACCACGCTCTCCTGATCTGATTCCTCTCAATTATTTTATTTGGGGATGCCTGAAGAAGAGTGTATACATCAAGAAACCATAGAAAATTAATCCGCTCAAGGATAACAGCTGTGCAGAAATTTAAGAGCTGCAGCCAGTCTTGTTAACTAATGTTAGAGAGAATGTGATCAATAGAGAGTGTCTATTTTAGTCAAAATTGGGGGATATGTATACCATATAATTTTTCATAACTGGCTATATATTTTCAGTGTTTAAATTTTCATTCTGCATAAAACTATTTTTGAATAAAAAAAATGTTGAAATTATTAATTTTTAAATCCCTAGGTGATTTCTATAAAAAAATTTAGACAAAAATAAATCTGTTCATATAACATGAAATCTAATACTGAAATATAACGGTATTGTAGATAAGCCTTGTCTGCTCTGTAGTAAGTGATTCAGTGGTCCAAATTGAAATGAATGTCAATCAGGAACTTTGATCTAAGAAGATTTGATCTGTGGTGACCCCAATATGTACTGGGTTTACACTAAGAGATACCAACCACCTGAAGAAGGCCAGAGTATACAATGGCCGAAACGTTGCAATAAATATGGCAACAAAGATGAGAATGATAGTCTGAGCAATGTAAATAGTGTACATAATACCTCATCTCAGAAATATAGACAGATACCAAGGGATGTTTTGCACTTTATATCATTTCAGAACACCAAAAAAGTCCCAAGAAAGTGCCCTTGAAGCTATCATGAGCAGAATCAGGCCTTAAAGCATCAACATAAGCAAAGAAGGGAACCCAACACTAAGGTATATAAGGAGAGGAGAGAGGAGAGAGAGATAGATAGAGAGATAGAGAGAGAGAATAACTCACACCCTTGCAAGAAGATTGGATATTCAGAAAAAGACACAAAATGACATCCCTTTTCTTTTGTCCAATGTTACTTTGATTTAGTTAAGAAGTGAATAAACAATGACAACCTACGAACCTTAAGGATTTGGAGAGGATCTACAAAGAGGAGTGGGCCAAAATCTCCCCTGGGATCTGTAAAAACTTGGTAACCAACTACAGGAAACATTTGGCTGCTGTGCTTGCCAACAAGTGTTTCTTTACCAAATACTGATTTATGTTTTGCTATGGGGTGAAATACTTATTTTTTCAATAAAAAAGAAAGCAATGTTCAAAAATTAATATAATGTGATTTTCTAGAATTTTTTTATATTCTATCTCTCATTTTCAAGATGGACCTAGTCTGAAAATTATAGTCCATTCCTATTTTTGTAAGGTGACAAACTCAGAAAATCAGCAAGGGATGAAATACTTATTTTCCTCACTGTATTCTTATCAGACATTACTACGACAACATTATGCACAATATAGTTTGTTTACATATTCAAGTGTAATAATCTTAAGTGCAAATATTCACTTTTGAAGCTAGAGAAAATATTTCCTTCAGTCCAGAAACAATTTTAACAATGTTAAACCAATGAATATTACTTGGGGCAAACATCCTGTCAACACCAACTTAAAATGTCAGTTGTCAAATTTCTTGAGATAATCTAGACAATGTCATGCAACTAAGTTTTGACAATTTTATCAAATGTTATACCACATATGTGAGAAATCTACTTAGATGGCAAATATAGTTTTAAATAGAACCAGAATAAGATAATTAATGTTTGTTTGTTATTAGATGTTTTGGTTTGATTGGGGTTTGTTTTAGCGGTATGTCAACCTCTATGGGTTATTTAATGCCAAAGTCTAAATATTTTGTATGCAGTTTTATAGCTTCAACTAGAGATATTTTAAACACAATTTTATACTTTCAGGGTAAATATATGTTTAGATACAGTGCTGTGAAAAAAATAAAAAAAAACCTTAGATAATATTTAAAATAATTGTCTCTTTTTGCCAGATAATCAACAAATCTTAATTAAATTATATATCCATTAAAAAAAAAACCTTTATTAAGTCAATTACAACCACTTTTAAAGATTTTTATCAAGCTGGAATAAAACTATTACTTAAAAATTAAAACTAATTTATAGATGTTTTTCTTAATAATTCTTAATTAATATTTGTTGATCATTTGAAAAAAAACAGACAATTTTTTAAAATATTATCTTAGGGGTTCACTTACTTTTCACAGCAAGATATATATATATATATATATATATATATATATATATATATATATATATATATGTATATATATATATATATATATATATGAAAGGCTTAATGGTGGTTCCATATAGGATACAGGTTTGATTGCTGATGGAGGATGCATATTTTCTATGAAATTTCTTGAACATTCAGGCCAGTAAATGTAATTAATACTGTTTAATTAAAAGAAGATAACATTTACTTAAAGAAGTTTATCCAAAGAAATAGCATATAAACAGAAAATAAATTAAATACACACACACACACACACATATATATATATATATATATATATATATATATATATATTATGTTAATATCTATACTAGACTGGTGTAAAAAAACAAGATTATACAATATTTGCAAATAAAAATATATTAATCCAAATTGGTATCTGGGGAAAAAAATTTTGAAAAAAATAAAAACATTCATGTAGGCTGGAAAAAATCACCTAGTGTTGTAATTTCTAATCCCCCCCCACCCCCAAAAAAAACAATCAAGTAAAATAAGAAAAAACGTAAAGTGCTCAATACACTAAGTAGAGCAGAGTAAAAAATTCCTAGTCAGCCAGAGACTACCTACCTAAGTTTCATTTAAATGGATCTACTGGATAAGCTTATTTGATATATATATATATATATATGTTAATATATATACTAGACTGGTGTAAAAAACACAGATAGTACAATTTGCCAATAAAAATATATTAAAACAAATTGGTATCTGCGGAAAAAATTTTGAAAAAAGGAAAGACTAAAAACATTCAAGTAGGCCAGAAAAAATCATCCAGTGTTGTAATTTCTAGTCCATAGAAAAAAAATAATCAAGTAAAATAAGAAAAAAGCATAAAGTGCTCAATACACTAAGTAGAGCCGAGTATAAAAATTCCTAGTGAGCCAGAACCTACCTACCTAGGTTTCATTTAAATGAATCTTCAGCTGGCTGAAGAGGATATGACATAGGAACATATTTCATTGGTAAAAACAAACACTAAAAACTAAAATTAGCATAAAACCATATGACGTTAAAAGAACAACAAAAGGGAACATTTAACAGTAATTAAACAGTAAATATGCCTTCTTATGTTTACACCCATTAAGGATTTCTGATCTATTAGTTAAGATATCAGATTTGCTAAAAGTAGCTGTGGCTAGTTTCTCCTCCAATGCATAGTTGGCAATATCTATTGTCGGCTTTATATCTACAACATTTTTTATATTATTTCTGATTTTAAAATCGAGTCAATTCTTTCTTCTTGTTTTATATTCCATATGTGGTTAGATAGGCTAGTGCTATGCTTATAGCTTTCATGTTTAATATATATATGTGTGTGTGTGTGTGTGTGTTTTAACCTAAGAACTTTTGTAATTTACTGCTGAATAATATCTTCGAAAAGGTCAGAAGTACCATGCCATCCTTGATGAATGTCATCTTAACATCAAGAAACTGATTAGAGATATGTCAATATTATTCAATGAAACATACATATATATATATATATTTATATATATATATAATGTTAATGTCTATACTTGACTGGTGTAAAAAACAGGATAGTACAATTTGCAAATAAAAATATATTGGTATCTGGGGGAAAAAATTTGAAAAAAAAGAAAGAAGTAAAAACATTCAAGTAGGCCGAAAAAAGTCGTCCAGTGTTGTAATTTCTAGTCAAAAAAAAAAAAACCAATCAAATAAATTAAGGAAAAGTGTAAAGTGCTCTCAATACACTAAGCAGAGCAGAGTATAAAAAATCCTAGTGAGCCAGAAACTACCTACCTATGTTCCACCTAAATGGATCTGCTGTATAAGCCTATTTGATATATATATATATATATATATATATATATATATATATATATATATACTTTCAGCCTGGAGAGGTTTGGGCTCCATTAGCCTATCTTGCCCAAGACATGCCCCTTCTACAGTGGCTGCTGTGCATCTTGTGCCCCTACAACTCTTATAAGTTATGCAACACATGATCATGATTGATATATGCATTAGAAGTAAAAAGTTTGGGGCTACCCTGTATTTCTTTATAAAATGCCTCAATATGAGATAATTTTCACTATTTACATTATTCGGTCAATTGTCTTCATCTTTTTTGCCATATTTATTACAATATTTCTGACATTGTATGCTCCACCCTTCTTCAGGTGGTTGTAATGCCAAACTGAACATTTTATTTGCTCACTGGGGTAGACTGTTCTAGTTCCACATGCCATGTTTTTAAACATTGTAATAAATATGGCAACAAAGATGAGGACAATAGTCCGAATAATGTAAGTAATGTACATAATACCTCATCTCAGAAATATTGACAGATACTGAAGGATCGGATAAATATGGCAACAAAGATGAGGACAATAGTTTGAATAATGTAAATAGTTTACATAATACCTCATCTCAGAAATATAGACAGATACTGATGAGATAATTTTGTATTGTTTTTAGGTAAAAGAGAAAATTTCAGTAACTACAGTGTATTTGCTTTCATCGTAACAAAAATAAGCACTTAACTAAATTAAAAATTATCTACAAGAATTTCATATTTTGTTTCCATCAATAGAACCACTACCTTCCCTAATTACAACTTTGTAAATTCCTGGCATTCTTTCCAACAGATTTAAAAAAAAAATAGATGGCAGTCTTACCAAGAATTCTTTATGCACTGAAAAAGCTTCCTCACACTCTTTGGGTATTCTCCCATCCAATTCATCCCTTACTAAATTAATGGAAGAGAAGTTAGGAGATTGAGGCAGCTAAGTCATAATTTGTAAAATTTTGTTCATTGTTTTAGCCTTGAGGTAATTTTGGCATAATTTAAAAGAGTGTTTGGATTGTTGTCTTGTTGAAAGAAGAATCTTTTCAAGTTATATTTGCAAAATATGAATGATTTTGTAATCTCAAAAAGTTTACTGTGGGGTTAATGGTGAAAACAAAATATGTTTCTCATACAAAATGTTAATAATTTAGAGAAATGTATAGCAAACAGATGAATCCAAATACAAATATTTTGGTTGTAAGAGATGCCAGGAGAAAAACTGAAAAATAAAAGAAATACATGACAGTTACTGAAATTTTATTTTTTATTTTAAACATACAAAAATATCTTGTTTTAAGGTGCTTATGTGTTGTTTAAAGAAATGAAAAGAATAAATGAAACAACACTGTACTGCTTGTGTTCTTTCATTGATTAATGTTAGTGCAAGATTGCGATTTATTTGCTATAGGCATGGAGCACTTTGGTTCATTACCGAGTTAGGTTGTCTTGACAATTTTTCTCAAAAGAATCTGTCTTACAAATTTATAAGTCTACCATTAATCCATGCACTGAATATCTGGAAGATCTGCTCTGGTGCATCTGCTGTGTATCTAATCATATTTGATAAAATACAAAGAAGGATCTGCAATGTTATTAGTCCTGACCTGTCATCTCAATTTCAGTCACATTCCCAATGCCGTAACATAGCTTCCCTGTGCTTTTTCTATAAATATTTTAATGATAATTGTTCTAATGAGCTTTCCTCTTCGGTGTCTTGATTTCATGAATTTAAAAGTTCAGTACCAGATTGGCAGCTTGGTCTCACCATTTTACAGTTGAAATGTCTAGATGTAATCATAAGTTCGATACTAACAGTTTCTTCTCTTGCATGTCCTACTTGTGGAACTCCCTTCCAGCCACTTGCTATCCAGTCAACTTTGATCTTCAAGAATTTGAATTCAATGTCACTTGTTATTGCTAAATCAGGATCATTGTGGAATTTTCCATTCTCTGGTGAAGTGTGGTCATTCAGTTTATTGATTAATCAATGAACTGAGTGACCACACTTCACCAGAGAATGGAAAATTCCACAACGAGGAGAAATTTCTGTAAACTTAAATAATGCCAAAAGGTTAAATCCATTTTGGTAGGAAGGGAGACAAGACTGCTACTGCTGCTGTTTAGAACACATCCATTAAGCAGAACTTTGTTAAACAAGGATGGTGAGTTCAATTCTAGGTAGGGCCATGAGAGTCAGCATAGTTAAAAGCTTTCTTCTATCTTCTTAATTCTTGTTCTTTTATTGTTCTCTTCATCCCAAGCAAGACAATAAAGCCTTGCTTGGGGTGAAGTGATTAAAAAAAAAATGACCAAAATGTGATTATCAACAGAAGACAAATACTAGTAGATAACCTAAAAAATACTTTACAGTATTTACAGTATTACAATGCAAGGAAAGACTCAAAATTCTAGAACAAGGATGGCCAACCTGTGGCGCACGCGCCATATGTGGCGCATTGGATGCTTACAAGTTGTGCATTGGATGCTTACAAGTGGTGTATTGCATCCTTTTGATGAAAAGGTCGTGACTGTCCGATTCCAACTTGAATAATTGTTTGTTGCTTTCAGCTACGAATTTAACTCTTA
Organism: Acanthosepion lycidas; assembly: GCA_963932145.1. Lineage (NCBI taxonomy): Eukaryota > Metazoa > Mollusca > Cephalopoda > Sepiida > Sepiidae > Acanthosepion > Acanthosepion lycidas. The sequence goes on from OZ010586.1 coordinate 42,250,951, forward strand.
ATATTGCTGGTTTGATGAAAACAAAGACACATTAAAGTTATTTATGTTTATTTTGCCTATGTAAACATTATAAACTCTGCAAAATCTGAAGAGAAAAAAAAGTCAAAGCATTGATTGATGCCCCCCGCCTCTGCTTTCAAAACTCCTGGATACATCCCCGGTCATAAGCACATATTTTTCAAATAAATAGATTTTATTATACCTTTAAAATATGTCCATATTACAACACATACTGAAAGGCAGTGAATGTTTGTGTGGCACATTTAAATTAATCGTACAAAATATTGGCGCATGGAATCAAAAGGTTGGCCACCCCTGCTCTAGAAGGTATTTTTATTCAAAATAAACAATCCATATTAAATAAAATATTATTCATCACAGGAGATAGTATCCTGAAGTGCATATGATATAATTAATGTGTATGCATCAAGTATTAAAAAATAAAAATTAAAATAAGATAAATAAATAAATTGATAAATAAAAATAAATCGCATTCTTCTTGTGCAGCATAGTTCTCAATAGCTGTTAAACATGATGTCATGCTAGACCATTTCAAATATCCAGCTTCTCAAAGAAAACCAGGTTGCAGAGAAAGGAATTCTAACTACCACGTAGACACCATATCAATTCTTAATAATGACTGTGAAAGTCAAAAGTACTTGAACAAAAAAAGCAAAATATTAACTTCAGACAGTTTATTCACAACCTTGAGCAAAATGATGAAAACCTTATCTGATAATTGCAAAAATATAATAAAAAATTAAACAGACAGACCGAGTCGGTTCTTTTTAATTGGATGAATAATTGCTGCCTAAATATACCTTATCCAAATATGTTGATATACATATATATATATCAACTGAACACCTCTTTCATACCTACTATGGACATTAAAGTAAGGTTTGCATGACGCACAAAAATAATATATATTCTTTTTTGTTTCCATTGATAAAATTTATATCTATAATTGTGTTCAATACCAGAAACAAAGTGTCATGTCCAAAATATCGATAAATAATAATTATGCAGTCACAAAAAATTATAATGAAATAATTATAACACTTGTAAATTATCATTAATATGATTCACCCTTTCTAAACCAATGAGAATCAAGCCCACTCTTTACCTTTTTCAAACATATGACACCTGCACAATTAGACAAGCAGTCAATATGAACGTTGACCAAAAATTCAGCTCCTTTACTTTTCAGGCTACAATGGTAACATTTGTCTCTTAACACTCATAACCAAAATTTGAGGTAAGAAAACTTTAAATGCTTCTTGTTTTCTCCAACTAAATTATCTGGACAATCACTACACGCATTATATAAAAAACACATACAAGACAGTATACAGTTTTACTCAGTATTACTATCTCTCATATCTCTAACACCAAATAGTAATTTGTGACAGCCAGATAATGAATAATATTTGTTTTGTTGTCTCCACATCTTGCTTTTTCTCATTTTCTACCTCTGCACATCTTACCTTGAAAAAAAAACAAACCATTGGGTGAGGGGGGGGTGTTCCTATTTTCTACCTCCACACATTTTATCACAAAAACTCCCCATCAGGTGAGATTTTTTTTTTCTCATTTTCTACCTCCGCACATCTTATCCTGAAAAAAACCCCATTGGGTGAGTTTTTTTTTTTCTAATTTTCTACATCTGCACATCATATCCTGAAAAAAAAAACCATTCGGTGATGGCGGGGGTTTCATTTTCTACCTCTGCACATCTTATCCTGAAAAAAACCCATCTAGTTTATCCTTGAATCTGAGAACTTTATAATGTTTATACTGTGCTGTAACCTAGAAAGGGTTATTGAATGAGGAACAAGCAATAAGGAGGTTAGAAATGAAATCTTTATAACATCAACTAAATATGATACTCACCAGCAGCATGAATGTAGGTAAACCATTGCTAGTGGTGGACTACTTAGACAGCATATTACACCCACTTTACAATAGTGTCCAGTGTATTTATGAGGACTGGAACATACCCATTAGTGTTCATAGGTATGGTATATAACATGCTGAAAGATCATTGATTCAAGAGATATGTTTGGATGATGTGAATAGTCACTGTCATAGTTGTATTGAAAAGCCAGCTGGGACAGGCTCCAAAAAAACAAGTTGCATTCCTTTTAGCATGTTTGTGATTATCACTAACCTGTCTGGCATGTCTTTCATCAGCTGTTTCCCAAGATATTGCTCTTCTATAGTTTGCAGAATCTGTTTCTATTCTTGATAAAGTATGGCTGCCATCATCTGCAACTGTTGATCTTCCCTTCCTTGTTGTAGAGATTTACTTGACCCCCACCCCCCACCCCACGGTGTCAGATTGTGACACAAAGTCAGTTTTTAACATGGGGAGTGTTTTCACTCTGGCTGCTGGTCAAAGCTGGTCTAAGCTGGTCACAGATTGTCCAAGTTGGTCTAAGCTAGTCATAGCTGGTCTTGCCTTGTCATAGCTGGTCCAAGCTGGTCAGAGCCGGTTCAAGCTAGTTGTAGCCATGATACCACCAGCACAGGGACAGAGCCCTGGGAAGCCGGGTTGTTGTATCCACTTCTTTCCTTGATGAAATTTCACTGTCATCTGCAGTTCTTGACCTTCCCATCCTTGCAGCATCTGCTTCTTTCCTTGCTTGATACTCTTTTGATGTTTAAGATGCTCTTTAAATTATGTGTCTTGCAGCATTTGCTTCCCTCCTGGCTTGTACCTCTTCTGATGCTTCAAATGCTTTTGATCTTCTATAGTTTACAGCATCTGCTTGTCCCCCAGCTTCTACCTCCTCTGGCCTTTCTTCTGCTCTTCTCTCCCTTTGCCTGAGAGCTCTGTTTTTAGATTTTTCCATGGTATTTTGAAGAAATAACTTAGAACTCCTCAATTCACTCCATGGAACTTCAAAACATCACTTTAACTCTGATTCGGGCTATAAGTCCAATTCTGGCCAAAAGACTGATTTGGGCCGAAATTCAATTTTAAACCAAAAATTGATTTCTTCAAAATCATAAACTGTATGAAATTTCAAAAACTGACGGCGAGAAAACACACAATTTAACTAAGATTTCTTGACACAAGAAAAACCAATAATAAAGTCTGACTCTCATCATCTGCAGCCTGTTGATCTCCTCTTCATTGCTGTATCTGCTTCTCACTTTGAGGAGTTTTCATGGCCATCTGTAGATCTTCCTTACAACATCTGTCTTTCTCAATGCTTGCATCTCCTCTGATGTTTCCGATGCTCTTGATCTTATCTGTCTAGCAGAATTTGCATAACTCTTGGTTTATACTTCTTCTCATCTTTCAAATGATTTTGATTATCTATAGTTTACAGCATCTGCTTTTCTCCACGCTTGCATCTCCTCTGATGTTTCAAATCTTATCTGTCTAGCAGAATTTGCATAACTCTTGGTTTATACATCTTCTCATCTTTCAAATACTTTTGATTATCTATGGTTTACAGTATCTGCTTTTCTCCATGCTTGCATCTTCTCTGATGTTTCAGATGCTCTTGATCTTCTCTGTCTACCAGAATTTGCATCTCTCCTGGTTTATACTTCTCATCTTTAAAATGATTTGATTTTCTATAGTTTGCAGCATCTGCTTTTCTCCATGCTTGCATCTTTTCTGATGTTTCAGATGCTCTTGATCTTAAATGTCTAGCAGAATTTGCATAACTCTTGGTTTATACATCTTCTCTTCTTTCAAATGCTTTTGATTATCTGTAGTTTACAGCATCTGATTTTTCTCCATGCTTGCATCTCCTGTGATGTTTCAGATGCTCTTGATCTTATCTGTCTAGCAGAATTTGCATAACTCTTGGTTTATACATCTTCTCTTCTTTCAAATGCTTTTGATTATCTGTAGTTTACAGCATCTGATTTTTCTCCATGCTTGCATCTCCTCTGATGTTTCAGGTGCTCTTGATCTTATCTGTCTAGCAGAATTTGCATAACTCTTGGTTTATACATCTTCTCTTCTTTCAAATGCTTTTGATTATCTGTAGTTTACAGCATCTGATTTTTCTCCATGCTTGCATCTTCTCTGATGTTTCAGATGCTCTTGATCTTCTCTGTCTACCAGAATTTGCATCTCTCCTGGTTTATACTTCTCATCTTTAAAATGATTTGATTTTCTATAGTTTGCAGCATCTGCTTTTCTCCATGCTTGCATCTTTTCTGATGTTTCAGATGCTCTTGATCTTAAATGTCTAGCAGAATTTGCATAACTCTTGGTTTATACATCTTCTCTTCTTTCAAATGCTTTTGATTATCTGTAGTTTACAGCATCTGATTTTTCTCCATGCTTGCATCTCCTGTGATGTTTCAGATGCTCTTGATCTTATCTGTCTAGCAGAATTTGCATAACTCTTGGTTTATACATCTTCTCTTCTTTCAAATGCTTTTGATTATCTGTAGTTTACAGCATCTGATTTTTCTCCATGCTTGCATCTCCTCTGATGTTTCAGGTGCTCTTGATCTTATCTGTCTAGCAGAATTTGCATAACTCTTGGTTTATACATCTTCTCTTCTTTCAAATGCTTTTGATTATCTGTAGTTTACAGCATCTGATTTTTCTCCATGCTTGCATCTCCTGTGATGTTTCAGATGCTCTTGATCTTATCTGTCTAGCAGAATTTGCATAACTCTTGGTTTATACATCTTCTCTTCTTTCAAATGCTTTTGATTATCTGTAGTTTACAGCATCTGATTTTTCTCCATGCTTGCATCTCCTGTGATGTTTCAGATGCTCTTGATCTTATCTGTCTAGCAGAATTTGCATAACTCTTGGTTTATACATCTTCTCTTCTTTCAAATGCTTTTGATTATCTGTAGTTTACAGCATCTGATTTTTCTCCATGCTTGCATCTCCTCTGATGTTTCAGGTGCTCTTGATCTTATCTGTCTAGCAGAATTTGCATAACTCTTGGTTTATACTTCTTCTCTTCTTTCAAATGCTTTTGATTATCTGTAGTTTACAGCATCTGATTTTTCTCCATGCTTGCATCTCCTCTGATGTTTCAGATGCTCTTGATCTTATCTGTCTAGTAGAATTTGCATCTCTCCTGGTTTATACTTCTTCTCATCTTTCAAATGCTTTTCATTTTCTATAGTTTGCAGCATCTGCTTGTCTCTGAGTTTGTGCCTCCTCTGGTGGTTCTTCTGCTCTTCTCTTTCTTTTCCTTACAGCTTTGGTCTTTGGAATTTCCCATGGTATTTTGAAGAAATAACTTTGAATTTCCCAATTCCCTACACGGAACTTCAAAACCCCACTTTAACTCTGATTCAGCAATTTCCAATTTCAGCCAAAAGACTGATTTGGGCCAAAAGTCTGATTTGGGCCAAAAACACTGATTTGGGCCGAAAGTCTGATTCGGGCTGAAGTTCTATTTTAAGCCAAAAATTGATTTCTTCAAATCACAAACACCATGAAACTTCAATTGAGTTGAGTTCTTCAAATCATAAATTCCAGGGAACTTCAAATCGTATTGTCACAAAACCTCTCGCTTTAACTCCAATTCTTTGAAGAAATAAAATTGATTTTCTCAGTTTACATTTTTTGGAGATGTTTTTGTGTTACTTTAAACACAATATGGATTAAAAACTTGTAAAATGACTAACTTTTTTCAGTTATTTTAAAATTTGAATTTTTAACTGTTCTCTCCTCATCCAAACCCAAATCCCAATGCCGGATGTTCAAGCTCCAGATGAATGACAGATTTTCAATCCTGAGATCATCCTGATTCAAAAATGGTATACTATGTCAATGTAGAGCAAGTGTGGCCTGAGTTCAAAGGGTTTCAGATGCACAGACGGACAGTCAGAATTAGCTATTTATTTATTTAGATGGAATGATCTATTATGATATGTCTCTATTTAGATACATTTTATTTATTTTGAATTTTTCTAGTTGAATTGTTCACCTATATTACATATGATTCATTATTGTAGATAATTAGGTTACAATAAAATTTACATTTTATGTGAATACTACCTAATGAAAATTGGGGTAGAGTAGTGTGGGGAGGTGTATCATAGATTTTGATGAGTGTGTGTGTGGGACCCCTGCACCAGCCTGGCTTTCACCAATTATCCAAAGAATCTTTGTTCCAGAATATAATCTCTGTGTTACCAACAAAAGAATTCAAATCTAATATCAATAAAGAAAGAATCTAGAAAAAGAAATCTGTTTTGTATCGGAAAAGAAATGAAATGCTGTAAAAACTTCAGCTGTTTTGCAATCTTATAATCACTGTATTCTATGATCTGTTGTGTTTTACTAACATAACTTTGTATAGGCCCATATATATGCACAATAACTTGAGTTGATAAAGTTTTGCATCATGCAAGACATGTTATATCGGGATAAACAATATAGTCTCTTTAAGAATGTCCAACTTTTTTTTACTTTTTTTTTTTTTTTTTTTTTAAGCTTAGCACCCCGAGCAAGGCATGAAACCACTAGGATGCAGGGGGGGGGGTTGCAGAAGATTTGTAGCAAGAGCAGATAGGAGTGATAGAAGAAAGGATGAAGGGAAGGATAGTGTGTAGATCAAGGTAACTGGAGATGTCGATTGACATTACATTTGAATAGTTGGAGATTATAGCTATCAGGGAAACAGTAATAGGGAAGGGAGTTCCACAGGCGAGAGGTGCGAGATATGAAGCTATTGGAGTAGAAGAGACAGCTACATTTTAAAGTTTCTACAGTGTAAGGGTGAGAGCAGGATGCCAGCCTCGTAAGGCGCTTGTATTCGTGGAGGCTGGGGACCAGGGAAAGCAGCTCATCATAGCAATTGCCATGAAAGTATTTGTAGAAGAGACAGAGAGAGGCGACGACGTGTCTGTGAGATAGTGGCTGCAGGCGAGACGCCAGATCAGGGCCAATCACATTACATATCCGTTTCTGGATCTTGTCAAGAACTCCGAGGTAAACAGAAGGTGCCCCAGACCATATATGGCAGCAATACTCCATGCAAGGGCGAATGGTCGTTTTGTATATTTGAAGTATCGATTCAGGGGAGAAAAATTTCCTGGTGCAGCACAGAGAGCCAACTTTCCTCGCGGTGGACGATGCGATTGACTCAATGTATTTGTTCCATCTCAGGTTAGCAGTCAACGTGGAGCCGAGCAGACACAGGGAGTCGCTCTCAAGAAGTTGACTATCAGACATTCTAATGGGGGGCAGGTGAATATAAAAATGATATGTCTCTTTGGATTTTTCAAATAGCAAATGTTACATATTCTCACCAGATACACATGACACACAAAACCCTATCAGCAACAGCAATTCATTTTATAGGTTTCAGCCATGTATAAAAAGAAACTGGGATCGTGCTTATTCTGAATCTCCAAAAGCTAGCCATTTTTCACACAATGCTGGGGTCAAGGTAGGATACTAAACTTACTGCTCCAGAATAGACACATATGGCTTAGACATGAAATTTCATTCACTCTTTAACTCACCAAAAAATAGAGTAAATTTGACCATTTCTCTATTTTATTTTACAGAGACTATCATAAGAACATCTCTTGGATTTACACTTTCTTTCAGGAATGGTCCTTAGACATTCTTAACACAAAAAGTTCCCGATAGAATGAAAATTTTATTTTATTGTACTCTCTTGTTAGTCTATTTTCTCAACTAATTCAGCAGTTGTAGTTTTTGTTCATCAACACACGAGACCTTATCAACTTTAAACAATGACCCCCAAACCTAACACACAGGCCAAAACTATCGTCCTCATGAACAATTTTTCCGCAGAAAGTAATCCAAACTCTACCCAGCTATTATACATTTTGAACAGATGTGTTAAGTAACTCTTTTTTCTGAACTGCTATATAATATCAATTTTTTTATATGACAATGAATGCTGGAGTATTTCTTCACAGATAAAGAGGAGACTTTAAGCAACAGAGAGGTTTTTTGTTTTTTTTATAGAAGCATGCTGAGAATATCATGGACTGAACATGTGAGTAATGACAATGTTTTAAGAAAAATGGAAACAAAGAGATCGCCCATACTTAGAATCAGAAGGAGACAGTTGAAATTTCTAGGACACATAATGAGAGAAAAATCCTTGGAAAATTTGATAGTTACAGGTCATAATGAAGGCAACACAGGCAGAAGGAAACAGTGAGTAACATACATAATGACTTTGTGTAAATGGGTGGCAGAATGGATAGTGAGAAAGTTAGCAAAAAGACAAACTTTACTAAAAGCTGAAAAGAATAGAAAGTTGTGGCATGCCATGATCACCCATATCTGGAGAAGAAAATCATTTACGAAATTACATTTCTGGTAATAATCTTTAAAGAGACTCTGGGCAAATGCAACTCTCTTCTTGCTTCCCAGTCAAATTTAAATGCAGTGTCAATTGTTATTCACTGTCTTCTTAATTCTTGTTCTTTTATTGTTCCCTCTCCTTAACAGTGTTTTATTCTCTCACACTCAGTAATCCCTAGCACCTTAGTGGCTTTCTTGCCTTGCTTGGAGTGAAATGATTAAAAGAAAAAAAAAACATTTTTTTCTTTAAAGTCATACAAATTTTAGTCTTCAGTTTGGTAACATGAATGCCTTTTATATTTACAGTGATGTTCACCCTGCACAAGACCCAAGAGCCACTCGAGGTAGAGAATTACAGTAAGAAACACATTTTATTGAGATTTGTGGGGAAGATAACTGTTTACATTTATCGTAACGACATTTTATTCTGCTATTTTTGTTTCCACAAACAGACTTTTCAATTTAATCTTGAACAGTTTGAGCTTATTAATTTTGTACTTCATCTTAGAGACATTTTATGCTGGTTATCTGAACTAGGGACAACCAGCAGTCAGTGGCAACCAGCAGTCATCAGCAACCACCAGTGACCTGTGATTATCAGTGACCAGCAGTGATCAGTGACCAGCAATGATCACCAGTGACCAACTGACTCCCGCTGACCAATCCACTCAGCAATTCAGGTTTCACTCCCTGCTGTTCGTCATCTCACAGACTAAAACTGCCTGCTAATACCAGCTCAACACGCCGACTGTCTATTGGTCTTCACTGACTGCCTATTGTCCTTTGACACCTCCCAAGTGGTTTTGTCATCATCTTCTGGTTACCAACTACCATCTGCCCTGGGTTACAACTGCCAGCTAATAACAATCCAATACAGGAACTATCTATCAACCTTCAGCACCACTCAAGTTGCTCTGGTCTTCGTCAACTGTCAACACATCTAATTTTGTGAGGTGAATAACTTTCTAGCATTCAGTTCATCAAATCTATTAATTTGCTTTGTATTAGTTTGCTTTAATAATTTAATTTAGTCTGTGAGATGATGAGCAGATGAAGCAGATGATTAATAAGCTCAAACTGTTCACGATTAAATTGAAGAGTCTGTTTGTGGAAACAAAAATAACAGAATAAAATGTTGTTACGATAAATGTAAACAGTTATCTTCCCCACAAATCTCAATAAAATGTGTTTCTTACTGTAATTCTCTACTTCGAGTGTCTCTTGGGTCTTGTGCAGGGTGAACATCACTGTAAATATAAAAGGTATTCATGTTACCAAACTGAAGACTAAACTTTGTATCACTTTAAAGAAAAAAATGATTTTTTTTTTCTTTTAATCATTGCAAGGCAAGAAAACCACTAAGGTGCTAGGGATTATTGAGTGTGAGAGAATAAAACACTGTTAAGGAGAGGGAACAATAAAAGAACAAGAATTAAGAAGACAGTGAATAACAATTGACACTGCATTTAAATTTGATTGGGAAGCAAGAAGAGAGTTGCATTTGCCCAGAGTCTCTTTAAAGATTATTACCAGAAATGTAATTTCGTAAATGATTTTCTTCTCCAGATATGGGTGATCATGGCATGCCACAACTTTCTATTCTTTGTAGTAGCAACATGAACTTTGTTATTTTCAGCAAACGGACTCTTTCAATTTAATCTTTAACTGTTTGAGATTATCAATTCTGTACATTGTTTCGGAGACATCCTACGCTAGTTATCCAAAATCAATACTATTTCTTTTCTGTTCATAGTTTTATTATGACTAATTACATTATACATCATAACCTAGAGTTATTTTTATGACTTATAACCAGAAGTAGTGCCAGAACCCTGTGCTCTTGTAATACTCTTATGCCATAAAATCAGCCTGCTGAATTGAGACAGACGGGAACTCGATGGAAAGCCAAGATATTTGGGTAGCATCTGGACCAGTGACAACCAGCAGCCAGCAGCGACCACCAGTAATCGCTAGTGACCACCAGCGACCTGCAATCACCAGCATTTACCAACAGTGATCAGTGACCAGCAATGATCACCAACAACCAACTGACTCCCACCAACCATGATTTCTGCCAATTCACTCGGCAATTCAGATGTCACTTCATGCTGCTCATCATCCCGCGGATCACCCACAGTTTACCCCCTGGCTAAGACTGCCTGCTAGTACCAGCTCAACAGGCTGACTGTCTCTTGAACTTCGCTGACTGCCTATTGTTCTTTGACATCTCTCCCAAGTGATTTTGTCATCTACTGGTTACCAACAACCGTCTGTCCTGGGTATACTACTTCCAGCTAGTACCAACCCAATACATCAACTATCAATGAATCTAAGACTAACAGTTACCGAACAGCTTGACCATCCAGGGTATTTAAAACATCCAGATTCTTTGATTGTATTTGCCTTTTTTCTGCCAATAATAAATTTTGGCATATTTTATATCTAAACTCCTTGTTCTCATTCGCCTTGGCCTTGGCCTTGGCCTGTATCACTTCTTCAATTTCAATATTTGCAGGGTCCGTCTAACGTTGACATTCAGACCCCACAACAAGCTAGATAAAAAATAGGAGTCAGTGATTTTTCTGGTTTGTTTCATACAAGAAAAGTTGCATGAGAGAAAGAAGAGAAGGATGAGAGATTTTGGAAGTAGCTTTTTCTTATTTTTCATTTTTTTGAACCACACATATCTTGGTTATAGGACTTAGAATGCTATTTTATTGCTTACTATTTTATTGTGGTTCTATCAGTTTATACCACTGGAAAAAATTCAGTAGTTGATTTTTCTTTCCCAAGCAAAAAAAATTGATTAAAATTCATATTTACAATTATCTGTCTTTACTGTAGGTAAATATTGATACTTTTCACCTGGCCAAAAATTTTGATGGAAGAATTTTATTCCTATTTACTATTCATTTGTATTTCCATCAATATATTGTACAGGTTAAAAATGCAATATTCTTATATGTATCACTTCTTAAATTTTAATGTTTGCAGGGTTCATCTAACGTTGACATTCAGACCCCACAACAAATGCAAACAGATTTCTACCTTCTTGTTTCTACATGAGCAACAGACACAAATAAAGAAAAGGAAATCAGATTTAACACACACACACACACACACATGCACATATATATATTCTGCTTAAAAATTTTTAACTTTTTTTTTATTGAGTTCACCTCTCAAGCAAGGCAGTAAAGCCACCAAGATGCAAGGAGGTTACTGGGTGTGGAAGAGTTAGAAACAGGAACATTGCTAAGGAGTGAGAACAGAGGAAGAGTAATCAGTAGGACAGTAGATAGTGATTGACATTGCATTTAAATTTTTGCAGATTAAAGTTGGCTGGAAAGCATGGAGCTGGAAGGGAGTTCCACTGGCAAGAGGTGCGAGAAAAGAAACTGTTAGCATAGAATTTACAGTTACATCTGTAAATTGGTGACACCTTATCGTCAGTCAAGTACTGCACTTAAATTTGAAGAGACTAGGCACCCCAGTAAAGAGCAATATTTATTCTGTTTTCCACAGAAATGTGGCACAAAGCCGAAAAGGGGATTGGGGAAAGGACGGTCTTCTTCTGTCTTAACTATAACTTAGCTAGCCGCAAACACTGACCCAATCGTACGAATAATGTTCCTTACACCAAAGCAACACATTCATACGTACCTTTCTCACTACAACCACCATAATACCTCTTTTTCTCTATGAAAATACTAACTAGTCCCCATATTTACAATTCATTTGTCTGTGGGTGGAGGGGAATAAAAAACACCAATTCTAAAAACTAGCCTCAATGAGTATTTACAATATGAATACAAAAACTATTTACAAGAAACTAAAGAAAATAAGATTACTAGTAAAACCCCCCAACAACCACTAAATGTGGCAGAAACATCAGTTCACTGGCCGAAATCAATGCAAGACTATAATAGTATAAAACATTCATTCATCCCAAGCACTCACACTGACATGCACTCATTCAGATACAACAACAAATACGAAAAAAACACTCACACAAAATGAAAGGCGCCCCACATGCACCAGCAAACTAACATCACTGACCACCTAACGAGGGAGGAGATGCGGAATTAAACACCCCAGTAAAGAGCTCATTCAAACAATTAATATGAAAATATTTATAGAAAAGGCAATAGAAAGCAACTATATGGTAGTGGGAAAATGTCTGAAGCTGAGATGCCAGATCAGGACCAATAATATTGCTGATTTACACTATCTACATTTTTATGATTTACACTATCTACATTCAGACTATTTTCCTCATCTTTTTTGGTTGTTGTCACAATGTTTTGGCCATTATGCCTCTGGCCTTCCTCAATTTAAATACCTACAGGGAATTCTGAACTAAACCCTTTATGTAATCAACTACAATAGACTGTTCATTTGCTCCACTGCTCATAGGGATATCTTGTTTCATTCTTATTTTTATTATTGTTCAGTTATAGCTCACTGCTTTCCACTGACTCCAAGCACCCACTGCCCAACCCAGGAATTGAACTCACATTTATTATGTTACCAAATTCCTATGTTAAATCAACACTTTAATCCAGTAAGCTATTGTCTGTATGGAGTAATAGTAAAAATAAAAACTAGATGAGATATCCCTAGACATGTGTAGTGGAATGAGTGCAGTCTACCGCCATTGATTAAATAAAGGGTTCAGTTTAGAATTCCCTGTAGGTTACCCAAATCTATATACATCTGGTGATTGCCAGAAGGTACAATGGCTGAAATGTGATAGAGACGAGGATAATAGTTCAAATTTAAATAGCGTAAATGATAAAATTTATGATCATTTATTTTGCTTTCTAATGTTTCTTCAAAATCATTGACTATATAAATGTCCTAATTATTTATCTTCTGATCATTGTTTCTTTCTTAAAATAACTGTCTGTCATTTTTCCTTAACTTATAAGTATCGACTATATAAATGACTTAATTATTTGTCTGCTGATCATTTTTTTCCTTCTTAAAATAACTGTTTGTCATTTTTACTTTACTTATCATAAGCACCAAACACAATTTTTAGTCTTTTGTTTCTCTTGTAATATTTATTTACTTTTTAGGATAAATTTCTGTATATAATTTTCAAATATTTCTTTTTTAATGTTTGTTTCTTAAAATAATTGTCTATATAGAATGTCCAGTTATCTATTCCCATGTTTGGTTGAATCTGAAAATAACTCAATACAATTTTCCACCATTTATTCTCATACGTCATAATTTTTTTTTAAATTCTCTGTCTCTACACAATTTTCTTATATAATATTTATTTGTTTCTTAAAATCACTGTCTGTATAGAACGTTCTGTCATTGTTGCTAACATTTGGTTGATTCTTAAAATAATTCACTGTATACAATTTTCGGCCATTTATTCTAACTAGCTGGATCTATAGCAAATCTACTGTTGACATAATTATCTTTGTATTTTAAGAGAGATGATTTTGTAAACATTTATTAAATACCCATATGTTATATACTGTATGTTACATCATACTATAATTGTGCTTGTCCCGCCTTTTGTTAGTTTGCACGACCATTATGTCTTGCCAATACCTCATAAATAATGGACTATTCCATTTTAATCACGTGGAAAGAGAGGAAAAGCTACTACTTGGTTTCAGTAAGAAAATGAAAGAAAAAGAAAGAAAGAAGGGAAGATAGAAGTATTTAAGGTCTCCGCCAATACCTCATAAATAATGGACTATTCTGTTTTGATAAACAAAACACATATCAGAGACACTACTTGGTTTCAGTGAGAAAATGAAAGAAGAAATGGAAGAGAGAAATGTATAACATCTCTTTCATTGAAAATTGAAAATTTGTCAATTTTAAACCTTTTCATTTGTACCCCCTTACTTCTTAAAATAACAACCAGTATTCATATTTATCATTGTTATTGAAATATTTTATTAAAGTTGTTAAGCTCGAATATTTAATGATGTGATAGGAGAATTTTTGCAGATATTTTATTGTTGCAGAACTTGCTATGAGCATACTCAATCATTTAACTTAAGAAGAATTAAGATTCATCAGTGATGTAATGGAATAACCTGTCACCCCCATGAGTGACTACACTATAGGTAGTAACTACCTATAAGTATCTGTAAGTCAACAGACTACAGAGTCTAACTGAAATCTTTTTCGGATGTACTGTCGAACTCTATGCCTTCAGGCAGAGAGGAACCCAGATGAGGCTATGCCAAAGGGCAAAGTCTTGTTTGGGAAGGTAGACAGACCCAATCTCGTTTATGCGGGGTCTACAGGAATTTTTTCCAAGCCTACGAGCTCAGTAACTCCACATTAAATTCGGACTTGTGCCACATGTAACTGCGGGGAGCAAGTTGCTAGATATTCTAGCTGGAATCTGTTCCAGCTGTTCTGTCAAACTCTCTGCCTTCAGGCAGAAAGGAATCTGTACTAGGCTATGCCAAAGGGCAGAGTCTCGTCCAGGGAGGTAGATAGACCAAAACCTGTTTATGTGGGTTCTACAGGGAATTTTTGGCTTGACACATGGCACAGTGGATAAAGGCTAGATCGAGTGACAGAACCCAAAGTGTGTGAGTTCAATACCTGGTTAAGGCGGTGGAGAACTTGGAGAGAGGAATTAACGAGTTCTTCAGTAGTGGAAAACACACGCTGAAGAATGTTTTCAAAAGAACAGTAGTTATGTAGAGCGTATTATATAAATAAAAATGGTTTATCATATAAAAAGGTCTAGTTTTCCAATGTATGTAAATTTATGGAACACCCTGTATATATATATATATATATATATATATATATATATATAGATAGATAGATAGATAGATAGATAGATAACTGATAAGTGACATCCATTAAACATGGCATGTGGAACTAGAACAGTCTACCCCAGTGAGCAAAATAAATGGTTCAGTTCGACATTCCAACCACCTGAAGAAGGTCGGAGTGTACAATGGCCAAAACATTGTAATAAATATGGCGACAAAGGACAATAGTCCGAATAATGTAAATAGTATATATATACATATATATATATATATATATATATATATATATATATATATATATATAAATATATAAATATAAAAGTGAACATAGAAGTCAACACTTAGAGGCGACAGTCTGTTTCATGCTATATATAATCGTCTGGCCTGACGATTGCATATAGCATGAAACAGACTGTCGCCTCTAAGTGTTGACTTCTATGTTCACTTTTATATTCACACACGCTCTATCTCTGATATTGAGCACTTTTTTCCATAAATATAGCACACCTTAAGACTATATTTCTTATATATATATATATATATATATATATATATATATATATGTATATGTGTGTGTGTGTGTGTATTATATATATATATATATATATATATAATTTTGTAATTATTTATATTATTTACATCCTCAAGGGCACATGGCCTAGTGAATAAAAGCATTGGTGAACAGAAACTTGGAGAGTTAAAGAGAGATAACTGAGACATCTGGAAGAGGTGTGGCATGTGGAACTAGAACAATCTACCCTGATGGGCGAAATAAAGGGATCAGCTTGAAATTTCAATCACCTGAAGAGGGCTGGAGTGTACAAATGTCAAAATGTTGTGAATATGTCAATAAAGATGAAGACAGATGTCCAAACAATGTAAATAATTTTTCATGTGTTCATATAATTTCTTTGTTTTTTTTTAACGCAGGACATAAATTATATCAAAATTGTGCAAATTTTTTTATATATTCAAGCTCTTTTGGATATACTTTTGGCCATTATCAAGGATGAATATTATTTTACTTTTAACTTACATATATATATATATATAGATGTTTCTTTCTTAAAATCATCTTTACACAAGTTTCAATAATTTATTTCTTTTCAAATGTTCATTTGTTATTTTCAACTATTCTTTTTAATGAGTTTTTGATTGTTTAATTATTCATCTATTCAGTTTTTCTTTATTTCTTTCTTAAAATTATTGTCTATATATGCAAAGAGCAAGGCAGACTGGGCCTCCTTGTTTGAGGTGGCAACTAGTCTAGAAGAAGGAAAATTCTGAATTTAGAACTAGGTTGAAGAGGGATAGGCTGGGCTGTGTCGATCTATCTAGCCCTAGACACACACCCAGAATTGAAATTGACAGAAGAGTGAAAAAAATATAAAAAAGAGCTCTTAGAGTAATTGAAAAAAGAATGGAATCAATTATCAAACTTGTACTTTGAGAAACTTTTACAGCAAATGCCAAAAATTTGTGCTGCAGTAATCAATTTGAGGATATTTTGAGGAGAGCAAAATTTAATCATAAAATGATTTTTTGTGTCGTAATAAAATTTCTAATAAAAAATTTAACCATGTATAATAATATTTTATTTAAAATACAAAACAACCATTTTCTGGGTTAATTTAAAAAAAGCAGGGGTAGCCTCAAACTTTTGAACTGCAGCATATATATATATTTATATATACATATATATATATATATATATATATTTATAAATATAAATGACAGTAGGAAAACTGTAGTAGTTGCCGACGTGTTTCATCCAATGTGGACTTTCTCAAGACAAAAACGAAATGAATTTATTTAAACAAAGTAACTAATAATAGCAAAAACAAAATGTCCTTAGCAACTGAAAGAGTTTAGAGAAACCTATTTTCATACTGTTCTCTAAATTCTTCGAGTTGCTAAGGAAATTTTATTTATATATATATATATATATATATATATATATATATATATAAACTCTTATCACCACTCCAAGAAAGATATTTGAATCACTACCATGCAAAAAATTCATTTTTATAATATATGGAAATATCTACTCTTTGCTTGAAGTGGGTTGCGAAACTAGAAAACCGTGTAGCAGAATTATGATAAATAGAGTATAATATATATTTTAAAATAAAAAATCCACATTTCAACCAAAGACATTTGCGATTTATCTTCCTTTTAAAATATACACTTTTCTCTTATTGGAACAACTATAACCTCTTCTATATATGTATATATATATATAAATATTCATGAATTATTCATACATAAAACAAATACAAAGGTTAATGATTAAATGGCGAGAAATCCATCTTCGCGAACAATTCAATAATATACAAAACGCCCGAATCTATTTCATACCTGAGGATGTCTGTAGGAACAGACGAAAGCTTGTAAAATAAAAAGATCTAATGCAACGGAAATTTATAAAACAGGATCTTTTCATTCCTAAACAGATTCGGGGTTTTTGTATATTATTGAATTGTTCGCGAAGATGGATTTCTCGCCCTTTAATCATTAGCCTTTGTATTTGTTTTATGTATGAATAATTCATGAATTTGTAAATTAATTGCACCTTCATTGAAATATATATATATATATATATATATATATATATATATATATATATATATATATATACAGGGTGTTCATAAATTTACATACGTTGGAAAACTAGACCTTTTTATATGATAAACCATTTTTATTTATATAATATGCTCTACATGACTACTGTTCTTTTGAAAACATTCTTCAGCATGTGTTTTCCATTACTGAAGAACTCGTTCAAACACAGCTGGAGTTATGCTTGTAATGGCATTGGTGATATGTTGCTCAAGATGATTTATATTTTTTATCTTTTTCTGATACACAATGGCCTTCAAATGACCCCAAGAATAAAAATCAAGTGAAGTAATGTCTGGGGATCTGGGAGGTGACTCCACATGACCTTCAAATGCATCTAGGCTATCTAAAATATAAAAAAAATACAATGCTAAAAATTATATATATGGAAACTTATAGGGGACCCTGTATATTCTCTCCATACAACATGTGAAAGCATGTGTGATATCTTGCCCACAAAAGCTGCAATCAGCAGGGGGTGACACAGTTTTAGCATTAAAGGCCACCCCCTGGTACCACCAGCAATTTTTGCCACTGGATTGGGTATCATTTTTGTAGACATGTCAGTCTCTTGCGATTTCTTTTTACACCTACAACTGTTGAGTTAAAAATAAACTATGTGCTTGTAACGACTGTTATTAATGATAGAGAATGGAAGGCAAACGGATGTGTTTCAAGTCGGAAGTTGCACTTTGTTGCAATCATGGTTTTATTTAACTTTATTTATTTGGGATCTTGACCAGATCCAAATTGATGCTTGTTCAGCTGTGGTCAGGAGATGATGTGAAGCACACTTTAGGTTGCAGCCATTCATGCCCACATTCAAAAGTAATGAAAGAATTAAGTGTCAAGGGAATCCACAACACGCAACCTCAATAGGTAGAACATAACATTTTCCACACAGCTGGATCACAGCAATTCATATATGATTTTACAAACACACACACGCATATATATATATATATATATATATATATATATATATATATATATATATATATATATATATATATATATTTTTATATATATATATCTCTATCTATAAAAGGCAGAATGTGTGTCGCAATTTTTGACAGATTTGCACTAAGATGTACATGCACATGCTCCAAGTTAGCAGGAAGGCCAAGACTGACCTTGCATTTCCCAACTCCCATCGATAGAGGAAATAATCGATTTTTTCATGCTTCTACGGCAGTTTTAATGTAGTTTACGGCCATTTTCTACTGGCCAGAGTGAGAACTTATAGCTGACTGCCATGAATAGGCAGGAAGATTCTATTGGCCAGCATGAGAGCCAACAGCTGACTGACATGAATGTTAACTAGCATGCTAGCATGCAAAAAGAAATCAATAGCTGCATTTGTCACAAGTGGGAAAAATTTAAATCCGCATGGCACTTTACTCCAAATGGCTCATTTGCTTGCTTAAACTCAACGTTGATTCTGATTCCGCAGAACTGGGTTTGGGTGTGAAAAAGTATTTGTTGTTAACATTCTTTTTTCATTCATTTTTCCAGTTACAATACCTTTTTTTAAAGAGGATCGTTTTGTATTCAATTTGTTTAGTTCTTTTTTTGTAACAGATTTAATGTTTAGTATAGAGCTTAGAAAAAATTGCAGTGTGAGATAGGCAAGAAGTAAGGTATGTAGCAACATCAGCACAGCAAAGGGCACTTCTTTAAAGGCAAGGAAGGGCAAAAATATTTTAAGAAGTGATAACAATTGCTGTATGAGTCGTACAATTTTTTAATCATGCACAGGCAACGCCGGGCCATGCTGCTAGTATATATATATTTGTATATATATACATATAGATATATTTGTATATATACTTATATATATGTATACATATTTATATATATATATATATTCATGAATATATATTTATATATATAAATTTATATATATATATATATACATATTTATATATATGTATATTTATATATATATTTATATATTTATATTTATACATATATATTTATATATATATATATATATATATTTATATATATATATATGTATATTTTTATATATATATATTTATATATATATTTAAATATATATATATATATTTATATATATTTATCTATATATATTTATATATATATATATATATATTTATAAATATATATATACATATATATATATACATATATATATATATACATATATATATATACATATATATATATATATATATATATATATATATATATATATATATATATATATATATATATATACACATATATATATAACTGATTCTGACCATCTTAACAGCTCTCCATTACAGTATGAAGGAATCATTTTATTGTTATTGTAAACTACAGAGATTCATGTCTTGACCTCTTACCCAAATAATTCAACTCAAGGTAACATATAATGAAATGTTAATAAGTGTTTCTCATTCTGCAAAAAGTTAACAGTGTCAAGTAACCAGCCGTGATCCTATATGCCTTCTCAATCCCAACTTAACTCTGACCTCCCACAAAATAGAAATTTTAAAACCTCCACTTTGGGCAACGAATATTCATGTTTAATGTATTTATTCTTCTGATAAAACAGCTAACCTCTGTCTAGCTTAAATTGTTAATATATCTTTGGGTAGCTTTCCTGAGTACCAGTTGAAAATCTGTGTAAACCTGTTTAAAAAATCTGTCGTGTTGAGGTTTTGTTTTCAGTAGAAGACACAGTGTTTAACTTAATTTAAATATATCAGTCACATCTTCAAAAGTAATGTGTGAAAATAGTTTTGAAAGAATTTGACAAGTAACTCTGACAAAAGCTTGAAAATTTAAACAAAAATTGACAATTATTAAAATAAAAATCGAGATTTGGTATTAATTATAAAAATAAAAGAGAGAAGGAAAGACTAACCATTAATAGTAAGAAGATAGAATGTATGGTCATTAGCAACACCCCAAAATACAAATGGTGAATTGCAAATGTGAGAATAAAAGCAAGTACATAAATCTGAGAAGTGTTCTAAAAGACAATGGAAATGTCCCACAAAATTCTGAAAGATGCCTTCCAAAATCAAAACAGAGTATTAAAAAAACAGGATAATTTTTTAGATAGAAAAAAATTAAAGCTGGATAGCTGTTGATGTGATTGATTCATTTTTTATGGCTTATCAACACTTTTATTTAAAGGTATTTAAATTTTTAGATTGTAAGAATTTGTATTTTGGAGATATTAGCTTAGAGATACGAGTCTTACTAATTAACCCATATCTGGGAGCAGAAGAAGTGCATTCATACCTTTTCTAAGAGTATTTGCATGTAAGTAGATATAAAAAACCCAATTAACAATTCCAAGCCTTAACCATTGCACCAGACACACATACATGCTTACAGCACTTGGTATTCACAAGTGGTTACCCATCAAGGCTCAACATTGCTTAACTTATTACAAAAACCAATGATTTCTATATGACATGGTCATAAGCCATAATGTTAACACCAAGTGGTGACAGACTATTTTATGCTTCAACAACATCTCCAGGCTGTGTGTTTTGGTTTGTCTATTTATATATGTTGATTGGTGATGCATTATGGGTAGGAACAGTCAATATAGACATTTCAATAACTTAGTTACCTCCCTTGATGTTTGTATGTGTGACTACATAATAAAATTTGAAAATTGTACTGTACATAACCTTTGCATTTTTTGCTTCAGACATAAAAATTTAATTTTCAGATGAATACAACAATATTGTTTTAGAAAAATGATGAACACAAAAATTTTTTTTTTAGAAAAAACAAAACCCTGATGATGACATTGTGTTTATGTTGAAAGTACTTGGAAGAAAATTAATATGCATCAACACAGTGTTGTAATTTAGGGAGGGTTACTGAATAGAATAATCACACAAAGGTTGCTAATGACTGATAATATTTAGGACACGAACAACACATATAAGATTCGCCATCAACTGCTAGAAGTGAGTCAAGTGAATTCCACAATGAATCTTCAACTACAGACCAACATACAGTATTTACTACTGTATGTATGTGAATGGGAACATATCTATTATCATCCGTGAGTATGCTACAACACATAGTAATTTTCTTTCTTCCTTTAATAAGGATAATAAGACACTTATCTGTAATTACAAAAGGATCCTATTAAAAATAAGTAGACAAAACTTATCTAAATTATTTAATGAGAGATGTCTTTATATATATATATATATATATATATATATATATATATATATATATATATATATATATATATATATTATGTTATCCACAGACAGTACTATTTCATTGTATCACAGCTCCTCAGTGCAAGTAGACAACCGAATATCTCAAACCAAGATGAAAATCCAACCGATTTGGTGTCAGTCAGAGCTTCTACCACTGAGCAATCTTCATTTGGCAGAGTGAAACAGCTAAACCTAACATATTGTTTTTTTACGAATGTAAACAAATGTCAATCAGTTGGAGTGCTCTATTCTTTTGACTGAAGAGCTTTGCATTAGCACAGGTGGCTGTTGTTTATAGAATTAGCTTGTCACTCAACAGTGCTCAAATGAAATATATTTTCAAGAGCTAAATTATGTCATTCACAGACAGTACTGATTCACTGTATCACTGCTCCTCTGTACAACTAGACATTTGAATGCCTCTAGCCAAGATCGAAACCCAAATGATTTGGTGTCAGTCAGAACTTCTGCTTTGAATGTAACTGAGATATTGATAGAAATTATTAACCCTTACGCCCCTTTTTTTAAATAATTGTGCTAGCCGTTACCATAGTAATTTTAATTTTAATAATGAATATGCTTATAAAACGCATAAATTTCAGGAATTAGTTATTCCAAAACAATTTTACTTGAAGATGGAAGAGAGCTTGGTACTTTAATTCAATTTAATTCAAATAATTATATTGAAGTTTTCGGCTCTTGTTTTGAAACATGAGAACTCTTCTGTAGCAATGGAATCATATTTTTAAATAAATAATTATATTTAGGCTCTACTTTTGTATCGAGCACTGTTTTTTAAAAATAATAACAAAAATACTAAAGAACTTTGGATTATTTACCTAACGAGTTCTTTCCTATTTTCTATATATTTTTACACACAAACACACACACACACACACACACACACATATATATATATATATATATATATATATATATATATATATATATATATAATGTGGATGACGTTATATTGGCTCCTGAAATTAAAAATTAATTCCAGTTGAGCTCTCTAGGGAATAGGTATGGGTTTGTAAACAGTGACTATTATAGCTAATATAGCGAGACTCTTCGCATAGCGAATTGAGTCACTGTTGGTCACTGGGCGTGTTTCTAAAAATAAATACACTAAAAATCCACCTACATTCCTGCCGTGCCCCGACAACTTAGTGGTAGAATCTCCGACTGACACCAATTCAGTCGGGTTTCGATCCTAGCTAGAAGTAACCGGATGTCTAGCCACACTGATGAGCTGTGAAACAGTGAAACAGAAAATGTGGATGACGTTATATATATATATATATATATATATATATATTTTCCTTGAACTAAAACCCATGAAATAGATGATCATCATTGGCCAATTATGATGTTTAAAGTGCAAAGAAGAGGAAAACTTTAAAATTTTGCTTAAGAATTTTCAGATGGTTTTAGGATTATCAAGATAACATCTGTAGTGCCTGAAGGATGTAAAACATAAAAGTCTAATAAAGAAATGAACATACTTTTGATATGCACTGATATTTGAACCTTGATGTCACTTCTCCTTCCTACCATATCTAAATTAATTTACTTCCACCTTCAATGTAGCTTTCTTATATTCTTTGACACTGGCTTTCAGGGGAATACAACAAAACTAATCTGAACAAATCTTGGAATGGTGAGATTTCTCAAAATTAGAGAAGGTATCTTAAAGACAATCCTTGTTTTATTTATGACCTTCTGCTAAATCAGATTAATAGGCTTCTTGGAAAGAGAGAAGAAATATATTAATTCAAGTTCCACTCTGGTGATGATAATGGCAATATTAGCTGTTTCCTTATAAGGAAACATCTGGCATTCATTAACAAACCAGCTTGTGCTAATCAAGTTAGGCATTTTTTCACTCCTGAGCAATCACACTGTGATCAAAGTGTAGTAGCTGTTCTACTCATCTCTAATGATAATGGTAATATTATCTGCTCACTTATAAGGAAACTAGCAGCATGACCTGGCATTGTCCGTGTTTGATTCAAAAATCGTACGACTCATACAGCAATCGCTATCAATTGACTTAAAATATTTCAACCCTTCCTTGCCTTTAAAGGAGAGCCCTTTGCCGTGCTGATGTTGCTACATGCCTTACTTCTTGCCTATCTCACACTGAAAATTTTTTCCAATCTCTATACTAAACATTAAATCTGTTATGAAAAAAGAACTAAACAAAATGAACACAAAACGATCAGCTTTAAAAAAAGGACTCGTAACTGGAAAAACCGAATGAAAAAAAAATGTTAACAACAAATACTTTTTCACACCCAAACCCAGTTCTGCGGAATCAACGTTGAGTTTAAGCAAGCGAATGAGCCAATTGGAGTAAAGTGCCATGAAGATTTAAATTTTTCCCACTTGTGATGAATGCAGCTATCGATTTTTTTTGCATGCTAGCATGCTAGTTAACATTCAGGTCAGTCAGCTGTTGGCTCTCACGTTGACCAATAGAATCTTCCTGCCTATATGTGGCAGTCAGCTATAGGATCTCACTCTGGCCAGTAGAAAATGGCTGCAAACTACATGAAAACTGCTGTAGAAGCATGAAAAAATCAATTATTTCCACTATCGATAGGAGTTGGGAAATACGTCAGTCTTGGCCTCCCACTAACTTGGAGCATGTGCATGTAAATTTTGGTGCAAATCTGTTGAAAATTGCGGCCATGCATTTGTTACACACACACACACACACACACAGACACACACACACATCCTGCCTTTTATAGATAGAGATATTCAGCATTCATTACCTGAGCACCCAATGCTACTTGGGTTAGGCTTTTCTGAATCCTGTATTTTCATAATTGTCCACTTTTATAGGGTTTGAGACAGCCTATGAGAAAATGGTTTTCAACTACAATTCTGATTGGTTGGATAATATTTATGATGTTTTGCCATCAATGTTCTGGGAACTTGCTATTTCAATCTTACCTGTTAGTTAAAAAAATGAATTATTTGAATTTCAACTTCAAATAGTGAAAATGGTGGTGACTACAACTCAGTTATCTTTTATACATACACTTTCCTTTATGGTACCTAAGTCTAGTCACCCTGTTTCCTTCTAATTAGTGTGAATACTATATTGTAATATTACCAATTTCTTATGGATATGTAGAAAGATGTTAAATGCACACACACATACACACACACAATGCTGTGCAAATGTAAGTGAACCCCTAAGATGATATTTAAAACAATTCTCTCTTTTTTCCAGATGATCAACAAATCTTAATTAAATTATATATTCATTAAGAAAAACATTTATTAAATCAATTACAACCACTTTCACAAATCTCTATCAAGCTGGAATAAAAATATTAATTAAAAATTAAGATGTGCGAAAGTAAGTGAACCCTTACATTTAATATTTGGTGACTGCTCCTTTTGCAGTTACAGTATCAACCAGTCTTTTTCTATAATTTTAAAGAAATTTCTGGCAGTAATGAGTACTCATTTTCGGCCATTCTTCTTGGCAAAACTCCCACAATTGCTTGATATTACCTGAGTTTCCTGCATGCAGTGCTTTCTTTCACTTGAATCACAGATTTACAATTAGGTTTAGATCAGGACTTTGATTTGACCATTCCAAGACTTGAAATTTCTTTTTATGAAACCATCCTTTTATGGATTTGCCTGATGCTTCAGATCATTATCTTGGTTTTGATTTCAAAGTTGCTCTCTTAGATTGGTTTCCAAACAAAAGTATTAAGCTTAGTCTGCCCTGATATTTAACCCCTATCTGGGCATGGAGATGAAGAGATTCATATCTTTTGAATGTTATTTGTGAGAAAGTGAATGCAACAACCTTGGCTAGAACTTGAACTTGACACACCAATACAAAAACAAATTAAAATATTAATTAAAAATTAAAATATTAATTAAAAATTAAAATGTGCAAAAGTAAAAAGTTTACACTCAGCATTTTTATTTAACATGGTTGCCAATGCAAATAAATTTTGTGCACATGTAAAAAGCAAAATAACACATGTTCATTTTTTTTTGGTAAGCTGTGTATACTGCAGTCAAACAATATAACTGATTGTATATGCAAAAATGTGCAGTTAGAGACTGTATTTTAAAAATATATATTCAAAGATCAAAAGAACTTCCTGAAGCTTTAAAAAATTACTTAGTTGAAACCTATAATGATAGTGAAGGTTACAAAAAACTAACACTTCTTCATCATGCAACAAATTATTTATAAATGGAAGGCCTTTGGTATGATAGCATCATAATCAAGAAGTGGCTGTCCACAAAAAATAACAAGAGGAAGTAAACATCTAGTTCAGCAAGACCAGGCAAATCCTGCTATGACCTTTATTGTTCTCCAATGCTCATTGACCAATGTTGGAATCAATGTACATACATCTTCAGTGTGAAGAAATCTGAACAATGTCAACCTTCATGGCAGAATGCCTAGAAAAAGCCACTGCTTATGAAATAGCACAAACATGCTCACCTCGACTAGGTCAAAGCTCATATTAATAAGCTAGAAACATTCTAGCAAAAAATTTTATGGTCAGTTGAGACCAAACTAGAGCTTTTTGGGAGGAACAATAGGTGGCATATCTAGCAAACTCCTAATAAGGCTTTTGAAAAGAAGAATTTGATACGAACCATTAAACATGGCGGTAATAGCATTATGATTTGGAGGTGCTTTGCTGCAGTTGAAACAGGCAAAATAGTATTCAATGAATGCATGATGGAGTCTGCAAGATACTAAGCAATTTTCAATGAAGGTGTCTTGTCCTCAGTTTAAAAGTTGAGTTTTCATTGGTGCTGGAAATTTCAAAAGACAATGATCTGAAGCATCAAAGCAAATCCACAAAACATGGGTTTGTAAAAAGAAATTTCAAGTCTTGGAATAGCCTAGGCAAAGTCCTTATCCAAACCAAATTAAAAATCTGTGATTCAAGTGAAAGAAGGCAGTATCTGCAAAGGATCCCAGATAATATCAAGCCATTGTGAGAGTTTTACCAAGAAGAGTGGTCAAAAATCAGCACTCACTATTGCCAGTAACTTCTTAAAATTATAGGAAAAGACTGGTTGATATTGTAACCTCAAAAGGAGCAGTAACCAAATATTAAATGTAAGGGTTCACTTAACTTTGGTCATCATAATTTTTAATTTTGAATGAATATTTTTTTTTCATCTTCATAAAATTTTTTCAAAGTGATTGTAATTGATTAAATAAATGTTTTTATTAATGAATATATAGTTTAATTAAGATTTGTCTGGGAAAAAAAAGACAATTTTTAAAAAACATTATCTTAGGTGTTCAATTACTTTTACACAGCACTGTATATATATATATACATATATAAGTGATAGAAATTATTAGGAGGATTTGAGATAATCATAATTAAGTAATTCATCAAGTCTAGAAGAAACCTCAGCAGAATGCAGAAAGCTCTAGACGGCCATTTCATCCTATATTTGGGACTCAGCAGCAATGTGCATCTGCAACTGAGAATTGAAACCCGGACTGTTACAATATGAGGCAGATGTCACACCAACTGTACCAACGTGCCTCAGTGACGAAGAGGTAATGAATTAGACTTGATATAGTGCTGCTCGATCATAAATTCCATGGTAAAGCTCACCCGCGTTTCTCCTTACCCATAGGACTGTGCGTCTATGAGCCATGACTACTATCTCCAATATATATATATATATATATATATATATAAAGCCTGATGATTGCATTTAAGCACGAAACAGACTGTCTATCCTTGATATTGTGTTATATAAATGGGTTAAAGTACCCATTTATATAACATATGTTAAAACTATATTTTTATCATACATATATATATATATATATATATATATATATATACATTGTAGTAGATACAGTAACAAACAGAAGAATTTAGCCACCAAGACAAAAATTCAGTTTACTTAAATTTATTCTCTACTCTTGTATATGCTGTGTCCTTTCAGCTCTCCACAGCTTTCTATCTTTTGCAGTTTCTTGAAATATGATGGTGAATTGACTGATATTTTAAGGAGTCCTTGGGGTTCATGTGACAGTACAACAGAGGCAGACGTAAGATTCGGTGGCAAGTTGGCTGTCCATGAAGGCTGGCTACAGTTCCCAGGCACCCCAAATTAGTAAGGTTTATCTTTTTGTCATCCCTCCTGCTTTCCTCTGCCCTTCTTGTCTTCTGGTGAGTGTCCAAGACCACTTTCTTTATCATGTGCCCAAGAAATTACAAATGTTTCTGTCCAGTTGTTGAAGTATCCTTTTTGTTTCCATTTTCCTTAAAACTTTGTTGTTACACACATGTTCAGTTCATGACATTGCTAGGACCATTCTCTAGAATCACTTTCTGTAGAAATATGTAGAATCAAAGGTTAATGATTTTTCTTCATCTCTGAGGAAGTTATCCAGCAGTCACTACCATAGAGAAGGACTATTTTCATCTGACACTCCAGCACTCTTTTATTTGTTTATAATTAAATTTTCCTGTTCCCTAATACTTTGCTTAGCTTTTGAAAGGCATCTTTTGTTATTCTAATGCGATTTTGAATATCAGTGCCACATTTTTTTGTCCACTTTTAAAACACTACCAAGATATTTAAATTTTTAAATTTGCTTGATGTCAGTGTCTCCAATTTTTAGTTTGCATCTTGGCCTGTTCCCAAGAAATTTTAAGTGTTCAACAATGCACTTTTAAGAATGAAATCTGAAAAGACACAGCACATGAAAGAAGCCATCTAAAATGTGTATTTGACTGAGATACAAATAAAACTGAAGATCTCAGGTGGCCCTAATGGCTCACAAAAACAAAAATATATTAATGGGAGAGTTTCTTAGATTGAACTAACAGAAATATACATTGTAGTAGGATTAGGTAGTAATAACACCATATGAAAATATACACTTTCCTTTTTAATAAGTGAGTAATAAAGAAAACTCTCTCTTCCTCTTTTCTATATATTTCCTTTCCTTTTCTTCCTTCTATTGTTCCTATCCTTGGTAACGGACATGAACCCAGACTTAGTTTATGTGGGTCAGTGAATGTCATAAAAATCAATGAATGACAACACATCCTACCTAAAATCAAACAGGAAACATGGATGTGTCAGCCCCAATATAAAGAAGAAAACCACATACTAGAGATTCCACAGTGGAGAGGAATTTGATTCGAGGTAGTAGTTTGAGATGCAAGGGTTAGTAATTCATCATCTCTGAGTTTGACCTGACGTACAACTCCAGAAGAGAAAGTAGAAGAAAGGATGAATGCAACGAATTTATTTCCATCAACCAGAAGGAACACAATAACTCTGTATGAACTCTCAAATCACAAAAAGAACTATGACGATAGTCAACCATTTTAATCCCTGTAACGAAATGGAGACAACAATAAATGGTACTATAGACAGTAAATTTGGCCTTTACTTCATCTCTATATACCATAACATTTTTTAATCATTTCACCCCAAGAGTGTTAGAGAATATCAGAAAAACTAATATTAAAGAAAGAGAACAATGAAAGAACAAGAATTAAGAAGACAGAAGATAACGATTCACATTGCATTTAAATTTTTGAAGATCAAAATTGACTGTGAAGCAAGAAGCATGTAGAGTGACTGATAAGTGAGAAGTGTGAGAAAAGAAACTGCTAACATAGAACTTACATCTATATTTAGCCATTTCATCTGTAAAATGATAAGTCATTGCCGCCAATCTACTACTGCACTTACATTCATAAAGTCTAGTTACTATAGTAGAAAGTTTATCATAACAATTACTGTTTACACTATTTACATTATTCAGACCATTGTACGCTTCAACTTCTTCAGGATTTCAAACTGAACCTAGAACAGTTAATCTGTATGTTGATGTTTCTGAAAATTGGTTCAATGACATTTGTGTAGAATTTGTGTAAAAATAGAACAGATTCTTACGGACTTTATTGAGTGAATATGAAGGTTATATTTCAGCACCTTTCAGGAAATAAAGATGGAAAAAACGTCTACACAAATATTTTCAAAACGAATCTTCAGAAACACCAACATATAGATTGGCTATTCTGGGTTCACATCAAAATTCATACAAAACATCACCTGAAAAAAGCTGAAGCATACAACGACCGAAATTTGCGAATGTGACACTAGAGATGAGGATAACAGATCAAACTATGTAAATTGTTAGAAATATAGACAGAATAATTATTGGGCATTATTACTAGTCCACACATTACCAGCCATTCTCCTTAACACTTTCACTGCTACTCATTTGCCCATTATTAAGAGATTCCATGCAAAAAAGATGACCTGAGAAAAAGAGATATGCAATACCTGAGTTACTTGAAAGTTATTTGATGGCACATTAATAAGCATAGAATCAGTAGTACATATATACAGGGTGTGATAGTTAAATTGTCACCATTTTATATTTTTAATTTCATACATGTGGATTGTTTTTGATTTTGTCAAATGCCCACCATATTAACGTCAGTTGCGCACTGTCTGTGAGAAAAAGTGCGGCATGATGCAATTCATTCCACCATAAAATTTGGAAACATCATACTGTACTGCTTGTCATTCGCTTTAGAAGCTCCAATACAAACATTTCAGAGTGTTTGGGTGTCAATCTGAAGACAGTGCAGAGGGTTCGGAAAGAGTTGGATGAGTCTAAAGGTGATTACAATGGTAAGGCAGCTTGGAAAGCTCACTTTGATCATTCTGATAAGAGAACACTCAAATTTGTTGGCACCTTGAGGAGGTAGTTCTGCCCTAGATTAAGGGGGTGGCTGCTGGAAGAGCATATATATATATATATATATATATATATATATATATATATATATATATATATATATATAAATAAAAACAAAGAACAGTAAGATATATAATCCGGTGTTCTTATAGATATTTTTATATTTACAAAATAGTGCTAAATGTAAATTTAGCTGTCTTTAAAACCCAGTAATTTTAAAAGTAACTCCAAAATTTGCTTGAGGATGAAATGGAACTAATGTCTTTAATTTAATTACAAAATTAAATTCGGACCTTCCATGGAAAAACCATATTTTAAATCAATTAAATTATAATATATATATATATATATATATATATATATATATATATATATATATATATATATATATATATAAAAAATGAATGGATTTATTTTTAATCTGACATTTTCTTTACTTCAAATGTTAATATTGTAGACACATCATATCTGAAATTTTAAATAATAGACATAATACACACTGTTTAATAAATAAAAATCAGGCATCTATTTCAAATATGATGTGTCCACTATAACAATGTTTAAAGTAATATATATATATATATATATATATATATATATATATATATATATATATATACATATATATATATATATATATATATATATATATATATATATATATATATATATTAATAAATATACATATATCTACATTCAAAGTGCAACTTAATTTGCACTTTGAACGTAAGTATATGTATATTTATTAATATATACTACTTAGCTCTTTCTAACCACATTGAGCACTGTTTTGTTGACACCATATATTGATTAAATATTTATTCGCTTACCTGTGTATGCATACTAATACCTGTATATATGGCTGCGAATATCTAGTTATTTGATTTTATCCACATTAATACATACATACATACATACATACATATATATATATATATATATATATATATATATATATATATATATATATATATATATATATATAAACAATTTTGCATCTTCTTACTCCCAGTAAACAGAAAAATGAATAATGATGAAAATCTAAATAAAAATTAATTAAATTTTCCTTCATATTCAAAATAACATGTTTAAAAGAAAGATTGCTGCCCAAATATACATTAATTAAATAAATATATATAATATATATGTATATTACCTCAAATATCATTATAGTGGATTATATATCATTATCATAATTATTATATTAGGTTGGTGCAAAAATAATATCGTTTTTTGACGTTAAAAAATACGTCAAAAAACGATATTCTTTTTGCACCAACCTAATATTTTGCTGGCTACACATATTTAAGTAGACACCCTGTTTTTTTTAAACAGTGTGTATAACATCTGTGTATTCTAGAGTGTTTTAGTAAAGAAAACAATGGCAGGGTGTCTATTCAAACACATACACCCATTAAAATTTAAAGTAATAAGAAATGGCAGATTGAAATAGTAAAATTCATTAATTCCTCAGAAGCATGTATATTATATGCTGCTGGACTCTCCTGTCATTTTTTCAACACATGAAGGTCAAGCAATTCAATTCCTAGGAACCGACAACCAGACAACAGCATATATGATTTGATTATAATGGTGAAGGCTTTGTGCAAGACCAACAACACTTTTTGAAGAGCCGAATACAGAGACCTGGTGCACTATGCGCCACAAAATCCCCAAATGACCTTCCGCAGGTTTTGATTTCAGAGTCGTCCTCTCCTGGACACATTTGCCATCCAAGGCTATAGAACCCAGTCTGGCCTAATTATTTACCCATAGCTGGGGGGAGAAGAAGAGAATTCATACCTTTCTCAAGGTATTAGCACATAAGTGAATGTAATGGTTTCAACTAGAATTTGAACTCGGTTTTCTGATTCCTCAATCTAAGCCACTATCCATGGGGCACCTCAGCGTGGTGTAATGGTTAGCAAACTTGTCTCACTAGAACATATTATGACTGAGTAGTGAGTTCGATCCTCACTGGGTGCTCCATACTTCCGGCCTCGTGCCACATCTAAGCAGCGCTTAAAAAATCACTAAGCCACTATCCATTACTCCACCATGCCTCTTTGTATATATAGAGTTAACAGTATGATATTTTTCTTTCTTTCTTTGCTTAATTGCCTTTAAGTCTTGTCATATTAAAGGCAAAAAAAATATTTAAGATTAACAGATTAACAAGGGAATCCTGTCTTAATTTGTATGTCTGACCTGGGGATAAGCAACTTATCCACTATGTTAGACCTCTGCTGTTGTACAGTATCATATAATTACCTTGAAAATATAAGTCAAACAAAATGCACAGATACTGCACTGATCTTAGACAGAGTGCACAGAAAATATACTGTTCCTAAACAGAGTGAAAAGACACTATACTGATACAGGACAGAGATTGCATAGATACTAAAATGACCATATTGAGCTACTACCCTAATGGTGGAGAAATAATTGCAGACTGGACATTTGTGTCCCGGACAAATGTGTACCAGACAATTGTGTCTCTGGACATTTGCATACCTAGACAACTACTTCCATGGACAATTGCGTACGTTTGATAATTTTTTGAAGTTACCATTTTTTTTAAAGAGTTGTTTAATATAGAAATTTGCACACCAATGCCATTAATTACTCTAAACAAGCACAGAAAGTTAGTTGCCATAAATAAAAAAGAGAGAAACATTTATTTTTTAAAGCAAGAGAAAATTAAGCTAGCAGTTTCAGTTCACTCCAGCAATGCGTACAACAAACGTCTAATAGATTCTGGATTTTTTAGATTATGTTTTTATTTGGAAACCATGGCTAAGTTCCGAACATCAAACACTTGTGGAAAAATATTTGTGGATGAAGAAAATTACAGCTACCATTATCACAAGAAAAATATTTGTTGAAAGAAAAACATACTGTTGATGTGTACAGTGATCTTGCAACATTGTTAATCTGTTAATAAAATTTTAATATTATTCCTTTTTTAAAAATTTATGATTACTACCTATGCTTTTCTTAAAATTTATGATGATTGACTTTAAATGCTTCAAAAAATTAGCAGAGGGACGCAAATGTCCAGGGATGCAATTGTCTGTTATGCATTTGTCTGGGACGCAGATGTCCAGTACACAACTGTCCTAGAACCCTACACTAATACTCGGCAGGCAACACAGATATTACACTGATCCAAGGCCGAGTACACAGATACAATGCCCTTAATCAGAAAACACATATGCTACCCCAATCCTAGTCAAAGTACACAGGTTCTACACTGATCCTTTACAGAATGCTCTGATACTACACTGATTGTAAACAGAGTACACAGAAACTATGTTGATTATCAACAGATTGCCCAGATACTGCACTGATCCTCAACAGAGTACACAGAAACTACGTTGATTATCAACAGTGTGCCCAGATACTACACTGATCCTAAACAGAGTACACGGAAACTATGTTGATTATCAACAGTGTGCCCAGATACTACACTGATCCTAGGCCGAGTACAAGTTGGTACACTGATCTTATACACATATTAAGTTGATCAGAGACAGATTGTATTAGCTTGATTCTAGATTGATTGCACAGGTACAATACCGATCCTAGGAACAGTGCATAGATTCTACACTTATCATAAACATAGTGCACAGATACTACATTGATCATTGACAGAATGCAGAAGTATTACTCAAAGACTAGGGTTGATCGTTGGAAAAAGGGCCAATCCATACTTAAATAATCCTGTCATTTTTTATGGGTATTATGTTATTTTCGATTACACAGAGAAATGTGTCATTCTGAAGAAATAAAATATTTTGGCCACACAATGAAGCCAATCAGAGAACCGGTTCTTCTGTAGGAAAATATCCAAATCAATAAGCAAACAATGCTAAACAGATATCTTTTTTTGTATAAATGAAAAAATGGGTAAAAATCTCCAAGATTAATCTGGCTTTTTTACAAGAGGCTTGCCTTCTTTTCTATAATTCTTTCCAAAATTTTTTTCAAAAGCTACAAAATTCTTTTGAACCATAAACATCTTTTCTTACAAAAGTTTGAGAAGGCAAATATCCAAAACTTTGAGGGTCTCCTCATATTCATTTATTTGATTTTTTTTCAAAAAAATATTATTGATATCTAAGATGATGTAAGTGTTTGCTGATCATAGATTTTGAAGAATAAGCACTGAATTGGCCTCTTATTCGTCTTCTATGTGCTGTGTCCTTTCATGGGGGACTTTCCTCAACTCCCTGCTATCTGCAGCTCTTAGCAATATTTGTCTTTTCTTTCTGTCATCCCTTCCAATCTATGCTCTGCTAACTATTTACACAAACTTATTAGCTTTCGTTTGTCCCTATTGCCTTCAGTAACTCCTGTGAGTGTCAAATCCTTCAAGCCGTCTTTCCTCATGTGCCCCAGAAATTTCAGCTGTCTCTTTCTGATTCTAAGTATAAGTAACCTTTTTGCTTCCATTTTCCTTAAATTTTTCTCATTTCTAACATGTTCTGTTCCTAATATTGTCCATATCCTTCCTGTAGGTCCACATTTCTG
Organism: Acanthosepion lycidas; assembly: GCA_963932145.1. Lineage (NCBI taxonomy): Eukaryota > Metazoa > Mollusca > Cephalopoda > Sepiida > Sepiidae > Acanthosepion > Acanthosepion lycidas. Next base: position 42,286,129 of record OZ010586.1, read on the forward strand.
TTGGCTCGTCTTCTCTCGATCTGTGAAGTAATTGCCCAGCGTTAATTGTCATATAGAGGGAATGATATTGCATAACAGTTCACCATTCTTCTTTTTTTGATAATGAAATTTTCCCCTTTATTTATACCTTACTTAGCTTTTAGCCTTTAGCTTTTGTTACTGCAGTGCATCTTTATATTTCAGTATCACATTTTCCATCGTCTGTTAAAGAACTTTCAAGATATTTAAATTTTTGTACTTGAATTGACAAAACATCAGATAATAATTTCAGAGTCCCAATTCTCTTTTGTAAACATCTATAGTAATAGATGCACTTGATTAAACTCTACAGTAAGATCATCAAAGCCAAGGCAGTTATGAAGTTGAAATGCCAGTTTTAACATTTCATTTTCAGTAACTTATCATTAAGTATGTGGTATAGAATCAATTTCATGTGAGATTTTCACCAGAAGTTCAAATGCCATTCTTTAAAATGCCGCAGATATAACTGTTAAATGGTTTTATCACAAAAGGGGAAAAAAAAACTTGAAGTGACAGAGATCTTCTGATGAATGACAAGGACATCATGGAGAGAGACTATTGAGAAATGAAGGATTTCTGATAGGAATGACAAGGAAACTATTGTTGTAGTAACCCACCTACAGTAGAATGAACTCATTCGTAAATACTAACATGCGTGACCTCCGGTGGGCAACCAAGACAATGTAACCTGATCGTTCGGACGGACACTTCTATCTGCTTATTACTAACACTCTTACTTTATATATATATCTGTTATTTCAATACACTTGTTCAACCTACCTTCATCTTCCATGTCTTTCTTTCTGGCCCCTAAACAGGCCAAAACAACTATTCAAGTCAATCAGAAAAAGAGAGCTTAAAATAATGAGGGCACAAAGTTTGGAGACTTTAACACTCACATGACACATCAAATGCAGAAGCAAAGGAAAACAGTAAGAAATTAAAGATTCATAAAGTAGAAAGTAATGGGGAGAGTAACCAAAATACAAGAAGCTGTGGAGAGCCATGAGGGTCCAAGTATTGAAGGAACAGAGCATGGATACAGATGGTGAGACAAGTAGCACAAAGAAAGCAGGAATATAAAATGCAAGAAAGTATTTCTGAAAGCAAGAAGGTACAAAATCTGCAAAGAGCTATAATCATTTGTATTCTAAAGGAACAGAACATGCAAGTACCAGAAAGTAAAATATAGATCCAAAAGCAATAAATCATAAGAAGCTGTGGAGAGCCATGATCGGCCATATCCTTAAGGTACAGCATGCAGACTGATGGAGAGACAATTACCACAAAGTGAGAGATCAGGAATCAACAAAGTGCAAGAAGCTGTGGTGAGCCATGATCAAGCACATACTGAAGAGACAGAGCATCTATATAGAGGGAGGAACAATTACCACAAAGAAAAAAAGAGATCATAAAGCAACAAAACACAAGAAGTCGTGGAGAGCCATTATCATCCACATCCTGAAGGAACAGAACATACAAATAGATGGAAGGACAATTATCACAAAGAGAAAAAGCAGATAATAAATGACTCTCCACAGCTTTTTACTCTCAGCAATACTTTCTTTTCACAATCTTTCTTTCCCTCTGTGGTGCTTGTACAGCTATCCATTTGCATGCTCTGTGTCTTCTTTATGTGGATGATCATGGCTCTCCACAGCTTCTTGTACTCTGGGGGAGAGCCATGATCATCCACATGCAGAAGGCACAGATCATGCAAATGGATGGCTGTACAAATACCACAGAGGGGAAGAAAGATCGTAAAGAAGAAAATGAGAGCAAGAAACTGTGGAGAGCCATGGTCACACATCCTGAAAGAACAGAGCACATAGCAAAGCATAGAGATGTCAGATGTGGTAATTTTCTAAGCATAGCTTAGATGTGGCAGACGTCCGAAAATATAGTGTACCCAGTGAGGATCAAACTCACTATTCAGTTGTAATTGTTCTAGCAAAACAAGCTTGTTAACCATTTCACAAAGTCGAAGTGCCCCAAGTGATGTCAGATTTGTTCAATTTCCATCACAAAGTAAATTAACAGAATATCTTCTTCTTCTTCGATGGGCTGTGTTTCGTCAGGTTGTGGGGGATCATGGGCCTCTATAACTTCCTATCCTTTGTGGCTCTTAGCATTTTTTTCTATTTTTTGTATCCCTCAGAATATCTAGACTCTTATTATAAGACAGAGTAGCATTATTACTAGGGAATCAAACATAATATATTTGTCACCTCCAAAGTAGCTGCAGAAGCTAGATAATATTTGCTTAGTTTGGTTAATTTTGTTTAGCCCACCTAGGTATGACGATAAACTACATCCGCATCCTGGGTAAGATGATAAACTACGTTCAGCAGCAAGGTCTCTGATCCGGAAGTTTTGAGGAGCGTGGAACCACCTCTTAATCGCTGGTGTTCCCAGGTCCGCCCTGAACCGGGATGGTAGCACCTGTTAGGGTTCCAGCTATGGGCAAATAGTTGACCCCACAACCTGACTCAAAACACTATGAAAGTGTAAAAATGGATTTTAATACCAGAAATACTTTTTAAAAAATTAGTAATCAGCAATAAATACTTGAAAAAAGAAAATATTACCAGAAATAAAAATCTTGTCAGCATTAGATAACCCATTGAGGTTAATATGCCACAAAACAAAACAAGCCAAAATAAAACAGAATCAATTTTTTTTAGCAGTATATCAACCCCTATGGATTATTTAATGCCAAAATCTAAATATTTCAAAAACAATTTTATTCCATCAAATGCAAGTGTATGCTTTCAAATACAGATATAATGTATTCTCAGTTATTTTGTTATAAAATGTATTGTTGGACATTTTGCTGTAAAATGTATTGTTGGTAATTCTTTTATATAATTATGTATTGTAGGTAATTCCTTTATATAATTATGTATTGTTGGTAATTTCTTTATATAATTATGTATTGTTGGTAATTCCTTTATATAATTATGTATTGTTGGCAATTCCTTTATATAATTATGTATTGCTGGTAATTTCTTTATATAATTATGTATTGTTGGTAATTCCTTTATATAATTATGTATTGTTGGCAATTCCTTTATATAATTATGTATTGCTGGTAATTTCTTTATATAATTATGTATTGTAGGTAATTCCTTTATATAATTATGTATTGCTGGTAATTTCTTTATATAATTATGTATTGTTGGTAATTTCTTTATATAATTATGTATTGTTGGCAATTCCTTTATATAATTATGTATTGTTGGTAATTTTTTAATCAAAAATGTATTACTAGTCATTTTTCTTTAAAAATGTACTGTTGGCCATTTTACTACAAATCTGTATTGTTGGTAATTTTTTTATGTAAATATGTATTTTTATACTTTCATAGTGTTTTGTTTTTGTTTGGGATTCACTATTTACCCATAGTTGGGACCCTAACAGGTGCTACATTCCCATGTCAGGGTGGACCTGGGAACAAGAGCAATTAAGGCCAGACAATGCACTGACCTTTCATCACTAAGATGCTGAATTATTCCCTAATCTTACTGTACTGTGGTGTCACATCACACAAGTTCAGTATACTGCCAGAGTCATGAAGGAAACTCACTTGTACAGCAGCCACAGAAGTAGTAGTGTATCAAGAACAACATAGCTATTCCTCTTTAAGCTGATTTTGAATTCAGACTATTCCTCATCTTTAGGGCATGTTATCCCAGACAACTTTGCTATTTAACCCATAGCTGGTGGGAAAGAAATGGATTCATGCCTTTACCAAAGGAATTTGCATGAAAGTGAATATGAAAAAGTCAGCCAGAATTTTCTCTTTCTCTGTTGCTAGCCATTACACTATTAAATTACTGTTCTTTCTCTATATGCCATGTTCCTTTAGGATGTGATTTATTAAGGCTCTCCAGAGATTCTTATCATTTGTATCACCCAGTAACTGATGTCTTTTCAATAACCTGCCATTCTCTTTTCTGGCACCTATTTACACACACTCATTAGGTAAGTTCAATGTCTGTTATTAATATTCACAATTACTAAGTGCAGTGACAAACATAAAGTTTATGTTGAAAAATAAATATTAGCTAAAATGAATACATCTTTCATAACACCCATAAACCTATTTATATAATTACACACACACACACACACACACACACACACACACACACATATATATATATATATATATATATATATATATATATATATATATACCTACGTTTGTGATGTGACTTAAGTTTTGTTGGTTACCCAACTCTTCAGGCACAAGCTATATGTATATTTATTAATATATATTTCCTAGCTCTGTCTAACCACATCAAGCACTGTCATGTTTACAATTTAAGGTAAATTTGGTATATATTTATTTTCTTACCTGTGTATGCATATATATATATATATATATATATATATATATATGTGTGTGTGTGTGTGTGTGTGTGTGTGTGTGCTGGGAGTGTCCCTTTTATATAAATAATACAGGCCCTATAACTTTATATATATATATATATATATATATATATATATATATATATATATATATATGTTTTGCTAAAGACCCCTAACAAGATCCTCCAGTTGAGCTTTTTATTTAATTTTTCTTGTGTTCATACAAATGTTTTCTTTTCTAAACACAATGTGTGTAAAAACTGTCCAAAAGTCCTGCATGTCCAATCACTTTTGGCTATTCTTTTAGCCATTATCAAGGGCCATTTTTTTTAACTAAATGTGTAGGTTTTTTTATGTATGTGTCTAAAATTATAGAAATCTTTTATTTTCCAACGATGGTCAGCACATTCATAGTTAATGATATTGAGTGTTGGCTTTCTGTTTTTATTATTAGGTTTCCCATTAATTTTAATCTCCTTTTATGGATGGATGAGGCTATTATACTTGTATTTTATACTATTATGTTTCAGATGGAGTTTCATAGATTTTTGTCTGTTTAAATGAGTCCCAATTGAGCTATGGTCAGGTAGGTGTAATGTAAGTTGTCTAGATAGGTATGTAGTGGTATGATCAATGCAATTATTTATGAGTTTTGTTTGATTAGGAACACAGTTTCTTAAGGGGCATTTGAACTTGTAAATAATGTTCGTTCTTTGTAGATTTGATTTTACTGGTGTGTTGCTATTTTTGATGACAAGGTTAGCTGTTTTTTTTTTACAGTTAATTCATTCAATTTTCTTGTTTGGGTCAACTGGGGTTGTGTATTTTTGGATTATTCAACCAACCTTTATATCCTCTGAGCTATATGTGTATATTTATGTGTATATTTATGTGTATATTTATGTGTATATTTATGTGTATGTGTGTGTGTGTTATATGTTTTGCTAAAGTTGACTGACAAAGTATTGTGGTTAAGATTTTTATTTAATTTTTCTTGTGTTCATACAAGTGTTTTCTTTTCTGGACACAAAGTGTGTAAAAACTGTCCAAAAATTTTGCATATCCGAATGCTTTTGGCTATTCTTTTAGCCATTATAAAAGGTAATTTTAATTTTTTTTTTTTTAACTGAATGTGTGGGTTTTTATGCATGTGTCTAAAGTTATAGGAATGTTTTGTGTTCCAAACACGGTCAGCACATTGTGGCCGTGTTCATAGTTAATGTTATTAAGTGTTGGCTTTTCCATTTTTATTATTAGTGCTTCGATTATTTTTGATTTTTTTTTCATGTGGATGAATTATATTATACTTGTATTTTCTACTAGTATGCATTGAATGGAGTTTGGTAGGTTTTTGTGGATGTTTAAATGTGTCTTGATTGAGCTATGGTCAGGTAGGTGTCGAGATAGGCATGTAGTGGTATAACCTATATAATTATGAGTTTTGTTTGATCAGGAACACAGTTCCTTAAGGGGCAATTGAACTCATAAATAATATTGGTTCTCTGTTGGTTTTTTTTACTGGTGTATTGTTATTTTTCATGATGTTAGCAGTTTTAAATTTTTTGCGAAAGATAATTCAATTTTCTTGTTCAGGTCAACTGGGGTTGTGTATTTCTCTGTGATATTTCTAAGGGAAAATTTGTCTTGATTATAGTTGACATGTATTTGGCTTTTGTAGATGGTGTTAATATTATTGTTTTTATGTGTATGTTCAGTATTGCTATTGGGTACTTTAGAAAGAAATAGTCTAATCTGGTGGTCAATGAGGTATTTATGAAAACCATTCTTAACTATTGTCTGTTTTACATTATTGATTTCTTTAAGGAAAAGAGGGATGAGAGGATGAATTCTTATGTACTCTCTTTAGGAAACATTTGAAAGATCTTTGTCTGCAATTCCATTTTCACAGATCAGTTATTAAAACTATGTTCAAGCAAAAGAATCCTCTTGGTCTTAAAAAGACTTCCTTTCTTCACATCTCCTAGACAAAGAACTGTACTAAATAAGAAAAAACACACCACTTAAAGACTTCCAACAACTAAAATTCATTCTCGTTATGATATCCAGGAGCAAGGCCTCTAATCAGGAGATTGGAGATTTTAAGGAGCATGGAACCACCTCTTAAGCACTGTTGTTTCCAGGTTCAACCTGACCAGGTGTTCTAGCACATGTTAGGGTCCCAACTATGGGCAAATAGTGAATCTCTAAACAAAAACAAAACACTATGATGATCTAAAACTACCAGCAATACATATTCATTTAAAAAATACCAGCAATACCTGAATTAATCAATTACCTCAGTGTATGGATAAATTATAACAAATTTAGTTTGTGAGATAAGGAGATCGAACATAAAATAGGCTGTGCCATAGATAGTTTCACACAACACCACAGGTTACCACAAAAACAAAACATTAACCTGAAAAATCATCATGTTCTTAAATAGTCTTGCCAGATCAAGACTTTCATATGGATGAAAACATGCATGATGCAAAACCCATTCAGAAATATCTAAAGTATCTCAGATCAATGGTTTGAATGAGTGAATCATGTGGGTCTTGGCTTTTAGAAGGTCCACGCTGATCTGAGGTGGCAGCACCTGTTAGGGTCCCAGCTATAGGCAAACAGTAAAACCGCAAACAAAAATGAAAAGTACATTTTTATAATAAAATGACCAACAATATATTTTTATACAAAATCCAATCAATACAACACTAAAAAAAGTATAAAGTTTTATTTTTATAAAAAAATTACCAATGCATTTTGTGGTCTAGAAACTATATATCTAAAAATAAAAACATACCTTTACCCTGATAATATAAAATTATGTACTAAATATCTGTAATTGAAAGCATAAGATTACATAAACAAATATTTAAATTTCGGCATTAAATAACACATAGGGTGTTGAGATGCAGCTAAACAAAATCAACCAACCAAAAATCCAACTGTTAAAATAATGATAAAACCAACAAGTCAATTTTCAACACTACTTAGGATTAGGAAGGAAACCCCTAAATGTGAAAGAGGTGAAAGAAACCTATTTTGCTAAAAAACGCTTTTAAGAAAAATTTTTATTAAATTCAACTGATAGTAATACTAACTGTTTGGTCAATTAATGCCTAATATTGCCCATATGGAAACAGATAATCTCAACATTACATACAGTGGCTTGCAAAAGTCTTCACCTTCTTTGAAAATTTATATATTTTGTATAATTTAACAGGGAACAACACATTTTTTCAATTCCAATGATTGCTAAATAATAAGCAGATCCGTGACACTTTCCTTTGATATAAAATTACATTTAAAACATTTCACACTGATTCTTAAAATCATATAACTTAGAAAAATGTCTTTGATCAATTTATACAAAATATATAAATTTTCAAAGGGGGTGTAGACTTTTACAAGCCACTGAATATAGATACATGTATATATATGAGTTTGTATATGTGTGTGTGCGTATAGATAACTTCTTGAAAAAGTGCCATGATTTTAAAAAATGCTTTCAAGTGAATGAAACGTGTATATCTTAAAGACTGTTAAAGACTATCCTTCTCCAAATCACAAAGACTGGTGTTGCAGAACAAAGAACAGTGCTAAATAACAGAAACCCCACCATTTAAAGATTTTCAACAGCAATAACAGGTAACTAAAATGGATAGCATATGTAAGTTGAAGAGAAAATAATGACATAATCAATATGTTGACATTCCACACTACTGTATCCAAAAAGTTATAAAGGAAACCTCTTCAAATACTAGAAAGTGTGATAACACTGAACTTGAGAAACCTATTTTTCTGAAAAAACTGTTTTAAGATAAAGATTTTGTACATATTACAACCGACAGTAATACTAACTGTTCAGAAAACAGCTAATCTCAACATTACATACTTTTTTTACCAATGTTCCCCCAAGATAAGACCCAAGAGCCATTCAAGGCAGAGAGTTACTGTGTGGTGTTGTATTAGTGTAAGAAAAGAGAAGTGATGTTCTTGGGGCTATGCAGGAAAGACAATGGCCAACTCTAGACTTGAAGTTGACAAGCTTTAATTAGGGAATAACATTTCAGAGTTCAATTGGAAATGTTATGTGGAAGTAGACTTTGGAAGGAACTGGAAACCCAATCCTAAACAGGAAACAAGGGACAGACCTCTACTTCTGTTCAATAGGCTGAGAAGAATGTGAACCCAATGATAAGCAAACCTATCTACTCCTATTATTCATTACCATTTGGAGAATTATAGGAAAAACAATACTCTAACTTACAATAAATAAAAGGATTTGTAAACTTTTACTGATGATGACCCCATGCATACATTTATCTTTGGGGTTGTGGAACATTTAGCAACTACTTTAGTGGGTGGTACACAGACGACCCCACCACCACCACCACCAAAAAAAAACAAAACATTTTTCTCATCTGATATGTTAATAAAAAGCTTCTTTTTATTATATTATTTCATTTTCCTTTTCCTATGTGGTTGATGCTTATATATTTACTCCCTGTAGAACACACCAAATGTACTTAGAAATATTTTGCTTGTAAAATCTGTAGCATCTACTGAACTAGAACTATCTGCCTTACACTGGCAGATTAGAAAAATATATGTAAAGACTTAGATGTAAAAAACTTCTAATAATAGTAAGGTTTTAAAAAATGCATCCATATTTTTGGAAGCTTGTGTATACTAGTAAATATAAGTTCTTTGTCTGACCTACTTCCCAAAAATCCGTATCTGAGTAATTGAACATCAGCATATTGATTTTGGAAAATGGGTCTGGCTGAAAACTTCAAAATAAGCCTTTGTGCATATATACATATATATATATATATATATATATATATATATATATATATTATGATTTTTTCATATAGACAAAAACAATTTACTCACAACAAAGATGCAACTTTGTTTCAGTGCATTTAGTTGACCCTCGATTGGTGACAATCAAAATGGTTATGAACAATTTTGTTTGTAAGCAGGTCACACATAGAACATCACTTCCTTTTTTCTATTTGTTTCAAAATAAATAGGTACATTTTAAGAGGGTACATATAAGGATAAAGAAAAAATAGGAGAGGCAAAAGGGTGACTGAGTGAAACAATAGTGATTGTGATATCAGTTTGTTGAAGGATTGTCGAGGTGTTAAAGTGATGGCTTGACCCTTTTGAATTAATGTTGTGAACATTAGAATTTATATATTGTTTTGTTCTCATTACATTTAGATATACCTATATATATATATATGTATATATATATATATATATATATGTATGTATGTATATGTACTCGGCTCTCCAGTCATTTTTGATGTAATAGGGTCAAGCCACTTAGTTCTTAGAACCAACAGCCAGACTACTTGCAACCCTTGTAGATATGCTACTTTTCTTCACCTCTATCCCTGACTGTTGTCATCTATGCATCTCTGCCCTCTTGGCAACTCTGATCATGTGGTAGTGTCTGTAAACATCTCCTTTCACTCCCCCACCAGTTAAGAACCTCCTACCAACCGAATATCATACTGTTATCAACAAGCAGATTGGGGCACATTCCTTGATTTCATTTGTGACATCCCATAGAGAGAATTTTTAATCATCCTGTTCAAAAGTGCACATCTCAGCTCTCCTACTGGGTGAAAGCCAGCATCAATGCTTTCATTCCAGCAAGTAAATACCAAGTTAAATTGCATTCATCACCTTGGTTCTCACCTGCATGCTCAGCTGCAAGAGCTCACAGGAATCTCTTCTTCTGTTAGTAGTAGGTTGGTGCAAAAATAATGTCGTTTTCTCACATAAAGTTGACATTATTTTTGCACCAACTTAATACCAAAGTGACACATCTGATTTAAACAGACATCTCTTTGTTTCTTCAAGTATGATCTCAATGAAGTGAAGTTACTGTTTGATGATAGAATAAAACAACATCTTACAAGTTCAGTTTCAGAAACTATTGGCAGATCTGCAAGAGTTTTCTGAACAACAGCAAATACTCAATCTCTCATTTATTTAATCAATTCAAAGTCCTGACATCTACAGTAGCTAAGGTGGAATGCTTTGCTTGGAAA
>OZ010586.1:42301597-42429097 GCA_963932145.1 Acanthosepion lycidas
GATCATCAGATATGATCTGGCATCCTTTAAAAGGGCTCTGGTGAAATAAATTATTATAATGGTAACTTAAAGTGGTCTGCTTTTCTTTTAAATATCAGCTCTAGATTTACATTGAGCTCTCAGGATTTCATCCTTCTTGGGATTACCCATACAGATTACCAAGTTCTTCATAACCTAACTATATATATATATATACACACACACACACACACACATACACATATATATATATATATATATATATATATATATATATATATATATATATATATATATATATATATTATACAACAAAAATTCCAAAATTAACTTATGTGGGTATAATCTATTTTAGACCATCACTGATTTATGTCAGTCTTTGTCAGCCCTAGACTGACTGCTACTGGTTTCTGAGACAGGCAGTCTACGGCTGAGAAAGACTGGCATATGTCAGTGCTGTTCTGAAATATATTATTATACCCACAAGAGGTAATTTTGGATTTTTGCTGTATAAAATATATGCTCTGTTATAATAAATACATGAGCTCTGTTTTAACATCTAATATTACTAGGTCCACCTGGATTATATACCAATGGATCAATTACCCGTACTATATATATATGGACACACCTGTATATCTTTTCTTTGTAGGTCTCATATAAATATGGATGCAATGGTGGAAACCAAGAGCAGTCATTGAGTTCATGACCAAAGATGGATGTACTGCTGTGAGTATCCACGAAAAGGCTCAGCAATGTCTATGGTGAGGCAACAGTTGATCAGGGTAAATGGCAAAGAGCAACGAAAAGATTTTGAAAAGGAAAACCACATAGTGGAAGCCCACTGTGTTCCTTAAAGAGATTTTTTTTCAAAGTAAATTTGATTACTGGGTTCAGAGGCTGCAGAAATGTATTGCCAAAGATGGAAATTGTTTTCAGCAGTACCATATTGTCAAGAATGTGTTACTCTACACTCATATCATTTTAATCATTTCATCCAAAGCAAGACAATAAAGCCCCTAAGATGCAAGGTGTTACTTAGTGCGAAAGAATATGATTAAAAGAAAAACATTATTAAGGAGAGAAAACAATAAAAGAATTGGAATTAAGAAGACAAAAGATAACAATTGACATTGCATTTAAATTTTGAAGATCAAATTTGACTGGAAAGTAAGAAACTAGAAGAGAGTTTCATAAGTAAGAAGTGAAAGCAAAGAAAATATTAGCATAGAACTTATGGTTACCTCTAACTATTTTAAATGTAAAATGACGAGATGTTTTCAGCAAATTTGAATCATTAAAATCTAGGTACCACAGAGGAAAGCTCATGCAAATAATTACCATGAAATTACTCATAAAAACGTCACAGAAAAGCTGCATTATAGTGGTAGGAAAGTGACTGAAGCTTATATACTAGGTCAAGGCCAATAACATTGCAGATACTTCTTTGTATTTTATCAAGAATCTGGAAATAGATGTGACAGCAATATTCAAAACATGAACAACTGTTTGACATTTTAGTTGGAATATCTTGTGTTGGTAATAAAGGCATTATGGCATGACATGTAGTATTTCTAAGATAATCCTTCCATTTTAACATTTCTTTTTAATATATATATATATATATATATATATATAGGAAAGGAAAGAAAAAAGTACAAAGAAAATAAAAATGGCAAAGAATTAAATCATACAATACTTAAGAAGATTTAGGAACATTAAGATTACCTTCTCGGTTATCCATCAAAAACGCATTCCACCGAAATAAGAAAAGAAGCCAGTCCCCACCGCGGGCCATTTAAAAGATATTTCGTGCACCGGATTGGTTGTTACAAACACCCAATCGGATGTGCAGAATATGTGGTCTTTCTTCCTCTTATTCTTTAAAGAGGCCAGAGTGGCTGTTAGCATTTAATCAAAAGGGGGAATCTGATTGGGTTGATTTGGTGATGGGGAGTATGATGTTGAGAGACCCGAAACTCCCTGATGAATCAAATCAAAACATCACTGATAACCCCCTTGTGCGCCCACTTAAAAGCGTATTTGTGAATTATATATACATATATATATATATATATATATATATATATATATATATTAAAAAGAAGAGAGAAACCGCAAACATTTTTGGTTGCAGTGTGGATTTTTAAACAAAATATTACGCCTTATTTTCCATAAAGCATAATTATGCTTTATTTTCAATAACGCATGATATTTTTTTTAAAAAATCCACATTACAACCAAAAACTATATATTAGGTTGATCTAAAGAAATCTGCTACTTTTTTAAGTGTGGCATTTTTCATATTTTAATGATAACATTTTCAAATGATATCTAAAATATAAATTTGTTTATCATTTATTCATTATATTAACACTGAGAACTAACAATTTTTTTTTTATAATACCTGGAGAAGATATACCCCATGTCTGGATGTAGAGGAGAAGCTGAAACATCAGTCGACATTACATTAGCATTATTTGAATTTTGAAGGAAATGTAGTGGTTATTATATATTCTTTGGAGAATATATATAGAGGAATCGTAGTGGTTATTATATATTTTCTATATTCTTTGGAAGTGGTTAAAACAGTGCATGGCAACTGAAATAAAATGCAAAAACAGTGACTTATCTGAAAATGTGTTATTTTCCAAAAGGCAATGTCTGCCTTCTTGTTCTAAAAATGAAAATGTTTAAAAAAAAGAATAAATCTTTATATACACAATATTATTATACAGAATCATAAGGTGAAAGTAGCAGTTTCAAGAGTTTACATGCAAAATCCTGGTGTATTCTAGAGATAGAGAGAGTGAACGATTCTAGGATGAAGTAAATATATATATATATGTGTACATATGTATCCAAATGTAGTAGTTGCTGCTTGACCAGGTGGTGAAAGAAGATATGTTTGTTTTCAATGTAGCAAGGATGGGTTAGCCATTTAAGATTGCCAACTACACATGCAAATGCTGTATTCTATCTCTGGGTATATTATGATGCTTTGTCCATTCGAGAATGGATAAAATTAATTTATCAACTCAGATTTTGGTTGATTTTCCATCTGTTTATATGCACAACCTTAGATCTGCTTTGAAAAGTTTGCTCAATTCTCATTGGCTCATGGCCTTATATCCTGGTTGTAAAAGTTTTCTGATTGGTTGATCGAACTATTTTTAAAGATGATGAAATTTTGTTCTTATTTCTTACTTATTTCTCTATCCCTACAAACTGATATTCTTGGTGAATAAAACTGGTTATCTTCAGAATTTGACTGACATCCTTGGTAACAACAGTAAGTTCTTTTTTCAAAAGTAATCATGGTGAAAGATGGTATAGAATTGCCAGAGTAGAACAAAAATGCCAAAAACAGTTTCTTAAATTTGTAGTAGCAGTCAAAGTTTAATAAATAAAATAAAATTATAAGTATCATCTGATTACCATCACCATAACCCCCTATTAATATTAACACTAGCATTCTTGAAGTCAATTTAATCAGCTATGTTCATTTCTGAAACCAAATATTTAGATGAGCAAAACAAAAGTTCAAAGACCCTGAATCAGAGCAAAGGACAATCCTATTCGCAGTCACTGCATCTTGATCACTTACTGACCTTAAAATAAACCCAAGAAACAAGTGCTTCAAGGTTACTTCTCTCTGCCCTTTTGCCAGAAAGCAGGACAGTCTGGTCCACTCCTCTCACCAGCAAAGAGTTAGTCAGGATGACTGCCTGGTACAAAGGGCAGTGGCAGATCAATTATGAAGCTAATGTAACTTATGTTCTAGTAACCCTAATGCCAGAAGCAACTTTTTTAATGAGTGAATTTTTCAAAAATTAATATGTTTTTTAAGTGTTTGTTATTACAATCAGGCGATTTTAGGAATATAATCATAAGCTAATGGGTTGAAGTGCCTAATGTTGATCTTCCAGTAACCATTTCATATGATCTCGGAATTCCTGGCAATGGGTCAAATTTCAAAACGTTCTTGGGGGTTTACAGTGCCCACTGCTATATGGCCCTGTTGAACTTGCCAGAATCTATTAATAGCCTACATTTTGGCAGTTAGATCCTTAAATCTATTGTTGTTGGTTGCAAAGGACCTCCCCCCCCCATATGTGTTCATGATTCGGGGGTGCAAAAATGTAGGTCTGCCACTGAAGAAAAAGGGGTCTCTGTCTTTTTCTCTCTCTTTCTCTCTCTTTCTCTCTGTTCCACTGCACCATGAGCTATGAACTCTGTCTCACAAAGATGCAATTTGTGTCCATAAAAAATGATAGAAACCTTCCAAAACAACGTTTGCTCAGTCTTCATTTAGTTTATTTCCAAGAGCACAACATGATATAGAAGTTTAAAGATTATTTGGAATTTTGGGCCTAAAGAATTTTTTATCACCTTAGAACAGAGAAAAGCAAAACAATACAACTGTGACAAACTGGAGTCACTAAATACATACTCACTTGACTACAATTTCATCCTCAAAAACACAGCAACAAAGTTAACTATACTTAAGAATGTTGATGTTAGTGTATTTTTTTTTAATGGCAGTATGACTGCCATTGATTTTGAAAATCTTGCAAAAATAAAAATAATTGTCAGATTTTAATTAAACTTTCAGAAATTATTCATAAATGATGGAGATTATTATAAATATATTTTTTTTAAGTCATGGTAAAAAAATTATTTATATTTATTACCCCCACTTATTAATTTGAAGTTTCTATTATAAAATCTTCAAATATTTTTCATTTTTAAAAATGCATTTTAAACCTTACGTATCGCTTTTATTTGGAGGTATATGTAAATGACAAGTATTCATCTAAACAAGTTTGATTAAAAAGAACCAACAATGTCTGTGTATTTTTGGTATTTTTCCAATTTTCCAATAACGAGTTGTGTATTGGGATCGAAATTGTGGATAAGCTGTCAGACATTATCATAGTAGCGGTTTCATCTCTGGCACCCTGCCTCAACGGCGTCCATCAGTAAAATAAAGCAATTCCTTAAAAACTGGCCTAAATCTTAAAATTTAGCGGCTCCCTCATAAGGGTGGTGATTGGTTCATCGCAGCCAATCAACATCTTCCTTCAATATTCGACTAGGCTAATGTTAAAGTCATAAAATTTTGGTTAATTTTGTTTAACTTTAACAGCATATCAATTTCTATGGGTTATTTTATGCCAAAATCTAAATATTTTGAACAATTTTATGGATTCGACTAAATATATTTTGAACACATTTGTATGCCTATGACTAAAATGTATTGCTGGTCCTTTTGCTTTAAATAGGTATTATTGGTAATTTTTTATATAAAAATATATGCTGGTATTTTTACTATGAAAATTTATTTTTTATACTTTCATAGTGTTTTGTTTTGTTTACAGTGTTCACTATTTGCCGTTAGCTGGGACATAGGAAGTCAAAAAGACTATAAATAGCTACAGCTATTACCCATGGGCAGTTGAGTGCATACTACTTCCCATGTGCCAGTAACACTACACTATAATGTTGTCGTCAATATCTAAAGAATAGGACGAACAATTATTAGTTGATAATTATGAATATACACAAGACTGGCTTAGGATTGTAACAGCTAAAGCTAGAACGAAAAAGCTTCAGGATTTTAAATCAGCTGAAGGAGAAAACCAAATAACTGATCTTTTGCTGGCCACTGCTGGTTGCGAGGCAATTATAAAATTATCCGCAATTGCACACCCAAGGTAGTTGGAGGAAATGACGTTTGACGATATAAGTTAACGAATAGAGAAAAACAAAAATTTCCGGCATTTATAAAAATGTGAAAATTATTTCAAAATGAATCCGTTTAAATGTATGAGTAAATCCAAAAAGAAAAACGTAGAAACGGTTCAACAAAATGAAGAGGTAATAACTATGGATGTCTTTTCAATGAAGAAAAAAATGAAAAAGAAAAAATGTGAAAAAGAATCACGGTCTAATAGGAAATGAAGTATTGAATATAAATTCGACAAAATTAGTAAACAAAGTCAAGGTAGAAGAAACTGGAATGTTAAAAAAAAAAACAACTATGAAGCAAAGCTAAGACTAAAAGAAAATGTCTCCCCCTCGTATTTTGAAGCACGAAAATTGCCAGTCTATCTACCTCCAATAGTTGTGGAAAAACTAAAAAAAAAAATACTGGAACAAGATCTACTTGAACGAGTTCCGCCAGGAGCGAACAAATGGGTCTCCCCGTTAGTAATTTTAAGAAAAGATGGGGATCTACGCATTTGTAGTAACAACAAAATAGGTGTAAACCACAAAATATGTGCATCCTATCCTATCCCAAAATTAGAATGGGCTTTCAACTCTTTTTATGGGTATGAAAACATTCTCTAAAATTGATCAAAGTCGACATACCATCAAATACCTATTGATGTAGACTTTAAAGAAGTCACAACAATAAACACATCAATAGGCTTATTAAGATGGAAAGGAATGCCATATGGAATTAAAACTGCATGTGTGATTTTTCAAAGGACTATAGAGCAAGTTATTGGTAACGATATAAAAATATAATATGCTACAAGGATGACATTTGTGTTGGTGCTATTAACGAAAAAGGTATTAAAATGGAACACCAGTACGGTTTTAAATAAGTTTAAAAAAAACACTTGATTAAGAATTAACCAAAAAGAAATGTGTGCATATCACTAAAAATATCATTTTCGGAATAGTCCATATCTGACGAAGGCATATCACTAGATCAATCGTTAATTGACAAAATATTAAAAGTTGAAGAACTTAAGACCAAAAAGGAATTGGAATCTTTCTTAGGACTTGTAAATTAATACAGGCAATGCATAGAGTGATACTCCGAACTGACTGAACCGTTTGCTGCTTTAAGCAAAAAAGAATGTGGAATTTATTTGGACAAAAGAACAAGTGACGTTTGAGAATTTAAAAGCTGTTCTGGCAAAGAAGCCAGTAGTGAAAATATTCGACCCTAGGAAATATTGTATCTTAAAAATGAACGCACAAAAATCGGAGAGACGGATAAAGACGTTTATTCTGCCCCGAGGATACAACAGGGAACTGACTTTTTCAATTAAAATCTCTTTTTCATAAGAGTATAGAAATAAAAAGGGTTAATGGTAAGTTATTTCCCTTGGAATGTAAATACAACAGAAAAGAAGTAGTGGTAACAATAGACGCACGTGAACACTCAATTTCGGTCATCCTAATGATGTACCTTTCGAGAGAATTCTCAAAAGCGGAATTGAACTATTCAAATATTGAGAGAGAAGCGTTGACCATAATATGGACGACAAATAGAGCTCGTCAGTTTCTGATTGGAAAGAAATTCCTAAGGTCCAATCATAGACTTTTAGAATTAATATTTAATCCGAAGAAGTAACTTCCTAAGGTAACATCGTCTAGAATTCTTAGATAGGCCTTAATATTAATGGTGTTTGAATTTGATATTGACTAAATGAAAGGTAATACCATTCCGCATGTAGATGCTTTGTCAAGATTGGGGTTTATTACTTCTGAAAGTGAGAAAGAGGAGGAAAAATTCGAAGATACTTTCTTACACTCGGTCGAAACTGATATTCTGCCGACAGACAAATTAGCTGAGTATACGAAGCGAGATCCTATATTGAACAGTATAATATTCAAGATAAAAAAAATAAGTGGAATAATTGCTCACGGGCAGAAAGGCATTTTTAAGAAAAACACACGTAAACTATAGAAAATGGTGTAATTTGTAATGGAGACATAGTGGTTCCACCTGCAACGCGAAGGAGCAAAGTTTTAAAACGTGTACATGACGATGATCATCGCGGAATAATATCTACGCAAAGGAGATTAAGGCTAGAGGCATGGTGGCCAGGCTATTCTACAGATGTAGAAGAATATATAAAAAGGTGTAAAATGTGCAATGCCAGAAGAAACTTTACACAGACAAAAACACATACATGGCCTAAAGAGTCCCAGCCTTCGAACAGATTGCACGTGGATCATGCGCATGTTAATGGAGTGGGATTAGTTCTAATACTTGTAGATTCGTATTCAGGCTGGCCAGAAGTGATATAGGTCTCTAACAAAAGAAGTTCGACTGTGAAAAAAGCGTTAAAGATCTTATTTTCAAGAAATAGAATTCCTAAAACGCTACTATCTGACAACCCTCCCCACAGAGTTCTGTGATGAGGAACTATGCCAGTGGTTGAGCAAAATTGGATGCAGACCATATACGCAGCCTCGTACCATCCGCAGTCAAGCGGATTAGCAGAAAGTGTAAAAAAAACGGGTTGTCAATATGTTTACAGTGGAAAGAAAAGATAGAGAAATTTCTTCCTAGATTGTTGCTAATCTATAGGACAATAACCACAAGCTGGAAGATCGAAAAGCCCATCCGTCCTCATGGGTAGACAAATTATAGCCTCATTGAGCATGTCCTATGCTACCAACGAAAAACTAATATACAAAAAGAATAGTGAATCTGATCTACAAGACGCAATATCCATAATGCAAAGTGGAAAGCACATTATGATAATAGAAAAAAAAAAGGAAATGAGATATTAGCGTATGCAGAATAAGTTAGATTGCAAGATAATAGCGATGAAGAAATGTTTAGTAAGCCTGAAAGTAATGAAGGCGAAAGTACTATGTCAAGGCAAGACAGACATAACAGTGAAATCGAGCGTAATATAGACTCTGAAGATGAACAAAGACAATCGTCGGAGGATGAATATTTTCTCTGAAAATGTCTCGGACATTCAGGCTGGTAAATGTTGTTTAATACTGTTTATTATAAAACAGAGCATTTACTTAAATATTTGTATCTATAAAAAGAATGTATAAACGTAAAATGTCTTAATATATATATATATATATATATATATATATTCGACTCTCCCGTCGAATTCGATGCATGATGGTCAAGCAGATCAGTTCCTCGGAACCGACAGCCCGACACCAGCACATAAGATTTGATTATAGTGGTGAAGGTTTTGTGCAGAGCTATCCACACTTTTTGAAAAGCCAAATACAGAGACCTGGTGCCACAAGGTCCCCAAACGACCCTCCGCAGGTTTTGAATTCAGAGTTGTCCTTCACCATCTAAGGCTATAGGACCCAGTCTGTCCTTCTGTTTACTCATAGCTGGAGGGAGAAAAGAGGATCCATACCTTTCCCAAGCGTATTAGGGAGAATGTAATGGAATTCGAACTCGGCTCTCCGATTCCTCAATCCAAGCCGCTAACCATTACTCCACCGTGAACAGGAAGTGCATATTATGAGGATTTATTGGATATATAAGGGCTGACTCTCAACTTGAGGACGTATGATTGGAGTTATGGAGGAAGCATCCTCTCGAGAGTCTTTTCTGTGATGCAACAGTTCTGGGGAAGCAACTCGGTGGAACTTCCTCCTGACGAGTCCTAGCGACAACCGTCTAGACTTGTGGAACTAAGGATTGATGTTCGCCCGGATATCTGCCACAAAAATACCTATAGTGGAGCGAGAGGCTAGCAATATTACGTCCATTGGGAAGGAGCTATAGGATGGAAAACAATTAAACACTCACAAGACCTCGCAAACGCCTTTTAACATTGTCGAGACTTGAAAGTGAAGATTGGGTAGCTCCAGCTGGGATGAAGCAAGAATACTCCACTTTTGGCCCGAATTGGTGCTTTTTTATATAGAGAGCATCATAGGAGGAGTCAGATACTTTCGGTGGCGGCACAAAGAACTGATCGTCCTGGGTATGACGATAAACTACAACCGGCAGCATGGTCTCTGATCGGGAGATTGGAAGCTTTGAGAAGCGTGGAACCACCTTTTAAGTACTGTTATTCCGTAATCCACCCTGACCCGAGTGATCACCAGTTACGGTCCCAGCTATGGGCAAATAATGCCCCCCAAACAAAAATCAATACTACATATTTATAATAAAATGACCAACAATACAAGTTTATAGCAAAATGGTAATCAATGCAACGCTAAAAAAAAACTTTAAAAAATACATCTTTATAGTAAAATTACCAACAAATACATTTATGATCTACTAACTATATATATTGAAAATCATTCCTTTAACCTGAAAGTATAAAATTTTCTACGAAACATCTATAGTTGAAAGCATAAAATTACACACAAAATATTTAGATTTCGGAATTAAATAACCAATAGAAGTTGATATGCTGCAAAACAAAATCAACCACCCAATAGAAAGCCGAGTATTTTCGCAGCGTCTTTCGCAATTGATCGTATATACGTGTTCCACTTGATGTCTGGAGTGAACTTGAGTTTCTATACTGACATATTCTCCATCATTCTTTAGTCCCCGAAGAGGTGTTTATTGAACTAACAGAGTTTGTTACCAAATCCGTAGAATCCAGTTTTAACAACGAGATGTATCACCGGTTTGATTGAATAGCTATAGGTTGTCACTTGGGTCCTGCATTGGATAATCTTTTTGTTAGCTTTTAGGGACACCAGCTTTCTGAACACACGCGGAAGCCGATCTGTTATTTCCGATACGTTGACGACATTTTCGCCATATTCGAAATTGAGCCCGAGGTTTTCTTTTGAAAATTCAATTCCCTGTGCAAGGCGCTTCAGTTTGCATTGAAGAAAGAAGCAAATAACTCTCTCCCTTTTGCATGGAAAAGTCTGAAACTGAATTCCGTACAAGCGTATAGAGAAAGTCAACTTTTACGGGTCATACGTACGTTAGGATGCATTCAGTCAGAGGAAGAATCAATTTGATTAAAACCTTTGTTCACTGTGCCATGATGATTTGCTCTGAGCGTAAGGTATCTATTGAACTGAATTCTATTAACACATCCTTGTTGAAGATGGCTATCCTGAAGACATTACTGTGGATTGTTTCCGAAAAGTAAAATAACGAGGTTTTGTTTGAGAAAGTTTAACTCGCAAAAAATTCCAGTCTTACTTTAAATTACCTCGGTTAAGTAATGTCAGTCAGAGGTTTGCTAGTGAGATTGTCGGGTCGACCGTAAGTTGCCGTTTCAAAATCAGACATTTACGTATGAGCTCCGCGTGGCACTTCCGGTAGCGTTTTAAAATATTCGAAAATAAAATTCAGATTATTATTCCAGCACTGACAGCCTTTCCCGTTTTTGAAGGACTTCATTTTTGAGCCAGCACCCGCTATCTGGAAACTATAAAAAGCGAGGGAAGCGTTGTCAGTGCTTGAATACTAATCTGAATTTTACTTTCAAATATTTTAAAACGCCACCGGATGTGCCAATCGAATGCGTAAATGTTTGATTTTGGTCATTCGACTCCTGATTTTGAGACGACAACGTCCGGACGAACCAACCAGATTACAAGATTAACTTTTGTTTCCAGCGTTTTTTTTTTTTTTTTCTCATTGCGATTATTAGAAATCTTCGAAAGAATATTTTTAGCGAGAGAGAAATTAACCCATTAACTGCCAATTTTTTTAATGCGCATTTTTGGCCCAGATTGGTGTCATAGGAGTTTATTTATTCCTTATGTTTAATTTCAGTAGTTACCATTGTCATTTTTATAGAAACTAGAACATCAAATATATATGTGCATAAAACATCAAAAAATAATATTGATTAGAAATTATAAAAACATACTTTTCAAAATAGTCATTATTTTTCTATTCGTGAAATATAAAATTACGACAGAAAGTCTCTTCTTACGGCTAATAATAAAACCTTTAAAGATTAAGTGTTGTAAAATATACCTCTGCAAATGCAATGAATGTAAGCAATTCAATGTAAATACAAGGAATATGTAGTGAGTTTAATTTTAACAGATCCCCAAATGAGGCCCATGGCAGGTAATAGGTTATTTAATGGTAGTCATATTGAAGTTTCTTCAAACAAGCTAGTATAAGAATGAATATATTTGGTGCAAAAATAATGACGTAATAATGTCGTTTTTTGACGTATTTGTAACGTCAAAAAACGACAATATTACATCATTATTTTTGCGCCAACCTAATATAAACAATTGCGTACAATTATTGACAACGACATATTGTATTATCCGAGAAGAAAATAAAAGGGGTGGATGAAGATGTGTGTAGATATGTCAATTTTTGTATGCGCATGTGTAGAAATTTCTATAAAAGTTGGTGACAGACTTAAATTTGAGAAGAAATCTGTATTGGTTTGGTGGAATTATTAGAAATTCCTCTGTGTATTCAAGTAAGTTTACGGCATTTCTATGCTGCGTACGAGCTGTGTTGTGTTCAGTGTCAAATGAATTTCACTGGAGACTGTAAGGTCCTCTAGAGTGGAACGATACACGTCCTATTTCTAAAGCATTCTGTTAGTAAGAGAGAAGAAATAACGAGATATTTTCCTTCCCTTTTTTTTTATATATATTGCTTTGTTAACGTCATCCGGAAGTCGTTAGCAGAACTTCTATGGTACGCAAGTGGGGTAATATAAGTGAATATAATGATGTACAAAACGATAATGCAGCAATTTAACAGAAAAGAAAATATAAAAATGTTTTGAACCACCTACCATATATGTTAATGTTGCAGTGGTTCGCAAACTCTTTTTTTCTGAGTCGCATTTTCGGAATGAATATTTGCTCGCGCCTCATCAAATTTTATGTGAATAAAAGTGCATTAAAAAAGAGAGATGGTTAAAGGGAGATAACTATGAAATCGAAATCAGAACATTATTATTGATAACTCTCTCCTCCAATTTGCGGATTCTAGTTACTGTATATTCTTAATATTTGATATAATACAAAAATATCACAATGATAAAATCGGTCAATAATTATTTATAACTGTTTACACTGGGACTCATGCGTGCAATTACAAGTAATCCATAATAATATTTTATTTGTTTTTATTTTTGGAAACTGTTTCTAAATCTTTGATCGTCTTTCAATCATTCTGCCTCACCTGCTATCCTCTTCCACCGCACATATGAGGCGCGCCGTACCGTATGGGAACCACTGTGTTAGGAAATATTATATGGAATTCATGCTAAGAAATACCAGATGGTCGGAACTGAATTTAATGTCAATAAAAGGCCTTTGTTCTAAAATGAGTCGATCTGAGGCGACTCAATACGTGTTGGGGATTTTAAGACAAATCTATATTACTCTTGCGTCTGGGACAAAAGTAATGGGGGTCGTTTTAAGCCGTTTAATTAAAACTGCTAACATTTTGTGCGCATATGACAAACCATTTGAACCACATTAACCCAGGATTAGTTTGTCCGGCAGTTTCTATTGTCCAGGATAGGAATTTGAATATGATCATTATTAGTTCACAGGCTGTAACTTTCTACAGAAAAGTCTATACATGACGTATACGTGTGCTGTTATTATCACAATGTTTTGGCCGTTGTGTACTCCGGCTTTCATCGGGTGCTCGTCAATCTGAGTAATCATCACGGAATATCAGCTGAACCCTTTATTTAATCTATGGGGCTAGAGAAAAAGGCACCTGTAAACTAAGAAGGGTCACATTCAAATCCCTATTCTGAGCCATTGAAAATGTCACTACAGATATGATGTGATACACCAATGGAAGTGGTCGGAAAAACTCGATCAAAAATTGGAAAAGATCTGCAAACACCTGATGAAGGCTGGTGGGAAACGTGATAACAAAAATAAAGATGAGGTTAATTTTAGTGTTAATATTAGGTTGGTGCAAAAATAATGACGTAATAATGTCGTTTTTTGACGTTAAAAAATAGGTAAAAAAAAACGACATTATTACGTCATTATTTTTGCACCAACCTAATATCTTTGTGCTGTGAGTAAAAATAAAGTTTTGGAAAAATTCTGCTTTAAATTGATAATTGTACAGACCAATAAAGTGAGAATTAAAATCGCTCATATGTTACATTTGTTGTTAATTCACATCCAGACCTCAATATAAATGTCGTATGTGATTCATGACCGGAAATACCTGATGTTTGTAATCGAATTTAATGTAAATAAAGAACTTATGAGTTGATCTGCAATGACCCCAATATGTATTGAGCTCATCCCAGATGATGCCGAAATAGAATTTGCACTTAGTATCATACCAGATCAGAAGAGAAGCCAGGTGCATCAGAGAGTTGTCCTGAAAGATAACCTAGTCACCAAGTGTAGATTTGTGCTGTCAACGGTCGCCTCTGACATGCAAACAAGTAGTTGACCCAGCTGCACTTAGAAAGAGCACATTTGTGACAGCTGGATAACTAGCAAATATATTAGTGTACCACCTGAGAGGTATGAGGAAGATAGTCTCTCTCATATCCTTGTGAGAAGAATCCATATCCGGAGGAAAACCCTACAAAGCATCCATCCACTTACCGATATTAAGTGACCAAGTCTGGAGTTGAATAAACGATAATTTTATGTATCAGAGATTTAGCTTCAAGTCTATGCAATACAGTTTCTAGGAGAGCATCTGCATAATATGATTTGATTCACAGTTTGAACAAGGCCAGTAAGCTCAAACTCTCACTCAGGAAATAGTTTAGATCAGATTTAGCTTCAGGTTTTTCTTAGTCTATACAAAAAAAATAAATAAATAAAATTACATTTATAGCCAGCCTAATTCAATAATTTTACAGCTGGTCACTCATATCCAACTATGCCTGTCTGCTTGGGTGGTTCTTCAGCACCCACAGAGCCAACCTGTTGTTTATACTGCAACTATACTAAGCAGGCCTTACAGTTTCTAGGAGAGTGTGTGCATAATATGATTTGAGCCACAGTTTGAACAAGACCAGTAAGCTCAAAATATCGGTCAGGAAATAGTTTGGATCAAATTTAATGTCAATAATGAACCTTTGTTCTAAGAGCAGTTGATCTATGGCGATACTAAAGTAGAATATGCATACCTATTAATATATATTTGTGAAGAATGGATCAGTTATCTGCCATACGTGATATATACTTTGGCGATCATGTATCCTTTAATATACGACTGACAAGGCAGATTTTTTCCTGTAGTAGGTTACTATTTCTTTCTGCGGTAGACCAGTTGCCATCCAAGGCTATAGAACCTGGTCTGTCCTGCTATTTACTCATAGCTGTGGAGATAAGAAGAGGATATATAACTTTCCCAAGGGTATTAACACGTAAATGAATGTAATAGATTCGACTAGAATTCGAACTTGGCTCTCTGATTTCTCAATTTGAATTGCTATCCATTACTCCACCGTGCCTCCACTATCCTGAAGAATAGTGACAGATGTTTGAGAAGAATTATTATTCATTCACCTCCAGACATCAATGAAAATGTGGTATATGTATTGCGGATGGTATATTTGCCTACAAACAGATATTGAATGATGGAAGACAGCAACAAATAAAACGAAAACTTGTGTAAAAATTATTTTGCCAAGTTCATTTTTGTTAAAAAGAATGCATATACAAAAAATAATGTTATTGTGCAGTAGGCAAAAAATAACTCTGCATGTTCATGTAGAGGGTGAGAAGAGCATTGCCCTGGGAAGAACAATTTTAGTAGTCACTGGAGAGGATTGTCCTAAAAAGTAAAGTTAAATGCATATCTTTGCTGCTGCTGAGGATGGCAGGAGCTGGAGGCCTAATGAAGATTTCTGGAGGCTGACGAGCTGGTTGGCTACTACTGCTGGCGGGAACAGATACTACACTTTAATCTACGTCATCCTAACTGTGGAACACCTGGGTATTTTTACCCATGCCTCCCCACTGAGACAGGATGCTGTGTTTACTAACAAGTCTGGAATGTCATTCCGCAATATACTGTCTCTGCTCAATTCTGAGACAAATCTTACTGCCTATGAAAAGTATGTCCCACTGTAAAAATTGATTAGGCTTTAAGAGTCACATTATCGACCAAACTGGGGATGATGAGTGACAGTTATCCCAACTGGAATAAAGAAATTATGAAACCGATATTGATAGGCATCTAAAACATTTCTTCTTTGGAGAGTTTAATTTAATTATCACAAGCAAGTAGGTTTTTAAAAAATTATTACAGAAAAAAAAAAAAAGCAAATATTATTCAATTTAAATGAGCCAGGGTAGAGAAAGTTTTCATTTTTTTTAAACACATTCAATTTTAGTACTTTCATGTTTAAAAATGAAGGCAGATATTACCTTTTGGAAAATAAGACACCTTCAGAGAAGTCACTGTTCCTGCATTTTGGATGCATTATTTCAATTGACATGCATATTGATGTGCACTGTTTCTGGCCACTTTCAAAGAATATACAATGTATGAAACCACTACGGTTCCTCCACAATTCCAAGCATTGTAATATAATCTTGACTGATGTTTAAGCTTCTCTTCTACATCCAGATATGGAGCATATCTTCAGGTATTTAAAAAAATTTTTTTTTCAGTAGTGAATAAATGAATAAATTGTAAATTTATTTTTGAAATATCGTTTGAAAATGCTATCATTAAAAATATTTAACAAACCACACTTAAAAAAGTAGCAGATTCATTTTTAACAACTTAAAATAGTTTTGTGTATATATATATATATATATATATATATATATATATATATATATATATATTAAAAAGAAATGTTAAAATGGAAGGATTATCTTAGATATACTACATGTCATGCCATAATGCCTTTATTACCAACACAAGATTGCTTCAAGAAAGTCTGACGTTTCTCCATATATTGAATATTGTTGTCACATCTGGCCTGCTGTTTATGCTATATATTTAGAGATTCTTGATAGAATAAAAATAATAATCTGCAATTTTATTGGTCCTGACCGGGCATCTCGGCTTCAGTCTCTTTCCTATCACTATAATGTAGTTTTCTGTGACTTTTCTATAAAATTTTTCATGGTGATTATTCTCACGATATTTCCTCTTTGGTACTTAGCTTTTATGAACGTAAGTGCAGTACTAGATTGGTGACAAGACGTTATGGGACCTTATCCATAATAACATAATGGACTATTCCATACGTAATAAATACTGCGCCTCAAGAGGAAGCAGGGAGTTCAGTCCGAAGTCGGGCGACCGGCTGACAGGCTGATTGGTTGAACTCTCTGCCTTCGGGCGGGGAGGAACCCGAACGAGGCTACGCCGAAGGGCGGCGTCTATTTCGGGGAGGTAAACCGACCCTGAATCCGTGTATACGGGTTCAAAGGGCATATTTCTGGCCGAGACCACGGGCTCGGAGATCCCACATTAAAACGGTCTCGTGCCACATGATGTCCTCGTTGGGGGGTGACTAAATACCGTTCAGTCCAAAGTTGGGCGACCGGCTGACCGGCTGATTGGTTGAACTCTCTACCTTCGGGCGGGGAGGAACCCGAACAAGGCTATGCCGAAAGGCAGTGTCGCTTTTGGGGGAGGTAAACCGACCCTGAACCCGTTCATACGGGTTCAAAGGCAATATTTTTGGCCGATCCCATGGGCTCGGAGATCCCACGTTAAACTGGCCTTGTGCCACATGATGCCCTCGTGGATGGGGTAACTAAATACTGTTCTGTCTGAAGTCTGGAGTAAAACCCGTCAGAAGTCCGTTAGAAGTCAGAGGCATTCCGATACAGAGTCGCGTTCAGACAATTACTGCAAGGCATTGGAATAGTGATACTGGTCCTGACTACATTGTTCTCACTACTAAACCAGATTGTTCGTACTAACACTTTCTACCTCTCTGTATATATTCCTGTTTGTAATATATTTGTGTTATTCCATATCCGTATTCGAGTTCTTTATTGGTTCTACTTTGGACTATCACCGTGGTATTAGGTTGGTGCAAAAATAATGACGTAATAATGTCGTTTTATGACGTTAAAAAATACGTCCAAAAACGACATTATTACGTCATTATTTTTGCACCAACCGAATACAAGGACCTGTACCATAACACTATGTCTAATCAATTTACAGTTGAAATGGCTAGATGTAACCGTAAGTACTTTTCTAAAAGTTTCTTCTCTCGCTTGTGGAACATTCTTCTGACTTATTTGTTTTCCAGTCAACTTTGATTTTCACAAATTTACATGCAATATCAATCGTTAAATTCTTTATTCTTAATTCCAGTCCTTTTATTGTTCTCTCTCCTTAATGCTTTTTCTTTTAATCATATTCTTTCACACTCATTAACCCCTTGTATCTTAGTGGCTTTATTGTCTTGCTTTGGATGAAATGATTAACATGTGTAGTAACATGTAAGGTAACACATTTTTGACAACATGGTACTCTTGAAAATGATTTCCATCATTGACAATATATTTATGCAACCTCTGAACCCAGTTGTCAAATTTACTTTTGAAAAAAAATCTCTTAAAGGCACTCAGTGGGCTTCCACTGTGTAGTTTTCCTTTTTGAAAGCTTTTTGTTCATCTTGCCTTTTTACTCTGATCAACTGTCACCTCACCATAGACATTTCTGACCCTTTTTGTGGATAGCGGCTGCAGTACATCCATCTTTGCTCTCAAAATCAGCGACTGCGCTTGCTTTCCGCTTACCACCATAGACTACAAAGAACAGAATCTACATCATTTATTCATTGGTCATTTTTTCAGCTGATATTGAAATAAGAGAGCAACTATACATTATTTTCAGTACAGTTCATGCAACTACACCGAGAGAACAAACCATGTGTTTCAATAAGGACATGTCCAGAGTAATTCCATTTTTACCTTTACAAGAGCCAAATCAGGCCCAAAATGAAGTAATGCTGTCATATATGGACACAGTTTTCACCTTCCAATCCAAAAGCCTCAACGTGGGTGTTGATTTATCCTACTCCTGTAACTCCTTTATCATGGATGAAACGTTGTAAGCTTCTTGCTACATTATCACCATTTGCATGGAAAGTGCTCAGCCGAACTACATTCCTTAGTTCCACCAGTTCTAACCTTCACGGCTAGGACCCGCCGTGCCACGTACACCTGAACCACCGTCATTTCTTCTGTATTCCATTGATGAGATATTAGTTCTCCTTGAAAAGCTTTTTCCCATGAACTGCTACTTTGTGGAACTGACTCCCAAGAGAATGCTTCCTCGATCACTACAGTCTTAAACTGTTCAAACCTAAGGTTAACCATTTTCTCCACATATCCTAATGAACTTACATCTTACCCTGTAACTCACTACCTTGATTGGCTCTTGGGCTTAGTACAGGGTGAACATTGCAGCAAAAGATAGTTTCCAATAAATCCACGATCTATACAACTTTGATATGTTACTTTATGTTATGGGACCTTACCCATAATAACATAATGGACTAATCCATACGTAATAAATACTGCGCCTCAAGAGGAAGAAGAGAGTTCAGTCCGAAGTCGGGCGACCGGCTGATCGGTTGAACTCTCTGCTTACGGGCGGGGAGGAACCCGAACGAGGCTAGGCCAAAGGGCGGAGTCTCTTTCGGGGAGGTAAACCGAGCCTGAACCCGTTTATACGGGTTCAAAGGGCGTATTTTTGGCCGAGCCCACGGGCTCGGTGATCCCACGTTAAACCGGCCTTGTGCAACATGATGCCCTCGTGGCGGGGGTGACTAAATACCGTTCAGTCCGAAGTCTGGAGTGAAGTCTGTCAGGTGTCTGTCAGTCAGTCAGAGCAAGCGAGTCAGTCAGTCCAGTCAGAGGCAGTCCCAAACAGAGTCGCGTTCAGACAATTACTACTAAACCTGATTGTTCGTACTAACACTTTCTACTTCTCTGTATATATTCCTGTTTGTAATATATGTGTGTTATTCCATATTTGTATTCGCGTTCTTCTTTATTGGTTCTACCTTGGACTATCACCGTGGTACAAGGAACCGGACCATAACACTTTATATTCTCAACTAGTGTCTATATCTTCGTTGTTATACACATGTTTAGGCCGTTTCTAGGTGTACGCCATCTCATAATTCACCAATATTTACTCTCATCAATTTTTACCTAACGAAACCCATTTCCAAATTTTTTGTGGATACTCGCAAGTGTGCATCTATCTTTCATTGTTTCTAATTCACATTCATAGTTATGCGACACCTGAAAATTTAGTAAATAAGAATAACACAATTGAGTGGTGTAAAGGTATCACATTTTGATTAAAAGTTTTAGAGAAAATATCAAACAGTCATTGGTTTTAGGGCAAATTATCCTATAAGACAGGCCTGTACAAAATACGACCTACGGATCATATAGGGCATGCAAAACTACCCATGTGGTTTGTGAGGAGTTTTAAAAATAGTAATATTTTCACGTTCATCGGAATAAATTTGACGATTAATCGGATACAAAAAAATCAGTTTTGTGCAAGCATATCTTTATTCATTCAATATGTCTGCCTCCAAAATGAAACTGCTCTGTATTAATCATCTGAGAGTATTCATTATACTTTATACATCTTTATATTTCATACATTTTTATACTTTATACATCTTTATACTTTATACATCTTTATACATTTTTATACTTTATACATCTTTATATTTCATACATTTTTATACTTTATACATTTTTATACTTTATACATCTTTATATTTTATACATTTTTATACTTTATACATCTTTATACATTTTTATACTTTATACATCTTTATACATTTTTATACTTTATACATCTTTATACATTTTTATACTTTATACATCTTTATATTTCATACATTTTTATACTTTATACATCTTTATACTTTATACATCTTTATACATTTTTATACTTTATACATCTTTATATTTCATACATTTTTATACTTTATACATTTTTATACTTTATACATCTTTATATTTTATACATTTTTATACTTTATACATCTTTATACATTTTTATACTTTATACATCTTTATACATTTTTATACTTTATACATCTTTATACATTTTTATACTTTATACATCTTTATATTTCATACATTTTTATACTTTATACATTTTTATACTTTATACATCTTTATATTTTATACATTTTTATACTTTATACATCTTTATATTTTATACATTTTTATACTTTATACATCTTTATACATTTTTATACTTTATACATCTTTATACATTTTTATACTTTATACATCTTTATATTTCATACATTTTTATACTTTATACATTTTTATACTTTATACATCTTTATATTTTATACATTTTTATACTTTATACATCTTTATACATTTTTATACTTTATACATCTTTATACATTTTTATACTTTATACATCTTTATATTTCATACATTTTTATACTTTATACATTTTTATACTTTATACATCTTTATATTTTATACATTTTTATACTTTATACATCTTTATACATTTTTATACTTTATACATCTTTATATTTCATACATTTTTATACTTTATACATTTTTATACTTTATACATCTTTATATTTTATACATTTTTATACTTTATACATCTTTATATTTTATACATCTTTATACATCTTTATACTTACCATCTTTACACTTTATACATCTTTATACTTACCATTTTTATACTTATCCTCTCTATACTTTATACATTTTTATATTTATACATCTTTATACAGCTTTATACTTCCTCCATTTAACTGCCACAATTAAGGATTGTGGGTTTATTTTTATTACTAACACGATTTTCTTTAATTTCTATATTGTATTTATTGTAAATATTTATTGGGGTTTCATTTTCAAATGTTGTTATTTTGATACCCTTTACAGACAAAATGTACATATGAAAACTACATAGAGACTGGAGGTATTATGGTGACTGTAGTAAGAATGGTAAGTAAGAACGTGTTGTTTGGGTGTAAGGAATACTGTGGTATATTTGGGTCAATAATCATAGCTAAATTTAAGATACGACAGATTGAAGACCAGCCTTCCCCTATCTACCTCGCCTTTGGGCCTTGTGACACATTTTTGTATTACTTAGAATAAATATTACTTTCCACTATGGTATCTAGACATTATGAATTTAAGGGGAATACTAGATTAGAAACAAGGCATTGTCATGTTACAGTTGAAATGGCAAGATGTAACCAGAAGTTCTATGCTAATAATTTCTTTTCTTGCACTTCCCACTTGAGGAACTCTCTCCTGGTTTTCTTGCTTTCCAGCAAAGTGATTTTCAAACATTTTAATGCAATGTCAATCATAATGTACTGTTTTCTAAATTCCTCTTCTTTTATTGTTCTCACTACTTAATAATGTTTTGTCTTTTTCTGATCCTTTCACAGCCAGCAACCCCTCGCGTTTTAGTGGCTTTGTTTCCTTGCTTCGGGTGAAATATTCAAAGAAAAAATTCACTGTTTATGTATCAAAGTGACTTTTAATTCTTCCTAGCAAAGAAAAAGGCAGTTATCCTTCACCGCATATATATATATATATATATATATTATACAGATTTGTTTAATGAGCAGTGGAAATTCTTTGTTAAGGACATTTTTGTATATTTATTTTGTATCATGGTTTCCCAGAAAAATTTGAATATAAATTGTCTGCTGTACAAGTACTTTCACCTTTATCAAAAAGTTTTCATTGATAATATTTTAACTATAAGCAAGTATCATGTTTTTTTTAATGTGCTATTTCATTTCCATGTATTTTCTAATATCATTTCATTACACATCATGTTCATAATGGCTTGTGAAGGCCGAAAGTACTTGGACATTTGACAATTTTTTTCTTTTTTTCACCAGAAACCAGGAAAAAGTTCTGAAATATAGAAAAAATAAGTACAAAATTTTTTAACGAAAAACTTTTTTTCTTTTACTTATTTTTTTTTTTTTACAGTATGCTTCACTCTGCACAAGGCCCGAGGGCTACTCAAAGTAGAGGGTTACATTAAGGGGTAGTTTATATGGACAGGAGGGGAAGATAACAGTTGACTCTAGACTTGAATAGGTTAAGATTGTAGTGATTAGGGAAACATTCTCTTGAGATTCTGATCCACAAAGAAGTGGTTCATGAGACAAAGCTGTTCAAATGAGTGCAGCTTACTTCTTGCTGATGGAATACGAAGGGAATGCGCGTCGTTTGCTACACAATAAGTAGCACTGGAGAAATAAATATAAATAGTATGGTAAGGGGCATTAACCAAATTATTATAAATCAAAAATTGCTAGCAAAATGCACTCAGTACATATATATATATATATATATATATATATATATATATATATATATATATATATATATATATATATATTGAAGGGTCCTCTCCTTTTTGCACAAATGGACTCAACCAGTATATACATATACTACTGCTATGTGAAAACCCGAGAGAGTAATACGAGAGCAACCGGGGGTGACAGATAGAACGAACGTAGCACGTAGACTCAGTAAGAAGTCATACAGCAATACTTCAATACCAAAGACTGTATAGATATTTTGCTACTAACCCGTATTCCTGGAACTACTAACCTGCATTACCAGTTTGTATTATTACGTTAATACATTATTTTCCTATATTCATTCTTGGCGTTTGTTATTTATTAGTACCGGATTTCATCCCGGAATCCATAAATATATATATATATGCTTTTATGTAACTCATACTCAAAAGACTTTGGATAATTTTCTGCGCTCAATGTCGCCCTTTACAGTTTTAATTGTGTAGGCTTCGTCTATAGCCTTGTGCGGGCCTGCTATTAAAGATAAACTCCAGCTACAATGGACAAAATGTTTACACTCAAGTTTGTACAAAGACGTTATTTTCTTTTAAAGATTACTCGTGAAGAATTTTAAATGATTTTTTTTTATCTACAAGATTATAGAATCTGCCGACAAAAAGATATTTGCTTGAATATTCAATCTTAGAATTGCAAACCTTACAATCAATAATACTTCTCAGAATATCATAGCTGTTTCAGATTTAATCAAATCTCTTCGCTACTGAAACCTAGCTTAGTCAAACCCAAGGCAATGGTAATTGGGCACCCAGTCAGGATCTAGCTCACTAAGGAGTCATTCAAAGTATACATAATGGTAAAATCTATATATCATATCGGTTTTTGGGTACATACATCTGTTTACATCACATAACAATTTTACAAGCTGAACACCTTCTGAACTACTAGTTTTAAACTTTCAAATTTTTTCTGTGTCCTCAAACCAAATTTTGCACATTAACCTGAAAAATGGAGTTGTGTTCATATATCACCTCGTCAGACTGTGACTTTCAAATAGATGTCATGCACAGCACCAAACCTGTTCAGAGCTATCTAAACTTTTATCTGTCTACAAACGCTTTCTCAGATCAATGGTTGAAAATGGCTTTGAGAGAGTGAAGCCTGTGGGTCTTGGCAAAGATTGTCTTTATTTTGGACTTTATGTGGACTCATAAGCATTTCTGGTCACATGTGCGATTTTATGACCCACTCTTCCAGAAAGGACAAAATCTTTCTCTTCCTATTTTCCGACATGATTGTTCAGACGTATATTCATCAGCCCTTACTCATAATGTAGAGAATTCGGTTGACTTGAGCTCAACCTTCTTCACCCATTTTTATCAATATTTTCCATGAATTATCTCTGAACCAAAAAGAAAGATGGACATACTCAAGAGACATTTCACTTTATTTCAATATAGTCAACATAAAAGAAATAAACGTCCGTAGCAGAAACTCAAGTGCTTTGTATGCTTATTCTATCTTTGTTTGTATATTATCAGAGCCCTTCGCTACTCCCTTCACGTGATCATGGTGGATACAATATTACTTCAGGACCTTTGCCTTCTCTTCGCACGCTACGTTTTTTCTATCAGTTATAACAAATCTATTTAGATTTTAGTCAATTACATTTCTCTTTAGTCGTTTCATTATTATTAACATAATCTAAATACCCCGTAGTGGGCTAGCCAATCTGTGTCAGTGACAAAATACAAATTAAACTGATCCTCTACTATTTTTACTAAAATCAAATGCAACAAAGACACCAACAACAAGAGAAATAATCAAATAGGCAGATATTTCTTTTAACAAATATTATTTTTATATTACAAGTACACACGATATAATAAAGTTGTTTAAAACACTTTAGAGTTCTTGGTTGTGTGACCAAGGGTAATATAAAAGGTGTTATGCTATAGTTCTGGTAAGGAATTAAACAGCTTATGTTGATGGTGAAATTGAATGAAATAGATTGCTTGACTTACTCTAGAGTTGTCTCGGTTCGACTGATATAGTTACGATTTCCTTTATGTTGTTAAGATATTGAGTGAATTGGCTTCTGAATCCCGTCTTAGTTGAATTCGTCACTAGATGAGTTGATGCTGAAAAAGAATTGAATTCCACAAGCCGGGTTGATGTTAATAAAAATTAACTTTTAGCGAGTAAGTTGAGTTTCATGGATTCGTGTGACAAGTTTATTATGGGACTGTGTGTTCTTTGGTGCATATATCTTTTGTATTATTAATGATTCAAGACAACAACGAAACTCCAAATGTGAATCAACAAGTATATAATGAAATAACATACAAGAACAAAATATACAATAATTTATATTCAATGTATAGATTAAAGGAAAAGAAGTTGCTTTCCTTTTACCGTATTTTGATTTGTAATTGATTGTTCGAAAGTTCTCGTAGAGAGAAAAATGTTCAGGAATCAATATTAGAAAAAGGACTGTTTGTTAGAATATATAACACAAGAATACAATTGATCAGAACGTGTGTAGTGTTAGAGAAATCAACAGAGTCCTGGTTGATTGAACTTGGCTGAGTCACAGAGAGATATGCATATATGTATTACAAAATTTTGTATCTGTATGTGCGTTTGAAATGTTGTGAGTAAAGTC
This sequence comes from Acanthosepion lycidas, assembly GCA_963932145.1. NCBI lineage: Eukaryota > Metazoa > Mollusca > Cephalopoda > Sepiida > Sepiidae > Acanthosepion > Acanthosepion lycidas. The sequence goes on from OZ010586.1 coordinate 42,327,227, forward strand.
ATAGGTTTGTGTTGACAGGCGAAATTTGCTGGACTCTACTGACGACTTGCGAAAAAGTCGGTAAGAGTTGTTGGCAATGTTCTTTAACGTCTGACCGCACGGTTAAGACGGGAGCTCTTGAAGACTACATCTTGGCAGCAAGGAAAAAGATGAACGAAGAGAACGAGAGAGGCTTATTCGTGTTTTGTTTATATAAGGTTGTGTCTCACGTGACAGGCTCTCAGCCTTGTGCGCGGGAAATATTATTCCTCGCGTGCAGGCGATCTGATTGGTCGGAATTGACCAATCAGCGAGCTAGTTTTTAGGAGATTAGCCAATGAATGCTTGTCGTATATCTGTATGTATGTATGTGTATGTGATGGCGATGATGATCGCTACAAGTTGATTATTTTAAGGACTCACTGACTAAGTCGCGTCGAAGTTTCATACTTATGATTTTTCTTGATCACGTGGGGGATTGAGAACGTTTACTTTTTTTTTTTTTTTTTGGTGTGTTGAACTATGAACAGATCAACACGAGGTCAACCGTACGGGTGTAGGCAGAAACATGACATTATTATTTATGGACCAATCAGAAAGCATTGTTTCGTACTGAAATCTGACGCCGATTTTAATGGGTTCACCACAAACTGAGAATACTTGGCTGTGATCCTCTTTTAATCTAATTCTACAAACCTTCTTGAACATTCTATAACGGATTTTATATCTGAGCAACTCGAGATTTATTTAGTTCGGCTGATGTTATTATACACGTTTGTCAATCTCCTTTATACATGCACTCCTTTGTATTATTTCATACATGAACTTTGTCAACCTACTCATGTTGGGGTTTTTATACCCTTTGAATTTTTGTGACCTGTAATGAAGAAAACAAGATCTAGATTTAAAAGTCAAATACTAAGCACTGACTCATTTTGTTGAAAATTTAAAGACTCGTTTTTACAAACTTTGCTTAACACACACGCAAAAGCGAATCCAAAACAAAACTCGTGAAATTTCCCACCTTGATGCGAAATGTTTTTCGGCCAATTGAAAACTAGGAAACATTTAAAAACAAACTTCAAATAATCTTCAATTCTCAGAAACAAATTCTTTTACGGACCTTTTCGCGAGCCAACGTGAAGTTTGTTCGTCGTCCAATGGAAAGCCCCGAATCATATCCGTGAGTGAATTCCCAAATGACATTTTCAAGCCCCACAAACAAAATAAAAGAGGGGCAAGTTCGCTTGTCACCAGAGAGAAAAGGAGACGAGCGTATTAACACGTCCCTTGACAAACGTCATGCGATCGTTATTATTATCTCTACCTTACTCCCTCACCTGTTTTATATTTGATAAACGAACGGAACATTTTAAGACTGAGCTATTACTTCAAAGACATTCCTACACTACGATAACGCTCATACATACATACATACATACATACATCTACACAAATGTTCCTGCCTACTTACACATAAACTCATTCGTGAAAGGACTACTACTAACATTTTGACGACCTTGTATCAACCAAAATACATTAATTTTATTTGTAAAGTCCTTAATTGATTTATATGTATATAAATTCGTCGTTTCACTTTACAATTTGATTTTCTTGTTTTATACCCCCTCTTATGGTGGGCTATCTAACAAGGCCAAATCAAACTAACCTGCTTCAACACTCATACACTTCACTACTACTGATAAACCACTATAGGCCAATAATTTGTCCACTGTAGAAAATAAGGGTGAAAAGAGCATTGATGCGACATGGTGAGAGAAAGCAGGACAACACCAAACATGAGTGGAAAAAAAGGCTTTATATCAGAAAGAAGAAGAAACAAAAGAAGACAGGAAAATTTGCGTTTAAAAGTTGTTGCAAAAAAACAGTAGTTTATGCGAGGACTTAACTGGTGGCAGTAAAGTTCGTTCGGTTAACCGTTCTTCTCATTTTTGTTGCAACCTCGGAATATCTTCGTCTTTAGGTCGAAGACGGATTCTGTTTTCGGATGCATTGCTGTGACTTTTTAGGATATCCTCGTTCCTATGCTGTGTTCTTGGCTGCTCCATTGCCGGACACTATGTGGCTGTTGGTTGAGTTTTACGGAGCTAAATTTGTCCGTGTTGACTCGTCGGTGGCCCAGGAAAAAAGAGGCCATGATAGGCTGCTTTCACCCCATACCAGGGGCCGCCGCTGATAACGACCCCTTCAAAGGGAGGCAATTCATTTATCTATATAATAATTTCAATACATGTACACATTTGTATAATTCGTACTTGAATTTTTATACAGATTCATATATGAGTTCTTATTATTATTCAATTTCTACAAAAATCCTGTTATCGTTCATTTTTCTACAGTGTAACCCGGATATAAGAGGCCCTGATATAAGAGAAACCCGGATATAAGAGAGATTTTCTCTGGTCCCAAATTAGAGCCATACTTACCTAAACAAGATAGACCAAACCCGGATATAAGAGAAACTTCTTCTCCGGTCCCGACAACTCTCTTATATCCGGGTTACACTGTACATTAACCTTTGTATTTGTAAAATTTCATTTTAGGTTGGTGCAAAAAGAATGTCGTTTTCTCACATGTGAGAAAACGACATTATTTTTGCACCAACCTAATACTTACGTGAACTTCTATTTTAACCTTGTGCCGAACGGGATCATTTGATCTTTCTTCCTAAGTTGCCAAAACTTGTTTTCAGTTTAAGTTCAACGGAACATTTGCCTGAATCCTGCATTTTAATTTATTTTGATTTGTATAATTTTGTAAATAATTTTTTCATAAATTTAAATATCCTCGTTTGGTTCTCCATTTGTTTCACCTATCAATGTTTTTTTAAAAAAAATGTTTGCGGGCCTCCTGTGACTTGTCATTAATTGGGTGCACAGGCCATATCCTATAATATATTGCTCCCTCCAGGGAATCTGCAACAATATTGAATATTCACCTTTACCTAAAAAAAATACATACAAACCCACAACCTCGTTAACATTCTTAAGTGTTAGAATACGTGTATGTTAATTAGATGCTCAAAACCGAAAAAGTAATTCTTATAAAATATTGTATACAATATCTGTCTATATCTCTGTGATGAGGTGTTGAAGTTAAATCCTTAGAATGATACAAAATAAATATACAAAAATGTCCTTAACAAAGAATTTCCACTGGTCATTAAACAAATCTGTATAATATATATATATATATATATATATATATATATATATAAATATATATATATATATATATATATATATATATATATATGCAGTGAAGGATAACTGCCTTTTTCTTTGCTAGGAAGAATTAAAAGTCACTTTGATACATAAACAGTGAATTTTTTCTTTGAATATTTCACCCGAAGCAAGGAAACAAAGCCACTAAAACGCGAGGGGTTACTGGCTGTGAAAGGATCAGAAAAAGACAAAACATTATTAAGTAGTGAGAACAATAAAAGAAGAGGAATCTAGAGAACAGTACATTATGATTGACATTGCATTAAAATGTTTGAAAATCACTTTGCTGGAAAGCAAGAAAACCAGGAGAGAGTTCTTCAAGTGGGAAGTGCAAGAAAAGAAATTATTAGCATAGAACTTCTGGTTACATCTTGCCATTTCAACTGTAACATGACAATGCCTTGTTTCTAATCTAGTATTCCCCTTAAATTCATAAAGTCTAGATGCCATTAATTTCCTAATTGTTCCTACAGGACGTTATCCCCAAACTCTAAATACTTGAATATTTCTTTCCTCGCTCTCTCTTTCACTCTGCATTTTCATTGGACACACCTGAAAATATGATCTCTCGCAGAGATTTGCTTTTTGCCCTTTTGAGGGAAACGCCATGAAACAAATACACATACACATACACGTACGTACGAACATTAATTGAAACAAAGAAATTTACACACACACGCGTTAATGTCGTTGTGCTTTTGTAAAATCTGTTGTTTAATACATATACTTGTTTATACATATATCAGTTCTTGTTGTTTCTTTATCTTTCTTTATAGTGGATTCAATCTCTGAGTCCGGCATATTCATTTAGTGCGTTTTATTTTCTATCAGGAGTCATACACGTGTTTCATATTACAACACGTACAAAACCACGGTCCGCTACCGAGGTATTATGATTATTTATATTATTTACACTATTTGTTCTGTTATCCTCATCTTCATTACCATATTCGCAACATTTCACTCAAGGACACCATGGTCCAGTGGATAAAGGCTTTGGTTAGATCCAGTGACTAGAGCCAAAGAGTTTGTGAGTTCAATACCAGGCTAGAGCAGTGTTGAACTAGAAAACTTGGAGAGTAGAGTTAAAGAGAAATAACTGAGACATCCGGAAGAGGCACGGAACGTGGAACTAGAACACTATACCCCAATGAACGAAATAAAAGGTGCAGTTCAAAATTCTAATCACCTGAAGAAGCCCGGAGCGTACAACGGCCGAAACGTTGGGAATATGGCAATGAAGATGAGGATAACAGTCCGAATAATGTAAATAATTGTATAAAAATGTTTTATAAGAATTCTTTTTCTAAATATTATGTGGATTATATCACCGATAATAGACCGGGATATAATCACTAGTTTATGGAAGGCTAATGCTAAGCCATGTGTACTCAACCGAAATGGGCGACAATTTGTACTATTTATGTGGTCAATTTTTTCAAGCAAGTATAACTTTCCATAAGATGTTCGCTATGTTTGACAGTACTGTAATGATTGCAGTAATGTAAGACTTTAATTTTAAAAATCGACGCATCTGACTTTTTGTACCCAAAGCAAAGCCAAACAGAGAATGATTATCCAAATTACAACGTTGGTTTAAAAGTAAAAATGTAAAAGTTGTTTGAAAAAAATCTTTTTTTTTTTCTTCCGTGAAATAGACTGGAATACATTATTATTAATAATTTATATAATTAAAGAGTATACTCTTTGTTTTATAGTTTGTAATTCTTTGGTCTTGTTTGTTTTAATTTTTCTATAGACTGAAACGTTTTCAGATTGATTTTTTTAAAAAATATTTTTCGGTCAACAGATCTTGTGGTAAATTGAACAATTTTTATATTCTCGTATTAAGAGAAAAACTGTGAAAAAGTCTTGTGCGTGGTTAGGAAAATCGACCTCATTTACAAAATGAATTAACATGTAGCATCCTGCTAACACTTTCTTATAAATGTCTAATTTTTTACATTTTTGTGAAAAATAAAAAAAAAAAGTGGATCACAGAGCTTTCTCAGCTTAGTATATATTTCCAGGAAATATCAGCTTCTAATTGGTCAATGCCAACCAATCAGATCGTCTGCACGTGAAGAATAATTCTTCCCGCGCAGCGATCTTGATCCTGTCACGTGATTATATTATCTGTAAATAGCAGACACGAGTTCGCTCATTCTCTTTTCCCTCTTCTTGCTGCAAGATGTAATCCCCAAATGATTCTCGTCTCGACCCTGGACGGCCAGACGTTAAATACATATTCACGCATGCACGTACGTACGAACTTTTCCAACCTACATTACAAACATACAGAGTATTTACAAACATGCAACAAGAACTTTTCTCTTTGAAACATTCTTATTACTAAATCACTACATTATGGTGACTCCGACGACTGAAACAACTAGACCACTACAAACATACAACAACATAAACATCTGAAACATACAAATAAAAGACTTTGTATAAAAACACTTGCTGTATATATATATATATATATATATATATATATATATATATATATATATATATATATATAATATTTGTGTGTGTGTGTGTGTGTGCGTTGAGGTTCTGCCACATCCAGCCTACAGTCTACATCATATTACGGCCTTTTCCGCTCAATGCAACAATTCATAATATTAGGTTATCCCAAAAGTTCGTAAACACTTGCGAAAAATTAATTTTTTATGCAATACAATCCAGCACAATCCAGACAAGCGATGGGTTCAGAAAGGGCAAGAGACACCGTCGGTTCCAAAACAAGATCGATTAGCAAGAAAGTCATGTTGTGCGTTTGGTGGAACTTTAAAGGAATCGTGCATTTTGAGTTGGTTCCGAATGGTCGTGCCATCAGTGCCGAACTTTACTGTCAGCAACTGGAGCGGGTCTACGAAAAGTTGAAGCAAAATTACCCGGCTCTGATCAACCGAAAGCGCGCTTTGATGCAGCAGGACAATGCCAAGCCACACACCGCCAGGAAGACCAAAGACAAGTTTGAAGAGCTGGCGGCGTTGAGGTTCTGCCACATCCAGCCTACAGTCTACATCAGATTACGGCCTTTTCCGCTCAATGCAACACTTTCAATGCATTAGTTAAGACGGGAGTTCTTGAAGATTACATCTTCGCAGCAAGGAATGAGACGCGAGAGAGAGAGAGTTTACACGTATTTTGTTTTTATAATTTTGTTGAACCACGTGAGAGGCTCAGAGCATATTGAGCGGGAAAACAGATCTGTCGCGCGCAGGCCGTTTGATTGGCCAGAATTGACTAATCAGCGATCTAGTTTTGAGTAGATTAACCAATGAATGCTGTCATATATTCACTTATAGGGAATAGTTTATTTACCCACGCAGAGGTGACTGGCTGACGTGGAAGATTCCACAAGTGGATTCCCTGCCTCTTTTACAAAATGGATATCATGAAGATGTAGGATGTGTGGGCAGTGTAACGAAAATCGTCATCGGAAGTGGAAACGTTTAACCGAGGTCAAATTCCTGGCTAGACAGTTATGGTCACTGTCGCACGGATGTTCTTGGAAAAAACATGACTATTTTTCTTATCTATGGGTTAAATTACAGTGTAAACTGGCCTCTCTAGTCTTGAGTGTTAATTATTCAAAGAGAAGGAAAATTTTGAATTCCAAGTAATACATAAGTAGAGACAATGGTAAATCACTCAAAATTCAAAGAAGGATCTGTAATGTAATCAATCCTAACCAAATATCTCGACTTCAGTCACTTTTTCACCGACGTGACATGGCTTTCCTTTATCTTTTCTTCAACTGTTTTCATAATAACCTACGAGATGAAAGATTTCCCTTAGTGCCTCGACTACGTGAATTTAAGGATGCTACAAGATTGAGTACTCGATCTCACCGTTTTAATGTTGAAATAGTTAGATGCAACCACTATTTCTATTGTAATAGTTTCTTTTCTCTCATTTCTCACCTACGGAACTCACTTCTGATTTCTTGTTTCCATGTCAGAATCTTCAAAATATTAAATGCAACGTCAATTGACATCTTCTGTTTTCCTCTACCCTCTCGTTTGTTGACTTGTCATTTGTCAAAATATTGTGCAATCCGTGCACGTATAACTCAGCATATAACAAATAAACAAAATATTAACATATGACCAATTTTAGTAGATAACATCAAAGTTTTATATATAACAAAATGTAAAGAAAGACTCAAAAATTCTGGAGACTTTTATAATACAAGAGAAGCAGACAACAACAAGGTATTTCTCCACAGAGGATCAAATATTGAAGTGTGTATAAAAAATACACATAATAATGTCTAGTTTAAATGACCTCACCTTGATTGACTTGGAATTGGTTTCAATAAACATTAAAATGCCGGAATTAAGAAAAGACAGTTACGTAGACATACGCGAAACACAATCCTTGAAAATGAATCTAGCAACATTCAAAAGTACTCGGGCGAAAATGATATAAAATAAAGATAAATATGAACTTTAGTAAATTTGCCGATTGCGTCAAAAAAATCTAATTCGGGAATCTGAAAAAAATTAAAAGATTTCATCGACAGAACGTCCAGATATGTGACTGTGTGGTTAAAACATTTGCTTTCCAACCACGAATCTCACCAGGGTCGATTTGTCAGGAAGTTAACCATGATATTATCTATGGAGGAACGTTGGAAGACAGAGCTGCTATTGGCGGTTGTGCTATCACGAAGTCCCAAGTCATCGTGACCGAGGGTTTTTCTTTTTTGAGTGTACTGGCATAGTTTAAACTACCGATCATCACAGCTATGTTGCAGTATAAAGCACATGTAGGCTCTATGAGTTACCTGCCACTTCTTCTCACTTAGCAGAAGAAGTGGCGGGTATGCTTAAAGGTAATCAGTCTTTAATGTTATATTTTCTATTTGCATATAACATTAGCCTGGGGTTGTACATTTTTTCATCGCTGTGCACATCTTTTTATTCTCGAGTTTTGCCTGGTTTAGTGACAAATGATGAACTGTGCTTTTAATAATCATATTTTGGTATTACCAATTTGCAGCAATATAGATATTTATCATTTATATATATATATATATATATATATATATATATATGTTTTATATTTATATTTATATATTTATATATATATATTTCTTGTCCAACCTTTTTTGTTGTTAATTCTTTCTTTTTTGTTATTGTTGCGCCTTGACACCAGAGAGGAATCGAATTAAACAAATATATTAACAGAAACAGTAATACAAACATATACAAACGAGAGTGTTACAGCAAGAATGCTCGGTCCGACTGTCAGAGCTGACTCCTGGAAACTTCCCTCTCCCAAAAGAAGTACCTGCTCCTATTGAAGCTGGGAGAGTCTATGCGTGTGTGTGCAAATTGCCCTAACCCTATCTATCTATCTATCTATCTATCTATCTATCTATCTATCTATCTATCTTATTGGTCAGATCTATCTATCTATCTATCTATCTATCTATCTATCTATTGTGCCTTGTTAGGGCCAGAAATAAAGACACAAGAGAGGAATCGAATTAAACAAGTATATTAACAGAAACAGTAATACAAATATATACAGAGTGTTAGAGCAAGAATGTCCGGTTCGACTGTCAGAGCTGACTGCTGGAAACTTCCCTCTCCAAAAAGCAGTACCTGCTCCTGTTTATAGCTGGGAGAGTCCATGAGTGCGTGGTTAAATTACCATAACAGTTATGAATGGTCTTTTAACATATCTGTTTTTATTGCGCTGATAAAATTTTGTGCACCTGCAAAAATATTTAAATGATGTCTGCGAAAGGGTTTAACAAGTCGCCCGAGAAGACAGGTGTGCTCGGAAAACGAGAGTAGCCAGCCATTATTTAGAATTCTGCTACCACTTTCTTTTTACGCCAATTTTTGTAGAAACTGAACACCAAAGTGGATCACAGAGCCTTGATATTTCTCTGGCTCCTGATTGGTCAATTAATGCTAATATCATGCTTTCGTCTACGTCCGCAGGATTAAATTTAATTTACCACCAAAAATATGCCTATGTGTTTCGAGCCTATCACGTGATATACAAAATTATAAATACTTGGACACAATTTTAACTCTTCCTCTTTTGCCTTAACACACGCGCGCGCGCGCACGTACGTACGAACATTGCACATCTCTTAACTCATTTTATTCACTCCTTCAACTACAAAAAAACCGAAAGTTATCAACTTCTAACAGTGAGATTTTCTTCAGCAACAAACAGAAAGAATACAAATTTCGACTCTTATCAGTTTTTACCAGTGAGAAATTTTACATCACATCTTCTGGAGCTGAAAGTTTCTTAACATAATCTCAGCTTCCCAGAACACACTGACTCAATTCATCTCAACCGATGTCATTCCTCTACAGTGAACGAATTTGAGCGGCAAGAACTTCCATATACTTATGCTGATTTCAATTCAAAAGTTTAAAACTAAAAACTACATTTTTAGTATCAAAAACAACATTTCGATATTCAAGTGAAGATTACATTTTCTCTCAATCAACAAGTTTCTTTGAACTCATCTTACACTGAATTTCAGCCTACAACACCGACTTTCAGCCTACAACACCTTCTTATCGAAGAAAATTCTTTCCATTGAAACTTACTATTATTTCTTGAACTGAAATCTTGGGGCGGGGGCATTAGTTTTGGTTTTATTCTTGGAAATATTATAATAGCATAACAAATGTAAATTAAATATTCGCATCATTACGTAAAGAGTTTCATTTATTAAGATTATCTGAGATGACAGTTCCCTCTCCTCAAGCGACCACTGTCTATCTGTACAAATCTATTTATCTGTCTATCTATGCTCATTTCTGTTTATCTCAATCTTTTCATATCTATCTCAGTCATTTCATATCTATCTATCTATGCTCATTATCTATCTATCTATCTATCTATCTATCTATCTATCTAAAGTCTGTTCGTATCTATCTATCTATCTATTTATCTATCTCTATGTCTGTTCCTATGTATCTATCTATATCTGTCTGTACATACCTACCTGTTTCATTAGGTCTATATCCATCTCCCTATCTACCTATCTATCTCAGATTGTTTTCTTTCTATCTATCTATCTATCTATCTATCTATCTATCTATCTATGCTCATTTTCTTTCTTTCTTTCTTTCTTTCTTTCTATCTATCTATCTATCTATCTATCTATCTATCTGTTGTGAGACCGTAACATACCTACAACATGGACTCTTCCAGGACTATATAAAGTATGCGATATAACACTCTAGGAGAAGAGGAGAGAGAGAGAGAGAGAGAGAGAGAGAGTATTCTAATACCGTAGTATCAGCCGCGTACGACTACCAATATTGGACACTAGCACGTAGTAAACGCCGTTTACACTTACACTATCTTTGTAACCCTTTTGTTTAATATATCTTTCTTACCTCTAATCCGTGTTCCGTGTTTTCCGAAAAACACTCACAAACGCCATTGGAACCAGCTCAGTAAATGCCGTTTGAAGGAATCGGAGGAATCAGTAAAAAATAGCTGTGAAGAGCCGATCAACGTAATTTTCGATCACTTCGATCTCGACACGACCCAAGTCTCTTCTGAAGTGCGACACTCAGGAAGGAAAAGGAAATTAACTCAACCGCTCGACGTAAATCCCAAGAGAAAAAAGTATTAACAGTTTTATGTTTTTTTTTCTCCTTTTCAAAAGAAAAAAAAAAAAAGAAAACTCTTGGAAGTGGGGGGGGGGTATGAGACCGTAACATACCTATAACATGGACTCTTCCAGGACTATATAAAGTATGCGATATAACACACTAGGAGAAGAGGAGGAGGAGAGAGAGAGAGAGAGAGAGGGGGGGAGAGAGAGAGAGAGAGAGTATTCTAATACCGTAGTATCAGCCGCGTACGACTACCAATATTGGACACTAGCACATAGTAAACGCCGTTTACACTTACACTATCTTTGTAACCTTTTTGTTTAATATATCTTTCTTACCTCTAATCCGTGTTCCGTATTTTCCTTCCGTGGTCCCGACTTTGGACCCACATCACTATCTATCTATCTATCTATCTATCTATCTATCTATCTATCTATCTATCGTTTCCTCGAACACTCACTATCCTAAACATTTTGGGATCAGTGTAAAACATGCATTAATTGTGTACTTTGCATTCATTGCACCTAACCCAAACCATGCAGTAAATAGCATTGCAGATTTATGATTGAATCTGCAATTTTCCACGCATAAAATAGATAAGATTTTTTTAAAACTTACAAAGTTAAAGCTCTGCATATTATGCCTTTAGTTTTGCAGCTTGAAACTCTATTTTCGTTTTATTTTAAATTTTGAAAATCCAAGATTGGAATTTCGTGTAATATTTTCAGATTGAAATCCTGTATTTTCTCCTCAGCCTAAATTTGTCTTACCTATTTATACCACCAACGAAATGTATTAAAATATGAAAACCATTTCATAAAATGTCATATCATTACTAAATGTTGAATGAAGAGAAAACGCAAATTCGTGAAACCAAAGAGGCTGCAGAAATTTACATACCCACATCATCAACAATAGCAGCAGTTAATCATCTTAATAGTTTTTTTTTTATTCATATTCTCTCACACTCACTAACCCCTTGTATCTTAGTGATTTTATTACCTTGTCAGAAAGGTAAAATAATTAAAAGAAAGAAAGAAAAAGGAAGACATTGCACAAGTTGCTACTAATTAGTAATTCTTGTTGCGGGGCGGTGCTGTTAACCCCGCAAACAGAAAAATTACGTAGTGTAATACGATCGAAGCAAGGAAAAGAAAGGCGAGGATTTCAAAATCTAAGCCAAATTTTATTTAATAATCTGGCAAAAGTATGTACAGGAAATTTGGAGTTCAGACGTGAAATCGGAGAGTGCCAGTCGAAAGATCGTTTGTTTGGGTTCAGGACGACAGCTCAGAAGCAGGCAGATCGAGAATGCTGTATCCGAGGTCCAGATTGATCCTCGGATGAATTTAGAACCATCCACGTCAGCCAGTCACCTCTCCGTAAGAGGACCGCGTCGGCTTTCACGATGAGAGACGATCGTAGTAGGCAGTGCTGAGGTAACCTTTCGTCCTTAAGAGGGCGGTTGCATACGAATGTGGCTTGGTAGCCTTAGAAGGACTATCGCATATAAATGTGGCTTGGTAGTCTTTACAAGGTCTATCGCATAAGCTTCGACTGATGCAGCCGAGGTTGGCTTGGTCTGCTGCTGCAAAGTTCGGCAACAAGACTGGGAGCGGCTGGCTTCACTGGTGGAGACGGTGGCGGCTGCTGCTGCTGCTGCTGCTGCTAGGTTTGGTTTCTTCCGTGGTCAGCGATGGGGGTCGGCCAGGTGAAGCTGAAGTGGGCATCGCTCTACCCCGGTGCCGTCTTATTTGAGGGATGAAATCGGCTGTGTTTATTTCGGCTGCGGTTAGCATCGTTGCCTGGTTAACAATATCTTTGGTTGACGGCTAAAAATTGACTTCCACATTTTGAATGTACACATAGGTTTCATTCGGACACCGTGTATATAAAAATTAGTTTTTTTTTTGGTCATAAGTTTTACTTATGTATGTTTATGTTTCGTTTTGTTTTGCTTTTTTGTGTTTCAATTTCTGATAAACGCTGAGACACCGGAAATTAACGGCATTCGGGCTGTTTTCGGAAGTGACGCTTTCAGATGTTTGAGTAGCCGGCAGTAACTTCCGGCCGGGTACGATACTCTTATTAGTATAATTTTATTTGCTATTCATAATTTACCGACAATCTGGTGCTAGGAAGATATCTAATAGTTCCCACTCACCAGGTACTAATATTAGCATTAGTGTATCTATTGGTACACTAAACACTGAATAAATGGAAATGAAAGACGACATACGCCCATACACAATTTTAAAACATTTATTTAATAAATGCAAAGTTACAACAAATCGCATGTGTCCCAAGGAAGATGAATGTACCGTTTGTCCACAGTCATCCAAGCACGAGCATATCTGACTGAGGTATATAAAAGATAAACACAAAATGTTTAATTTTTTCTTGTTCCTTTGACGAGATTGTGGAATATTCCACGTCAGATAATCACCTCTGCGTGGGTAAATAAATTATTCCCTGTAAATAAATATATGACAAGCATTCATTGGTTAATCACCTTCTTCAATCTAGCTTGCTGATTGGTCAGTTTCGACCAATCAAATCACCTCCACGCGACAGATCTATTTTGACGCCAACTCAGTCTGAGCCTGTCATGTGGTACAACAAAATTATAAAAACAAAACACGTGTAAACTCTCTCTCTCTCTCTCTCTCTCTCGCGCGCGCTCACGCGTCTCATTCCTTGCTGCCAAGATGTAATCTTCAATAACTCCCGCCTTAACTAATGCAGTCATGCAACATTCACGCAAGTACGAACTCTTCTGAACTTTTACCAACTTGTACAATACACAATTCCAAACATGCTAAAGAAACCTTATTCTTCTAAACTACAGTTTAATAATGACTTTCACTTTATGAGCTTAGGTACAAATATTTCCAAGTCTAAGAGGCACAACTCTGTCTAACTTTTCAGTTCACATGCATGTATATAAAATATTAATAAATTCAATTGTTACGTTTTGAAACAAGATGTTTATGAATCTTTATTCTATGTCTTGTATTAATTGTTGCAGATGGAAGATTATTGAACACACAATTTTAAGCCTTCTCATCATTCAAACCTTCTATTCCTCTCCAACACACATCAACATCCTCAACAAGGTGAAATAAAGTGCCACGCCCAAGTTGGAGACAAGGGTCTCGTTTCCACTCAACCATACACAGGGAACATAATGTCCGTTTACCACATATGAGAAGTTAAATGTTCAATGAAAACACTCTTTCGTAAAGGACTGAATTACCACGTGACCAACGGATGCGGGATGTCATAAGCCCCGCCGCCAATCCAAGGGAAGACAATTACTGTCTCTCTACACTACAAAACCAAAGATTAATCTAAGACCTAGAGTCATGTACTTAAATACTCTGGTCTGATCGAGACTTTAATATAGATGTCATGCATAGAGTAAAACTAAAAACTCATTCAGTAATATCTAAAGTGTTGGCTGTATACAACCGCTTTCTCAGATAGATAATTAACAATGGATTCGATCGCGTGAAGCCTGATGGTCTTAGTAAGGAACATCTTTCTTTGAACCTTGTGAACTACCGGTGATACAGAATCACAAAGAAAAGAACTCGACCAGATAACAAAAACTACAAAACTCGGAGGCTTTAAACAGTAACAGGAGCTAAATTTCTTTTTTCTTTTCTTTTTTTTTTTCTTTTTTTTTTAAGTTTTCACCCTCCAGTATTTATAGTGTTGGGAGAGCGTCCCCTAGTGAACAATTAGGGAATTAAGGAGGAGCTAACTCCAACAATAGTTAGGATGATACATTCGTCATTAACCTTTATCCCTTTGTATGTGACTTCATTTACCGTACAAAAAGGTTATCCTGCCACTGAAAGTGACTCGGATCTCTGAGTAAATAGCGTGTCTGATTTTCATAGTTTTGTCGTCATATGGCCACAAAAAAAACAACTTTGAGTGAAATTAACATTAAGGATACTGCAATTGTGAGGTCTTCAAAGAGAATACAGAGGAAAGGGAAGTAATATTAATAATGCAGGAAAATTGTATTAACTAATCAAACGCAAGATCAATTTATATTTCCCAAAAGATGAGCCCATATTGTCATTGCATAGAAATTTCAAATAGTATTTTGACACATTTCAGGCGTTAGCAAACCTGTCTCTTCCCCAGTGAAATTCTATAAATCCTAAAATGTTTCAGATATTCTATTGTAAAGTTTATTTCTTAATAATGGAGAGTGCTAAAGGTTAAAAAATTGTTGGTTCTCAAAAACGGAGCCTACTTCTGACTCAACACAATATAAGCAGAAGTATTAGATGAAGTCAATAGAAAAGTCATTTGTTCGTGAATACGAGAAATTGGGAAAATTGCATCATTTATTAGTGTGCAAAATGAATGTATCAAAATCTATTAAATTTCTAACAAAGAACATGCAATTTTAGTTGTTTTGTTTTGATTTCTACATCATTATATATTTTCTATTTTAAAGTTTGTATTTTCGTCAAATGATCTAGCATAAAAACATTATTAAATGGATCTTCAAATACTGCTATAATTATTAATTGAATGTAAGAAATGGCTTCATCAACATTCCTTTCAATATGTATTATCATCATAACGTTTTCCGACTCGCTTTTGTGCCAGAAGCCCTCTTCCTCTGTGTGAATGGCGAATAACAAACGAAACTAGTCTCCGTTCCACACAATGACGAATACAAAACGAAATTCGTTTCTCTTTGTTAGAAAATAGGAAAAAAAAGAAGGAAACAAAGGCCACATTTCTCATTGTGAGTTGCAAACGAAAAAAAAAATTCCCTTATACATAAATGACAAAGGGCAAACGAAAAGTTGCTTTCCGTTTTCGGAAGTTACATTTTGTTTCACATTCGCTATACCCGAAGAGAGGAAGAGGAATATGATTCCGTGTTTGGAAAGGAAGAGTAATTTTATATTCACAATAAATCTTTTGTTCTGTCACAAGAGTCATCTATTCATCCACCCACTCTTTCTTTCTTTCTTTCTTTCTTTCTTTCTTTCTTTCTTTCTTTCTTTCTTTCTCCAGCCTGTTGCCTAGTATGCTGAAGTCTAATCGCGCCTGCTGACTCCAACTTAAAACTCTTGACTCTAAAAATAGATTTCAGAAAGTAATTTTCATGGTATTTTACTGAGGAATTCTTCCAGCACAAAAATTTTATAACATCACACACACACGCACACACATCAATGTAAGGTATTATGTATATTTCTTAATATATATTAAATAGCTCTGTTTTTTAACATTGAGCCCTATTATTTCTTACACTATAGAGTATTTATATGCATTTGTATATGATCGTTCGCTCGTACATCTACCCGTATTTACCCATTCGGTTACACACACGCTCATGCACACACACACGCACACAGACATATATATAGTTCATTAACTTTAGTGGTAGACGCGATTATAGCAATAATTTCTCCATGTTATACTTGTGCGTATACTCATTACATTGCCTCATGCATAAAGACAGATACATTGCCTTATGCATAACTTTATTAAGTCAACTTCTGTTCTCATTATTTTGCCTGCTTTGTGTAAATATTGTTATAATAGCCCAAGTAAGATTGTGATGGAAGTCTGATTGCACATGCCGATTCCAACAACAAACTTTTGACTAAAATATATTACAGAAAGTACATTTCATTGTATTGCTCATACTGGTAAATTCTTCGACCACAGACACTTTATGACACCACACACACACACACACACACACACACACACACACACACACACACACACACACACACACACACACACACACGTGTTTGTGTGTACGTAACTTCAGTGGTATATGCGATTATAGCAATAATTTGTACATCTTATATTTGTCTACATACTTATTACATTGCCTCATACACAAAAACTAATATATTGCATTGTGTATATTTATGTTTATTAAATCAATCTGCATTATTTTGTTTAATTTGCGTAAATATTGTTATAATGGTCCGAGTAAGGTTGAAATGGTAGTTACTATGTAGTTCACTAAGAAAGATTACATGAACCATTGGATAAAAGGAAAAGATTCAGCAAAATGGGAATCGTCAGAAGAAAGCTTTTTGTACGCCATGTCCCTTCAGGGCGTGAGCGATAATGACACTCCATAACATCTCGAGAGAAGCGCCAGAGGATCTTAGTTATATTTATGGGAAAATTTGGAACACTTCGAAATAAACGAACAGAATCAAAGATATAAACAAACTCTACAGGTTTATTCAAGCGACTTCAGTTAGGGCGAAACTTCATAAATCTGGCGGGCTAATATATGTAAGTCTCGGCAGATGTTAATTTGTGTGAGACTTTGATAGTATTCGTCATCTGATTGGCAACTGTCGGAGTGTTGCTACTTTGGAAGCATGTTGCAAATTATATTTTATTATATAGTCCAACTTTCCTAAGGTCAAGATCAAATTGGGGTTTGATTTTTCGAAAAATCCTTTCAAGTTGTTCACGTTGTAAAATAATTTTCGAATATGTGCCATGTCACCGCAATCAAGCAGGAATCGGCTCTCAAAAAGGACAGGAATATGTTTTAAGCAAACAACAGCTTAGATCTTCACGGGACATGCTCGAATCGGTTTCTGGTTGTCTTCTGTCTGCTGTTCCTCGTCTGTCTCTTTACATACGATTTTGAAAGGTTCCAGACTACTTAGCGCGAAGCTTGGTTTAGACTAACATTAAGTGTCTTTATTCTTTTGATTGGACATTTTTTCCACCGTTCCTTTGGTTTTCTTATTTTATAGCGCAAGTTATGCGTGGAGCCTTTCTTTATTTTGATCGATTTCTTGTCACAATAACTAAAACTTAGATTAGCGAAAATTCGTTTCGCAGCAGTTGTTCAATCGTTTCTTCATCTTCTCTTCAATTAGTTGAAAGAGAAGTATATAGAGCGAGCGTATAGAGAGAGAGAGAGAGAGTAGTGAAAGAGATAATCATCTACTTCGAAAAAGAGTTCGTGTTTTGTGTGCGATCTACCGAAGAAAAATGACCCAAAAGTAATTAGCAAAAATCTACTTAAAGGACCAGAATATATGCTAATGTTCTTCCCCTCCTCTGAATGGCGTGACCAATCAGAAAGTTTGTTTGTTTGTTTAAAACTTAACGACCCATCGATCAGCAAGAGATCATTTAAGGTCAAACAGTTGTTTTTTTCTTTTTCTTTAAATAAGGTTGAAATGCTTTCAAAAGGACTTTCCCTTTCCTTTCCTTCTTTTTCGATGTTGTCTTGCTTTTCTTTTCTTTTTTCTTTTTTTAACTTCACTGTTTTCGGAGGTGCGTTGTTCTTTGAAAATTTCTCACCTGGCAAGTATCAAAGTTTCCCCTTTCATTATCAGACACCAAATTGGAATTATATTTTATTATATAGTCTAACTTTCCTAAGAAAGGTCAAGATCAAATTGGGGTTTGATTTTTCGAAAAATCCTTTCAAATTGTTCACGTTGTAAAATAATTTTCGAATATGTGCCATGTCACCGCAATCAAGCAGGAAGTGCTTCACAGTATAAGCCTCCTGGCATACTATGCATTCAGGAGGATCTTCGTCTTTTAGGAGGAAGGAGTGAGTTATGTGCGTGTGTCCTATGCGAATACGGGATAAGACCACTTCTTCTTTGCGTGATTTTCTGTGTTCAGTTAGTTGTTTCTTTAGAGAGGGTTTGATTTTAAATAATTTGTTGTTTTCACAGTTGTTCCAAGCGTCTTGCCATTTCTTCAAAATAAAGTCATTTATTATGGGTTTATAGTCAGTGTATGGAACCTTTATGTTACTTGTGTTAAGTTTCAGAGAGTTTTTTGAAGCCACATCAGCTTTTTCATTTCCATGAAAACCAGAGTGGCTGGGAATCCAACCGAAAATGATAGTTTTATTTTGTAAGATCGCATGTATTCTATGTAGGAGTTTGATGAGCAAAGGATTGTTTAATTTTTGGTTTTTTAATGATTCGAGTACTGATAATGAGTCTGCAAAAATAATGAATTTATTTGAGTTAAGTTTAGCGATGAGGTCTAGAGCTAAATCAATGGCTGTAATTTCAGCAGTAAAAATTGAGGAGTTGTTAGGTAATCTTTTCTGTAGAACAGTACTTTTAAAGATAGCCGCACATCCTACTTTGTTTTTGACTTTGGAGCCATCGGTATATATGTGGGCCCAATTTGGGTATTGTTCCAGAATATCATTTAGTTTTTCTATATACAGTGTAACCCGGATATAAGATACCCGGATATAAGAGAAACCGGGATGTAAGAGAGATTTTCTATGGTCCCAAATTAGAGCTATACTTTAAACAAAATAGACAAAACTCGGATATAAGAGAAACCCGAATATAAGAGACTTCTTCTCCGGTCCCGACAACTCTCTTATATCCGGGTTACACTGTAGTATAAGGGGTGTGTGTCAGAAAGATCTCTCGGTGAACTAAAAACCGTTGTTTTTCGCTTATGTGACAGATTTGAATTTTCTGAGCTTGGCGGACGAACACGCGTTTTTGCTGGTGAAAAGTGAAGGTTGGATTTGTGACCCTATTTTTTCGTTTCTACGCTGTCTGTTGGACTGTTACGACGGACTATCGTTTGAACTGTGATTTGGCTACAAGTGTTGCGGATGAGAGACAAGAAACCTATTGCAGGCGTTTATTGCTGCTATAAGTTGACAGTCTTTTTTCTTTTCTTTACAACTACAGAGAAAGAGAGAGAGAGAGAAAGATATATGTTTTTTTTAAGGAAAGCAAATGACTTATTTTATTTTTTAATATTTTATGTTCATGTTTTATTTTTACATTTATGTTGTCGGAAACCTACCCCCCCTCTTGAAGATGAACTTATCTGCGTCTGTGAACAAAGACTTTAAATTGTGGCATGTCAGTTGACATGAGGAAGACCGAGAGACAGACTCTCGGCGACTGTCAAACTCTCTGCATTAGCAGAGGGGGAACCCGGACGAGACTTTGCCGAAGGGCAAGGTTTCGTCCGGGGAGGTTGACAGGGCCTGAACCCGTCTAGGCGGGTTCAGAAAGGCCATATTTTTTGCCGAGCCTACGGGCTCGGAGATACCCACATTAAACTGGCCTTGTGCCACATTCGATCCTCGTGGGTGAATTGATAAATATAGAGACCGAGAGACAGAGAAGTTCTTAGCTGAGTTAGTTATTGACTACTCCGGCGATTTCTGTACCTTTTTACCAGCCTATTAAAACCCCTTTTATTGTTACGTGTTATTTGGCGTTTGTCTCTACTAACCCCAAATCAACATCATAACAATTTAGCCACCCGATGCATCCTCGCGTTCGTAGCGATTAGCAATGTTTGTCTTTTTATTAGGTTGGTGCAAAAATAATGACGTAATAATGTCGTTTTTTGACGTTACGTCAAAAAACGACATTATTACGTCATTATTTTTGCACCAACCTAATATTATAAGTCCCACCCACTTACTCTGCCATTTATTTACACAAACTCATTAGACAGTTTACACCTTCTTTCCCTCTCTTGTCTTCGATATGTCCTTTGGATATGAAATTCTCCAAGCCCTCTTTCTTCATCATATATCCCAGAAATTTCAACTGTTTTTTTTATTTTATTATAAGTATACGCGTCTGTTTTGTTTTAAAAATACTTCGTTGCTGACATGATCCAGAACTACATCTCTGTTGCCTCTTCAATTGTGAGGAAATTGTCTGCCATTCATGGCCAGAAATGCAAATTGATATTTAGCATCTGAGGACTTCTTTTCGCTGTGTCAAATGAAAATTTATTGTTTCTTGATAATTTGTTTTGATACAATAAAAAAGGAGTCCAAAGGTAGTAAATCTCAATTTTCACACGTACTGGGTGATCCGAAAGTCTTGTCGCCCCTACATAATATAATTTTCTATATCAGATGTCTGACACGAGCTCCTACAGTTTTGAAGAGAGGGTTAGGGTAACAAGACTTCCGAACCGCACTGTACATCCGAAAACAAACTAAATTTAAACAAGTCTGTAAAAGCCTCACAAATGAAACTATTTCCGACTTGAAAAGAAATCAGATGCAAAAGTAATGGCGTCCAAATTATTTTCTAGCCAATGAGAAACCTTTAAAAAAAACATTAATTTTAAAACACTGTTTTTCTAACCAATGAGAAACCTTTAAAAAATACGGAAGTTCTTATGTCTTACTTCACGACAGCTAATGGTTCGTAATTCACTCAGACAATGGAGAACACGACTAGATGACTGTTCCAACGAAACCTTCCTCCTCCCTTTTCCTCCCTTTCACCGCGGCTGAACAAGAATTGAACACCGACATCAAAGGCATCGCAAGACGCCATACTATTTCAAACTTACACCGAAAGAAAACTTGACTTAAGTATTTCACACGCATACAAACGCATAAATACTGGCGCATACAAATTCATAAGCACACACATTAACAAAATTTCGCTAAAACGTATACGAAAGGATGTAATTTACAAAAATGGAAATGTCATAGTTATATTCCTTGTTTTGATAGCTGCCAAAGACAGATACAAATAAAACGAGTCGATTGGCCAAGCCCAAGGAATAACAAGCTTTTTAAAAATCATATCGCCAACATGATTCTTTCCAGAATTAGAGACAAAAATTACATAAAGTATATATCCTTCAAAGGATTCGAAAGATCCTTAATGTTATATGTGTTGCGGGAGTATGCTGGTCGAATGTTTACATGGAAAACACGTGTCTCCTGGTATATATTTCCCACAACAAACATGGCAGACACTGTATGCTAGTTCGGGTAATGACATAGAAAAGTAACAACAAAACTACCTTAAAAAATAATATTTCAATATACATCTTTATTTTATACCTTCTTTATCGTGAAGTTTTTTCTCTCACAGTAATAAAAATTGTTAGTTATTTCGTTTTAACCAAGATTTGTTTTCGTTCTGTCTAATGTTAAATAACCTGGAGTCAAATACAAACGATTAGCCAGACGATATTAGTTATGTTACAAATTATTCTAGAATATATTAAGTATAATTATGGATTCGAATGTACTTATGTAGCTATTTTATTTCATCTGTAAATTAATAAAATAGAACTTGATACCCATAATACTAAGATAACAGATTGAAATAGAATGGCTTTATAGATAGATTACAGACTAAAATAGATACATAAAAAGATACAATAAAGACTAAAATAGAGTACAGACGAAAAGATGGAAAAGTAAATAAATAGATTACAGACTAAGATAGATAGATAGATAGATAGATAGATAGATAGATAGATAGATAGATAGAATAAATACTAGAATAGAGTACAGACTAAAAGAGATGGATAAGTAGATAAACACATTACACTCGAAAATAGATAGATAAATAGATAGACAGATTACAGACTAAAGTAGATACATAGATAGATAGATTACAGACTAAAATAGATAGATAGATAGATAGATAGATAGATTACAGACTAAAATAGATAGATAGATAGATAGATAGATAGATAGATAGATAGATATCAAGGAAAAAGAAAGATGCTCATTGCTCGTGATCTCTTAAAATTAAAAAAAACATAAAAGTTTTTTCATGTATTACTATCGATTATACACTCCAAATTCTTCTTTTATGTACCGAATGTATGTTTTTATGTACTCTTCAAGACGTAGGCGATCATGGCCCTCTACATCTTCCTGTCCCTTGTAGCTCTTAATAATCTTTTTGTTAATTCTCTCAAACCCTGTTCTGTCACCCATTTGCTTAAGCTCATTAAGTTTGTTACGCGCTGCTTTCCTCTGTTCCTCTTTCCCTCAGTCTGTCCTGTGAGTATCAGATTTTCCAAGCCTCATTACGTGCCCCAGAAATTTCAACTGCCACTTCTTGATGTTAAGTATAAGTTTCCTTTTTGTTTCCATTCTCTCCAGAATCTTGTTATTGCTCACATGTTCGGTCCGTGGTATCCTCAGCATCTTTCTTTCATACCACATTTCTGTTGCTTCAAGTCTCTTCTTCATTTTTTAGGACATTTGTCCAGCATTTACTGCAATATAGAAGAACAGAAAAAAGTATGGTCTGCACATATTTTGTTTTCGCTAACACAGGTGGATCAATTTACACTGAATTTGCATTGCAAACTGAACCTACCTACAGGGCTGGGCCGTACTTTCCCCGAACCTCCGACCGAGGGGATGAGTTTGATTGGGCGCCCCAAGCAGTGCTTTGGAACCTCTCGCTATCTTATCAAGATTTGTTGTTTTTTTCTACTTTTATATACGTTACAAATTAAACTATGCACAACTGACTATATATATAATAAATATTTTCGCAGGTTTTGACGTCATTCTGGAGGTTGTGTTTTTTTTGTTTTTTTGTTTTGTTTTTTTTCAAATCCGTGAATTTGTTTTGCTCATGTTAAGTCTCTAATAAACATTATATAAAATTCACTTTTTCTTATTCCATAATGTTGTATGTGTTAAATTATTCAACTCTTTAATAAGAAAAATCTCAAGTCGATGTTAAAAATTGCTGCAAAACATTGTTGGCTTATTCAACCCTTTGAGCCCTGACCACC
This sequence comes from Acanthosepion lycidas, assembly GCA_963932145.1. NCBI lineage: Eukaryota > Metazoa > Mollusca > Cephalopoda > Sepiida > Sepiidae > Acanthosepion > Acanthosepion lycidas. The sequence goes on from OZ010586.1 coordinate 42,350,634, forward strand.
GCTTTACAGGTGGTACAGAAAAATTACGTAATGCCCAGCCGCCGGTTGAACAGTGGTAAAAAACAATGTCTTAATACCCAACCACTGATTGAACGGTGAGTAAACACTTGCGTTGTTTTTAGCTATTGGTTGTCTTATTTTGAAGAGCCAATCAGAAAAGCCGTAATATTCTGATGTCATCGAACGTTATACCAACATGTCTGCGCCTTTTCATTGTGTTTTGTGCATGTGTTTTTTTGGATAAAAAAAAAGATCATTTTTACCATGAAGCGTGTCCAGTCTTAACCTAGACTGCCAGGGAAGCAATCAGGTTATATTTTTTGTAGCTATTTTTATATCTACCGTGAAAGATTACATACCAATTATTTGGGAATTTTGATTCAGGAGGTCAGGCAGAAGGGTTAAAAATTGTTCAAGAACGCAGGGTTCAAAGAGTTTATTGCGGCGGTGTAGGTTATTAGAAAAAATATGTATATATCAGAAAGTATTATTTGTGTAGGCTGCGTGATAAATAAAATAAACTTCTCCACAAACATTTAACTTTGGGTATGGCACAAGACTATCAAATGCAAAATTTAAAACGATATGTTTTATAGAAATAACAAATTATTTTTCATATCAACAATATGCAAAACTGAAGAGTTAATTTACTCAGGTAATTCGAACTGAGTTGCAAATTGTTAAAAAGTATATGCTAATATGTAGCATTTATAATTTATAATGTAGCAAGAGTTATTTATCTTTAACTGGACATTCTTAAAGCCTTTTAAGACAAAATATTTTTATCTGGACTCACAAAAAAGATTTCAGTTCATGAAATAAAGTTCAGTCTCAATGTGAAGTATTTTCTTAGACAAGAAGATGTTGTAGACTTGTTGAATGCTGAAGAAAATCTCTCTGTTAGAAGTTGATACGTGTGATGGAATAGTCCATACATACCTTCCCCTCCCCCGGAATAATACATTCTACCACAAAATTACCTATTAACCAATCAACACCCTAGTTCCAGTTAACTAGACTTTTCATTGGCTCAAACAGTAGCAAATTCACGTAAAAATATCTTTTCGCGCCTAGCCGTTTTGAGCCGATTCCTACTTCCAGAACTAAATAAAAGGAAGCGTTCAGATCGATTCAAGGTAGCCAGAATTTCATCCTGGAGAAGTGCCAAACGAATCCACGCCAGTCAAAATCATAACCAGCTACATTTTTTGCCGCGCAAATTTCTCTGACTCAACACACACAGCATTTCGCTCTACCAGGAACAATTTCTTACAATACTAAAAAGTGATAATAACTCACTACTAACAAGTATTCGTAAATATTCAATCAAATATCTAAACAATCCAAGGTAAACAACTCTGGAGAATTTAGACAATTAAACTCCTACTTTACTCACGCATACAGACTACACAAACTTCTGTATAAATAATATTTTTCCACTTAACTCTGTTTGACCAGTTCTTAAATACTTGAACAATTTTGAACTGTAAATCAATAAGAAACCCAATTTATCATTGGTCAATTTCTTGCATTATCAAACTACAAGTTTTCAAATTGTATATTAATTGTACATAAATGTAAGTTGTTTTATTGAAATCTCATAATCGGTGTTTCTTACTCAATTGCCTTGTGATTGATTCGTTTTTGAATGTCTATATTCTATATTGTTTCGGATTAATATGATGAACATGCCCGTAAAATAACCATCTTAATATAAAAACCTTCTGATAACAAATTCAAAGTCATAGCAATCCCAACACGTGTCCTTGTAGTTCAAGGAATGAATAGATGTCATAGATATGCGTACGTATGCACGTGTGTATGCGTATGCGTGTTTCATAGCGCTTGCCCTTAAGGGACAAACGTAATCTCTCTAACGTTACATCTTGTGTGTAAGAGAAGGTAAAAGAGAGAGAGAGAGCTGAAAAGTATTTATAATGTTGTATGTCACGCGATAGGCTCGAAACACAGACAGATTTCTGGCGGTATATTAATTTTAACCGTGCGGACGTAGTGAAAAACATGATATCGGCATTAATTGATCATAGATTCGGGTGAGCATGGGACCCTTGCACCGACTCTGCTACTTTGTATTAACTTCATATTCGTGGACAGAAGTGTTTAGTCTATAGTGATATAAAGAAAGAATTATTATTTCAAGTTGCAGTGCCTATTGTTCAGTTCCACCAAAATTATGTTTGGTTTTAACCAAACTTTGTTTTTTTTCTATTTCAATAACCTGAAATAAAATAAAATAGAAATAAAAATGAAAAAAAACAACAACACTTTAATTAGAAAACAGAACACGACAAACTTCTTTTCTATATCATGTCTTTTCGAGATGTGGATAATAATGGCTCTCTGTAACCTCCAGTCTTTGTTGCTCCGAGAAACGCTTGCTTTTTTGGTCACCCCTATTTGCCTTTGTAGTTTTTGTTCTGCTATTTGCTCCTTCATATTTGACAAGTCGGCTACACTTCGTTTCCCCTTGATTCTTTTATAACACAGACCACAAGAAATAATTGTTTTTCTTTTAATCAGAATCGCTGCTGAGGACCATTATAAGAAAAATACAGCTTAACAAACCGTTGTAAAACGGAGATTATGATTGGTTTAGACACTGTGACCTAAAACAATCAAAATCCTCCGTGAAGTCAACACTATTTGGGCCCTTTCAACCAACTGCGCCTCGGTTGGCGACTGAAAGACATCTAATTTAATTCGTTCATTCAACATGGAACCAAGCCTGCGCAGCCCTTTATTCCTACGACAAGGGATCCAATCCCGTAAAGAGGTCTCATATTTCAAAATAAATCAACATAAGTCTGAACCTGCCAATCGAAATTGATTTGTAATTAAATATAATTGATTCATCGTATTTGTTGTTACGTGTTTTGTCTCTCTTTTGGGGTTTTTCTCTTAATCCTTTCTTCTTGGGGACAAAATCCCTATACCATTTCATGAGCTCCGTTTTGAATATCTCTTTAGTCCATATGCACAACGACACTCCTCTGGCATCATTAGTAGTTATAATAGTCAATTGGGTGAACAGCACGTCTTCACGCCATTCCTACAATCGCCTGTCACACGCACATCAACATCACTTAATTTAAATTCATAAATCGTTCAGTGATGCAAACATTTGGTTGTTAAACGACACCAACTTTAATCCGAACTTCTGAAGAACTTTCAGGCTAACTTTAGTGAGAATTCTTCAAACTGTTATGAGATTTTTCATGTCTTCCCTCCAGCGCATTGCCCATCAATAAAAAATATCTCTTTTGTAATAATATGACAGGGACTTCTTGGTTGACTTGGAACCAAATTATATTTTATGTTTTTATTTTGCTTTGTAGGAAATGAAAGATGGTTGGGTTGTTTCTAATACGACAAACACTTTGTAGAGGATCGTGTGCGTTTACATGTTTTTGAATTACGAACACGTGATGTTTATTCCTGCTAGAAGAAGGTCCAGCAACAAGAAAATGGCGGACTCAAGTTGAGTCCAACCGAAGATGTAAAGAAAACAAACAAGACCGATGTATATATATAGATAAACAAATATATGTATTAAACAACGAATTTACCAGTGACAAAAACATCAACATTTGTATTTGTGTGTGAACGTAAAGAGTTTGTATATTGGTGAAAATTTGTACGTACGAGTACGTGCGTTTCATGGTGTTTTCCCAGGGGTGGGCAAAAACGCAGATCTCTGCCAGAGATCATATTTTTAAAAGTGTCCGCTGAAATGCAAAGTGAGAAAGAGAACGAGGCAAGAAGTCGCCCGTGATTTATAGTGTAAGGAGAGCGACCCCTAGTGAACAATTAGGGAATTAAGGAGGAGATAACTCCAACACCTTCATTTCTACCCACGAGAACCGAATTATATTAGCAACCAATAACATTTCATATTTAAATAAAACTAAATATTTTACAATGTTCAGGTTTTTCTAATGGCTGACCGCTCGTACCCGAGTACGCTTGTTTGCCAAGTCGGCTAGTCAATCCCTGTTGTAGAAGCATGAAACTGACTTTCCCCTCGTGCACTCCCATGTGGCCAACTCAGCCCGGCGACAGAGCAGTAAATTCTGTCACAAAGCTGACATAATTACCTTGCATCGCATCCATATCGTCGGCATTAGACTGCTGATTCTCATGCGATTTTATATAACTAGCTGTAGTGGCGTGGGGCTCAGGGGTCAAAATGAACAGTTGATTTGCCTACGGCAGGGAGATTAATGATGATAATGAAAATGAAACACGGGTAATTTTAACCAAACAATATAAGGAATTTATTCACGAATTGACACGTTTAAAGTTGTGTCTGTGGCTCCTTTCAGAAAAATAAGTCAGAATTATTAAAGTCCCTAGTTTTAAGATATTGTCATGAAGAGGAAATGTTCATACAAGAGATTAAATAATCTGACACCAAATAATATTAAAAAAATGTTTAAGACAAAAATAAAATATTCGTTGTCCTTGTCGTTGTTGTATAATTGGTGAGTAATTTTACACTGATGAGAACTTCAATGATGGTCGCGAGTAACTGAAACGATACCTTTCACATGACCTCAGACAATCTTCTCATTAATTTAATTTTTCTCCTCATTTTATAACAAAAAGAATTTAATGTAGGCTCTCTACTTTCTTTTATTCTTCTTGTCTCGCCGGCTAATTTCTATGGAGTCAAGTTTTTCATTGGTCCTATTTGAAAGGATTGGGTGAAGGGAGTTATTATTAGTTTGCACTCGCTACATACCAAGTTCACAAGTGAGAACAATCTACCCGCAAAAGCTACATAAGCTCAGACTGAAATTCTTTGGGATCGAGTCTACAACAAACTTCCTCTTTACAATTTTCGAACGCTCAAATCCGTTTGCCCTCAGAGTGCGACCATCAAAAACTAGTTTTCTCCACCCAGACCTATTTTCTGTCTCTTTTTCCCTAGACACTAATTTCAAGAGGTTTCAAATTGTCTTTAACACTTCGCCTGTCCAGGGCATTTTCCTGCGTACTATCCAAACGTTCATGCTTGTTTTCAGATTTATAACTTTGGCAAATAGAATGTGAATGTTTCACATAATAAAAACGAACAAATCATAAATTATTTACACTACACTCCGTACATCACGTGTTATGCACAGGCTTTTTTTTATTATGTGAAACACTATATATCAGCACATTCCATTTGCCAAATAAGCTGAGTAGCCTTGCAGTAGTTATAAATCTGAAAACAGGCAAACATCATGTGATCATATGTAATGTACAAAATATTAGATTGGGCCTTTCCCCGGACGTTCTGATCAGTAGTAAACTCTCTTCTTAAGCGTTCTTAGTTTTATCAATCTTTTAAAATCATGGCTCGTGTGTACCACATATGATAAACGGAGATGGAAATCGCATGTCCCGTGCTTCACGTATGATGCACAGGAGAGACAAAAGATTAACAGCAATCTATAGAGGACCGTGTGTGTATTTACGTGTTATTGTATTAGAAACACATGTGTAACTCCTGGTAAAATATTAAAAGGTCCAACTACAAGAAAATTGCCGGACTCAAGTCCAACTGAAAATGTAAAGAAGACAAACAAGACCGATATATATATATATATATATATATATATATATATATATATATATATACTAGCAGCATGGCCTGGCGTTGCCCGTGCTTGATTAAAAAGTCGTGCGACTCATACAGCAATCGTTATCACTTGACTTAAAATATTTTTGCCCTTCCTTGCCTTTAAGGGAGTGCCCTTTGCCATGCTGATGTTGCTACATGCCTTACTCCTTGCTTATCTCACACTGCGAATTTTTCTAAGCTCTATACTAAACATTAAATCTGTTACGAAAAAAGAACTAAACAAAATGAACACAAAACGATCAGCTTTAAAAAAAGTACTCGTAACTGGAAAAACCGAATGAAAAAAAGAATGTTAACAACAAATACTTTTCACACCCTAGGTTGGGTGTGAAAAGTATTTGTTGTTAACATTCTTTTTTTTTCTGCTGAATCAGAATCAACGTTGAGTTTAAGCAAGCGAATGCGCCAATTGGAGTAAAATGCCATGCAGATTTAAATTTTTCCCACTTGTGACGAATGCAGCTATAATCGTCCTGATTATTCGTGGCAGCGAGCTATAGGCTCTTACTCTTGCCAGTAGAAAATGGCCGCAAACTACATGAAAACTGCCGTAGAAGCATGAAAAAATCGATTATTTCCACTATCGATGGGAGTTGGGAAATGCAAAGTCGGTTTTGGCCTTCCCACTAACTTGGAGCATGTGCCTCTAAATTTTGGTGCAAATCCGTCGAAAATTGCGGCCGTGCATTCGTTACACACACACACACACACACACACACACACATCCTGCCTTTTATAGATAGAGATATACAAACGAATATATGTATTAAACAAAATAATTTTACAATGAACATAGACAATAATATTTGTGTGTGTGCGAACATTTGAGTTTGTTCTTTGGTGAATGTTTGTATTTTGGTGAATGTTCGTACGTACGTGTATTTGTGTATAATGTTCATGGCGTCTTCCTACAAGTGGGAAAAGCTATCTCCTAAAAGAGCTTACATTATAGTGGCTGAAATATGAAAAAGAGGACGAGGCGAGAAGTCGCCCAGTATTTATAGTATAGGGAGAATGGTCTCTAGTGAAGAATTAGTGAATTAAGGAGGAGCTAACTCCGACAAGTCTTTGATATGTTTCTTGTGTTTGTATCTCATCTCCCATCCACCTTATGTACCCGACCCAACTCAGACTAAACAGCTTCTTTATGCTGGGTGTTTTGGCCTGTTGTATAACAACTGTTTGGTGTAAAAGGCTGCTACTTAATGTTTAAGATACGCCTAAGTCGCTTTTCATGAAATCTTTCCAAGTTTTTGAAACAGCGATATGTAGTCTATGTCTCCTAAGAGTACAGGAAAGCCGTCAGGATACGTAATTGATAGACACTTGTCGGAGTTAGCTCCTCCTTGATTCCCTAATTGTTCACTAGGGGTCGCTCTCCCTACACTATAAATACTGGGCGACTTCTTGCCTCGTTCTCTTTTTCACTTTGCATTTCAGCGGACTAAAAATGTAATCTCTCGTAGAGATCCGCGTCTTCCCACAAATGTTGATATATATGCCCATTGTAAATCTTGTTGTTTCATACATATATTTGTTGATATATATATATATATATATATATATATATATATATATATATATATATATATATAGGTCTTGTTTGTTTGTTTTCTTTACATCTTCGGTTGGACTAAATTTAAGTCGCCATTTTCTTGTCGTTGGACCTTCTTCTAGCAGGAATAAACAGCACGTGTTTGTAATTCAACAACATGCAAAAAACCCACACAATCCTCTACACACTTACCTTAATGTTGATTGAAATGACCATACCCGCTTTTCTAATTCACAGAAGGTTTTGTTGGATTTGATGATTGATTTCGAGATCCAAAGAACAATTGTTGCGGGTCGTATGCTGAGTGACGTGTATCAGACAGTAGATTTTTATAGGGTGAAAGTTATGCGTGTTTGCAGTTGGATAATCCCACAACAAATAGATTACACAAAGAACATAAGAACAATTGTATATAGCAAGAAATGACTGAACGACATGATTAGAGATCAACAATAAAGAGATGTTTATATATAATAAATACACATGCAAAGATAAACAGAATTTTTGTTGGTTTGGTAATTGAGATAATGTTGTGAAGAATGTTCGTGCAGAATTGTGGTAAGTAAATGCTGATGCTTTTGGCTTGTTATTAAAATTAAAATAATTTTTGTTACTGCGTAGTAAAACATCAAAATGTATTGTTCAACTGTTAGTGTGTGTGCGTGTGTTATTTATGAGTCAGAATTTAAGTTGCTAAGAGTTGTTTGCCTTTAACTGATAGGCTAAATTGATGAATGTACAATTACTTTGACCTAGTGAAAATGTTCACTCTTTAAGTCAAGTGTAGGTGATGAATATCCACGCGGACAATGGTTATTTGAATGCTGCGTTGAATTCGTTGAGAAACTTTAAGTTGTTGCGAGTCAGTAAATTGAACAGCGTGGAGTTTGTATGGATCTCTTGAAATTTGATGACTGACTGACTTGAATTGAGTCATGTGTTTGTTTATATAGAGTTGGGTGTTTAAAATTCGGCTCCAGGGACCTTAGGCGGGAAAAAGGTTCTGTTGTGACTTTGCTACAGTTTTAACCAATAGAAGATTGAATTTTACTGAAACGAAATGTTGATTGGTTAAGGCTTTGTTTTATAGAAGGAAACATTTTTCCGAAAGGGGTGGAAAGTTAATATGGATGATTCCACACCATCTCTAGCGAGGGTACTTCCAAAGTAGAGAAAGCTTTCAACAACCCCGAGCCTCTCACCCTGTACATCGATCTTAGGTTGGACATAGAGGTTTTTTTTATATGCTGATGTTTAGTCTGAACCCAGTGCATACTCTCGACAAATGGTCCGTTATGGCTTGCATGTTCTTTCCTGTATGGCCAATGAGGTCTGTATCGTCAGGATAGAATACCTCTCTCAATCTTCCTGGGAAGTCTTTGATTTAGCCTTGAAACGAATTAAGTCTGTTATAGACAAGCGTATGATTGCAAGAAGGAAATACGACAACAGCAGAAATAGATTTACGTGATTTATTTCAATAGGAACGTGTGGTTTTGCGACAGCTACCTTGTGGTATAGTTCATAAGCCGTCTTCCAATCTGGGTTGATCTCTCATAGTAGTTCACACTGGTTGGCGTGGCACTCCTCCTACTGACTGCTGCTGGCTGACTGTGACAGGTCTCTTCCCTGGCCTACTGTTGACTGCTGTTGTACTTCCCCGTGTAACCCCTTTTATGCCGTTTTTTAATGGCTTAACAGGCTCGAAAAACGACGCGAGTATAATTAGGAGGGAAGCATTTTATTGGTCAAAAAATAGAAACACTTTAAAATATTATTTTATTTTTCGACAGGAACTCGTGCGTCGGGCTTATGCGTAGACGACGATAATGGTCATTTTGTGACGGGGCCTTGTCCCGTTCACATCCGGCTCTCGCTCTTAAGTATGTTAGTTTATTTGCCTGTAAATCAGCCGAGATATGTCTTATTTTATTTTATAACAAGTCAAAGACTTTACCCGTGGTCTTTAAACGCATGTATAAACCGACTTCACATTCCTGGAAACCATACATGAGAACCACAGCAAATAAGATAGAGAATTGCCAATGCCTCCTCTGAATATGCAAGGATATGAACAACCATCACTGATTTTTCATCTGACGGATTCTCTGTTGAAGCGATGATCTCGCGTTTTTGAAGGATTGGTTAAAAAATGCATTATGCTCAAAAGATCGTGTATCTTCTTTACATTGATCAAGAAAATATGTTTGTGTCTTTTAACTTTGTTGTTTCACAAGTGGATGCGTGAAACTGGACCAAAGTTAAGTTGATTTGTGTCATTTGAATGGAGACTGTCGAGGTGAGCACTTCCGTTTTCATTAAAGAACGGGAGTTCCAACAATCTACGACAAGTAACTGAGCGTTGATGAAGCTAAATGTAGGGCTTCGTTTTTAATGTATATGAGAGAAAGAAAGATTGATTTACAATGTCTATGGCGGAAGAAGGCCTTTAAGTATATCTTCTTTGGATTAGAAATTTATGCCGTTGTTGAGCTCTTTTGTCCAGTTTGATATCCGCTCCTGAAAGATTTTTCGCTTTCGCCTGAATTTATCAATTTTTCAAGTTGTATAAAAATTTATTTTTTATTCAACTGGAATAGATAAATTTCAGGGGTAAGTAAATTTCTTCTTGTGAAAGATTGTTAATTTTATTAGGAGCAATTGTGATTAGTTGAAAAATAGTGAATTCGAAATTATGAAGTTATATATATATATATATATATATATATATATATATTAAGACACTTTTATGTTTATACATTCTTTTTATAGATACAAATATTTGAGTAAATGCTCTGTTTATAATAAACAGTATTAAACAACATTTACCGGCCTGAATGTCCGAGAAATTTTCACAGAAAATATTCGTCCTCCGGTAAATGTTGATTAATACTGTTTGTTATAAACAGAGCATTTACTCAAATATTTCTATCTATAAAAAGAATGTATAAACATAAAAATATCTTAAAATAATTGTCGGACTTTGTTCATTTCATAATATATATATATATATATATATATATATATATATATATATATATATATATATATATATACTTAAACCGGAAGTGAGGTATGGTGCCTGCTACTTCTTCTTCTTCATGTGTAGCAATATTCTTCCAGACATGGGCAATAATGGCTCTCCAAAGCATCTACTTTGTAGCTCTTGGCAATTTTTTTTCATTAACCACTCCCTGTTCTGCGATCTGTTTACGCAAGGCATATGTCCTGCGAGCATTACATTTTCCAAGCATTCTTTCTTTGTTACGTGTTCTATGAATTATATTTTACGGCCAATAATTAAAGCACAAAACAAGAAAGAGAGGCCTACAAATAAATCTTACTAAATTCTGTATATACGAAAACTTTTTTTTAAATTTCTGCAAAAACAGAGCTCTAAATTAAACATGTGGTTCCTGGATAGGACAGGTCACATGATGTGCTTTCTCCAAATGACCTGGAAAAGGGTTGGGGCTCGAGTTACTGTAAAATTCCTGCGAAAAGCTCAGATAGTGATTTGGATTCGAGCACTTGCTAGCCATAAATATAAAAGCGTCTTGCCAGCAACAAACAAACAGAACAGTCAGCGAACCCATGTTATCATGCCAGCGATGATTTTTCTCCACTGAAAACATGAAAAGCTGTGACGAAAGTAAGTCCTCTCTCCTCTCTCGTCTTTTTTTTTAATTACTGGTATTGCACGCAGTCTTTCATTAGCGTGTGCTTCACAGAAACACATATTGGTACATTGGTGCAGACTCACTTTGCAGAATCATATTTCGAACAATCGGCTATTGCTGTCTTCAGTATTTTTAATATATAAATTATGTATATGTCTATATTTTTGAGATGAGGTATTATGTACACTATTTACATTGTTCAGACTATTGTCCTCATCTTTGTTGCCATTGTACGCTACCACTGGGGTAGACTGTTCTAGTTTCAGTTATCCATTATATCCTGTTAATTCCCCTCTCCAAGTTCTCCACCACCTTAACCAGGTATTGAATTCACACTCTTTGGGTCCTGTCACTGGATTTAACTAGCGCCTTTATCCACTGTGCCATGTGTCCTTGAGGACATCTGTGTATGAATTTCTGAGACTTATAAACCTAATGTCTTCAGCAACCATTCCATAGTTATAACAAGCAGAAGAAAGAAATTCAAGAGATAAAAAACAACAAAAAATAATAATATTGTCAATGAGACTAGTAATAGTTATTGTATATTGGTCAGCCTTTTAACCAAATGATGTGGAACATTATTTTCTAGGGGAATTTTTTCGCCCAGATGTGTTATATTACTGAAAAGATCTAATAGTTTTGGGCTGGGGTCTTTTTTGCCACAAGTATGGTTGTAGAGGGTTTGTAGAAGGGCTTTTGTGGGAACTGTATTAATTGAATATGACTAAATTCTTATTTAAACTTAGAATATCTTCATTTTCGGTGTTCTTGTTGGCATTGAAATGAAGACACTAAAAGGAATAACTAACATTATGAATACTATGGTATGGTTGGTTGGAATGTGCAGCTGCTAAAGTGAAATTGATGTTGTTGTCTTTGATAATTGTTTTTATGAGTTAAAACTGAAGACAAAATTCCATACCTGTCTCACCAATATAATTTCCTGTTTTGTACTTGTTGCAAAAAGTATATATATAATATTTGAACTGTCACAAGACAAGGGAAGAGGTTTGATTACTGCATGCATACCAGGTGGCGTAAAAATACTATTGTTGATAATGTTTACAAACTTGGTATTTACTATTATATACCGTGTTGTGGAAAAGTAAGTGAACCCATCAGATAATATTTAAAATAACTGTCAATTTTTTTCAGATAATCAACAAATCTTAAACTATATATTTATTAAGAAAAACCTTTATTAAATCAATTACAACCTTTCAAAGCCGTTTATCAAGCTGGAATAAAAACAAACTTTAATTAAAAATTAAGATGTGCAAAATAAGTGACCCCTTACATTTACACTCTGTATTTTTGTTTTACATGGTTGCCAGTGTAAATAAATTTTTGTGCACATGTAAAAATCAAAATGACACCTGTTCATTTTTTAGTAAGCAGTGTATAGTGCAGTCAAACAATATAACTAATTGTGCATGCAAAAGTGTGCAGCTAGCGACTAAATTTAAAAAATATATATGCAAAGATCAAAAGAATATACTGAAGCTTTAAAGAATTGCTTAGTTGAAACCTATAACGTTGGAGAAGGTTACAAAAAGCTATTAAAATGATTTGAAGTGCACTTATTTACTTATTTATAAATGAAATGCCTTTGGTAGGACAGCATCATAATCAAGAAGTGTCCATCCACAAAAAATAACATCATGAGCAAGTAGACATCTAGTTCAGCAAGCCCAGGTAAATCTGATTATGATATTTGTGGTTCTCCAATACTCACTGACCAATGTTGGAATCAATGTGCACATATCTATAGTGTGACAAAATCTGAACAAAACTGATCTTCATGGTAGAAAAAGCCACTGCTTATGAAATTGCAAGAGCATGCACACTTTAACTATGCCAAAGCTCATATCAATAAGCTAAAATCATTCTGGGAAAAGGTTTTATGGTCGGATGTGACCACACAAGCATTTTGGGAGGAACAATACGTGATATATCCGGTGAGCTTCAAAAGCTGTATTAGGAGCTCACCAGATATACCACCTATTTTTCCTCTCCCAAAAAACTCTAGTGGGGTATCATCGAGCCATAGAACCTCTTGCCAGAATACAGCTTTTGAAGAGAAGAATTAGTTATCAACCATTAAACATGGCAGTGACAGCATTATGATTTGGGGGTGCTTTGTTGCAGCTGGAACAAGCAAAATAGTATGCATTGATGGCACAATGGACTCTTCAAGATGCCAAGCAATTTTGAACGAAAGTGTTTTATCCTCAGTTTAAAAGTTGGGTTTACGTTGGTGCTGCAAATTTCAAAAGACAATGATCTGAAGCATCAAAGCAAATCTACAAAAATTCTTTTGTAAAAAAAATTTAAAGTCTTGGAACAGCCTAGTCAAAGTCCTGATCTAAACCCAACTGAAAATCTCTGATTCAAGTGAAAGAAGGCAGTACATGCAAGAAACCCGGGTAATATCGAGCGATTGTGGGAGTTTTGCCAAGAAAAATGGTAAAAATCTGCTCACACTATTGCCAGAAACTTCTTAAAAATTATAGAAAATGACTGGCTGATATTGTAACCTCAAAATGAGGAGTCACCAATGTAAATGTACACTTACTTTTGCACATCTTAACTTTTAATTTTGGATAAATATTTTTGTTCCAGCTTTATTGAAAGTAGCTGTAATTGATTTAATAAAGGTTTTTAATAATGAATACATAGTTTAATTAAGATTTGTTGATTATCTGGAAAAAAAGAGACAATTTTTAAAAATATTATTTTAGGGGTTCATTTACATACATTTAATACAACTTTTGAAATAGCACTATATATATATATATATATATATATATATATATATATATATATATATATATATATATAATAAAAAGGCTTAGACACTAATATTCCGTGGTCATAATTTATTCCATTGGAATCGTATATACGATCCAATTCATCAGACCTACAAATTCAAAAAGAAAACAGAAAAGAACAACTCCGGAAATAAAAATAGAATTTAGAGAGAGTGTAAGTATGAGAGTGTGGGACGAATGTTAGAGTGTATGTATGTATATGTATATGTATATGTATATATGTAGGTGTAATTATTTGTATATCATATGCGTGGTACTTATTAGAAAGCGCTCAGTATCAGAGATAGAGCTAACATATTGAATCAGATCTATGTATATGTGTATATGTATATATATGTATGTGTGTGTGTGTATGTATGTGTATGTGTGTATTTGTGTGGATATGTGGATATATGTGTATGTGTGTACATGGGTATATGTATGTGTGTATGTGGGTACACGCCTATGTGTATGTATATACGCGTATATGTTATTGTGTATGTGTGTATTCGCATGTGTTTTTGAACATAAAAATATAGATCCTTGCTAGATTAGATAATCGTCATATTTATTCGTTATATGTTTATATTTGATTTGTAACCTGTAGTCGAGATTATTTTTGTCAAATTTTCTTAATTTCACAGCCGCCCTTTCTGTAAATGTCCTTCAATTTTAATTTCCCCCGCCCTGTCTCCCCCCCACCACTTCTTTCCTTTTCTCTCCCTCCCTCTTATTCTGATCTTTAACATTAGATCGTCTATGGTGTGTGTATGTCACCACGAAATGTAACTTTAATGTATTAGACATCAGACAACATTCATATTTCCCCCTTCCACTCACCTCTAGTTAAAAAAACCCTCTCTGTTAAGTTTTAATCTCCCACCTTCTCTCGTATGTTACCCCTCTCTTTAGCTCTAACATTCGTCCTACACTCTCATACTTACACTCTCTCTAAATTCTATTTTTATTTCTGGAGTTGTTCTTTTCTGTTTTCTTTTTGAATTTGTAGGTCTGATGAATTGGATCGTATTTACGATTCTAATGAAATAAATTATGACCATGGAATATTAGTGTTTAAGTCTTTTTATTATATCCTTACTCTGTCCTGGACATTGAGTTCTACCTGGATTCTATCCTCTCGGAATTTTTTATTCAAAAAATATACATGTATGTGTATGCACCTATGTATATATATTTATATATTTTGCATATGTATGTGTATATTTACCACTAATATTATCTATCTATCTATCTATCTATCTATCTATCTATCTATATATATATATATATATATATATATATATATATATATATATATATATATGGAGAGAGAGAGAGAATGAGAGAGAGAGTCCACCCCAAAAATGTGTACACACTTCAGGAAAGGAAAAATTTGTCTTTCATAATTTTAGTCTTTTAACTGACTACAATGATGGCCCTTAAAGAAGGAATTGAAACTACATCTGTAGCAATTCTACTGGACACTTTGAACAACAATATCTAAGCAGTAGTTTGCCATACTAATAAATGTCTGGAAGGTAAATGTCACCATTTTGAACATCTTCAGATTGTAGAGACCAAAGTAACATAATGTCTGAATAAATTTTGCATTACAATATCTATACAAGTTTTTCCTTTCCTGAAATGTGACATAGATAGATTGATTGACTGACATGCCTCTGAAGTTGATATTTTAGTTACTTTATTAAGTAGCATTAGTCAGTCATTGGAACTAAATAAAATATGAACATTTGTAGATATTAACAAGGTTGTGTTTTTTTTATAAGCCTTTCATCTCAAGCTTGGCAGGGGTTACAGAGAATGAAAAGATTAAGCTAGAGAAAAGAATAAAGGAACTATGGGTATCAAGGCATCAGAAGATGCCAATTGACATTACAGTTTTTCAAGATTATAGTTATCAGGGTAGCAGGTAAGAAGAAGGGAGTTTTACTGTTGGGAGGTGCGATAAAAGAAGCAGTTGGAGTAGAAGTAGTTACATTTAACAGTTTTGACAGTCTTGGGACCAAGATGCCAATCTTCTTAAATACATGCAGTCAGGGTACCTGTGAAAATCGCTTGTCAGAGTAGTTACGATGAAAATATTTGGAGAAAAGACAGAGGGAAGCCACTTCATGTCTGTGAGAACGCAACTGGAGCTGAGATCCCAAGTCAAGATCAATCACATTGCATATCCATCTTTGGATTTTGTCTAGGTCTTCAAAATGAACAGTGGGGGTACCAGACCATATATGGAAACAGTATTCTATTCATGGAAAAATGGTAGATTTGTAGATGTAGTCAGATGAGAAAAAACTTCTGGCATGACACAGAAAACCAACTTTCCTTGCGGTAGATGAAGCTATTGATTCAATGTACTTGTTCCACCTCAGGTCAGTGGAAAACGTTAGACTAAGAAAGTGCAGTAAGGTGCTTTCATGAAGTTGAGCATCACCCATGCTGATAGGAGGCAGGGTGGGTTCTTTATGGCAGGTAAATGAGAGCAGTTTCGTATTTTGTGCATTAAAGTTTACAAGCCATTCCATGTCCCAGTCAACCACAGATTGGAGGCCATTTTCAAGACCAGTGGCCAGGTTAAGTTTGGCAGCAGTGCAGGAATTACTTTTGAGACAGGAGTAAATGGTAGTGCCATCTGCGTAGATGCCTACTTGAGAACTGATGACATCAGGAAGATTATTAATGAAGATAAGAAATAATGTAGGACCATGGATAGAGCCTTGGAGACCACCAGTGTTCATATGAAAGGAACTGGAAGAGGACCCATTCAGGACGATCTTCATTTCAGTTTGACAGCAATGATTGGATTAAATAAAATAATCATCCGGCAATAACATATCCCTGAAGCATACATAAAAGGCTGGTATGCCAAACCATGTCAAATGCCTTTGATATATCTAGAGCCACAGATCAAGCTTTGCCATTATTATCAAGAGCTTGGTATACATATTCAATTAGTGTTGTAAGGGCATCAGCGGTAGACCAGGCAAAGCGGAAACCATATTGTTTGTCAGATAGTAGATTATGAGAGATGCTTAACCACTTCGAAGACTTTATCAAATAGTGATAGAATCCTGATAGGACTTTAGTTAGATGGATCGGAAGGATTTCCAGAGTTCTTAAAGAGAGGGATGATAGAGGAGGACTTCCAACAGGCTGGAAGGCAAGAATCCGTAAGGCAATAGTTGTATAGTTTGGAGATGACAGGAGCCAGATCAGGAGCACATTTCTTTAGGACTATGGCTGGTATCCTATTACCACCATATGCTTTAAATAAGAATCTCTTAAGTATGTATATCCATTTTCCTTTTTGGTACAGAAATAATTTATGTGAAGTAAAGATAAGAAGGGGTAAAGATGGTTGAGCTAAAGTCAGCCTCACACTGAAGTCGGATGGCCAAATCTATACTTCATGAGTAGGCTGCTGAAAACATGTCCAATCATATCATCGGATAGTGGAAAGAGAAAGATTCTGTCATTTCCGGAAGTGGGGTCATGAAATAGCACATGTGACCAGAAATCCTTTTTTGGTTTCTTCATAACTTGTATCATGGGAAAATTTATTAATTTATTTATTTTTATTCATTATTATTATTTTATTATTTATTTATTTGTTTTATTTAATTTTTCCGCAAATTTGTGACATGAATTTGAAAATTGTTTTCAATAAATTGGACTCATCAAAAGTGAACGATTTGAAATGATTCAGCAAAGAAAAATGGTAAAAAATACCAGTCAAAAGATGCAGAAGAATTATCAGAGGTATGGTAATCATAATGGTTACCTGGTTTCTTACAAAGAAACTTTTACCATTCATTAACCGAAGAGACAGTCTATTCTGTGTTCCTTATTCCCTAAATCTATAGAAAATGTCTATTAGTAGTGATTAGTACCAAAGGATCCTTAGTCAAGTGTTAGTTCTAAGGGTGAAAGACTGCACAAGGAGAAAAGGAAATTGAACACAGAATAGGATGCACCAAGAGTAGTTTCGCCCAACACCACCAATTTCTACAAAACAAAAACATCAAGGGACTGATCTTTCACATTGATATACGTGAATATTATCGCCACAATTTGTAACTTTTTAATGTCTTTGTTCTTTTGTATGCAGACTTCTCTACATTGTTAGTCAGTGCTAACAGCGATATCTCATTGAAGTCAAATAATGTTGAGCCTGGTCAATACTTAGATGAGTGATTGCTTGGGAATAACAGGTGCTGCGAGCTTGGATGTGTGGGTGGCATAATGGATAATGGCTCAGCATTGTTAATCAGAGAGCTGAGTTCCAGTTCATGTTGGCAAGGAATCATCATTTTACTATTGAAATAGCTACATGTAACCATAAGTTCTATACTAACAGTTTCTTTTCTTGCACATTTTGCCTCTGGCTTCTTGCATTCCAGTCAAGTTTGACCTTCAAAAATCTTAATGTAATGTCAATTGTTATCATCTGCTTTCTTAATTTCTGTTCTTTTATTGATTTTGCTCCTTAATAATGTTTTTTTTCCTTTTCTTATATTCTTTCACACTGAGTAACACCTTGCATCTTAGTGGCTTTATTGCCTAGCCTTGGGGTGAAATGATTAAAAAATTTATGCCTGGCTATTGGCTTTCCAAGTACAAGGGTCTGCCAAGGTGGCTAGCTCATCTTTGTTACAGACGCCTGCTCAGACACAGAGCCCACATATGGTTTATATTGCAACTAGGCTGAGCAGACTTTAGTTACAATTTCTAAGAGAGGCCGCAAAATCTGGCATGATCAACAATTTGAACAATGCTCCTCTCTCAGTCAGAGAGCTGAATACCAATTCCAGTGGAGTTCATTATACATGCATAAATAACCTTGGGAAAGTTATGAACCCACCTTGTCTCCCCCAGCTATGGATTAATTAGTAAAACTTGTATCACTAAATCATTATCTCAAAAAAATTCTTACAATCTAAAAGTATTTTCTGGCTTTGAATAACCTGTAAATGGTTGATAAGCCGTAGAAAATGAATCACTAAATCACTGAAAACATTAACCTGAAGACTTGATTAATTTTCTTAAATAGCCTTCCACCTGGATGTCATGCATGGTGCCAAATTTGTTCAGGAAAAAAAAACATCTAAGCTTTCAGCTATATACAACCACTTTCTCAGACCAATGGTAAAAAATGGCTTTGAGTCAGTGATAGCTTGTGGATTTTGGCAAAAACCATTACCTCTTTGAACCTTGTGAACTGGTACTACAGAATCACAAACAAAAACTGTACCAAATAACAGAAACCACATCACTTGAAAACTTCCAACAGCAGCAACAACAAAAATGGATAGCGCATGTAACTCAAAGAGAAAATAATAATATAATTAAGATGCTGATGCTCCACACTACTTCAAATAAAAGCTTAGGAAGAAAATGCCCATCAATACTTTTAAAAGTGATAACAGCTACAGGACTTGAAAACCTATTTCCTTGTAAAGTTTTTTAAGAGAAAGATTTTATAAATTTCAGCTCAAAGCAGTACTGGCTGCTTGGTCAATGAATGGCAAATGTTTCCTTGTAGGGAAATGGCAAATATAAGCATTACCATAATAATACAGTGGAAATAAAATTATATCAACCTTCTGTTATTATTAGTTCATTGATGAAAGGTCAACAGATGATAAAGGTCAACAAATAAAACTTAGTGTTAGTTGAGAAAAATTGAGGTAAACTATAACTGACTACAACCTATTGCAAAGTCTTCTATTTAACTGTGGGAGAATTAAGTGTCTTTAAATTTTGTGGTATGTGTACTGATAAATCATCAGTTACTTCCCCTTAAGATCTCATAGATATAAAAAAAACACCCTGTAATATCCGTCAGTAGACGATTAGTCAGAGTAAAGTGGAATAAAGCTTAGGTATAAGTTTATTCACTGGTTCTGTTTTTACTACAGTATGCTTTCTACAATATCCAATAAATTTTAAATCTTACTCCAGATTTTATTTTTTGACAGCTTTTTCCTGGAATCTGCCATTTTGCAATCTATATGTTTATCCTCTTTTCGTACGACTGTCTGACATGTCTCTGAAATCTTTACTCATGATCTATTTTGGAATATCACAACACTTCTCTGACGTCTTTATGTGTTATAAAATGCGTTTGAAAACATTATATTGTTATGATTGGATTTCTTTTGACAATATATCAATTTTCCAGTAACTTAATACTTTTTAACTGTTGTGTATGGCTTCCCTCTTTTCAACAGCTTACGTGTTGCTGTTAATCATAACTTTCATCATTACCACTGGCAAACTATTCAGATATTTCTATATAATCTCTTGGAAGAAAGAGTAAACATCACATTCAACACTTCCCTGGTCTTGTATGATTCAGACTTTTTCATTGGTTATAAAAATCTAACAGGTGCATTTCCAAATCTTATTTTTGATTCAATAAACATCAAATAATCATTGCTGCAGAATAATACTTCAGATTGTTTGAAAATTTTTGGGTTATTTCAAAATCATTGGAATAATTATTCAGGGCCGGTACATACTACCTCTGAACCCACCTACAAGGGGTCCAAGCTGGACTGAGAAGCCCTGGGCAATTCTTTGGTACCATCACTATCTTATCAACATCTGACTTTTTCTACCTACATTTATGTTACAAATTTTTTTGCATCTGTCTATATGTCTGAGATGAGGTATTATGTACACTATTTACATTATTTGGACTATTGTCCTCATCTTTGTTTCATTTTGGTCGTTGTAATAGTTTATTGTAAAAAAAAGTACAATAAGAATTAAGGTAACAGTTATGCACAATGTTGTTGCAAGGTAATCCAGTAGTGAGTGCTACTATTGGAAGGTTGGTAGTTCTCATGTAAATCTGAGTCATACTCAACAGATCCCAGCTAGTAATATTTACCAACCTCCCCACGGGTAAGGATCTAGCACAAGGCCGAATTTAACGTGGAGCAATCTGAGCCCATAGGCTCAGCCAAAAATTCCCCATAAACCGACATAAATGGTTTTGGGTCTCTCTACCTCAAAGTAATACAATGTTTGCTTAATAACTGAACATTTTGGTTTCCTGAAATATATTGGGTTGGCCAAAAAGTTTGTCTGCTTATTAAGTAGAAAATTTACTTAATAAAGCAAATTAACTTTTTGGCCAACCCAGTACTTATGTACAAATTGAAAAAATTCAATAAAAAATTGAACAGACTGATCAATTGTCAGGCAATTTCAATAAAACATGCTTGAATAAATACTTTCTACATAAGTATATATTACTTACTTACATATGCTGCCACACCCATATACAGCTGTGGACAGAATTATTCCCACCCACTGAATATTTGCATATTTTCTAAGGAAATGCAAATATTTGCAAGTACTTACTGAATTTACCAGTTGATTCCATATTTAGTTTTGAATAATTCATAAAATTTTTAGATGTTTTGATCTATTATAGTCGTATTTATAGATTTATATAAAATATGATAAAGTCCAAAATTATTTGCACCCCCTTATGTAAATTATGAAATAATATTGCTCTATGGTAATTGTAATGGTTTTGTTTTCTTAATTTGACATTTAATACAAAAACCCTTTGAAAATGAAATAGTATTGGCTTGATTCTATAACATTCTAAAACGTAATGAAGAAGATAATATGTGAGTGCCACATACTGCGATAACACATTCATTCTGCAACCATGGCAAAAATGGCTGAACTTAACGGGAAGATAGTTGATGTGCACAAACAAGTTGATGGATTTACAGCACATTCCAAGCATTAAAATGTTCCTAGATCAAAAATTTGTAGCATTATCAAGAAATACAAGACTCATTGTGTTGAGAATAAATTAAGGACTGGCAGAAAATGGTTAATTTCTGAGAAATTAGAAAGGAAAATTGCTAGAGATTGAATAATTCTCACTTAATGACAAAGGACATTGTCAATGATGTAAAGACATCTGGTTCGAATGTATCAACAAAGACAGTCACTAGATATTTTTATTGAGCAGAACTCCAAGCTTGTTGCCTACAGAAAACTCCTTTGCTTAAAGCTAAACACCTAAAATACAGATTAGCTTATGCTAGAAGTCATCTAGAAAATAGGAGCAAATATTGGAACTCTGTTTTATGGTCAGATGAAATCAAACTAGAATTATTTGTCCACATGAACTGCCATTATGTATGGAGGAAAGTGAATGAAGCTCACAAACCAAAAATTACCCTCCCTACAGTTAAGCATGATGGTGGGAGCATTCTGATCTGGAAATGTTTTGCTGCTTCTCGACCAAGAGAACTAGTGAGTATACAAAAATAAAAAATAGTGAGTCAATAAAGAGCAGTATTAAGTTATTCTTAAAAATAATATAAAACAAAATGCATGAAAGCTGTCTTTGGGGTGTCACTTGACATTCCAGTATGACAATGACCTGAAACAAACAAAATACTTAGATGACAGCAAAATTAATGTATTGGCATACCCCACACAAAATCCTGACCTAAACCCCACTGAAAATTTATGGGCATATTTGAAGAAAAAAAGTAAGAGAAATAAGTCCTTCATATTTGGTGGAACTAGAAGCTATTGCCAAGGAAAAACGAAGCAAAGTACTTACTGGTGTGTGTAGTGATCTTGTAAGGAAGTAACGATAATGATTAAAGGCAAAAATCAATAATAAAGGTTACACAATTGATTATTGAGGCAAGACGGCCAATAATTTTCCCCTATATTAAATGTTTCTTTTTTGGTGTTTTTTGTATTATTGTTTGACATTAAAATAAAAATTTTGTTTTGGACATCACTGCACATTCTTTGAAATCATTTATTTCATCATTTGTAAAACAAATGCCCATGAAGTTTCCATGAAAGTTTGAGGTATTACAGTTTTATTCAAAATTAAGAAAAGTGGGGATGAATAATTATGTACACGACTGTATATATTTTCTTTATTTATAACAGTAGATATTTGGTGATAAACATTGATTGTTTCTATTTCAAAAAAGCATTATTTAACAAGTTTACTTCACCATAAATATTTAATTTATTATTTATACAAATTATTATGTTATTATGGAAATTGTATATGCAAAATTATTATGCTTAATTTTTTAACATACCATTTTTTATGATAGAGGACATATTTGTAGGAAAGGTGTTTCGATTTTGCTGATCATAGATAAAGAGCAGTATTTAGTTATGTTTTAAAATAATATAAAACATGAAAGCTGTCTTTGGGATGTCACTGGACATTCCAACATGACAATTATCCAAAATACACAGCACACATTCTTACAAAATCCTTAGATGACAGTAAAATTAAGGTATTTGATGTATCCCACACAATGTCTTGACCTAAATAACATTGAAAATTTGCAGTTATATTTGAAGAAAAAAGTAAGAAAAAGAAGTTCTTCATATTTAGAGCAACTAGAAGCTTTTGCCAAGGAATAATGAAGAAAAATACCTGTCAGTGTGTATAGTGATCTTTTAAGGAACTACCAAAAATAATTAAAAGCAATAATCAAGAAAAATGGTTACACAATTGATTATTGAGGCAAGAGGGCTAATAATTTTGTCCCATTTTAAATATTTTTTAGTGTTCTTTTGTGTTATTGTTTGACATTAAAATAAAAATTTTGTTTTGGGCATCACTGCACATTCTTTTAAATCCATTATTTAATCATTTGTGAAAAAATACACATGAAGTTTCCATGAAAATTTAAGGTATTAATGTTTTATTTGCAATGATGGAAGTGGAGTGAATAATTCTGTCCACAACTGTGTTGCATTAACAATGAACCTTGTAATTTCTAAGGAAATGAAACAATTCATTGTACCTAGTCATCTAAAATGTCCTAACCTAAAGAATTGAAAAATGAAATCTGAGTTATGTGCCACTGGTTGATAATATTTTGGAGTCCAGCATTCATTATGTGGATCTGTGATCACATAAATCCAAATTAATTTTAAGGAAATTTCTAAATAAACACATTGTGTATTTAATGACATCAAAGCAGAATAAAGTGATGTTTAGGGGTGAAGTGGTGAGCCCATGGTGAGTTCCAGATAATGTTAAGAGGATAAGTGAGACATACATTGATTTTTTTTGATGACACACATAAAGCCATGTTTCAAGTAGAATCATATACTTTCAGAAAGAAGATTTTTATGCCCAAAACATTCAGTAAAGAAAACCAGATTACCCAAACAGAACAGGAATCTTTACATTGGAAAATGTTTTTTGTATTATTTTTTGACATCAAAATAAAAGTTTTGTTGTGGACATTACTGCACATTCTTTGAAATCCATTATTTCATCATTTGTGTAACAAATGCACATGAAGATTCCATGAAAATTTGAGGTATTACAGTTTTATTTGTAATTATGGAAGTGGTGGGGGGAATAATTCTGTCCAGTGTATATGCAAACAACTTTTACAGAATAAGAGTTTTTACTTTTTACATAGACTAAAATGTTTTGCATAGGGATTAAAAATGTTAAACTATCCAAAGTTAATTTTTATACATTCAAGTAATTTCTACAGTCACTAGAGAATTGTAATTGCTCAGTATACTTAGCAAAGTGTGTTTGGCAAATTCTGGCATTTTTAGATTGCAGTAATTAGAATTCAAGTCAGTTATAGGTGACCTCATCTGCAACGATCAAATTAAATTTATACATGCTATCTTCAGTGTACAAATTCCTATGGAGAAAGAAATTTTATCTTATGCTGTTCATTTCTTTTGCATTATAACAATTTCTAGAATTTTGAGTCTTTACTTAAAATAAGTCATATATATATATATATATATATATATATATATATATATATATATATATTGAAATGAGTTATGTATATATATATATATATATGTGTGTGTATGTGTATATATATATATATATGTATATTTGAAATGAGTTATGTATATATATATGTGTGTGTGCATGTATATATATATATATATATATATATATATATACAAGGTGCAGTGGATAAGTTATCATCTAAATTACTCAAAATGAAAATAACACTTTAACATTTTAACAGATATATTTACCAAAATTACAGAAAAAGTATCTTTCAAAAATAAAGAGTAAATTTATTAAATACAATCATCATTGGCTTCAACCACAGTCGACAGATGACTTTGGAATCTCCTGCAATTCTACTAGACAGTCTCCTTGTTTAAGTTGATCTTTGGTGTTACAAGGAGTTTTGTTGGTCTCTCTTCCAACTGCACCCCACAGATAATAATCAAGGGGTTTGCAGTCTGGGGAGTTACGTGCCCAGATGTAAGGGATAATGTGGTTGCAGAAATTAATATTTTATTTTTGCAAGATTTTTAAAACAGAGAATTAACTTTTGTTTACAAATGTGGCAAAAATGCTCGTTTTGATCGCTTTTAATAAAAATAATTCATTCTGATCAATATAATTTCTGTTTGAAATACACCAAAGAGTATTTTGCTTACTAGAAATAATAAATTTTAAATCATTTAGCTTTCAACTAAAGCTACAATGAAAGCTTCAAGAAAGGTTTTTTATTTGTAAAAATTCATTTTAAACCTTATGTATGCCGAATTAGTGGAAGTACCTATATAAAGATGACTGCCTGAAGAAAACGGGCAAATTTATTCCGTCCTTTATGATATGGAGTCGTTTATCAGAGAAATGCCCCCAGAAAAGAGAGGAATCATTATCTCAACAGTGAATACATTAAAACTTTGAAAACTATTCTGTTTCCATCAATAGAAAATAAATTCATTGAAGATAAAGACATTTATGCCAGTGAATGGTGGACAATGTCCTCACAGATGAAGAAGACACTTGAAGCAACAGATATGATTTTACCAATAAAATGCTTAGAATACATTATCAGCAATGAGAAAGTTTAAGTTAAAATAAGAACTGAAGGAAAATTATAATTACAATTAAAAGAAGACAGTTGGAATTTCTGGGATATATAATGAGGAAAAACTACCGAGAAAATCTTGCCTTCACAGGATATAGATTTTGATTGATTTGTATTTTACAAGGTATCAACCTTTTGATGTTTTTTAAAGCCAGAAATTAATTTTATGTTCTATAAAGTTTTTTGGAGATAATCATGATTTACTAATACAAGACTTACTAATTAACACATAGCCAGGGAGAGAAAATGTGGATTCATTCCTTTCCCTTGGGTATTTGTGCATAAGGGAATATAATAAACCAAACTGGAACTTGAACTCAGCTCTCTGATTAACATTTCTGAGCCAGTATCCATTACACCATATGCAC
The DNA here is from genome assembly GCA_963932145.1 of Acanthosepion lycidas. Classification (NCBI taxonomy): domain Eukaryota; kingdom Metazoa; phylum Mollusca; class Cephalopoda; order Sepiida; family Sepiidae; genus Acanthosepion; species Acanthosepion lycidas. The sequence goes on from OZ010586.1 coordinate 42,376,618, forward strand.
AGCCAATATTATTGTACCTGGTATTCTCAAGTGGTCACCCATCAAAAACTAGCCCAGATCCAATGACTGTTAGTTGCACTGGCATCAGCAGAACTACGAGGCCCCATTCTTTAATGCAATGAAGAGATACAGCCATGAGCAGCTGTTCTCTGAGACCAGATACCTTTCAATTATACTTTCAGTTGTGCTCTGTCAAAAGATAGAAGCACAATTGAGAGAGAAAATGTACTTTGTCCACTCAAAGTCAGGTACTACACTTGGTATTTACTTGTTCACCCACTCAGTCAGGACAGCAACACAAGGTCAGTTTAACGTGCATGTACCCAGGCTAGGTCCCAAAATATCCCAGCCCTTGCAACTGTCACATTGACCTCAGTATTAGTACTGATGCCGCTCTCTAGTGCAATGAGGTAGCTACTTCTGCAGACAGCTTTTCCCCAAGGTCGGGTACCTCTCAATGATATTTTCAGTTGCACTCTGTCCAAAGACAAAAACACAACTGAAAGATAAAATGTAGTTTGTCCGTCAGAAGGAAGATACTACACTTTGATCTCAGTTAAAATTCCAAGAAGTGTTGTTTTGTGTGTATTAGATTTATCTTGTATATAAAGTACAGTGTTTGCGTGTGTCCAAATTCAATGTTTCCTACTTCATTCAAAAGCTCTAGAAAAGTAAGGTGCAGGGAATGGTTTTTATTAAGTTCAGATTCAGGGTGGCCAGATTATACAAGGTTAAAATATATATTAATATATTATACTAGCCATTATTGTTGTAGTCATGGTTCAAGGGGAGTAACTCTTATTTTCCTTTTGTATCCAAAATTGCAGTTAGCTTAAATTTTTAAGCCAGCTTAAAAGCTGCTCTATTGGGCGGCATTTAAGCTAGCTCCTGTGGAGGACTCTTGGTTTGGCCATCATCACAATAGCTAGGGAGGCGTATATGTGATAGGCATCAATAAACTACAGAAGAACTCAGAACTGGTCGCTGCATTTAAGTATTGAATTAATGTTTAAGCTTACCTTTTAAAAGTTCAACGATAATTCTTCTGCTGTCACTTAATTTAAAGACGATTTGATGTATGTAGATCCTTATTTTCCATACAAACAATAATTTTTATTTAATGGGTGACAGAACAGGCGACAATTTATATGATAAAATTAATATAGTGTAAAGATGGGAAAATAGAATTAGTTATACATCCAACATTTGAACAGTTAGAGAAACATAATAGCTACTTAAGTAAAATCTATATTATGGAATCTATAAGAATAAATGCAAAATCAAAGCAGACCTCTCCCATGAATTCTGAGATTGAAAACCCTCAACTCTACTTTATAATGATTTACATGCGGTGTTTACTCGTTCCACCACGAGGACGTGATGTGACACAAGGTCTTTTTAAAGCGGGGACCCGAGTGCATGCACACAAACAAGGGACAAAAATTGCACCTACAACCTTTGGTTGCACTGGCCTCGGTGTGAGCACGAATCCCTCACTCTGGTACAATAGGAGGGCGATCCCTCAAGCAGCTGTTCCCCAGGACTGGGCTCCTCTCAGTATAATTTTCTCAGCTGCCCCCTTTTCCTTTAACAGAGAACACCCTAAGACACAACTAAGAGATGATAAGCCTGCATTCAAATCCTACCAAGGAGGAATTTATACACTATAATTTACATCCTGCAAGCTCAATATCTGTATTATATATTATCTACTCCTAGGCACTATCATTCTTCAGGTTTACCTAATTTGCATATTGATTTTAAAAAAGTTTATTTCATTAATTAACTGTCTTTCATTACTATTCTTTTATTTGAGAAGTGTTTTGATTTTCATATCAAAAATAGTTCTGTTTAGGAATATCATCTTATATAGTATAGAAAAGTGTTTGAAATTTGCATTTTACTTGGACTTCAACAAGTTGGCATCTATTTGTAAAACTTTCCTTAACTATAACAAGCCAATTTATGAATGAAATTGGCATTCAAAATTTTTGTTTCAAAGATTTTAAGAAGTGAGTATATCTTACTTTGCGAAGCGATAGCAAGCAGGTGAAGCCTGCTAGTTGAATATAAAATTAGATAGAAAATCCTATACGTACTGAACTAGGTTTTAAAACAAGTTCACACAGATCAGTTTTTGTTATTATAAATCGTAACTAAATTTGATGGTGCCATTAAGAACTAATGCTTCTGCCATTTGGGTTTTTTTTAAGTGTACATAATTTGTAGTTAGAAAGAAAAAGAAATTTGGTCTCTATAATTGCAAAGTAGCTCTAGTCATTAAACACATCTAGCTAACTGCATCTTTTATTGCACTGAATCTATCATATAAATCTACCAGGTGTGTTTGCCTACAGTTTTAGAATAAACAAATATCTTCCAGTATTTTTCCCAGAAAATACTGGAAGGCATTTAATATTTGTTATTTGTTCATGTGTCTGAGACATCAAAGAATTGTTGCTGCCAAGATATTTATGAGTTTTAAATTTGAAATTAATGGTCAGATTATTTGCACCATTTACATTCTGACTATTGTCCTTATCTTTGTTGTTATCACAACGTTTCAGACATTGTGCCCTCTGGCCTTCACCAGTGTATATCAATCCTGGTAAGCTAAAGGGAATTCTGAACAGAATCCTTTCTTTAATCTTTATCTGATGACAAAACAGCAGCAGCACCCATCAGCAGACAGGTTTGGCTTAAGTTCTCCACAGAGAATTGTCCTATGAGATAATAAGTGGATTAAAGAGTTGGTTCATCAATTTGGTAATTGAACGTTCAATCTCTGGACTGGGCAGTGTTTACTTGAACTCAGTGGAAACAGTCAATGACAGAGCAGTGCTAAATAAGAAATAGTTGAGATATCCTTTGTATGGATAGTTGAATGAGAACAGTCACCCCTGTAGATTAAATAAAGTTTTCATTTCAGAATTCTCTGTAGGTTACCTGCATTGATATACACCTGATGGAAGTCCTGAGGACACAGCATCTGAAACGTTGTGTAACAACAGCACATATGAGGATAATAGTCTGAATATAAATAGTATAAGTAATGACAACACCTCATCCTAGAAATTCAGATAGAAATAATGTTCAGCTCTTAAAAATCTACTTTTCTGTCATATCTGTGATTTGTTTATTTGCTATGAATGTTTACAACTTTCCGCAGCAGCCAACAGTGATACAGTCTTCCTCATTTCTTTAATATTTCTGCATATTTACCCATTCAAAATAATAAATATATATTAAATATATATTGCTTTTTGGTTTTAGGTATTTTTAGCCTTTGTCTTTCATGAAACAATAAAAATCTTGTTTAGAAGAATTAAGGATTGTTTTATTTTCTTGTTTTAGTTTTGTTCTACTTTTGGTAACACACTGCAATATATATTTGGAATGAGCTGGTATGCCTATGTTTACACAGTCTTTTACATAGCAATATATATTTAGGATAAGCTAGCAAGAATATGTTTACATAAGGTGGCTTCTTTTTTTTAAGGGTGATTTCAGTCAGATGGCATTTTCTGCTGCCAGGCTCACAAGAGTGCTGGATTAAAAGGGTCCAACTGTATAACCAGATAGCAAATAAGCTATAGTAATTAGCCTATGAACTGCAATGTTGATACATGGAAAGTGCACAATGTCCAACATATAGAACTATTTAGTAAAAAGGCATGAAAATGCAATAAATAAAATGCATGATTTATTTGTATGTTGGTGTATTTTGCAAATATATAAGGAATTAAATACACACACACACACATCTCTACTCTCTTTCCCATATGCACAGACACACTTTACAAAAAAAAAAAAGAAGCAAAATGTCCAACCTCTTTATTTCAGTACTCCATGCCCCAGCACATTTTCGAATCAGCCACCATTAGTTTATTGAGCAGCTATAAAGGCCACACCATATGTTGGTTACAACTTTCTATAACAGTTGACAACAGCAGAGTGTTTTGGTGATACAGTCTTGCTTGTTCCTTATATATAAAGCTGCATATTTACACATTCAGAATAAGTATATATTACTTTTTAGTCTTAGTTTTATTTTTTAGCCTTTGTATTGCATGACACAATAAAAACCTTGTTTAGAAGAATTAAGGATTGTTTTATTTCCTCTTTTTAGTTTTGTTCTGCTTTTGGTAACACAGTGCAATATATATTTGGGATAAGCTAGCAAGAATATGATATTGATAACACCACGATATATATGGGAAATAAGCTTGCTACATAACTTTCCCACCCTCCAGCGAAAAGAAATATGCATCAGCGACTTCCAATAAATCATTTGCAACAACAAAAACATGGACAGTCAGTGAATCTTTGCTGATGATCCAAGTCTTTTACTTGTAGAATTTAACTCAACTAAAGGCTGTTTTTATTACATTCATTTGAATTCATGTACATATGTTGGTAAATACAAATTACTTACTTAACAGGTATACCCATGTTTTGAAAAGAATAAAAAATTTGTAATTCCAATGGATAATTTATTGTTAAAACAGATAATTTGTTTTAACAATAAATTATCCATTTGATTTACATTTTTTATTCTTTTTAATTCAACTTCACCAATGGAATAAAGTGTTTTTGCAATTATACCCCTGTTTTCTTTATTTTTATTTTAATATTGTTTGGAATTCAGACATTCAGATTTTTAGATTTAAATATAAGCCTCCCCCTTGTTTGCAACCTCCCTAAGACCTCATCGTTGCTCACATGCTCGGTCCGTGATATCCTTAGCATCCTTCTGTAGAACCACATCTCTGTTGCCTTAAGTCTCTTCTTCATCTTTGAGGACATTGTCCTTATAAAGATGCTTATTGAGGAAATGTGAGAAAATACTCAATAAATTTTAAATTTACTATATTTGCTATTCTTACTTTCTGACTAGTCAAATTACTTGCACTTTGCTGCATGCCACACATTTTTTGGTTAGAAAATGATGATTGATTTTAAGTTATTATTATAATTTGTGGAGAAAAATGATGCATTTCATTATTACTCAATGATCTTGCCAATGTGACCTTCATCTTCTGGCTTTCTCCTATATTTTGAATAGGAGTCATTCCCTTGTTCAAATTTAAATTTAATTTAAATCAAAGGGAAAAAATTTTCAGTGGTGGGGTTTGTGCAAAAACAGTTTAATCTGACCCCTTTGATATTTATTTGATGCAATACTGGATCGAATGAATTGATGAGCAGATTTCAACATTAATATAACACTGGAATTGTCGCAACAGATATGTATTGTAAGGCACTACCCACCGATTGGTGATTTTTTGCTCAACTTGATACCCATATTGTCTCATTTTGATCTTGCCAATGTGACCTCCATCTTCTGGCTTTCTCCTATATTTTGGACAGTCATTCTTTTGTTAAAATTTAAATTTAATTTAATTCAAAAGGAAAAAAATTTCAGAGTGTGTTTGTTGATCAAAATGAAATATGTTTGTCCAAGTACCCTAGAAGTCATTCCCTAGTTCAAATATTTAATTTAATTTTTATCAAAGGGAAAAAAAAGTTCAGTCAGAGTTTGAGGCTCCTGGAGATCCCCTTTGATCAAACTGAAATATACTTATCCAAGCATCCTGGGTAATGTAGTTTCAGGATTTATATATGGTTATGGGGGTCTATCTCCAAAATCCGAAGAGGAGTTTGATTATAAACAGACAGAGGCTACAACTTTATATATAGACATAATAGACATCAGTGTTTACAAAAAAATCAAGATGTTTATACACACATTCAAAATTTTTTTTTGAGATAGTGAAGGTCATTGAATTGTAGCAAACTTACATCCAACATTGAGGACAAAATGACTATTACAGATCGCAACAGCTAATTAGGCAGATGTGATTAAATATATTTTAATGTTTAAAAAAAATATTCAGTATTATTATTGTTTAGGTAATAAGTATTATAATATAGTACAAATAGGTATATTGTGGGGAAAGGAATTTTCAACAATATCCGCATTTTTTACGTATTTATGATTATTTTTCAAACTTCAAAAACGACATTCTTGTACATCTAGTTATGGATAATATTATACATTAATTGCTATTTTTTTTAATTAATAACTATTTGTGCTCAGTTTTTGACATTAATAGCTATCTGCTAATGTGTTAAAATTTTGGAATAATGTAATAATAAAAATTTAAATTTTATCTCTCTGATAGATGTCATGATATCAATATTTCCACAGTTCTGAAAAGAATTAAAAAACGATGTTTGCATAAAAAAATCCTTTGATCTTTCCTTTTAATAATACCTGAAGGGTTTTATCATAAAAGGTTTCTTTTTATTATGTTTTATGCATTTTTCTCATCATGTATCCTCTTTTTTAGCAAAGTTTTGAAGGTACCTATATGCTTCTTTTGTTTAATTTAAATTGTAAATAAATTATTTCTGTTCAATTTTTCACAAGTAACACTCCTTCTTTTCTTGTGTAGTTAATAACCCAACTAATAATAATAACTCGACTAATAATTTAAATTTTTTTTCTATAATGAAATAAACTTACAATATTATAGCTCATGTTTTGATTGATAAAGTGGATTTAATCTGTACTTCATTATACTCTTTTCAAAAACGTTATTTCATAAACTTCTTCACTTGTACTAAAATGTTTAACAGGAATGCTAGAAGAAGAAGTAAAAAAAGAAGAAAAAGACAACTAAATTACATTGACAATTTTTGCATGAATCAAAAGAAAAGTTATGAAGACTTGTTAAGGAATATAAAAGTTTCCGTGATGAGGAATTTCTAATGTTGTGACTCTTTTGATATGTGCATGAACTATAAACATTCCCCATTACATACAATTGTGGGTATGCAGATATATTTAACCAAGTCGTAAGTATAGATTTGAAGGATTGTCTGCATTTTAGTGAGAAGAGTTACTACAGGTCATGGCTGAGGCGGAAAACTTTGAAATTAAATGAATTCAATATTTTAAAAAGGCATTCAACACATTTAAATGAAATGGATTCATCATGTGGAAGAATTTTATATATATTTATAATAGAAACAATATGGTTCCTTAAGAGGAAGAAAATGATATTTATATGTATACAGATAATTAAAAAAATGGAGAGAAAACATTAATGTATTTAGCCATTGTGTGCATGTGTGTGTGTATGTGTGTGTGTGTGTGTGTGCGTGTAGTATGTATGTGTGTGTACATGTCTACACGTGTTTGTGTGTGTGCATATGTGTGTGTGTGTATTTAGCTGCTGGGTGTGTGTGTGTAGTATGTGCATGTGTGTACATGTGTGCATGTGTGTATTTAGCCATTGGGCGTGTGTGCAGTATGTGTGTGTATTTAGTGTGTTTGTGTAGTATGTGCGTGTATGTGTGTATGTGTGTGCACACGTGTAGTATGTATGTGTGTGTACATATCTACACGTGTTAGTGTGTGTGCATGTGTGTGTGTGTGTGTATTTAGCCACTGGGTGGGTGTGTGTGTATGTGTGTGTGTAGTATGAGTGTGTGTACATTTGTGAATGTGTGTATTTAGCCATTGGGTCTGTGTGTAGTATGTGTGTGTGTGTGTATTTAGCCTTTGGTTGTGTGTGTAGTGTGTGTATGTACATGTCTGCATGTGTTTGTGTGTGTGTGTGTGTGTGTGAAAGGCACCGCATGGTGGAAGTGACTGGTTGATTGAATGATTTGTTTTTTTACAGCTTATCAACCTTTTGCATAAAATAATTTGGGATTTGTAAGAATATCTTGTAGATAATAAGGATTTTAATGATACAAGTCCTACTAATTAACACATAACACAGGGGAGGAGAGGTGGATTCATACCTTTCCCAAGGCGATTTACACAGAAATGAATAAATATTTACCATCCCGGAACAAAAATCCTTTCCTTTTTTTTTTGCCAATGATTGCGGGCATCCTGGCAGAAAACGTGGGGCAATCCCTACAGCATAATTAATTCTGGAATTTACAGATAATTGACTCAGTCACAGAAAATTCTTCACCTTATTTAATTTCATCTGAACATGAAGATGAAATTGTCAAAGACCTTTACCCAATGCGGATAGCATGTTTTGGTGCACGTAAAAAAGTTATGGAACAATTTCAGCGAGATGAATGGGAAATTAAATATCAGAACTTTAACAATGCCAGGTGAACGAACATTCTGGAATGCCACTCTAGAATCGGTTAAGCAAATATTAGCAGTGCCAATCTATAAGACTATAAATCCAAGGTGCCACTTGTTTGGGCAGTCAGTACTAAGAACTTGTAAAACAATGCCATATGTAATCCAAACCTGTTGGTATCTGGGTTTAACCCTAATTTTCCATAAGTTATAAATAAGGAACTACCTGCCATGAAAGTTTCATTTTCTAATATTATACATCAAAATATGAAAGCTATCTATAGTGCCAGACAAAATCATATTGTTGCAGTCAAGTAAAAAAATCAAGAAAGCACTCAGGCATAATGTACACATTTCTGCTGATGTGGTATGGTATCAGTGATGATAAAGTTTATTATCTCTGGAAATATTTTAAAGGGTGGAAAGGTTCTTCAGCTATACTTGGAAAAGACGGACAATTTGTGCTGTAAGGCCATGGGGGTGCTTGCTGTCATTTTTGTCCATGTCAATCGATGAAGGTTCATGATAGTACTTGGCAAAGTAAAATTAGGCAGATAAATAAAACAGAAAATACAAATGCTATTGATTAGCAATAGTAGGAGATATGCTCACCTATCATCCAGTTCATACTCCTCCAGGAAGAAAGAGTAGAGATTTATCTCTTGTTTCCTGTTTAGGATTGGGTTTCCAGCACCTCCTAAAGTCTGCTTCAGCTCTGTACTCCTAATGTCTGTACCTGAACTCTGAGATTTTATTCACTAACTAGTTATTAGGTTGGTGCAAAAATAATGACATAATAATGTCGTTTTTGACGTTAAAAAATACATAAAAAAACGACATTATTACGTCATTATTTTTGCACCAACCTGATACTTAATTTTTTTTTTTTTTTCTCTCCTCCAACAATAGGAATAGATAGGTTTGTCTATCGTCTGGTTCACAATCCTCCAAAGATAGGGGTAGAGGTTTATCTCCTGCTTGTTGGGTTTCTAGCTCCTTCTAAAATCTGCTTCAGCTCTGTACCCTGAACTCTGCAATTTTATTCAATAACTATTTATTTAATTTAATTTTTTTATTTAACTTTATTTTTTTCTCTCCTCCACTATTAGGAATAGATATGTTGACCTATTGTCCGGTTCACATTCCTCCCCAGTTTTTTGAACAGGAGTAGAGATTTATCCCTTGTTTCCTGTTTGGGATTGGGTTTCTGGTTCCTTCTAAAGTTAATTTCAGCTTTATACTGATAACGCTTGTTCTTTCCTCCACAAGTCAACACAGTAGCCCTCTACCTTGAGTTGGTCTTAGGTCTTGTATTAGATAACAGTTAGTAAAAAAATCAAGAACCACCAACAAATGTCATTCATTGGAAATTCCAGATTTCTTTTACTAATGTTCACTTAATACAAGCCCCAAGAGTCACTCAGAGGGTTACTGTGTGAACTTATATTAGTGTATTAACAAAGAGATTACCTGCCCCTGGAAGCCATTTCTTTATATGAAAACATTTTATATTCACTGAATGAACAGCAAGTATTACTTTCAGATGCTGACATTTTGATTATGTCATTGTTTTCTGAAATTGCATGTGCTATCCATTTTAGCTGTTACCACTTTTTGTCATTCTCAAATGATTTATTTTCTGTTATTTGGTAGTTTTAGTCCACAAGATTCAAAGAAGGAAGGTCCTCTATAAGATCTCCAGGATTTATTCACTTTAAGCCATTTTTAATCATTGATCTGAGAAAACTATTTTATACAGCTGACAGTTTAGACATTTTTGAAAAGGATGATTGCCATACATGATATCCATATGAGAGCCTTGATCTGATGAGGTTATTTAAGAACATGACTTTAGTTTTTAGATTAATGTTTTGGTTTTATAGCAAGTTGAGGTGTTGGAAGAAACTAACCCTAACATAGTCTATTCTATATTCAATTTCCTTATCATCAGCCAAATTTATATTCATGATTATCATCAGCAATTTGATATCTGTTACTCTCATAAATCACTTCCCCATTATTGCTATGAGTCAGGTCTAAAAACTGGATCACCTGAAAAACAATTAAATCCTAGATATAAAATAACTGAGTCACATTCATTATTAAAGAATACAATTTGGTTTATGATAAAAATTAACCTTTTATTGTTGCCATCATTTTTGTTTATCTAAAATTAGTTTGTATCCAATTACAATTGTTTTATCTGTCATTACACAGATGATATTTCAGTCATTTATATATAAAAAAAAATATGTCTGTATGTGTGTGTGTCAGAAAATATCATTCTAGTCTCAATAACTCTTGGAATGATAATGATTCTTCCCAGAATTACATAAGTCATGCACCAAATAAATTTCTATGGGTTCTAATTAAAATTAAATGTGATTATATATATATATATATATATATATATATATATATATGTAATTATTTATTTAAAAATATGATTCCAAGACGCTACATAAGAGTTCTCATGTTTCCAAACAAGAGCCGAAAACTTCAATATAATTATTTGAATTAAAGTGCTAAGCTCTGTTCTATCCCAAAAAAATTTCGCTTGAAGATGGAACAGAGCTTAGTACTTTAATTCAATTTAATTCAAATAATTATATTGAAGTTTTCGGCTCTTGTTTTGAAACATGAGAACTCTTATGTAGCGTGTTGGAATCATATTTTTAAATAAATAATTATATTTATGCTCTACTTTTGTATCGAGCACTATTTTTAAAAAATAATTACAAAAATACTAAAGAACTTTGTATATATATATATATATATATATATATATATATATATATATATATATATAAACAGTCTGTGGATGATGACTATATATATATATATATATATATATATAGTCATCATCCACAGACTGTTTCACTGTATCACAGCTCATCAGTGTGGCTAGACATCTGATTGTTTCAGCCCAGGACTGAAACCCAACCAATTTGGTATCAGTTGGAGATTCTAACCCCTAGGTCATCAACACCCGGCAGAAAGAAAGGCCAAGAACTAACATTGTCATCCACAAACAGAACTGTTTCACTGTATAACAGCTCATCAGTGTGGCTAGACATATATATATATATATTTATGCATGTTTCATTAAAAATGACAGACAAGGTACTACAATTAGGTTTTTTTATTTAATTTTTCTTGTGTTTGAACAAGTGTTTTCTTTATGGGACATGGAGCATGTAGAAACTGTCCAAATGTTATATAATTCTGAACACTTTTGGCTATACTTTTAGCAATTATCAAGGATCATTTTATTTTCCAGTTTAATTAGGTGTGTGCATTGTGTGTATGTTTTTAGTCTTGTAGATATGTTTTATTTTCTGAACACAGTACGTTGTGGCCATATTTGTAGTTAATGTTATTAAGTGTTTACCTCTACCAGTCTGAATATTTTAGAAATATTGTTAGAAAAATATGCACCCTCTGGCAGGATTTAAACCTGCATTCCCTCGGGCTGAGTGGTCTAAGACATGTCAGATCTAATGACGGTTTCCCCTAGATTCAAATCTTGCCAGAGGATGCATATTTTTCTAAGAAGATTTCTCAATCTTGATCTCATCAGTCCATAAAAATTTCTTCCAGAACTTTTGTTACTCATCTCTGTACTTCCTACTTGCTACTGTAGCCTTCCAATTCTTATTGCTGATAAAGAGTTTGCATCTTGTGATATGGCTTCTATATTTCTGCTCTGGAAGTCAAATAGTGGATTGTGAAACATTCACCTCTGCATTGTGAAGGTTGTTGCTGATGTCCATGACTGTTGTTTTGGGGGTTTTCCTCATAACTCTCACAATGTTTCTGTCATCATCTGCTGTTGTCTGTTTCTCAGTACACCAGTAGTTTCTTTTTTTACAGAAATTGTTATGTTGGTTATGCCCAACGTTTGTTCAATGGCCTTGATCAATTTACCTTCTTTTCTCAGCTTCAAAATGGCTTGCATTTCTCCCATAGACAGCTTTCTTGTCTTCAGGTTGGTTTATCCTTTTTAATAAGAAATGCAGTCTTTAAAGGTGAAACCCAATACGAAAATCAAGAGTAGTCAAACAGAGCTATCAAATGTTTAAGCAATCTAAAAGGCAACACCTGGGCAACAAGCAACACCTGTCAGTGACGTGTTTCAATATTTTCCCTCACTTGAAAAGTCGGTGAATTCAAACAAAAGGTGATATGTCCTAAGTTGTTTAACACATCTAAATGTAAATGACAGAAAATAAAAGCTGAAATTTTGAACTCTTGTCTCATATTCATCTTTTGATCTTAAACCCAAATGTCTTCAGTGAACAACAAAAATAAAGGAATTGGCCTTGCCATTCTAATACTTTTGGAGGGGACTGTAGATGCATGCGTGCATTTATGTATACTGGGTGCATGGCTAAGTCATTAAAACATTCACTTTCTGACTGTGATACAAATATGAATATCACCATGATTAATTTGAAGTTATTGTTTTAAGGAAATGATCCTAACCTGTGACACAGTTAAAAAGTGTTTGAAAACCAAATGATGAGTTGACATATGCTTTGCAACTGAAATTAGGTAGATAGAACTGTGTAAAGGAGAATTTGCTGCCTACATTATTCAATATACATAGCTACATATAGATTATAAAAAAATTATTTATATAACAAGAAAGAAAATGTTGGAGTTGTTTAAAAATGAAGATAAGATTATTTATCATATAAAGGATATTGAAATTCTATGAAAACCTAAGTAAATTAAAAGAAACCACCAACAGGTTGCCAGACAGTTTATAAAAAGATAAACATGGACAAAGGTTTTCAAATAAAGGGGCTCCAAATTGATGTTATTAGAAACTATCAAAATGAAGCCGTATGGTTTTAATGCTTCTATGGCAAAGATTTACAAAAATAAGATACTCATCAAATTTAAGCTGCAAATTGACGCAATTTGATTGGTAAATGATTCTCAAGTTTTTAACCAATAGAGATAAAAGGTTTACACCCCCTAAGGAGTAGCTTTAATCAAGTTTGAGGCCACCTGTTTGTGAGATAAAGGGGAAAATTTGTTTGAAAATTCAGAAAGGATTCAATCAAACTGACGAGAAAGGCTCTGGTCTGATCGCTGATCTGATCTCAGATCTGATCTGGAACTGCGGCTGCTAATTCTACTACTACTGTTGCTGCTGAAGAAGATAGAAGAAGGGAGAAAAAGAAGAAGAAACATTAAGTATCAGAGAATTATCATAATGAAGACTTTTTTTCCCAAAAATCAGTTATCGCAATCAAATATCTTTTCTAAACCTGTGAGAGCTATCTCATTTGCAAACGTCTGTCAAAATTTTGTCTAAAGTGCCCAGAAAAACCAACACTGCCTGAGATAGTTTTTGCATTTGAAATTTTGAATTTGTGAACTTTTCAATTTAAGTTCTTCCGTTATTAAAAACAGAATTGATTTCTATGAAGTTGTCTTTGAAAAGAAGGTAAGTAAAATTCCTTTGTTGGTAAGGAAATAATTGGCTTTTCATAGACTGTTGAGTTATAAGAGAAAACAGATTTTTTTTCAAAGAACTGTTAATCTAGAGTCTGTCTACATTTCTGAGATGAGGTATTATGTACATTATTTACATTTTTCAGACTATTGTCCTCATCTTTATCGCCACATTTATCACAACGTTTCGGCCGTTGTACACTCCGGCCTTCTTCAGGTGGTTGGAATGTCGAACTGAACCCTTTATTTCACAACTGGGGTAGACTGTTCTAGTTCTACATTCCATGTTTGATGGATGTCAGTTATCAGTTATCGCCTGTTAATTTCCCTCTGAAAGTTCTCCACTGCCTTAACCGAGTATTGAACTCACACTCTTTTTGGGTCCTGTCACTGGATCTAACCAACGCCTTTATCCACTGTGCTATGTGTCCTTGAGAACATTCTACCCCAGTGAGCGAAGTAAAGGGTTCAGTTCGACATTCCAACCATCTGAAGAAGGCCGGAGCGTACAACGTCCGAAACGTTGTGATAAATATGGCGACAAAGATGAGGACAATAGTCCGAGGAATGTAAATACTGTACTGTTAATCTGCCTTGATAATTTGAGGCACATAAGAGAAATTTTGTCCAAGGACAATATTGTACAAAATACAATACAAATTATATACAATTATACAAATTTTATATTGCAAAAATATTTTTTTCATTCTAATAAATGTTTGTTTTTTTATGCGTTTCATTTTGAGTAAGAGACTTTTTTTATTAAAAGCTGAAAAATTAATCATAAAAGAAACGATAAGAGATTTGAAATTCTCCTCTACTCCTGTTCACTTTCTTCTTAAGAGAGACACACAGACAGACAAAGTGACAGAGACAGAGATGAAGAAAAAAAACTTTGTGCTTTATATATTTGGGTGCTAATGTAGATTTCTTTGATGAAAAATGTCATTTATTCTAATTAGTTTAACTAAATGTGACAATGGGAAATTTGATGGGGTTAATAAGGTCAGTGAAGTTGTTTATTGTTTGAAGAGGAAATTAGAATATTTTCATTTTCAATATAAGTCAAAGTCTTTGTTATAAATTCAAGGAAAAAAACATTTTGGCAAAATTTTTCTGTATCTTTATCAGAAAAAGAAACAAAAAACAATTAATCACCTTAAAAGAAATTCTAGCAAAAACACATTTCAAATTTCGAAATGAATCTCTCAATTTTTGTCAATCAGATTTTCTTTCTTAACGTTTATTCTATTTTATTTTATTTTTTGGTCATTGGGAGAAATTAGATGACGTTGAACTGAAACATTTAAAAGAAAGAATCAGTTACATATTTAAGGCGTAATAAGTAAATCCAAAAGAAGAGGTTAGATGTAAAGGCAAAGTGAGTGTATAGACAGATGCTGAGAATGCTATAGACAGAACGCGGAAGCAATGAGGAAATTTAAAAAGAAAAGAAGTAGGAATTAGAAGGTCACTTATACTTAAAATCAGAAAGGCACAGTTGGAATTAAAATGACACATTATGAGGAAAGAGGGATTGAAAAATTTAACACTCACAGGAAATACTGTGTGAATGGATGTCAGGGACAAAGTAAAAATATATAACATCGCATCTTCATAAAATTACAAGCAGCTACATAATAGCCTGTATCTTCTCAGGGAACCGAATATTTTTGACTAAATGATGTGATATGTTGTATGTGAGGTGCTAAAGTAGGTACCACCACAGAAAATATAATACCTAAGGTTTAAAATTAATTTTCAAAAATGAAAAATTTTCATTGGAGTGTTTATTTTAGTTTTAATTTTGAGGTAATAGATTGAATTTAATATTTCCAAAAATCAAAATACTTTGCTGTATTTCAAAAATAATTTAAAATGACTTGAAGGATTTTTTTTTTCTTTTGCTAAAATAGACGATTGGCATCTTTCATTGCAATGTAATTCTCTTTTTTTAAAAAACCTTCAAAAAATTAAATACTGAAACTTTATTTGAGGAATATTAGTTGATATATTAAAGGTAATTATCAATCCACCCACGAGGACCGAATGTGGCACAAAGCCGGTTTAATCTGGGTATCTCCGAGCCCGTATGCTCGGCCAAAAATATAGCCTTTTTGAACCTGCCTAGACGGGTTCAGGCCCTGTCTACCTCCCTGAACGAAACCTTGCCCTTTGGCAAAGCCTCGTCCGGCTTCCTCTCTGCTAATGCAGAGAGTTCGACAGACGCTGACTCGGAAGCTCACAAAGGCAGTGTACTACTCGAAAGCCAAGTCAATATATATTGATATATTAAAGGAAAGACAAGCAGAAAGAAGCAGTAAATACACTAAAAAAATGATTTTGTGCAAATGGATGTCAGAGCAGGGACAAAGTAAAATTATATAATGTTACATCTTCAGAAAATTACAGTGATGTGCTGAGGTTTGATGATGCCTGGGGCCAACTTCTTGATTGTATGCCCCTAAGAGAAGCATTCAATCAAGAGGGGCCTACTCCAGTTTTGCTTATCAAAACATGGATCCACATTCACACCATCTTGTGGGACTTTAGATCACTTGAAGTTAACACAGACAATTCCAAATTTCAAAAACTAAATTTTTATTTCACTCTTTGATTGGATACTCTCCTAATAGGGGATGCCTGGGGCCATCATACTCTCTGCCCCAATTCTGCATACTACTGACTACAGACAGCTACATAATAGTATGTAGTGTTATATTCCATGCTAATAGGAATATATATTTGAAAAACAAAGTGGATAAAATAAGTAAAGGTTTATTGTAAAAAAACAATACAATAAGAATAAAGGTAACAGTTATGCAACGAGGTCGTCGCAAGTCAATTCAGTATTGGGTGCTACCATGGGAAGGTTGGTAGTTCGCACACAAGTCTGATTCATACTCAAAAGATCTCAGCTAGTCGGTATTTACTAGCCCACCCCTACGAGGGTAGATGTGGCACAAGGCTGAGTTTAATGTGGTTCTTCTGAGCCTGTAGGCTCATCCAAAAAACACCCATAGAACCCGTATAAATGGGATCAGGTTGGTCAACCTCCCCGAATGAGACTCTGCCCTTCGGCATAGCCTCATCCGGGTTCCTCTCTGCCCGAAGGCAGAGAGTTCAAGCGTCTAGCTGGAACAGATCACAGCTAGTATATTTAGCTACCCACCCATGAGGATTGCATGTGGCACAAGGCCAGTTTAACGTGGGTTCTCTGAGCCCGTAGGCTCAGCCAAAAATATTCCCTTTTGAACCCGTGCAAACAGGTTCAGGGGCAGTCTACCTCCCCAAACAAGACTCTGTCCTTTGGCGGAGCCTCGTCTGGGTTCCTCTCTGCTCAGAGGCAGAGAGTTCAACTGCTTAGCTGGAACAGGTCACAACTAGTATATTTCGCTACCCCCGCCCCCCACGAGGGTTGCATGTGGCACAAGGCCGGTTTACCATGGGTTCTCTGAGCCTGTAGGCTCAGCCAAAAATATTCCCTTTCGAACCCGTACAAATGGGTTCAGGGGCAGTCTACCTCCCCGCACAAGTCTCTGCCCTTCAGCGGAGCCTTGTCCGGGTTCCTTTCTGCATGAAGGCAGAGAGTTTGACTATTTAGCTGGAACAGGTCACAGCTAGTCTCTGTAGTCCGTTGACTTACAGATACTTATAGGTCGCTACTACCTCTATTGTAGTTACACATGGGAGGACAAGTTATTCCATTACATCATGTAGCTTCTCAGCAAATTGAATATTGTTGGTTACAAGATATTTCATGGAGTACGTGAAGTGCTAAAGTCCTTGCATGGATATATCTATGCAGGTACGTTCCAAGGTTTTCCATAATTGAATTTTCTTGTGTATAAAAATTTTAGTCAGGTCTGCAATTTTTTTACTACATATTCAATGGGGTTTGAAAAAACACCAGAATATCTGGAGTGATTAACCTTAGTGAATGATATATTGTGTAATATAAAAATGTCCTCTATTTTGTAAAAATAAAATACATTTTTATGTTTTATTTTATCTTTGCCCCCCAACATAGATGATTAACATATTTTATTCCACTGCCTTCTGCCATCTTTCAAGCAACTTTATGATTCCACTCTCCCAAACTATTTTAACTTTCCCAGACAAATACTGCTTTAGGTGCCTTTTTGCAGTTTTCCAGGAAATTGAAATTTTTTTTTTTATAAAGAGATTTCTGCAAAGACCAGAATAAATGCTAATCCAAAGTTGCAAAATCTGGTGAATATGGAAAATAAGTAAAATCTTCCCAGCTAATTTGTGTCTGGTTGCCAAATAAAATCCAGTTCAGCAAGCAGGAAAAATTAAAAGTCCGACAGCTAAATCAGATGTTTAAAGTGTGGCGGCACGAAGTTAGATGCTAAATATTTAAAACCTCCTGATTCTCTTTTTCTTTTCTTTTTTTTTTAAATCTGATCCACATATACAATGAATATTTTTTAGATCCTAATATAAACATTTTTTTTGTTGATTCTGAATTCATATTTTTTTCTTGTTACATTTGTGCTCTCTCACAGACATTGCCATCGCCTCCCTATGTCTTTTTTACAAATACTTTCACGGTAACTGCTCCGATGAGCTGCTTTCACTGGTTCCCAGACTTCATGAATTTAAGAGTTCACCTAGGCTGGCATCTCGCTCTCACCCTTTCACTGTCGAAACTGTAAAATGTTACCATCTCTTCTACTTCAATTGCTTCATGTCTCGCACCTCTCGCCTGTGGAACTCCCCCCCTTTTCTTGTTTCCCTGATAACTATAATCTCCAACTATTCAAATGTAACGTCAATTGACATCTCCAGATGCCCTGATCTATCCCCTAACCATCTCTTCATCCTTTCCTCTATCACTCCTCTTTGTTCTTGCTCATACTCTGAAACCCTTTGCATGCTAGTGACTCCCCGCCTTTTTTGGGGTTGAATGCTTAAAAAAAAAAAACTTATTATCTGCAATGAGAGCTATAGACTTTTTTGCATATAAGATTTATATATGACACAATGTCAATAGCAAACACAGAATGAAATCTACAAAAACTCCTACAGGAGGTAGTGAAGGAAAGCAAGAAGAAAGGACTAAACATCAACGGCAAGAAGACAAAATGCATGTTTTTTGGCAAAAGGATGACCCCCTCCCAAAGTGCGAATTGCAAATTGGAGATACCAAAATCAAACAAGTGTGGAAATTTAAATATCTGGGAAGTGTTTGAACAGAAAGATGGAAAGTACAACACTGAAATCCAAAAACATTGGGATAACCAAAGTTGCCTTCCAGAAGCTAAGCAGGCGACTAAGCAATAGGAAAACTTCACTAGAAACAAGGAAAAGAGTACTAAACTGCTATGTGATATCTGTCCACCTATATAGTAGTGACTGTTGGATAATTTCCTCAAAGATGAAGAGGAGATTTGAAGCAACAGAAATGTGCTTCTACAGAAGGATGCTGAGGATACATTGGACCAAACATGTGTGCAATGACAAAACTTTTGAGAAAATGGAAACAAAAAAGAAACTAATAGGAAGAGACAGTTAAAGTTTTGGGGACATACAATGAGGAAGAAGGGGTTGGAAAATCTGATACTCACAGGACAGATAGAGGGCAAGGTGTGCAGAGAGAAACAATGCATAACATACTTAGTGAGCTTGAGTAAATGGATGGTGGAACAAGGCTTAGATGAAATAACAGACAAAGTTTATTAAGAGCTGTAAAGGACAGGAATTTGTGGAGAACTATGAGCACCCATACCCTGAAGATACACGGCACAGAAAAAAAAAAGAAATTTTAGAAGCTACTGTTGTAAAAAAGATAGAAGGTAAAGTTTTAATAATTATTTCGAAAATATATGGTAGTGATAATTTCAAACAAATGATCCATTTCAGCATGGTACCATTGTCACTGAGTGATGCTAAGAAAAAGTTAGTCCTGTTTTCATTTTTCAATCCCCAGAAACCCCCAGTTTTCCGGGGAGCACCATTAATGTCCAGCATTATCCTGATTGAATATCACATCTTTTAATTATTTTGAGAATTTTTTTGTCAATTAATTCCCTTAATCAGCTTAATTTGGAGCAGTATTTGTTTGAACAAATTACTTGGTTCTCCAGAAAGAGCTCATAGTAATGTGTTCACTTACATTCTGTTGTGATGATATAACCCAACTTCCCCATTCATGATAATGGACGGACTGGTTGCCGATTAAGTACGACCACAGCGGACAGTCGGGGGAACTTCGTTTGTAACACCTATTTAGGTTAGGATACTCTCGACTCTGTCTCTGTACTTGTCACACATACATCCGATTATAAATCTATTATTGAAAACCTACACTTGGGTTTACTTTGTTTATTATATCTTGCACGAGATATAACACATTCCTAAATTATACAGTTTCTTTGGATAAAGACTGGCATTTGGTGTGTTTATTAATAATTTCACTTGTTCTAAAATATCTTCTATTCCCCATTGTTGTAAAGTATCAATTTTTCTTTGCATATTTTCAAAGATGAAACATTTGAATGTGTTACTTCGAGTCTCATCTTCATTTGTAAGGAAATTGTCCAGCATTCACTGTCATATAGGAAGATTGATATTACATAGTAGTTCAGCATACTTTTTTTTCTTTCTAAAAGCATTTTTTTCATACATTGATTAACCTTTGGAAAGCATTTTTTACTAATCCAATACATCTTTGGTCATACTTTCTGTAGTCCATTGGAACAGTGCCCAGATATTTGAATTTCTCTACTATCGTGGGACTTAGGAGTTAAAATGAGCAGTTGATTTACCTACACAAACAAGATTAATGAAGGCTGATAATGATGAGCAAACTTACAAATAATTTCAACAAAACCAGATAAGAAATTCATTTACTAATGAAGTTATGTCAGTAGCTTGTTTCAGGAAAATAAATCAGAAATTTTTTAAATTCTTTTTTTTTAATGGATTGTCAGGGAGAAGAAATGTTCATACAACAAATTAAATGATCTGACACAAAATAATATTAAAAATGTTTAAGACAAAGGTAAGAAAGTTCATTGCTCCCCAAAAGGATATATGATTGCATACTTTCAAAAATAGATCACGGGAGATAGTTTGAAATTTTTCTTGGATGATTGAGAGAAAATTCTTTGAAGTGCCACATGTTGGTTAGAAGCCAATAATATAATTGGTGAAACATTTTACACTGTCAAGAACTTCAATTTTGGTCACAAGGAACTGATAGGAAACCATTCACATGACTTTAGACACTCTTCTTTTATAAATTTAATTTTTTTCATATCAAAAGGAATTTCCCACAGCCTTGCTACTTTCTTTTGTTTCTTCTACTTGGCTCAATGGCTAATTTCTGTAGAGATAATGTTTTCATTGGTCCAAAATCAATTTCACATAGGCTCACTTCTGTCTTCTTAGCTCACCTTACCTATGAAGGTAAGGTTTTCATTGGTTTAAAGAAAAGTTCACATAGACTTGGAAATTCCTTTTTGTCTTTTTCCTCAGTCCTCTAAAATTAAAGGGAGTTGATAAAGGGATTAATTATTATTTCATACTCACTACAGATCATTGAAGCATGAGGACCCAATCATATTGTTATATATAAGGAGAATAGCAAGTGTCAAATTATTGACTTTGCTGTTCCATACACTTCAAGAGTGAACTCCAAAGAAACTGAAAAGATTGAAAAATACCAGGATATGGTTAGGAAGTTGAAAAATGCTATGGAACATAAGTGTAGAATTAATACCTGTAATAATTGGTGTGCTTGGAACACCATCTTGAAAATTGAAAGAGCACTTAGAGACAACTGGAACTGAAATCAAGATTGTTAACCCCCCAGAAAACTATCACCATTTACTCAGTGAGGATTCTCCAAATAGTTCTTGAGTTGAATATTGTCAACACCATGCTTCAAGAATAGAATTTCCATTGACTACATTAATGTGCAAAACCAACATAATCTTTAAAGTACAATATATATATATATATATATATATATATATATATATATATATATATATATATATATATATATATATATATATATATATATATAAATTTGTAGCCTCTGTCTGTCTGTTTGTTTGTCAAACAACTCCTAGGGTTTTGGAGAAAACCACTTATATTCTAAAACTGCATTATCTAGGGTACTTGAATAAGTATATTTCATTTTGATCAAAGGGGTTCCCTGCAGGGTGCACAAACACCCCAAGAAATTTTTTTCACTTTGATAAAAATTAAATTAGATTTAAATTTGAACAAGGGAATGACTCCTATCCAAAATATAGAAGGAGAAAGCCAGAAGATGGAGGTCACATTGGCAACATCAAAATGAGACAATATGGATGTCAAGTTGAGCAAGAAATCACCAATCAGTGGGTAGTACCTTACATTGCATATTTGTTATGACAATTCAACTGTTATATCAATGTTGAAATATGTTCATCAATTCATTAAATGAAATATTGCATCAAAATACATATCAAAGGGGTAAGATTAAGTTGTTTTTGCACAAGCCCCACCACTGAAATTTTTATCCCTTTGATTTAAATTAAATTTAAATTTGAACAAGGGAATGACTCCTATCCAAAATATAGAAGGAGAAGGCCAGAAGATGGAGGTCACATAGTGAAGATCAGTGAGTAATATTGAAATACATCATTTTCCTTGATAATTTATAACAATGATTTAAAATCATTCATAATTTTCTTACAAAAAATGTGTGATGCACAGCATGGCACAGGTAATTTGGCTAGTGCATAATAATAATTAATTAATTAATAATAATTATTAAACAAATATGAATGATAATCTAATAATAATTTCCACAGATTAGAAAAGAAAGTCACATTCAACTATGGAACTTTTTGTCTACTTCCAGCAGACCAAAGACTAGATGTTAAAAATGGTTTTAAAACATTGAAGTCTCTTCAAATGGTGAAAGTTAGTTAAGATAGCAATTTTCAAAAACTTAGCAATGTCTTCTGTCATAATCTGTTGCTTATTCTCCACAATGACAACCAGAGCATCTTCACTGACAAAAGAATTTTGGCAGCAGTGTGTTTAATTGTTTAAAATCATCCTGATGAAAACTGTCAAGCTACTTTTTGATCATCCGAAGAGCTGGAGCACAATACAAATAAACCTTCTGAACGTTTTTTTTTTCACAATCCCAATGTGAAATTTTCATTTTCCTTTATAAACAAAAATTTTAATATTCAACAAAGCCCTACAAATGAAAGATGCAACATTTCAATATAGAAGAATCTAGATGTTAAAAATGGTTTTAAATCACAGAAGTATTTAGGAAAATAAAAACAAAAAGCATGTGCTTAGAATCAGAAAAAATTTTCAAACACATAATGAAGAAAGAGGACTTGGAGAATTTGACACTCACAGGACATACTAAAGGCAAGAAATATGGAAGGAAACAGTGAGTAGCATGTCTAATAATCTTGTTTAAATAGATGACAAAAACAGTGATTGGAAAAGACAGTGAAAAGACAGTGTTAAGAGCTACAAATGGTTGAATGTTGTGGAGGGCAACAAACATGACATCCTGAAGAGACATAACATATCAAAGATTAAGAATATGATTTGCATCCCACATTCAAAAAATAATTTAGTTTTTGTTTTCTATATCCAGTGATGGCCTTAGGGCTGCTGGCAAGCCCAGGGCAAGCTGAACTTCAGTGCCCTTACTAGGATAAATTTAAACATTTTCACTAGGAGAAAAATGGAAAATGTAGAATAATGTGTTTATTACAATAAACAGTTTAATACAATTGTCTGAACTGTTATCCCCATCTTTGTTGACATATATTGTTTCAACCATTGTACACTCTGGCCTTCTTCAGGTGATTGAAATTTCAAACTGAACCTTTTATTTCATAAAAGATTGTTCTAGTTCCCCATGCCATGCCTCTTCCATGATATATCAATATCAATTACCTCCCTTTTAACTCAATTATCCAAGTTTTCCTCGCCTCTACTGTAGCCAGTTATTGAGTACACAATTCTTTGGGTCAAGTTACTAGATTCAACCAATGCTTTTATCCACATGGCTTAGTGGAACATGGAACTAGAACTGGGGGTAGATTACCCTTGTGGAATAAAGGGTTCAGTTAAAAATTCCAATCACCTGAAGAAGGCCATGAGCGTGCAATGGTTCAAACATTGTGAACATGGCAGCAAAGATGAGGACAACAATCCAAACAATGTAAACAAAGTAAATAATGACAATACTTATCTCAGAAATATAGACAGAAACTTAATACAAGCTGAAGAAATCATTCATTATCCTAACTAAAACAATTTTTCTAACCTTTAGAGCTCCAAATCTTTTCATGGCACTTTCTTCTTTACAAGATCATTTTCTATCGACAATATAGGCAAAGAATTTAATCTGTCTTGAGTCATCGATGACTGCATGTATGTTTTTATAAGCTTTAGTTTTGGAAGATCCTAAACATGACATAACAACATGATGGCGCCCTCGACCCTGATGGTAACCCAAGCAACTGCTCGAGTTACCAGTACCTTGAAGAATAACTTAAGTTTTAAATCTGTATATGGAATGATATCCAAAAAGACTTTTGTTGTTTCTAAGCTTTTACTTTATTCTAATATGGTCACTTACAGCAAAAAATATAATAGGCTATCCTGATCACCAAATGCAAACTTTAGCCTGTAATCATGATACCAGGTATTATATATTAGAGAAGGATGAATAACTTAGGTGTGACTATTTTCATCATTTGTCTCCTTCACTGGTATTGTGCCATCCAGTGAAATATTTCACTTTTCAACCCACTGGGATTAATTATTTGGCGTGTTCTTTTATTCACCTCAGCAGGCCATGGCTTTCTTGATCCAGGCAGTGTCTCGATCTTATTTTCTTCACTTGAGACATTGAAAGAAGTCTAATGGTTAAAATTCAGGAGTGTTGCCAACTTTGATGCAACTAAATTTATGACAAAAAGCGACAGCATTATGGTCCTGGCTGAAAATCGCAAACCAAGTAAAGTGGTTTGTCTGTACATTTATAAGGATAACGGTTTAAACAAAAACTTTGATTAATTAGGCACCCACCCAAAGACTCTCTTTGTTAAATGAAGAACATCCTATTAGCATTGCATGTGACCCATGCTTTTAAAGTACTTAAAACCAACCATTTTGGTAATCTTCCTATTTATTTGCTTTTCTCCACAGACTCTTCTGCGTCTTTGTAGCAACCATGTGTCCTTGTTCTGGTCTTAAATATCAAGTCTGTTGAGCTGTGTTCTTCATTAGTTTGCAGATGTCAATGCACCTTTGCAATTCTCTCACTTTTAGCAGTTCTGCTTGTATTTGAAGATCCCATATACCCAAAACAATTTGGTCACATAGTATCAATGCCATGCAGTTGTCAAAAAAAGTCACATGTTATCATTAGCATTCATGAAGCAGTTATAGAAGTTTCTACACTCTCGGTCTCTTCTTGTTTCCTTGTGTGAAGCGCAAGACATTCCTTAGTTTCACCAACTACATACCTGTTGAATGCTTCAAGAATTTCTTCATCAGGTGTTGGAAGGAGTAATGCTGTTTGGTATTGTCATTGTTGGCTAATGCAAATATGTGATAATGGCATAGCTATGCCACTTCTGCATGAAGAGTTTCCAACTTTTGACTATACTAATTTTTTGACATGCATTTATATTTGAAATTAATAATTATTAATTAAAATTATAACTTAAAAGCCTGTAACTTACAATAATTTCACATCAGGATTTTACCATGAAAAAAGGAAAATTGTTTAATATATATTAACTCATCAAACACTCAACTTGATACAAACTACTCTTTGCACTATACTGCACTCTAAGAGATACATTACTGCCTCTGAATAGGGGAATTGTTTGGTTATATAGATTTGAGGCAAGAGTTTGTATGAATATCTTTAAGCAATATGTCAATGTTCAGCTTGGTAATGCACATAAAACACCATATGCCACGGATAACAGGTTAAAGTAACCGTCAGGTTCTGAAAACACCCCCTTTCAAAATTTTAGATAATAAATCAAAGCATATCAGCATCTCAGACTTTATATGCATTTTCCGCAGCCATTTGCTGAAATACAAAAGCAAACCTTGATAATGGGTATAAGGTCTTAAGAACAAAGATGGATGCATGGGTGTCATACAGGTAGGTCTGATCAGGTTTCTGGGGAGGTGAACTCTGACAATGAATGGATCCACCCACCAACTCAGCATTCCAGAAATGCTTTAGTGTAAACATGGGCCAGAATCTTGATGCAAAAACCATCAAACAGTAATGGAGTGTACAATATCCTCCCAAATGTAGATTCATGTTCTTGTTAATGGCAACTTAGAGCTGAATCATTGTTCACAGAAAAGTCATATGACTTTAACATGACATAAAATAAGTTACAGGTTCTTTTGAAAATTATTAATCACAAATGTAAATAAATGTCATTCTAGAGATGTAGAAAGTTACTATGAAATCATTATAAAGATAAAAGCTTTGAATCTAAAAAAGCTGTTTTGGAAATCATTTCCTAAACAGAATTAAATTCTAATTTATTCTTAAACTTTGATATACAAAGCAATTTGTAAATTATTTTTTGTCTGATAATTGATAGGACATATTCATATTATTATATTCTACTACTACTACTACTACTACTACTTGTACTACTTTTACTTCTACTTTTTTCTTCTACCTCTTCATCTTCTACTTCTTGTTCTTTTACATCTTCTTCTCCTTATAATTCTTCTTCTTCTACTTCTTTCTCTACTTCTTCTTCTTCATCTCTTTTTTCTTCTTCTTCTACTTCTTTCTCTACTTCTTCTTCTACTTCTTTCTCTACTTCTTCTTCTACTTCTTTCTCTACTTCTTCTTCTACTTCTTTCTCTACTTCTTCTTCTACTTCTTTCTCTACTTCTTCTTCTACTTCTTTCTCTACTTCTTCTTCTACTTCTTTCTCTACTTCTTCTTCTACTCTTTTTTCTTCTACTTCTACTTTTTCTTCTGCTGAGTCTCCTTATAATACTCCTCTACTTCTTTTTCTATTTCTACTTCTTCTTTTTCTACATCTTCTTCTTCTTCTTCATCTTCTACTCCTTCTTCTCCTTCTTCTTCTTCTGCATCCTGGGTATGGTGATAAACTACATTTGCGTCCTGGGTATGACGATAAACTACATCTGCGTCCTGGGTATGACGATAAACTATGTTCAACAACAAGGCCTCAGATAATGTTTTCGGAAAAACAATGTTGGCAGCTATACGTTTTTGAAAAAATAATGTTGCCAGGTATGCGTTTTTGAAACAGTAATGTTGCCAGCTATGCGTTTTTGAAATAACAATGTTGCCAGCTATGCGTTTTTGAAACAACAATGTTGCCAGCTATAAGTTTTTGAAAAAATAATGTTACCAGCTATACGCTTTTGAAAAAATAATGTTGCCAGGTATATGTTTAATTAATAGTACTGTATATTTAATATATATATATATATATATATATATATATATATATATATATATGTGTGTGTGTGTGTGTGTGTGTGTGTGTGTGTGTGTGTTATGTTCATGAGATCGCTAAAAAAATAGCATACCATGCATAAAAAAGGCCTTAAACTTGATTAAAATAATTTTGCTATTCCAATGCGCCTTCAAATTTTGTTTTCATACTTTCTATTCTCTGTTAAAATATTTCCTAGATATTTAAATTTTTGTACTTGCTTGATTGTGGTATCTTCAATTTGTATTTGTAATCTTGTATTGTTCGTTGTGATTACAGACATTTTCTTCTTCTTACAATTGAAGGTTAATCCTTTCTTCTTTCTTTTACTGCTTTCTCTAGGAATTTCAGCAGATTCTATTATGCTTCTGCTATTCACACTCTATCTTCTATATATCTCATGTCCTTAAGATTGTGTCCATCAATAATAAAGCTTAATTCACTCCAGATCAACTTGCTGTATTTAATGTTGAAAATATATTTTTGTCAGTATTTGTCATTTTTAGTCATCCATACTTTAACTGTGGGTAAATAGGTAGTGTAATGGTCATCAGTGCTGATATATGAATTGGCAACCTGAATTTAAATTCTGGTTGATTTACTTATGAGAAAAGAGCCTTAAAGACTGGGATCTCTTGCCTTTGTTGGCAATCAGCCTAGAAGAAGGAAAGCACAGTTCTCTCTTATCAGTTTTTTCGAAAATGGTGCCTGGTTTTATATATGTCTTCATTACTCTCATCAAATTATATCTATGGGTAGTCTAGTGTTTCTTTTCAAAATTGAGCTATCAAACAGTTTAAATGAGCTAAGTTTCATGAAATCTTGTTTCTATAATGCCTACTTTATTTTTTGTCATTTCTTAATGACAAAGTTTATATTTCCTTTCAGCAGACATTAGTCCTGATATCATAGAAGTACATTTTAAAATGTTTTTAAACACAGTCTAAAATTTACTTTTATTCCACAAAAAATAATTTTAATTTTTTTACAACAAATTTTATGCTGCTGTCTTAAAATTAAAGTCAAAACAAGATATTGGGATTATTTTAATCCATTAAAATATATATATAAAGAGTATGTGATCATTGCAATATATAAATTATATCAGTTGATATGGATATATTTGGTGGCCATATCTTCACAATATAAAATATATATCTTGTCTAGACTTTAGAATTATTGTATTTGACGACATATAAGGCACACATTTTTTTACTAAAAATATCTTTTAAAATTCTCCTGTGTCTCATATGTAGGTTTAAAATTTGCTATAGTCAGCCAAAATTAGCTACTTGGAAACTCCTATTAGCTTAACCTTAAACATGAAGGAACACATGTATGGCAATTCCTGATCATGACCTTACACTTACAGGAATAATAAAAAGACCCAGCATTCCACAAGTCTGTAAATGGGTGAAGCTAGCTTAGGTCATTAAACCAGAAATTGTGAAATCTTTTAAAAAGTGTGGTATTATCAATGCTCTCAATGGAATGGAGGATGATATATTATTTAATGATGATGATAGTAGTATTGAAAATGAGTATCAGAGTTTTGATAATGAAGACGATGAATTTTATGGATTTGAAACTTTAATGGTAACTGTACTGCTCAATTGAAATAATTGCTTGATTTTCATTTTGTTTTCTTACCTTTGGATATAATAAAGTTTTTATAGGCTCATGTTCTTTTTTTCCAATTATTTTTCATTTAATTGTTATCATGGCATGTTTAAGCAAAATAATACCTCATAAATATAGCCTAGGCTGTACTATTTACTAATAATTTTACTAATTTTACTAATTACTAATTTTTTCTTGATTTTCCCTGCTGAAATTGGGGTGCGTCTTATACGCCTGTGCATCTTATATGCCGTGAAATATGGTACTTATATTTATTTTGATATATGCATGTAGTGATAAAGTAGTTGAAATGAAATTAATTATTTCCTTTTGTTATAAAATAAAATAAGTCATATCTCGGCTGATTTACAGGCAAATACTCAAGAGCGAGAACAGGATGTGAACGGGACAAAGCCCCGTCACAAAATGAACATTATCTTCATTTACAAATGTTCCCGACACTCGAGTTCTGGTCGAAAAATAAAATATTTAAAGTGCTCTATTTTTTGTCCAATAAAAATGCTTCCCTCCTAATTATACTCGCTCCGTTTTTCGAGCCTGTTAAGCCATAAAAAACGCTATAAAAGGGGTCACATGGAAGTTCAGCGGGCAGTCAACAGGTGGCCAGCGTAGAGACCTGTCACGGTCAGACCGAGCGGCACCAGCTATCAGCAGGGAGTGCCAGCGTCAACATGTGTGAACTACTATGAGAGATCGACCTAGATCCGAAGCCAGCTTATTAAATTTACCACAAGGGAGCTGTCCCTAACCCTCATGTTCCTGTTGAAATAAACCACGTAAATCTATTTCTGCTGTTGTCGTATTTCTTTCTTGCAACCATACGCTTATCTATAACACTTTTAATAGAATTCTTCTTATATATAGACATGTAATGAAGACTCTTTTTGTTTTAGGTAATAGAAATATTATCCATTTTCTTATAGGGGAACATTCAGAATTCTTTGATCAAACATTTTTTTACTCGCTGGCCATTTAACTGAGATCAAAGTATAGTATCTGTTCTCAGCACCTCTAATGGCAATAGTAATATAAACCATCTCCTTATAGAGAAATATTCAGCATTCATTGACCAAACAGTCAAAGCTGCTCAAGTTACACTTATATTTATTCCCTGGCCATTGGACTGAGATCAAAATATAGTATCTGTTCTCGACACCTATAATGGTAACAGTAATATTTTCGGTTTCCTTATAGGGAATTATTTGGTTTAAAATTTATTTTTTTCAACCATTTCACCCCAAGCAAGGCAGGATGCCACTAGCACACAAGGAGTTACAGAGAATGGGATTGAGAGAGGTGTGATAAAGGAAATGATGAAGAGAAGGATAGGGAATAGATCAAAGCATCTGGAGATGTTGATTGACATTACATTTGAATAGTTGGAGATTATAGCTATCAGGGAAACAAGTAATAGGAAGGGAATTCCACAGACAGGAGGTGCGAGACATGAAGCTATTGGAGTAGAAAAAGATGGCTACATTTAACTGTTTCAACAGTGAAAGGGTGGAACCAAAATTCCAACCTAGTTGCATGTTTAAATTCATGCAGTCTGGGAACTATCAAAAGTAGCTCATAGGAGCAGTTATCGTGAAAGTATTTATAGAAAAGACAGAGGGAGGCGACAACACATCAGGGAGAGAGTGACTGCAGATGAGATGTCAGATCAGAGCCAATCACATTGCATATCCATCATTGTTGAGGACCTTAAGATGAACTGCGGGGCATCAGACCATATATGGCAGCAGTATCCCATGCAAGGGTGAATGGTTGATTTATAGTTTTGAAGGATGGACTTAGGTGAGAAAAACTTTCTGGCATGACACAGGGAACCAACTTTCCTTGCAGTGGATGAAGCAATTGATTCAATGTATTTGTTCCATGTCAGGCCAGTGAACAGTGTGAGACCAAGCAGTCACAAGGAGGTGCTCCCATGTAGTTGAGCATCAGACATTCTAATGGGAGACAGGGAGGGTTCCCTGTGGTGAGTAATAGAGAGCAGTTTTTTTTTTGAGGCATTAAAGTTAACCAGCCAATTCCTGCCCCAGTTCACAAATGATTGAAGATCCTTTTTGGTACAAACAGCCAGGTTAGTTTTGTCAGTGATATCAGATTGCTTTTGAGGCAAGAGTAAATAGTAGTGTTGTTTGCATAGATGCCTACTTGAGAATTCATGACATCGAGAAGATCGTTAATGAAGATAAGGAACAGAGTAGGGCCCAGGATAGAGCCCTGGAGAACACCTGAATTCATGGAAAAGGAACTGGAGGGTAATCCATTAAGGATGACCTTCATTACATTGTTTGACAGGAATGATACTATTAAGTCAAATAATCAACCTGAAATTTTGTATCCCTGAAGCTTACTAAGAGGACTGGCATGCCAAACCCTATCAAACGCTTTAGAGATATCACAGCATGAGCTTCTCCATTATTGTGAAGTGCTTGGTAAACAATTTCAGTTATGGCCATGAGCACATCAGCTGTAGAATTGGCAAATCAGAAACTATATTGTTTGTCAGAGATCAGATACAAGGTGCTTAACCACTTCAGCATTGGTTAAAGCTTCAAAGACTTTGCCGAAGAGTGGTAGGAGACTGATAGGATGGCAGTTACATGGGTCATAAGGGTCCCCAGAGTTCTTAAAAACAGGAACAATACATGAGGAATTCCAATAGGCTGGAAAGCAAGATTCATTGAGGCAGTAGTTATATAATTTGCAGAGGGCAGGGGCTAGTTCGGGAGCACATTTCTTCAGGACAATGGCTGGTATCCCGTCTCCATCGCTAGCCTTATCGGAGTCTAATTTAGAAATGATGCTCAATACCAACAACAGGGTTATGTGCAACTCACTCAATAGATCCTTAGTTCTAATGAGAAAATCGGCTGTTGGTACACCGGATGAATCGAGCGTTGAGTTGGATGAGATGAGAATTTCCGAGCAAAGTACTCAGCCTTATCGGCCAAGAAGGTCAGGACCTCAAATTGGTTGAACAATGGAGGTATTGTGGGTTTGCTGTTGTTAAGTAAGCTCTTGCAGAGACACCAATAATCTTTGGAGCCAAATTTGTGAGTTGCAATACATTGTTTCATTCTATCAGCAAATAGTCACTTTGCTTCATTGAGGACACACTTGGCTGAGACAAAGAGATGTCTATTATAATCAGACATGTCACTGTGATATAGGCATAAGCAGCAGTGAACCAAGGGGATGAGCGCAATTTAACCTTATATTTCCTGGCAGGGATGAAAGCCTTGATTCCAGATTTTACCCAGGAGGAGACCTTGGAAGTGCATTCATGAATGGGGAGCTTAAAGATCACATCCCAGGGGACATTACAAAAGAAATCCCAGAACAAGTCCCAGTTTGCTCATTGATAACAGAAAGATGTTCTGTTGGTAGGAGCTTCTTTCCTGAGGGTGGAGTAGAAGGAGATATTGAAACACACTATAGCATGATCAGAGTTGCCAAGAGGGCAGAGCAGGACTCGTGGATGGAGGTGAAACAGAGATCAAGAAAGGAAGCCTTACTGTCCAGGTTATTGGGGAAACATGTGGGGAAAGTCAACTATTTGCTTGAGGGATTGAGAAATTGAAAAGTTATGCCAGCAAGGTCAGTTATAGAGTTTTTAAGCCACTTGGTATGGTGGGCATTAAAGTCCCTGAACACAAATATATGAGCAAACAGATGGAGAGCAATAGCCTTGTCTATATTATCAGTAATGCTTTTGAGTACACCATAGTCTTGGGAGGGTGGAAAGCAATAGAGGAAGACGAGGTAGCTTACAGCATTGAGGAGAGATATACGGATACACATGTATGAATGATCTGGAGAATCAAGAGAGGGCACTCTAGCCAGTGGGAAATTGTGCTTGACATATACTCCAAAGCTGTGCATATGAGTTTGAGAGTCTTTTCTAAGAAGAGGAAGGTGATAAACAAGTTAAGGTTGGTCTTGCAGAGAGCCAGTATATCAGGAGACTTCTCAATGAGGAACGATTCCACAAGTTGGTTTGAATGCCACAGATGTTAAAAAAGAATTCAGGTGATTTTTTAAGTGCTGGTTTAGGTTTACTTTTTTGATCGTTAGTTGTGATGGGTAATTATGGTAGTGAAAATAAGAAGGCCTGAAGTAGAAGTAGCAGATTGTCATCATCTGTAACGTGGACAGAAAAGAGCTTGGGCAGAAAGGAGCTGGTGCAGCCTGTAACATAATGTGGCCTTCAGGTGGCCCACTGGAGGTGAATGAAGGGACACCCATCCATGCACGTCATGGCACTATAGGCACCCTGGTATTATACAATTGTTGTTCAGAGTGGCAGCTCAACACACTAAGCAAGAGTTAGGGCTCCTGACTACCAGTTGGAAACAGCAACCAGAAAACTGTCAACCATGTACCCTCAGAATGAAGAGGCATTGCCATAGACTACGCACATTACAGGAAAATCACAGCAGTACTAGTATGGACGCTAGACAGAAGGAGAGGAAAAGTTCCGGGAACTTTCTTAAACAAGAAACAAGAGATGAGCCTCTACTCTTGTTCAGTTGACTGGGCAGTAGGAAAGTCTACCTACTCCTATTACACATGCACTAGGACACAAACAAAAAGAAAAAATAAGAAAAAAAAAAGAAAAGCTGCTGACAAGGAGTCCAAGCTGGCAGTTGACTCAGAGACTTTCTCTGCCCTATGATAGGTCTCGTTTTTGGTCCTGCTGGCTTGCTAACAAACCAGCTAACTTGAGATAATTTTGACAGGAATACTTACCATGGGGGATTGGGGAGAATGAGAATTTTTTTTTATAATTCCCCGTCTTTAAATTATGTTTCTATATTGGAGTCCTCACCGGAACATTTTGCAGACTGATGTAGTTCTTCTAATAAATCAATGCATTCAGTGGATTCAGAACTTGGAAGGCAGTTTCTAATGTAGGAAAAAAGGAAGTCTCTATTGGATGGCTTGTTAACTCCTCTCTGCCTTCCATCAACAGGGCTGATGCTAACCTCCAGGAAAGTGACACATTGCACATTCTCTGGCTAACATTCTCAGCTGACATGAAGTGGAAAGACAATATTAAATCCATTGCTAGGTCAGCTGCTAAGAAAGTCAGTTCACTGTGTCGTGCGAGACAATTTTTCTCCCCAAAATCTATCATGCATATCTGTAAGTGTACCATTTGCCCATGCTTAGAAGATTGCTGCGACATATGGTCCAGTGCCTCTGCTTTTTACTTTGAGCTCCTTGATAAAATCCAAAGAAGAATCAGCAATATTATCGATCCTGATCTGGCAGCTCAGCTTCTGTTAGGCCATTAGGTTACCTCCCTCTGCCTTTTCTACAAATACTTTCAACATAATATTTCAGATGAGCTCTTCACAATTGATACCTATATTGTAAAAGTTTAAGTGCAATACTAGACTGGCAGTGAGATCTCATCAATTTACAGTTGAGCTGGCTAGATGTAACAGTAAATTCTATATTAATAGTTTCTTTTCTCTCACTTGTGGAATTTCATTGTGGCTTTCCTGCAAACTTTAATCTCCAAAGATTTATATGCAATATCAATCGTTATCTACTGTCCTCCTGATTACTCTTTTCTCTTCCTGCTCATTGCTAATGTTGCTATTCCTAATTCTTCCACACCCAGTAATTCCTTGCATCTTAGTGGCTTTACTACCTTTCTTGGAGTGAAACCGATTAGAAAAAAATGTGGTTATATGTGGCTGTGAGCTCAACATAGCAGATATACAATTTCCTATTAGAGATGCAAGTAATTTACTGGAGTTTTTTGATGTCATATATGCCAGCATCGCATCTCTTAGAAGAATGAAAAATAAATTGGGAAAAGAGGAAGTTGAATAAAGCTTTACAAGAAAATCACTTTCATCACAATATAAAATTCAGTATGTTATTTAATTGCTTCTTCTTCCAAGTCAGTGATGATCCATTTTTCAACGTTGTTCTTCCCACGATTCATCAGGACGAATGGGCTATCACCCAAGCACACTGGTCTAATTTGCATTTTTAAGGGGAAATGTAACATACAGAGGGATCAGGTCTCTTTTCCATTCATGATTGCTCAAAGGTATTTGAAGAAGTGAATATAACAAACCTGACTGGAAATCAAACTCACCTCGCTGGTTTCTGATCCATTACACCACCTACCCAACCAAATAGAACCGCGTGATGTTGTCAGCTGTTAAATTTTATGGCACATAAAATTCATTTTCGAAATGTGAGGACAGACAGATTTCAAAAGAGATATGAAAAATGACAGCTTGACACATCCCACATGATCCTTGAGAAGCATAAAAATTTGTTGTGGCGTTTCAAAACACCAAGTTGAGAAAAGAATTTCAGGAGCTGACAGATGATTGGCTTAGAATAATATGAGTGGTAGAAAACTTGGCTTCTTCAAATCTGTTATTTGCTATTAATACTTGTTGAAAAATATTAATATTTATTAAAAATCTGTTATTAATATTTGTTGAAAAATATTAATATTTATTAAAAATCTATTATTTGCTATTAATACTTGTTGAAAAATATTAATATTTATTAAAAATCTGTTATTAATATTTGTTGAAAAATATTAATATTTATTAAAAATCTGTTATTAATACTTGTTGAAAAATATTAATATTTATTAAAAATCTGTTATTTGCTATTAATACTTGTTGAAAAATATTAATATTTATTAAAAATCTGTCATTAATACTTGTTGAAAAATATTAATATTTATTAAAAATCATTCATATGTGTTGTAGAAAACTCGGCTTCTTCAAATTTGTTATTTACTATTTCTCAACATTTTTTTTTTTCCTTTCAGATATTATTTCTTTGAAGACTATGCAGCAGGGTTAGGGTTAAGTTTAGGGTTAAGAAATAAGGAAATAAAACTCAGAGTATGCTGTGCGAGGGAAAATTTCATCCAATATTGCCAGTTTATACAAAACCAAAATATTACTTTAAAAACTCAAGCCTCATAAGATCAATACTTTCATATGAATATCATGGGAGGCATCAAATGAATTGAGAAATATCTAAACTGTCAGCAGTATACACACAATTTATTAGATCAATGGTTAATGGTGATTTCAAGTGAATGAAGCTTGTAGAAGTTAGCAAGAACCATCCTACTTCTGTCATCAATTTCTGATATTATTTACTGGAAGACTTTACAGTAAGGTTAGGGTTACAGATAAGCAAAATAAACTTAGAATGGCAACGATAATGTCTATATTAGCCATTTCCTTCCAAGGAAGCATTTGGCATTCATTGCCGAAGCAGCCAGTAGTGCTTTCGGTTGAAATTTATAAAATCTTTCTCTTAAAACAATTTTTCAGGAAAATACGGTTTTCAAGTCCAGTAACTGTTATTGCTCTTTCCAGTAATGATGGGGAGATTCCTTCTTTGCCTTTTATTTGAAGTAGTGTGGAGTATCAACATCTTGATTATATCATTATTTTCTCTTCAAGTTATGTGTACAATCCATTTTAGTTGTTACTGCTGCTGAAAGTCCTCAAGTGATGTGGTATCTGTTATTTGGTGACATTCTTTGTTTGTAAAACTGTTGCATGAGTCCATGAGGGTGACGAAGGATGGTCCTCACTAACACCTACAGTCTTCATTTCCTCAAAGCCATTTTTAGCCATGTACCTGAGAAAGCAGCCATATAACAGAAAATAACAGAAACTACATACCTTCAGGACTTTTAGCAGCAGTAACAACTAAATTGGATAGTATACATAACTTGAAGAGAAAATAGCATAATCATGGTGTTAATATTTCCACACTACATTCGTGAACTTAGAATAGGCTGTATCTGAAGTAGTCTCAGGCAACATCACAATTTTTTATCAAACTGAAACATTAACGTAAAATTCAAGACAGGTGCTTATATAGCTTTGTCATATCAAGACTTTAATATGGACGCCATAATTTTTTTTTTATCAATATCACCCCAGCCAAAGCAGTACAGCCACTAACATGCAAGGGCTTACAGGGTGTGGAAGAATTACGAACAGAAACATTAGTAATTAGTAGAAAGAGAAAAGAGTAATCAGGAGGACTGTAGATAGCAATTGACATTGCATTTAAATTTTTGTTGATTGAAGTTGGTTGGAATGCATGGAGCTGAAAGGAAGTTCCACGTCCCAGAAGTGCGAGAAAAGAAACTGTTAGTATAAAAATTATGGCTACATCTAGCTAGTAAATTGATAAAATCTTGCTGCCAGTCTAGTATTGCACTTAAATTAATACATCTAGTTAACATAATGAAGTGTTTACCACATAAATATTTATAAAAAAGGCACAGAGATGCAACCTTATGATGGTGGGAAAATGACTGAAGAACAGGATCAATAATATTGCCAATTCTTGTTTGAATCTTATCAAGGAGCTCCATGTAAATGGACCAGCAATATTCTAAGCGTGGGCGAATTGGTAGACTTGTAGATATGTATGATAGATTCCAGAAAGAAAAATTGTCTTGCCCAGCACAATGAACTGACTTTCTTAGCAGCTGACCTAGCAATGGCTTTGATATAATCTTTCCACTTCATGTCATTAAGTTGAGAAGGCACAATGAGTCACTTTCCTGAAGGATAGCATTAGCCATGCTGATGAAAAGCAGAGAGGGGTCTCTCAGATGATTAATGGAAAGAAATTTAGTTTTGAATGGTGTTAAAATTGACAGGCCATCTTTTGCCCCCGTTAACGGTTGTCTTGAGCCTGTTCTTCAAACTTTTTTTAGAAATATCTAGACTGCCAACTGTATACCTCCACTTTCCCAGACCTGTGGTTAAAATGGCTTGGAGCAAATGAAAACTATAGCTCTTAGCGAGAAACATACTTCTTCAAACCTTGTGAACTGGTGCAACAGAAGCACAAACAAAGAACTGAACCAGATAACAGAAACCACATCGCTTGAGGACTTTCAACAGCAGCAACAATTAAAATGGATAGTGCATGAAACTCAAAGTGAAACTAATCACATAATCAAGATATTGACATTCCACACTATTTCAAATAAAAGATTAGAAAACTCCTATCAATAATGGAAAGAATGATAAACCTTTTTATTTCCAGAAAGTTGTTTTAATAGTAAGATTTTATAAATCTCAACACTCCTTGGTCAATGAATGCCAAATATTTTCTTATAAATAAACAGTTAATTTTACCAATACTGTTACTACATGCTATGATCAGAGCATGATTACAGGTCCTGAAACTTATTAGGGTCATAGGGGTACCCCATGTACTACAGCTGTAGCAGCAGTGGTGCGTTGCAAGGAAGATTAGCTGATGGAATCAAACCATCTCCAGGTTGGTTTGAATACAAAATTGTTCTTCTCCTAGACTGGTTGCCAACCAAGGATACACAGCCCAGTCTGTCTTGTCCATAGCTATGTGGAAGAGATGGATTCATACCTTTCTTAAGGGTATTTGCACATAACGAACCCAACTAGAATTTGAACTCAGATTTCTCATTCCATGCCTAGCAGCCATTACAACACCACTGTATATAATAAAAATAAGTATCAGAGTGACTCACAGTGACTTCAAGATTCACATGTTTCAGTGAACGAAAAAGAGACAGAAACAAACCTAGTAAATACCTAATCCATGGGAAAAAAATATCTTCCTTTGAACATCGTCAACTGGCACTACAGAATCATTAACAAAGGACTCTGTTCGAAATAACAGAAACCATACCACATGAAGACTTTCAACAGCAGCAACAATGAAAATGGATAGCAGATATAATTGGAAGAGAAAATAATGACATATACAAAATGTTGATATTCTGCACTACTTCAAGCAAAAGGTTAGAAAGAAAGCCATCATCAATACTAGAAAGAACAGTTAGTGGATTTGGAAAACCTATTTTCCTGAAAAAATTGTTTTAAGAGATAGATTTTATAAATTTCAATGTTTGCCTCGGGGTTCTTGATAGGCTCCAGAGGTGGATATGCAATATAATTGGCCCTACTCTGGCATCACATCTACAGTCACTTTCTCACAGATGCACAGTTACCTCTCTCTGTCTGTTCTACAAATACTTTCATGGCAATTGCTCCGAGGAGCTGCATTCGCTGGTTCCCAGACTTCATGAGTTCAAAAGCCCTATGAGGCTGGCATCCCGCTCTCACCCCTTCACTGTTGAAACTCCTAAATGTAGCTGTCTCTTCTACTCCAATAGCTTCATATCTCGCACCTCTCGCCTGTGGAACTCCCTTCCCTATTCCTGTTTCCCTATTCAAGTGTAATGTCAATCAACATCTCCAGTTGCCTTGATCTATCCACTACCCTTCTCCTCATCCTTTCTTCTATCACTCCTATCTGATCTTGTTCCAAATCTTCTGTAACCCCTTGTGTCCTAGTGGCTTCCCGCCTTGCTTGGGGTGAAACACTTAAAAAAAAGAAAAAAACAGTAGCACTTGCTGTTCAGTCAATGAATGTTGAATGTTTCCTTATAAGGTAACTGTTAATATTGCCATTACCATTAAATAAAATGTTATCAAGGAAACCTTATCAGTACTAAAAAGAGCATTAACAGTAAATAGTAAATATTACAATTACCATCATGAAACAAATGAATTAACTGGTGTCAAGACTTTCATATGGATGTCATGCATGGCAGCAAACCCAGTCAAAAATACGTAAACTGTTAATTGTATACAACTATATAGCTTGTATACAAGCCCACATCAATATTATAATGAGTTAACAGTGGATTTGAGAAATCTCTTTTCCTGAAAAATTGTTTTATCAGAAATATTTTGTAAATTTCAACTGAAAACAGAAAGTCTGCTCATTCAATGAAGGCTGAATGTTTTCTTTATGGAGGAAACTGTTAATATTACAATTATCATTATTCAGACATACATCTTGTTCAATGAAAGATATTCAGTTTATGTCATAAGATGAAATGAGGAGCATTCAGACAAAATGATAGCTTTTCTTTTTCTCCACATATTCCTTATCTTATTGTCTGTGAATTACCAGAGTTTTTTGTGAATGATAGTGGAGATGTTTGCCATTGTTTTCTATACAGATTCCCTTTCTTTATTATCTGTGAGTTTCCATGAATTCATCGTAACAACAGTGGAGTGGTTTCCAGTTACCTGTTCCACAGATTCCTTTTCTTTATTATCTCTGAATTGCCATGATTTCTTAGGAAAGATAGTGTAGTTGTTTTCTATTGCTTTCATAAGAAGGATCTGCAATGTAATCAATCCTGACCTGGCATCTCGACATCAGTCATTTTCTCACCAATGTGATATGGTTACCCTCTGTCTTTTTTCTCTGATGCCCAGACTATATGAATTTAAGCTTGCTACTAGATTGACAAATAGGTGCCACCCTTTTACTGTTGGAATAGTTAAATGTAACTGCCATTTCTACTCCAACAGCTTCTTTTCTCGCACTTCCTGCCCGTGGAACTCCCTTCCATTTACTTGCTTCCCTGATAACTTCTTCTTTTATATACCATGTCCCTTCAGGTTGTAAGCGATCATGGCTCTCCATTTCTTCCTGTCCCTTGTAGCTCTCAATAAACTTTGACTTTTTTTTATTTCTCCCACACCCTGTTCTGCCATCCATTTGCTAAAAGCCTGTTAAGTGTGTTACATGTTGCTTTCCCTTGTCCCTCTTTCCCTCTATCCACCCTGTGAGTATCAGATTTTCCAAGCTTTCCTTTCTCATTATGTGTCTCAGAAATTTCAGCTGCCTTTTCCTGATGTTAAGTATGAGTTTGCTTTTTGTTTGCATCCTCTCTAAAACCTCATTGTTGCTCACATGTTCGGTCCATGGCATTCTCAACATCCTTCTATAGAATCACATTTCTGTTGCTTCAAGTCTCTTCTTCATCTTTAAAGAGATTGTCCAGCATTCAGTGCCGTAAAGGAAGACAGATATCACATAACAGTTCAGTACTGTTTCTTTTGTTTCCAACCAAATTTTCCTGTCACTTAATACTCTGCTTAGCTTTTAGAATGCATCTTTGGCCATCCCAATACATCTTCGGATTTCAGTGTTGCACTTTCCGTCCTCTGTTAGAACACTTTACAGATATATAAATTTCTGTATCAGAATTGCATTCTTTCTTCTTTTAGTTTATGGTTAGTCCCTTCTTCTCACTCTCCTTTGCCACCTTCTGTAAGAGGTTCTGTAGTTTCCTTTCCATGACTGCTATCAGCACAGTATCATGTGCATATCTTATATTGTTAAGATTGTGGCTACCTATGAAAAACCCTGCTAGGATTTCTAGTTCTCTCAGAACTGCCTCCTGGTCTAGGTTGAATAAATCCAGTGAGAAGATACATCCTTGTCTTACTGCACTTTCTTTTTTTGCAAATTTGCTTAACTCATTTTTTTATCCATATGCAGGCAGTTTGCTGCCAGTATAGATTTTTGATTATTCTCATGTCTTTCCTGAACATTTCAAGGTTGCTGAGCAGCTCTAACAGATCTTTGTGGTGTACTTTGTTGAATGCCTGTGCATCATCTATAAAACACAGGTGCAATGTCCTTCTGCATTTGTATTGCTCTTTCTGATAACATT
This sequence comes from Acanthosepion lycidas, assembly GCA_963932145.1. Lineage (NCBI taxonomy): Eukaryota > Metazoa > Mollusca > Cephalopoda > Sepiida > Sepiidae > Acanthosepion > Acanthosepion lycidas. Next base: position 42,417,923 of record OZ010586.1, read on the forward strand.
CTGAGCAAAAATATTGTGTCCCTTGTTTTGTTGTTTTTGAAGAGCCCACTGTTTTTGTCCTATCTATGGCCTGATTCTGCTGTGAGCTCTGTTTGTCAGAATTTGGATGATGAGTTTTGTTATGTGGCTCATTAGAGTGATAGTCCAGTGGAGTTCACATTCGTTTGCACCTGGTTTCTTAGGCAGTGCTATGAAAATAGATCTGCTTAGGTCTTCCAGTACATAACCACTGTTTTAGATTACATATATTATTTCTGTAATCTTGTCCTTGCTGAAATTGTTTAAGGCTGCCAGCATCTTTATTGCAGTTCCGTCTGGCCCTGCCACTTTGTTTCTCTTCAATTTGGACTGTATTTCTGTGTTTTGCCGGTTGTCCTCTTTCGTTGTGGAAAGATCTCCAATATATTCATTCCAGTGCTGATTTCTCCTTTCTCTAATATGGACATTCCATCTTTAGATTTTGTGCAGCTTGTTGATGAACATGTTTTCTGTCAGTTCTCTTATTTTTTTATGCATATCTCCTTTATCTGTGATACTCATTTTCTCTATTTCTGTATATTTTTTGTTGAACCATTCTATCAACATTTGTTTCTTATTTCATTGTGTAGTTTTCTCTCTTCACTTCATATTTTTAACACCATTGGCTGTCTCGTTTGCATCATGTCGAGATTCTTATTTGCAATCCATTTGTTTTTTCTTCTTTGTCTATTTTCTTTTGGGATGATGTCGTTTGGGTGCTGCATTAGGCTTCAGTTTCCATAGATTTAATTCTTAGTTTACATATAACAGGAAGGTGGTCACTTCAGCAGTCAGCAGCTGGATAGATTTTGCAGTGAACAACAGCATTCTTGAATCTCTTGTTGATAGTTATGTAGTAAATTTGGTTTTTAGTTTCTCCTTCTGGGCTTCTCCATGTCTATAATCATCTTGGATGTTCTTGGAACCAGGTGTGAGCTATTACCTGGTCTTTTGCCATGCACCATTGGACCCATGATAATTATAATTTCTCGTGATTTGAACTGAGCCTTGGTATTGTTTAGCACGTAGTAGAAAGATTCAATTTCTTCTGAGCTTTCAGTGCATACACAATTATAATACACTCCTTCATCTGAGCAGCAAATATTGACTTAGCATCATTGAGGACATGCTTACACTCATTATGGGCAGAGGCAAAGAGACGTCTATTGCAGTCAGACATGTCGCTACGGAATAGGTGAAAGAAGTAGTTTCTATGGGCAATGGTGACTGAACAAGTAGCGGAGAACCAGGGGGAGGAGTGCAACTTGACCCTATATTTCCTTGAGGGGATGAAAGTGTCGATTCCAGCTTTAACCCAGGATGAGACCTCAGAAGCATATTCTTGGACGGGGAGCATAAAGACACCATCCCAGATGGCGGAGGAAATCACAGAACGCGTCCCAGTCAGCTCGTTGATAGTAGAACGAAGTTCTAGTGGTAGGAGGTTCTTTGAAGGGGGTGGAGTTGAAGGAGATGTTAACAGATACTACTGCATGATCAGAGTTACCAAGAGGGCAGAGTTGCGTGGCGATACAGGAATCAGGGATGGAGGTAAAACACAGATTGAGAAGAGAGGCTTTACCTTCCCGGTTGAAGGTAAAACAAGTGGGGAAGTTAACTATCTGCATGAGGGATTGAGAGACTGAAAAATTGAGCGTTTGAATGCCTGCATGGTCAGTAGTAGCATTCTTAAGCCACATGGTATGATGGGCATTACAGTCGCCAAACAGAAATATGTGAGCAAACTGGTGGAGGGAGAGAGCCTTGTCTATGCTGTCAGAAATGCTATCGCATATCCCACAGTCTTCAGAGGATGGAGAGCGGTAAAGGAAGAAGAGATAGCCTACCGCATTGAGAAGAGATAGTCAGAGACACATGTACGACTGATCTGGCGATTCGAGAGACAACTCTCTGGCCAGAGGGAGATGGTCCTTGACGTAGACACCAGGTTGTCATTGACAAAATCTCCATCGTTTGGCCACCTAGTTTCATATACATCTAAAATTTTGACATTTATCGTACTCACCTCCTGTTTTACATTTTCCAACTGGCCGCAATTGTTTAACGTTCTAATGTTCCATATCCTGAGAGTTTATTTTTTGATACAAACAGTTGCAGGATGACAATCAAGTGACACATGTCACTCATGTCACTCCTTTCTGAGCAAGGAATCAGATTCAAGGAATTTCTACCATTTATGCTAACAGTTGCTGGATGATAGTCAGGTGACACATGTTAGTTCCATAGACTTAATCCCCTTCACAACATTAGGGTTCATATTTTGTTTGTTAATTGGCATGTTATTTCTTGGGATTAATAGTGGAGTGGTTTCCCATTGGCTTCTTCATGGTGATTTACTTACTAGTTAGCTGGCCATTGACATATCAAGAGTTCTGCCTTTTGTTAAGTCATATTTTTCATCCTACTGAGTTGCTAACAACCCATGTCATTCAGAAGAACATGGAGTCTGTTAGCTGGTTTAGTTGCCACACTCTGACATTGAAATACATTCTTATATATATATATATCTATATATATTTTTTGTTTGAATAAAAACAGATCACGTTAAGGTTCCATGTAATAAATTATTTCACCATAACCCCTTTAACAGGGGTCTACCCATACGGATTACCTAAGTTTGCATAAAATAACTATATATATATATATATATATATGTTGAAATTTGACTAATGCATGGAATAATAATGCAACACAAAATTTACTTCGAACAAAATGTATTGAAACAAGAAAGTGTACACAATATTTACATATAGTCTTTTGTATATTCCTGGGAAGACCGTTCCTGGAATGTGTGTTGACTGAGTCGCAGTCGGGCAGAGTCTCTGGTTCAATCTCCTCGATTCTTCTCACTCTCTTCCCGGTACCAACCATATTTATATGGTCGGTACTCCACTATGCAAATTAGGTGGATCCTTCCACAACAATATATATCTTAAGAAATGGGCAAAGTCTGACAATTTATTAAAGACATTTTTATGTTTAACATTCTTTTTATAGATACAAGTATTTAAGTAAATGCTCTGTTTATTTAATACTGTTTATTATAAACAGAGCATTTACTTAAATACTTGTATCTATAAAAAGAATGTTAAACATAAAAATGTCTTTAATATATATATATATATATATATATATATATATATATATATATATATATATATATTAGCTCTTGATAAAATAATTTAATCGGTCGAGCAAAGAACAAATTTATAAACAGTCACTATTACTGCTGATAATGCAAAACTCTCCTAGCTGATTGATTTCTCTAAGTGACTGATGTGTTTATAAAAAATAAATATGTAAAAATTTGCCTTTCTCTCTGCCAGGCATTGATGGCCTTGGGGTTAGAATCCTGGCCTGAAGCAAATTGATGTCAACCATCACTGATGAGGTGTGATACTGCTAAACAGTCTATCTGTGGATGACAATATATATGCTCCTGAAAAATTTGTTTCAGTTGAGCTGTCTGGGGAGAAAGTGTGGGTTTGTAAACAGTGACTATTATGGCTAATAATGCAAGACTCTTCGGTAAAGCGAATTGAGTTCTCTCAGTCACTGTGTGTTTATATGAAAATAAATACAATTAAATTCACATTCATTCCTGCCTTACACCAACAGCTCAGGAGTCGAATCTCGACTGACATCTTTCAATCCTTGCTAGAGGAAAGCAGATGTCTAGCCACACTGATGAGCAGTGATACAGCAAAAATGTTTCACCTAAGCGGATCATCAGGGAAAGCCAGCTTTCCCTGACCATTCGCTTAGGTGAAACCTGGTTAGGTTTGTCTGGCTTACTAGGTTTATCTATCTATCTATCTATCTATCTATCTATATATATATATATTATATATATATATATATATATATATATATATATATATATATATATATATATATTGCATATAAGGATTTTTGTTTGTTTTTTCCGTATATTTTTCTTCATATCTATATATATATATATATATATATATATATATATATATATACATGTGTGCCAGGGACTAAAAATAAATTCTATCCCCCCCACCACCATCTGTTAATGAGGAAATTGTTTATAGAGCAGAGTTAGTAAGGTGGAGTAGGGTGGAAAAAGAGAATAGAATAATTAATAAATTTTAGCTTAATATAAGTTTGGATACAAAACCTGCATCTGCATTCTCATAATACCTAGTCAGTCTCCTAAAAAAAAACATCATTAAATGCTTCAACCACAATCAATTATCATTACGCAAATGGACAAATTATCAGTACGGACATTTGTGTGCATATATATATATATATATATATATATATATATATATATATATATATATATATATAGTGGACTCTCTTATCATGAATGATAAATGAAGGTCAGCAGTGGATAGTACCTTTCGTTTTATACTTATGCATACTACCAGAGGCTATTGTGGAGAAAATCAAGTAAGGAAAAGACATTCATTTCATTTGTGCTTTCTTAAGTGTGATACTAGCCCAACCTTGCTGCAGGTCACTAAGCCACACTGACAGATGAAATTTGTCAAAGCAGGATTTTGATGGCATTTTGATGGTATCTCTGCTTCAGAGCTTGATGAAGCTGATCAAGGTGGTTCAGACTACTGTCTTCAAAACCCTTTAACTAATATTACTCCAGCAAAGGGCTAATATTAGTTATGGTTTAATGTTTTCTTTTTATCTCAGTATACATTTTTATATACTATGATTCACCTAATAAAAAATTTAATAGACACTCAAGGGAGAGTGTAATTGTCGAAATGATAATGATGAATGAGGTGTATGATATACATGAAATAAAAGGTGATAGAATGTGAAGATTATGAGGATAAGGTGGATAGATAATAATTGAGACTTGAATTGAAGAGTTTGATTGTAGTGATAAGAGAAGACTCTATGTGGATGTTTTTTTTGAAAAACGTCAGTTCTTGGGAAAATGCTGATTGGAACTTTATTCTTACCTTTGTAAAACAGATGAATTAAGAGAGTTTCAATCAAATGAATGTAGCATGTTCTGATCTAGATATAAAGATCTGAACTGGTATAACTTAAAAATGGAGATCATCTCAACATTTGCCATAAAAATTGGTATAGAGTACTGAGAGACATGCAAAGTTATATCTGTGCAGAATCACATGCAGAGTGAAGAATAATTATTTCTCCAAGTGGCTGAATAAACTATTTTGAACTCTATAAAGGCCGGAAAGAAGAGATTTCAAAGAACCGCATTAATAATTTTCATCCAATTAGATTTCTAATTGACAAATTACTTGCATTAAAATTTAGCTTTCAATGAAGATTTACTTCCATATTGTTCAATGGTAGACTTTGAAGAAATGCATCATAACCACTTGTGATATTACTTTCTTTCCTAACACAAGAAGAGATGCACACTTCATGTTCAAGCAAACTGATGCCTATGCACAGACATCCCTTTACTTTTCACACTTGTTTAATTAAAAGTGTTCTACACCAAAACGTTTAAAAGACGGAACTTTAATCACTACTTACATAGTTTATCTGAAATAACTATATTCTTTTGAATATAGAGGATCAAGGTAAAATGTACCTTTGTGGGTGAGGTAAGCAACTTGGAGGATGAGGAGAGTCAGTAGTGCCTGGAGTTGATATCTGTGCTTTAATCACTACTTGTATAGTTTATCTGAAATAAATCTATTATTGTGGCTACACAATTACTCTCTTTTGGTTCCTATAGAAATATAATATATAAATATAAATAGTGTGTACCAAGAGGTCAACACTTTTATGAATGCACATAAGGTAGCAAGAAAGAACAAACAAAACAATGAGTAACAGCCATGAAGGGAAAAGAAAAGAATGCAAGAATTGTTAAGATAAAATTCTTGGGAGGAATATCCATTTGTGGGTGAGGTAAGCAAATTGGAAGATCGGGAGAGTCACTGGGGTTTAGAGTTGATGTATCAAGTCGGTTGACCAAGCTCACTGACGGTGAAGTTGATAAAGTACCTGCTGGTCCACAACTACCAACAATGTTGCAAGCAGAATTCTTAGAAACAGATGGGTTGGATCATGACATTTTTTTTTTGTCATACCTTTTGCTTTAGTGGCAACATTCATTATTGGCTCCTTTTACATTGAATTTATGAATATATATATATATATATATATATATATATATATATATATAATTATTTATTAAAAAATATGATTAAATAAATAATTATATTTAGGCTCCACTTTTGTATCGAGCACTGTTTTTTAAAAATAATAACAAAAATACTAAAGACCTTTGGATTATTTACCTAACGAGTTCTTTCCTATTTTCTATATATTTTCACACACACACACACACGCACACACACACGCACATGCATATATATATATATATATATATATATATATATATATATATATATATATATATATATATTTTTTTTTTTAAGGGGATTTTATTTTTTTTTGTGAGCCAGATGTGATGCATGGAATATATTTTTTACTTTTAGTTTTGTTTTCCTCTATTCTTTGTTTTTGATGTAGAGTAAATCGGAAAGTGATTTAATTAATAATGACAAATAATGACAGTCTGTTTTAGGCTTGAATGAAATCTTCAAACAATGTGGGTTGGAGAGTAGCTCATCTCTTTGTGTATGTTAGTCACTGGGGCATTATGGGTAGCAATGTTATTTGCAGTTTATTGTGTTACTCTAGCAGCTATTTAATAGATGAGGATGGTTATTTTAGATTATACTAATAGCTGTTGATTAGAACTAATTAGAATCAGGGACATGCTTATTTTATTTTTATGTATAGATTTTCTTTTTAACTTTTTAATTACTTTTATGTGTTATTTAATTGCATCAGTGTTTTTGGTATTAATTCATTAATTATTCATTAACGATTATTATTATTATTAACTTTTCTAAAATCCTATGCTAATAGATTCTTCTTTCTATGCTTTCCTCTCAGCTATGATCTTTAGAAATTTAAATGCATTGTTAATCCTCATCATCTGTCTTGAATCTTGTTCATGTGTTGCTCTTTCTCTCCTTAATGTTTTCTAAGTTTCTTTCACACATTGTAATTGTATCTTAGTGGCTTTATTGCTTTGCTTGTGGTGGTATAACTAAAAACAAAATTCAAAGATAGAAATTTAATAACTACTTTCATAGTTTATATGAAATAAATCTATTTTTTGGCTACACAATTACTAACTTTTGCTTTCTTATAGAAAGAAATATATTTATACGTATATAAATTGATTATTATCAAACCAAACGTTTAAAATTCTAACTTTTGACACAGTTGGATCTTGAGATTCTGATTTGTGAAGTGTATTGACTGCCAACATATATAATTTTTTTTTTTTTTTTATTGTTGCTTACATTTATTGGAGAAGTCAAATAGAAGAAAAAAAAGGCTATTAAAAAATGAAAGCAAAATGAAAAGATATTCGGGGGAAAAAAGTTAATCTAATAGAATTTTATTGGATTCTACTATTCATATTTACTTTTTCTGGGAGTGTCCATTCATTTTTAAGGATTCAATATTTGCTTCATTCTGTATATTTTATCTTTCTCAGAAAAAACAGAATTACGTTGTCAATCCATTCTACTATCACATAGTAGGTGTCAGATGTATAGGTAGATAGGTAAATAGATACATACATTCATACAAACATAAATACATTCACAGGAACAGATAGATAGATAGATAGATAGATAGATAGATAGATAGATAGATAGATAGATTAGAACAGATACATGCATATATAGGGTGCAATGGATAAATTGTCATATAAATTACACAAAAATGAAGATAACACTGACATCTCATTTTAACAGATATATTTACCAAACATATATATATATATATATATATATATATATATATATATATATATATATAAACAGAGTGCGATGGATAAATTGTCGTCTAAATTACATAAAAATGAAAATAACACTGACATCTCATTTTAACAGATATATTTACCAAACATATATATATATATATATATATATATATGTATATATATATATAAACAGAGTGCGATGGATAAATTGTCGTCTAAATTACGTAAAAATGAAAATGACACTGACATCTCATTTTAACAGATATATTTACCAAAATTACACAAATGTCTTGAAATACATAAAGCATAAATTTATTCAATAAAATCTCTATAGGCTTCAGCCACAGACTCCAGACAACTTTGGAACCTGAAATTCTTGTGGATGGTCTCCTTGTTTAAGTTGGTCAATGCTGCCATAATCCTTGCCTTCAGTTCCTCTTTGGTGTTACAAGGAGTTTTGTAAGCCCAACTGAACTCCAAGACATAATAGTCAAGGTGGTTTCAGTCTGGGGAGTTAGGTGGCCAGATGTAAGTGGGTGATGTGATTGCAGAAATTGTCTGACAGCCATGATTAAGTTCTCCTGCTTGTGTGGCATCGTGCAGAGTCCTGTTACCAGACATAGCTTCTTCCAGCAGCCACCCTCTTGACCATGGGCTGTACTACCTCCTCAAAGCACGATGTAGGACTGTGTTGAGTCTGAGGCCCTTTGGGAAGATGAATTGCAGCATAACGTTGCCATGACTAGTGATCACTCCAAACACTTTTATTAGCATCATTAGACTCATCCAAATCTTTCTGAATCCTCTGCACTGTCATCAGATTGACACCCAAAAACTCTGAAATATTCATATTGGAGCTTCTTGCATGAATGCCAAGCAGTACAGCATGACATTTCCAAATTTCTGGCAGAGTGAATTACATAATGATGCTCTTTTTCTTATAGATGGTACCCTACTATACTGTGCAGTCAACAAAATCAACAAAAAAAAGTGTACACATAAAATTAAAAATATAAATTGACGACAATTTACCTATAGTATATACATTTAAAATGTAATTTTATATATATATATATATATATATATATTATTACTATTTTATTATTTTTTAATAATTTTATTATGTTTTAATACTTTGATTGGAATTCTTCAGGCGATGGAAAGTAACTGGCAATTAAATGATTTTTAAGAAAATTTAAAAACAAATTGTTACCTCTTTTCTGAAATTTAAAGGAGTGGGAAACATAAAGTCAGATTTAAAAATAGAGTTGTGGGTATGTCTTGATTAACCAATTAAATACAAGATCTGCACTAAATAGAAAAGTAAGCTCAGAGGGTGGAGGTAGGTGAGTTATTTTTTCATGCCATGTTAAAGCAGAACATAGTCAGGCCATCATTGACAAGTGTGGAAAATATGTAAGCGACAAATGTATTGCTTACATATTTTCCACAACTGTCAATAATAAATATAAAAATATTCATGAAATAAATTATGACTTAAATGGATTTTTAAGGCTTTTTTTAGTTTATTATATATATATATATATATATATATATATATATATATATGTATAAAATAAACTAAGAAAAGCCTTAAAAATCCATTTAAGTCATAATTTATTTCATGAATATTTTTATATTTATATATATATATATATATATATATTTATATATATATATTTTTTGCAGCAAAAAAACAAAAATTACCTTAACATAGAGATTGTCTATTTCAAGCCGTACTATACATGGCTATAATCAGTCCCTAAATGCCTGTCTCGGAGCATTGCTTTAAATTTATTTTCAATGTCAGTCCTCCTCTGGTAGATGCCTTGTTAATAAGAATGGATCTGTGTTAGCAATTGGGGCATAAGGTATCTATCTTATCCCGAGGGAAGTGGTCTTGGGTTGGAGTTTATTTATGGCCAGGACTTGTTGTTTGTCGTTTAATATCAGTTCCTACGATGTGGCGTTTCTTATAAACGCCCCGAAGTGTATTTTTCTGGGATTCACAGAAAATAGTTTTTGTACTACAGGTGTCCAATATTATTAATAAGTAACAGGGGATTTTAAACTTAAACTGGTTAAGATTAATAAATCTATAACTCAACTAATATTTACGGGGATTGGTGTATACAAAAAAAATAAAAAATAAAAACACAAATTACAAACTTCAAACTACAAAGATAGAATTATTATTTAAATACAAATATACACATCTAAATAATTATAAAAAAATTACTCTTTTACTCACTAGTATCATGGCACATCTACATGTAAATTATTATATATATATATATATATATATATATATATATATATAATATCAGATCTCGAAGTGTAAAGTATAATCTAAGTGATTATTTTTAATATATAATATTAAAAAGAGAGATCTGTAGAGAGCTCAATGTATAGAATACAGAGCAGTATGAAAAAGATTTGTAATTTTGTGATGTTAAGCTTTTCCTTGATATATATATATATATATATATATATATATATATATATATATATATATATATATCAATGTGCAGGTATGCAGAAAATAGAAAAGAACACTTTGGGTGCATAATCCACGGTTCCTTAGTATTTTTGTTTTTATTTTTAAGAAGACAGTGCTCCATACAGAAGTAGAGCTTATATTATAATAATATTTTTTGTTTAAAAATATGATTTCTTCGCTACATAAGAGTTCTCATGTTTCAAAAACGAGAGCCGAAATCATCCAAATAATTATTAAAATGAAGTTGAATTGTGGTGTTTAGTCCCATTTCATTTCAGACAATTCTCCAGACACATAACCATTGTAGGCACGCCATAAAAATATCCTTCACTGGGAACCAACTAAAGGATGACCGCAAACATTAGCCTTGAAATAGATACCCTACCCAACCTTAGCAAAACCTCTCAGAGGATGATGAACCTATTGATAAGAATTAACTCTCTGACCACTTAACGAAGGAAAATAGTCTAGCCACTCCCACAATAACAAATTCTGTAACGGACCGTGCCTAAAAATACACGTAAACCGAGAGATAGCTTATTCCTAAAATTTCGCTTGAAGATGAAACGGGACTAAACACCACAATTCAACTTAATTTTAATAATTATTTGGATGATTTCGGCTCTCGTTTTTGAAACATGAGAACTCTTATGTAGCGAAGGAATCATATTTTTAAACAAAAAATATTAATATAATTATATATATATATATATATATATATATATGAAGAAATATAGCTTCAAGGTGTGCTATATTTATGGGATAAAGTGCTCAATATCAGTGATAGAGCGTATGTAAATATAAATATAAA